>CP139505.1:5890357-7090357 GCA_021014915.2 Artemisia tridentata subsp. tridentata | reverse complement strand
GCTTTTGGTTATATCCTGTTGATACCACTTTTGGAAAGTGAAAGCTTATGCTTTGCACCACCTAAGATTTGAACCTGATTAAATCTTGAAGGCATTGAGAATTTCATAATAATTGTCTGACACTATTTGATCCTCATCTTCAGATTTTGACTCTGATCTCTGATCCTTTCGTTAATCATTTTGACGCCTCTTCGGGCACTTTGAGAACCTCCATGGCGATGGCGTACTGGATATGTTTTGTTAATTATCTCTTGCTTTTGATAAGTATCTATGAATCTTCCGACACTATTTGATTTCGTTTCACCCATCTCTGTCCCTACGACAAGCCTTGTGTGTTTAACCACGAGTATAAGAATGTTTCCTCTCACTTTCGAACGATAAGTTTTGCTATGCTGACCTGTCTTTCCTCGGATGGTTAACTTCGATTTTATTCCTACAAGGAATTGGTTGATTGGTCACTCAAATATTGACAACTACCCTTCTATGTCTCACCTTTAGCGTTTGAAACAATTTTGAACTCCCTACTGTGATTACCGATTGTTAAACCCTTTGCTATCACTATTACTCTGGAGACTCGTGTGTTACTTTCGCGGTTATGAAGTTTTCCTAGGACCCATTTCGTACACCAATGAATGAATCGTATCTTGAGAGTTATTTGACACCCTGCGTTTTCTGAATATGATTCCTGGTCGAACCACCAAAATTTTCCACCGGAGCGTGAAGTAGGATTTGACATGATACCGAGAGATTGTCTAGTCACTAAGCGAAGGTATCTTTCAGATGTGTCCGGGATCATACCAGTTTATTTGATCAAACCGGGAAGAGCAACAACCGAAGACCAGGAAGCAAGTTTGCTTAAGTGTATCTTCTAGGCATATTGCAGTTTCGTTCGCGATTAAGAAGGATGGTGACAGGAGATATGTAGTGATTACTGGAAGCTGAACCGTATTGCCGTTAGGAACCATTATTTCTCTACCCTGAAACGTCTATGTATCTGTTCAATTTCAGAGCGCGAAGTTTCTTTCAGATGGAAGTATAAATTGAAGTTATTCTTGAAATCGCCTTCCGTATTTGTAACGACTGCTATGACGATTAGTGACGCTAATAGTATTAGCTAAAGCTCTGACTGTTTCGTGAATTTGATAAATAATTTTTTCTCGTGAGTACTTGGGCAAATGGTCATTGTATGACTTAATAGTACGTTCGGAGACGAGGAAGGGCATGAAAATCATCTTTGCACTTTGTTAGGAAATTCGTCAATCATTTGTACATTCTGAGAGATTGATATTTGTAGAGACAACGATGTTCTTAATTGAGGATATCTCTTTAAATTTCGCAAGTTTTGAAAACTATCACCAAGTGGTCAAGACCGATGACAGAATGAAGAACTGAAACCCTTTTTGAACTTTGCAGAAGAATTCTGGATGATGTTTACAAGTTGCGATACCATTGAGAAATTTCGTGAACCGAGAGAAACAGCTTAGTTTGATTGAGAATGGAGTTTTGGAAAAGCTGAAATAGAAATTAGTTTCCTTACCCTCGGGCGGAACAATTTTGGGATATTTCAGAAAGAGACTCGGTGATACTCCCTTGCTGCACAGAAAGTTTTTCGTATGCATCAAGACAACTAGAAACATATCAGAAGAATTATTTCACTGCCTGACCTGGAGTTGACACCAACGGCGGCTACCCTGAAGAGTGAAGACATTCCTTACAAGGTAGAAGTGTTGGCGACGCAGAAGATCTAGTGAAGATGGCAAACATGGAACTGATGAAGACGTACAGTCTCACTTCCCTATTCATCTTGGTTGTACTAAGATGAATTGAGAGCGGAAGTAGACTGGACGATGAAAGAATTTAAAGAGCATGCCAGAAATTCACATTACTCCATCACATTCCAAGAAGAAATGCAGGAGGCTCGACGAACCAAACACAAGTTCCCGATTTTGGTTTCACTTCCCGATTGATGGACAGACGAAGACAGATTAACCGGACTTGAGGAGATTGGATGTGTTGAATGAACGGATTTTTGAAACAGACCATTTATGTTTGGAAGAATTGATTCTATGAAGGCCGAAGATTTTGGCGACTAACTTTCATTTTCGTTGACCCTCTTAAATTTCGTTATAAAGTAATAAGATCCTCTGATGATTTAAGTTTCCTAGAAGCATTTCAGTTCGTGTTCATTTTTCGTATGTTCGGTGATGGCTTTGTTTGAGAGATTTTGGCGAGTTGTGGAAGATATGATGCTTGTGACGGCGTACCTCGCTTCTGCTAGGCAATCTGGGATTTTGATACTCTTGCGAATAGTTTTGTTTTCCCGCTTGACTATGACATTTGTTCTTGTTGACCTTTGAGACTATAGAAGTACTAGGTGGATTAAGATAGGTGGTTTTGCTCACGACTCGAGATAAAGTATGATCATCATGAAGGCATAATTATGTGGTGCTAGTATTATGACGCCTGATCAACGTGATAATACTTACATCATATAACGTGCACTTACTGTGATCATAGGATATCTTGAGGAGTGCCTTAGAGAAGCCCTAGATTTCTGTTATCCATTGGCGACTATCTGCGAATAGTAAGACTTTAGGTTCTTTCGACCTATACGTTTGATCTGCCCTATCGCCGTACGATTTGATATGTTTGGATCCTCAAGATTTGTTTGTCGACCTCTGTATTTTGATAACGATCTTAGGGTTCGTTGTAGAGCTTTCTACCGTCTGATGTTATCGATTGAATTATCTTCCATTTGCCTATATTCCAGTGTTACTATGAAGGAGTACACCTATGTTTTGCTATATATACGTCTCACATACGATGAATCTGTTCTTGATGATCTGTTATGAATTAAGATATGTGATTTTGAATTATGAGAAAACAAGACCTGTCTATTGGTGAGAATATCTTTGAAAGGTTATATTGATGAAGAGACTATTTGAAAATCTGAATAGTTAGGCATATTTAACACCCTCGTATTTCTGCGATTCGGTACGTTCTCATCTGGTTTATCTAATCAAATTCCACGGACGATATACCCGTCAAATCCTACGTACTCCCTGTATCCCTTCCGAGAGAATACGATTGTCATCTGTTACGTTTGATATATTTATTCTTTTGTTCTGGATTCGGTATGGTATGTCTTTTCTGAGGAAGCCGAAGCTATTTTTCATCAACTAGGTAGAGTCATGAGAAACAAGTCTTTCACATTCCTGCTCACAGTCCGTTGTGTTTTCCGTTTCTTTTCACTTCAATTTTCGAGGACGAAAAATTTTTTTTTAGAGGGGAAGAGTTGTAAAACCTGAAATTTCCGTTTATTTGAAATTCCCTTATTGCCCTCAAAAGGTTGGAATTTTTCAAAACATAAAATAAAGGTTACAAGACAAGTACTTATATGTATAAAATTAACCTAAGTATAAAATGTATTTAAACCTTACATATAATAAAAAAAAAAAAAAAATTGTACAAAAAAAAAAGAAAAAAAAAAAAAATATATATATATATATATATATATATATATATATATATTATATATATATATATATATATATATATATATATATGACACCAAATTTAATTCGTAAACGTGGATGGGAAGCAAAATACAAAGTTCAAATATTTGGTATTTAGGCTCATCTATCCTAATAATATATGACCTGGCCTTGTGGGCTAATTAGTCAAGCACGTCTCCTTGAAATCCGGACATTTATAATGATTCAGTTATGAATTACCAAATATAAATATGCATCACACGTTTTTCCTATATTATCCGAATTCTTTGTCCCCATTTGCTCCACACGATTTAAAGGATGAGACCATATCAGTATATCACATCACACGTATTAAATCCCTTCCTCAAATATATGTATCCTACCTCCATAATATAACCTACCCTATAATCCCTAAACAATAATACATCCTCCCATAATTCATTTAAAATCTTTTCTGCATCTCTCAAAATATAATGGTGTAACTATTCCGTACGCCTCATTCCATTTGCTCTGGTTTGAGTTCGGTCTCGGGTTGGTGTCCACTTCTAGATTTGGTTGCTATTTGTGGGTGGTTAACGTTGGGTTTGAATTCGGTTTGTCACGTTGAAGCTTGGTTTTCGACTAGTCCGTTTGATCTCATTCGCCGGTGCGTTATAGCTCGCGGTGGGCTGATTCTTTTGGCTCACCTATTCGTGTACGCGGGAATTCGAGTCTCGGTTGTGTTCAAACTGAGTTGGTTAGGTGCTATTGCTCGTGTTCATTCCAGATCGCGATCGGTTTTCGGTCGACTAGGAGGTACGATCTATATCACATCCATCTTTTAGTTACTCATTATAACCTACTTCATGTGGTATATCAATCATTCATGGCTCGAAGTGTATGATTATGTCGTTAGTCGGTTATAGAAAAAAATACTAGTAACTAAATAAACTTAACGTAATGAAGTTCATATACATGTACACGAAAATTTTGTTGTTATTAAACGAATGGGGTATACTTGAAGCTGGTCATACGAGGGATCTGCCAAATTGGTGTTGTAACTTGTCCTAACAGTTTTTTAAAAAACAAGTAAAGTTGTAATTCGAAGTAGACTAGGCAGTTTGTCAAATATAGGATGTTGCACGCATGAATATACCATTTTTGCATTGGATAGAGCGGTCCTCATTCCTAGTTGTAGGACAAGTAATCAATTGACTTGGAGGCAATCACTAATTTTAGTCATAACGAATCGGGTTTCGAATGTTCAAACGGGTCGTGTGATATAAAGGACTCCATATACTGAGAATAACAAGTTCAGTCAACATCTATATTTACTATACTATATGAATCAAATACATGAATCTGTTTGCATCGAAACTTAAAATAATTTTGAAAAGGCAGCCATGTGAAACGTGAATAAGGAAAGCATGCAAGCATGCATTGATCTGCATAACTAATTAACTATAGGATGTATTATAATATCAGTTAAAGTAAATCGAGATCGAACTTAGTAATGTCATAATCGAATGTCACAAGATTGGTTAAGGATTGTCACGTCGGGTCTAAAACGTATTGACTATATTTGAGACTGGAAATGTTAAATTACATAAGGACGCGTGTTTACTAATGACAAGAAATCTATTATTATCAGCTTGTATAATGAATAAGCAAAGTGAGTCTAAATAATGATTCATGTAACCGTTATTAACATATATTACGTTAATTATTGTAGATCGCTTACCAAATAATTAAGCTCAGATTTCGTACTAAGCATCGTGACCGTTAAGGTACAGAGATTCTACCCTTTTTCAGTAAGGGTGTTTTCCCTCTCATGACTCATTTATCTTGATTCGTTTTAAGATTCCCTAAGTCATTGCTATGTTTCCCCTACACTTTGGTTCGTTTGGTTGATTCATTTAGATTTTGATGTTCGATATGACCCTTTTTGCTTTGAGCCTCTATAATGACCAATCTGATATTCGTTCGTTACCTTGTGATATTAGTATTCGAATCACATTCGATGGTTCATTTGATTTTGGTAACTACATGTGAAAACCTTTGTAATTATATCATGGAAATGTTTTGGGGAAAACTATTTTTAAATTTTGTTTATGAATGATGCAATACCACGTTTATATGGAATTTTACTAAACTTTTACGAAAATTACTTTTAAAGACTACTTTTGTGAAAACCGTTATTAAAGGTCATTTTTATGAAAAATCAATTGATAGAGATTTCTCTAAATGAACCATTTGATTATGAACCTTTGATCCGTTCATTTTGACTCATTTGACTTTGATATTGGATAAGACCCCTTTTGCCATGAACATTTGATATTTGGACTTTGATTATGATTCGATGACTTAGACTATTTGAACCTTTGCTATGATTTGGACCTTTGACCCTTCAGTTTGATACCCGAGCCAAGTTCGTTTCCTAGCCATGAAGGTAACATGGCCGTGTCATTGATGCACCAATGGCATGACTCCAGTGTGGTCGAGTGATGTTCCACACCGTCCCCATTTTGATTATTATGTGCACACTACATTTATTATGGCCAATATATTGTTCGGGGGGCGTATGGATGCATCCTAGGTTCGTGTTCGTATTAGTGGATTTAACATGATTTGATATTATATTATTGTTCGGTGACTGATGCATGGGTGCAATCCACGTCTTTCACAAGTTCGGGAGTTAGCTACTCCATTTGAAGAATGAGGACACCCCTCATATTATCTGATTATCCGAGAGGTCTCCCCTCTATATGATTATGAAGACATGGTTACTATATTTGATTTGTGTTTGGGCTCGTGGTGGATTACTGACCTACCCTTTTTCTTTCTTACTTTGTACTCTTTGACTATACCTTTGTAAACCCAATGCACCAAACTATACATGTTCGTTTTCTTTTGCTTTCGTTTTCGATTATATATATCTGTTCACTTGGCTTTTTAAGCTCAGCCGCATTTCTTTCTCTGCGGCAGGTTTTTAGTTGGAAGTTGGGTATGAGTGAAGAGACTTTTGGACTTAGAAGACCTTGATAGTTATTCTGAAGTAGAGACTATTAGAAGGATTTGCATTTGCAGACTTAATATTTATCTTTTGTTTCCTTTGTAGCCTTGTATTTTCAGTATTTCATTTGTAACCTTTGAGAACCCTTGTATTACTGTTGATGTACGCTTTGTTTTGATCTGATATGAAACCATTATTATGACATTTTTACCCTTATCGGGTTGGGGTGTTACAATTAAAATCTTTTATTGTAACCTCATCCGATCATTCTGAATCCCATCCGGTATTTTTACAACCCTCTTTAGTGACGAGCTTGTACAATTAAAATCGGGTTGGAATTTGACACTAAATTTAGTGACGAGCTAAAGTCGTCACTTATGGGTGTGTGACAACCCATTCCGTCCCTTAATTTCATCACTAAAGTGGCTAAAGTCGTCACTATTTGCTGGAATTAGTGACGAAAGAAAGGCATCATTTTTTGGGTGAACTTAACGTCCAATAGTGACGAAATACTTCGTCAGTTTCCAAAATCCTATATCCCGATAATGCGGTACCTATAATTGTAAATATAGATATTTATAGACTAAAAAGTAAAAATGCAAAGACATTTGTTTAGTCAATAATAAGAAATTACTTGATCCATAACAAAGCCGAAACATCAGTTATGTCCAACAATTATTCGATTTGTAGTATATACTTCCAACAAGAAAGTTATAAAGAGATAATCATGATTCTGTAAGAGAATCCTCAAGTAGTAAGCTGTTGCTACAAGTATATCATGCACTTAAACATCAGCTTGCATTATTATCCTCCATCCAAACTTCAACTAAACATCATCTCGAGCCTCATCATAATCTTCATAATCTTCGGTCATATCATCATCCTCAGTCCCCTGCATAAACATAATAATTTCAAAGCACATCAGTTATATTATCCAGGAAATCTCAAAGAGAGACCATTGCATCGTCTTAGTTCAAGCAGTTTGAGGATCAAAACACATTTGAGCTAACAAGCAAACAACAAAAAACACAATGGAACTGAAATTTCATCTAATGTATACTTTAACCATGCTACTTTGTAGTATTTCTTTCATATCAAAGTCCTAAAGATTATGGTATTTTGTACAGGCTTGTAAGTTCTAAATGTGGAAGACATAAAGTAGTTAATAACAGGTGTTACGATTGCTAAAGCTACAGAGCTTTCTGATGCTATTGAAAATGCAGGAGCAATGCTTATCCAAGAGGTATACATGCTAACCACACCACTAATCATTACATGTCACACAACTAAAACTAATTAAACTAAATATATAATCTTCCCGAGTTCATTTATATGGGTAATAGTGAAACAGGTTCTGATGTTCTGATAACTAACAGAGATCATGTTAAACAATGTTCCTGTCATTCTAGCAAGTCATGTAAATAATTCTTAGTAAATAAAACTACTTCAGATATAAGATATGAACTTACGTTTCCTGGAACGAGTGATCATTCATCACTTTACACTGCAACTGCAATAAAAGCCTTAGGCCTTCCTCCTGTGACCAAATACAATCTCTTAGAGGAGAAAGACATGTAGAGCGAACCCTTAAAAACAATAAAGAGTAATAAGTAATAACGACTATGCATACCTTGTCCTTCTCAGCTGCTCTTCGAGATGCCTACACTCCTCTTCATGTTGAGACCTCAACTCCCATATCGGGCAGAGACTAAAAGAGAAAGCCATGGAACGAGTGACATACGGCTTAACAATTTTTGCATATCTGCATCCATATATCATAGCCTTAGCATATTGATCCTTAATATGTATCCAAACTATTTTGGATCTTCTTAACTCTACGAAATGCCTGAAAACATACCTCATTCGACAAATGAGAACGCACTGGCCTGCAGAATATTAAAGAAACCTGAAATCAATTATGTACATGATGTATAAAAAATTGACCAATTAATAAATAATAGGTCGATAGTTGAAAAACAGAACAAGTAAACTTGTAAGTAACCATTATTGTGAATAAGGTCGAGAATTGTTTACTAATATGAGAAGCTGAGATCCAAGCGAGACATTCAATCATACGATTCTCACCGATCAGATCTTAGTATGAACCCTATGTTGTTCTTATTATCATTGCTCCAATCCACGGATAACTTCCAATTTATTTAATTGCCAAACAAATTATAATACATGGTGATTATGCAACAATTCCATCTTTATACCGGAGTAAGAAACTGCAAAGAAACTAGTTTTCTTCATTACATATAAACTATCATTGTAAAACACAAAATGTTGAAGCAAAGAATATTTTTCAGGCCAATCAAAACCACTTAGATCACATATACACCTCATATGTCATGGAGTACCAATACGAGCCCATGTGCCATGTTGATTTATGTAGAATTTTTAGTTTCAAAATATGTTTTACTGGTACATTTAATAAGATTACACTTTAATATGCAAGTAGATCATCACAGAAAAACTACGGGGTCTCCATTAGGCTCAAGATATAGTAGTTCTGGGCTCAAGGAAGGGATACAAAGTCACTTCCGAAGATTAAATTCGGAAGCTTAAATTCTTCGCGACACTTATTTGCAAGGTTATGCATAGCTGTAATTCTAGATCAGTAAGAGTTAACAGCCATCAAGTATATTATAGAGTAGAGACCATTCAATCAGGTAGACCAATTTGATACCTTCGCTGGTATCACAGAACAATCTTCGTGCAACATCCAGAAATCTATCTTTTCCAGCCTTGACAGCAAAACACTGCTGTGTTCGAGCAACAAAAGGAACTCGTTCATGAAGTATATCCTCATCTATCACCTCTCCAATTCTGAAATCATATTATATTTTATAAAAACAAAGTCAAATTCAAGGCTCCATTCCTTTATTCAACATGGACTTGAAGGTCTCTTTTATAAGGATAATATCTCCATTGGAAGCACTAACATTTATGATAAACAATAAGAAGCACTGACCAGGCAATCAAGTCGAGCATCTATGGTTTGTAAATCTTTCAAAGGTTGCAAGAGATTGGCACGAACAAGTCTAGTCCTGCGAGAGGAAATATTTCATAAAAACTCACAGTAGTGGATTATATGATGCAAATGAATATTATCATTATTATACCCTCCGGTAGTTCTTATTGACTTGAGAAGCATAGAATGCAGCGGCTCTATAAGTTCCAAGTTAAGGACACTAGTTGCATCTATGCTCACATGATCAAATGACCCATTAAATGTCACCTGCATCAAATACTGGACAGTAAGAGGGGTGTTTGGGATAGCTAATTATTAAATGAGTAGTAGTAGTGATGTGGACGTACTAATAATGAATTATTTGTTATGACGACTCCTTTGTCTGCTTCCACCACTGAACATATACTAGTTTCATTATGCACCGTAACGAACCTTATATCTGCAGTTCACAATGAATCTTTCGACTTATATGAGTTTCCCCTTTATATATCACTTATTTCAGCTAACTAGTGAACTAATTCAAAAAAAAAAAAAAAAAACCTTATCCCTATCCTTTGGTATAATATAAGTCCGGAAGTAAGGTTTAGAACACAATACAGTAACCTCAAACGATTATCAAAAAGGATTGTACAGATTAACGTAAGACAGCTATGTCTTAGAAATTGTCACATAGAAGTGCATGAACAAACATATCTACGTAGATGTGAACTTTAAGCAAATTCAAGGAAAAATAAACGATAACAAAAGGATAATAACATTTATAGATAATTACAGTAATAACATAGACAATAATAACGCATATCCAAACCACAAATACATCAGGTCATAACCTTATTTACATGGAATAATTCAGCTACATTAATTAGGTTAAAGTGATTCAAATCAAAATCAATAGAATACGTATATCCATCAAAATCAACTAATTGGATCAATGACCATTGTGCGTTGGATCCGTGTTTTTTATTTTTTATTTTTATTTTATTTTTAGTAAAACGTAATGTGTGTCTGTTGACCGAATGACTAGCTATTTTCGTCAATTTTTTATTTTTTTTTTATTTTTTATTTATTTATTTATTTATTTATTTATTTATTTTTATCAAAAGTCTTTTAAATTCCATGTTTTATCATGACAAGCATCTATGAATTTTAATAATGAAAAAATTGATGGATGACATGTGTGCTGACGAGTTTTGATGTACTTTTTAATAAATTCACGCTTATGCTTTTATAATCAAGTAAACTAGGTCTACGTTCAATTAAATACAACATCGAGACTTTAACATGTCTAGGGAATATTATACAGGTAGATACAATTGAAACTTTCAAATAAATAACTTTATAAGATATCAAGTGTCTCGATACACATTTCATATTCTATCATGAATCATAAAAAAGTGGTAGGTCTTAACAATTGATTTAAAAAACAAATTAGCATCTAACTAATGATAGTTGCGAGATGACTAATTAATAATATTCCATTGTTAGATGACCAATATTTTAATATTAATTAAGTAATTAAAAACATATTAGGAAAATCTGTTCACGTGTTTTTGTATTGCCTGTGACTTTTTCTCTTTCTCACATTCATACGCAACAATCCTAGTCTTATGTAACAGAGCCTTTTTAGCCAATGTGCTGTTGTAATTGAGTGCATTTCTAGTAAGTTTTTGAAAAAGATAGATCTAAGACAAAATCTCACCTTCACTAGCTTGTACTTTTGTGGTATCTAATTTATGTTGATACCTCAGTTCAAAAGTTATTTGTGCGCCCTAAAAGAAATCATTGATCATTTCTCAAGTTTTTTTGCAAACGTAATAGTTACTCGGTCTCATAATAAGAGTTCACCTTACTATTTTGGTGTGTCTCATGATAAGCGTCTAATACTAAATTCAACCAATCTTGAAACTTCTAAAAAGTAAATGTGAGATTTTATTGGATAAAAGTGAAAAAGTTTAACTTTTATCTAATTTGTAATTACAAAGATTGTACGCTTAGACAATAGGTGGCTAAGTGCTATATAATTCACCAATAGGGGTTTTGGGTTCTAATCATGACAACTTCAACCTTCTGAGGCTACCATATGAAGCAAAACATTCTATAATACCGTAGTACCAGTGGTTTAGTTTGATAGAGTTGTTGGGTTTCTTGAAGCCCCAGGTTTGCTTTCTACTAGAATTTTTCTGATTAATTATTAGAAAAATTATAATTAGAAACTCTTTCAAAAAAATGATTAATCAATAAGAAATAGGTATGAATCGAGCTTTGAGGCATATTCTTATTGGCTATTAACTAGTATAGACAAATTCTATGATTACCAAATAAAAAACAAAGTCTACTATAATTATGTGTGAACTTAGAATTGTATATGGTTATTTTTTTACAATAACGTGCCGACATACAATTCTGGTGACCTACATCTAAATAATTAACATTTTAATTAAATATTCACTAAAAATCTTATTCTCTCCGTCTCAAAGTAATTGTCCATTGACAAAAACCAAACACTTTCAAAAAATGATTATCACGATTTTATGACAGTTTTATCCATCATTAATTAATTAATAACTTCAATAATGACCTCTTCTTCAAACGTATATTTTTTTTTTCCCTATTTTTAGTAGTATACAATTAACTTGGGTTAACCTTAATTGAGAACATGGACATAGTATCGGACAAAAGGAGTATTAAAAGTGTCTTATAATGACTTAAAGATGTCTTAATAATTAATTTTATTTTATGTATTAGACTTTAATCATGTAAAACAATGATGGCTTGAGCATCATCCGCCTCATTAATGTATTGCGCTTTACTAATAGAATATAAAAGGGGTCTGAAAAACGTAATAGGCTGCGCTGCTACTCTAGGCTCGCTTCTTCAAGCTCCGCCCCTTATTGAAAACGAAACAAACGAGCAATCAAACAAACTAAAGCGCTAACGTATACATGTTTTACCGTGTTTCTTATTCATGTTGTGTAGGAGGATGAATTATTGCACCCAGATATAAAATGAAAATCCCAATGCCTCAATGCAAATATATGGAGGCATATCCTTAATCTTATACTTTTTGACATGGGTTGTCTTGTATTCAAACAAGATTTACTTTAGAAAAGACTAATGCAAAAACTTGTACAGTAAAACGGTAAAGATAGCTAGTATTATACTCCGTAAAGACTAATAGAATAAGCAAGCGTGCAATAGATTCATTGGATGCCAGCTTGCATCTTATAGTAACTAGCAGGGTACTCGCGCGTTGCGGCGGCGGGTACCCTGAAATAATATTTTCCGGTGAATCATGTATTTTAGTTTGAGTAAATTACATAAATGGTCACTATGGTTTGTCCATTTTTTCACATTTAGTCACTGAACTTTTTTTTTGACATAAATGGTCACTGGAGTTTCAAATCGTTACAGATTTAGTCATTTTTTGACATAAATGGTCACTGAAGTTTCAAACCACAGTGACCATTTATGTAACGATTTGAAACTTCAGTGACCATTTATGTAACGATTTGAAACTTCAGTGACCATTTACGTAAAAAAAAAGTTCAGTGACTAAATGTGAAAAAATGGACAAACCATAGTGACCATTTATGTAATTTACTCTTTTAGTTTATTATGTTCTTTTTAATAATAAATTTACGGATATCAAGAATTTCATGTGACGTATTTCAACTCCTTAACAAAGGAATTTATGTCGTCTTTTTGGGTCTTTTTTAAAGTCATTCGTATAACATGAGCCCGTTTGGCCAGTGCCCGTTTAGCCCATGCCCGTTTGGCCCGTGTCCGTTCGGGTTCTAGCCCGCTTGGTCCGTGCCCGTTTAGCCCGTGCCGTTTGACCCGTGTCCGTTCGGGTTCTAGCCCGTTTGGCCCGTGCCCATTCGAGCTCTAGCCCGTTTGGCCCGTTGCCCGTTCGTGCTTGAATATTTGTATAATGTGCTTTATTATTTGTATTAGTAACATTTAATGTAGGAATTGTGTTTAAGTTGGTTGTACAATATACTTGATAATTTGTATTTCTTATGTAAGGGGTGTTTTAATAACTAAATTAATTGTATTTATTGACCAATTAATTAATTGACTACATTAAATATTTTGACCAAATTAATAGTGCTTTGTATTTTGTACATTAAGCTTTAAGACTTGTAAGTCTTAAAATTAAGATTGATGAGAAAGATCATTAATAGTGCTTTGTGTATTGTACAATAAGCATTATAGCTTGTAAGTCTTAATTTTAAGACCAAGAGGAGAGAGAGTCATTCATGCTTTATATGTAGTATAGATTTATTAGGGTTGAATGTTGATCGTGTCTTATAGTCTTTCTATTTTTAAATGTAATCGTAGAACATGATTATCATATATACATCATGGTTGATCATGTTGTAGTTAATGTCATAAGGCTGCTCGCAGTAAGGATTGAGGATCGACTTAGTCGATTGATTCCCAGTCGATCTTGTTGTTGTAGCTATTCGATCGTCCCACTTTTTATTTTTATGTTGGTTGCATTCGAGATCGATTGATAGGAACATTTGAATATATATATATATATATATATATATATATATATATATATATATATATATATATATATATATATATAATACAAGTAGCCGTCGGTTTAATGTTTGAAACGAAAAAAATAAAATAAAAAATCTTTTAAACTACTATAAATACACAACATATTAACACACTTCAATTCACAAAATCTCATTTCACACATTATCTATATTTTTTCACACTATGAATTCTTACGAGCTATTCATTGCCGATTCGTCTTCGGATGATGAAAATGAAGTTAGTAGCGAGTTTATGATGTTTGCGGAAGAGTGTTGGGAGGCTTTTCAAGCGTCACAAACTAAAGTCTCACGAAACCAAATTAGTAGGGATCGTTTGGGTGCTCATAACCGTTTAGTGGCTGCTTACTTCTGCGAGACCCCAAGATACGGCGATCAAGCATTCCATGATCGTTTTCGAATGAGCCGAAAACTATTCACAGGAATTGTTCGAGGTAACCGATCATTTACCTTATTTCCAACAAACTCCTAGTTGTGCAGGTGTACTTGGTATTTCTTCATTGATGAAGTGTACTTCGTCAATTGGCATACGGAGTCAATGCGGATGCTCTAGACGAATATGTGCAAATGGGTGCGTCAACAATTCGTGAGTGTCTCCAAAAATTTTGTGAGGCCATAATGGAGTTATATGGTGCAGAGTATCTGCGAAAGCCGACAGTTACTGACATTGACAAACTCTATGCTCATCACTATGACAGTCATGGGTTTTCTGTGATGATAGGAAGCATTGATTGTACAGATTGGCCTTGAGAGAATTGCCCACATGCTTTAAAGGCTCAATTTTGTAGGGGTGATCATGGGCAAACTCCTTTCATTTTATTAGAAGCGATCGCCTCCCAAGATTTATGGATTTGGCATGCGTTCTTTGGTGTCGCCGGGATGAATAACGACGTAAATGTTTTACGTAAATCGCCTATTTTCAATGATCTCAAAACAGGGAGAGCACCGGATGTGGAATTCTATGCTAACGGCGTGCCTTATAAATGGGGATATTATTTTGCTGATGGGATATATCCGGAATACTCTGTTATTGTGAAGTCCATTAAAAATCCTGGGACAGGTGATCACAAACGAATATTGTATAAAACGATGCACGAAGCGGGCAATAAAAGATGTGGAACGTGCTTTTGGTGTACTAAAGAGGAAGTGGCTAATGATTAAACATCCGGCTAAAGGGTTTGACAAAGAGCGTCTATCACATATAATGTACACATGCATCATATTACATAATATGATAATTCAGGATGAGGAGCGGGCGATATCTCCCGTATTCTTTCCAGCGGAGCAGCACCGTTCTTATGATCCCATAAGAACGCATGTGGAATCGTTGGAAATTACCAGGGAGATATGCAACAAAACAACTCATCTTAGCCTCAAAGCCGATTTGGTGGAAGACATTTGGCATCGTCATAATCAAAACTAGTTTAGTCGTTTTATTATCGTAATGTTTTTATTGTAATGTTTTTATTTTATTTGAATTATTATGTAAAGTTTTAATTATTAATGAAATTTGAGTTTGCGTTAAAAATGTTTAAAAAAAATAATGAAAAAATAAAATAAAAAATAAATTGATCATGGTCGCCCTTACTGGGGCACCTAATCGCTTGAAGGTCGCTGGAGAGAGAAAGCTGACGTGACAGAGAAAATTGGAGGGATTGACTACCCTTACTAGGGGCAGCCTAATCTCCAGCTCATTTTGCAATTAGACAAAATTTTACAAAACCCACACCTTGATTATTTTTTTAAGTATCACCATCAACCCCATGATTTTATTAAGTGATTCTTATGGTATATAGTTTATGAAAACAAACATATTTTTAGAGAAAATAGGGTGTAGTAATAATATTGATGTAAACTAAATGCGATGATGTTGATCGACATGAAACTCAGGAGGCCATATGAGTTATTGTTCTTTTTATTTGTTTTTGTTTTTTGTTAACAGGTGGCAATTGATGAATTAATAACTGACCTCAAATTTGAATATAACTATCCAAGGCTTCGCATTAGCATATTTATACATTGGGCTTTTCAAAAAATGGTGCCCTTATATCGCCTGCTCAGCCCGCCTTAGCCCAAATCTGGCCCTACCAAACATGCCCAAAAGGTATGTTTAGTGAAACGAGTCATAACTTATACTTTAAGCCGAAAACATTAGTTTATTTTTACATAAAATTGTTTTGCAAATTAGTTGAAGTTTGTTTTATTGTAAAATCACCTAAAAATAAATCAATTTAAAATTATATATATTTCAAGCTTTTATGTGTTAATCTAGTATATTTTTAAGAGTATTTAAGTAATTTGATTAATTATAAATCCTTATAAACATGTTTTAATTAACTTGTGCTTATGTAAGCTCATAGCTTATAAAAGATTCATAAAATTGCGTAAACTTATTTTAAAAAGTTTAAGCCTTTATAAGCCCGTAACCAAACCGAACACATTAAATAATGCTAATTGATGACGTATGGTCCGGGAAGGATATAAAGAAGGAGTCTAGGCTGGAGAAAGTCCCCTTCCGGGGCTGGAGCAAGTCCCATTTCGGGGCTGGAGCAAGTCCCCTTCCGGGGCTGGAGCAAGTCCCATTCTGGGGCCGGAGCAAGTCCTATTCCGGGGCTGGAGCAAGTCCCGTTCCGGGGCTGATCCTTCCGGCCTAAATATTTCCCGCCTAAATACGTCACTATCATGACCTGGGCCCACCAGACAATGATAAATAAGTCCTATAAATAGAAGACATTGATCACTCTCAATGGTATGATCTCTCTCACTAAAACACATACATACCACTTTACTACATCTGACTTGACCGTCGGAGGGTGGCTCCGGGGCTTCGGCCTCGGGACCCCTTCTAACCGGTTTATTTCTTGTACTGCAGCAGATATCCAAGCTCGAGATGGCTCAATCTATCGTCAAGACCAGCTCGACGGGTTTATGCTTCAACAAGTGGCGCCATCCGTGGGACCAGAAACATAACTGCGTTCTAAAATTGCTTTTACCAAACGAGCAATTAGGCAAAACATGCTTCACGCTCTTTTAAAAAATGATTCTATAGATTTCTCCTCGAAAAAATGGACTATTTTGGTACTACTCGGGTCCAAATCTTGCCTGGGTTCCAAACCTCCACTAATGAAAAGAGAGAAGGAAAGGGTAAATGGGTTTGTAGCTGTTTTCTAACTCCAACTGTATGGCTACATGATCACACCCTTTGTAAGTCTACAACCTTCATGCTTTATTCGATAGATTGTTGGTTCATAACACCTCGACATGATCTTATCATCAATATTTTAAAGAAATATTTGAAACATGATTTGATTTTGGCAAAAATCACAAACGATAAATATGGTTTGTATTGTTATGGTGAAATACGTTTTTATTAAACCGTGATAAAGTGTTGTTTACTTGGTCTTATGCACATGGTACAAGCCATTATTGCTTGGTCTTACCACTTCAAAAATAAGAATAAGCAACACGACCAAAGTTTTGCATTACAGCTTGGTCTTATCACTTTGCATAAAAGTCTTATACTGTGGGGTCCACACCCTTTATTATGGCATGGCCCACATTTCTTGTCAATAATGCAAGAGTCAGCTTGGTCTTATCACTTTGTATAAAAGTCTTGTACTGTGGGGTCCACACCCTTTATTATGGCATGGCCCACATTTCCTGTCAATATAATAATGCAAGAGTCGCTTATCTTCCGAATGCTATAATGCAAACGTCAAACTACCTTTTCTGTTGTTTACTTTTATGGTCGCTGATCACTTTCGCCACTCCCAGCTATTAGGAGCCCGACCTCCGGTCACTCTGTTATTACCCGCCCAATTACAAGGCTCCAGATTATTTAACAAGTGATTCTTTATACCACATTTTTCTGTCACATCTTTATATCACATTTGGAACATTTTTCATGATAATTCTTTTAGCATATATGGCACGTCGGTTCGTAACGGGAGTAAGACCTCCGGTCATCACTTTCTCAAATATAACTCCCGTTAAATTTTGATTCTTTGGTCCGTCTTGCCACTCGCGACCTTAAAAATGATAATGATTCTCTGGTCCATCTTGGTCTAACCTTCGTAAACACGTCCTCCATTGTTGGCTGGCTCGACCTTCAAGCTCCTCTATTCGGACGGAGACGCGAAATGATGAAGCTACAAAACTCTAACCATTGAGCTCCGAAATAAAATACTCAAAGCTGCATATATGTGTGGTCAAACATTCTAACCTCTTGTACACTCAACCGCACTTTGGAATTTGCTCAACACCTTCAAAAACTTTTATTCAATCATTACTGTGAACGCTAATCACTAATGTGTTTGTAGTACGACAACATATGATCCTATATCAAGTGCTCTCTCCATTTTACAAAAAAGAAGAGATATGTGTTCACTTTTTCAATTCATATCTGCAACTTTCCAACATGGGATATCTCTAATATAAACATAACTCTCTTTTCACGAAATGGGGCAACAAAAACGTGCCTCTCAAAAGTAACCCGCGGCACCCCTACATACAACCTCCGGCCAAAACTTACCAGTCTAATATGAGTCGGGTGAACATTCATGAACAACGTACTCGATCAAACGACGCTGGAGAAATTTGATTCCAGTTTCAGATAGTCCACGGTGAACAAAAAACCGCATAACCATCACTAGTAGCCTTTGAGCTCTAGCTGTTGAAGTAATTTCTTGCAACCACTTCAGACAAATAAAGAGGCCTTTCGGTCGAACTAGCTAAACGTTCTTCCGAGAGGCTTGTGTGCTGATCCCTTCGGCTTCTAAGGGTCCTTCGGGTATCTGCACACAACAGCACGCGTTAGGCTCGCCCCAGGTGTTATCCCAGGACCCACCTCTGGCGTGAGAGTAAGTATTTGATATTCCGAAGGGTTATGAACAGTAATATGAAGTAAATGCTTGAATTAGTTAGTTGAGAGTAGTAAATGAGCTGGGTATTTATAGTGCCCAGCCTTGGTACCTGAAATGGCGACGCCGAGTTTTCAGGAAACATGTCCCAGACATAATCTCGTAAATCCCGAGGCGGCGGCGGCGGTGTCTGCAGCTGCCATCTGTCAAAGGATATTGCCACTTGTCCTGTTGTTGACAGCTGGTTTATCCGAACGACCTGTATGCCTTTCGGTATGTCCGGACGGCTCTATGTGGTCCGGACGGCCAGTCAAGACAGGCCGTCCGGACACATACGCCAACATGTCCCCCCCAGTATTGCATTATCGATTGAAGATTGATGATGTAATACTTTTAAAGAATGTCGTTGTTTCTTCCAACGTACGTCACTCGGATGTATGTACCTGTAATACTTTAAATAATATTTTATTGCCTTTCGGCCAACATTACTCTGCCCGAACACATATGTCAACATGTCCCCCCCAGTATTGCATTATCGATATTGTGATACTTTGAAAATTACAACATCATTTCTGACATAATGACTTTGATGTACAGAAATTATCATTGCAATATTTTCTGAATCCTTTGCAGTTTACAACATACGCCTTGCTACTTATATTGACTTGCGGACCATTACCCGGATACTTACACCCCCTTCTTATCGTTCCCGAGTGATTCGGGTCGTCAACAACCATTTGCTTTTCCGAAGAATAACTGTTATGTTTGCCTGGTGAGTTAATGTACTTTTTTGTTTTATCCGGAGGGTCAGTTGTGCCGATGGCGTGGTATTTTTAGACAATTTATGGATTCACATTTTACATTTTCCGGTCAATCCGGACCGCTAGGCTTGGGTGTACCCGGCGTTATTTTAAAATGGCCGGGAGTCATTTTAGATATATTTTTATTATTATTGTGAAAGAATCGTAATCATAAACGGCTGAAACGTGCGCATGTGTCCCGCGCGTGGGCGAAGGCGTTGCCATGTCAGCCCTTGATTGGACGCGATATCTCACGCGCTTCTTTTTACCTATAAATAGCCTTATTCGTGTCACTTGTTATTACCGTAATTTTACATATTTCTTCAAGACGTCTTGCGGCATTGTTTTCCGAACAGTAATCGTGAGTTGATTCAGGCGGCTTTCATATTAATCCTTCGTTTGTAAAGGTACGTTCCGAACTACCCATCTCTTGTATTTATTTTCTGTTCGGCTGTATCCCAATTTCCCTCGGTTGACCATGTCGGAATCTCTCGTTTCGACTCCGGACGAGGATACTTGATGACATCAAATAACGACATATTATTAGCATCATTTATCCTATATTATTGACTTGTTTTATATCACTTTATATGAGAATTGATACTTAATCGTTTACTTTTGTAATTCTCAGTTATAAACAAGCATTAGGTGAAAGTTAATGATTTCGGACGGAAATTGGAGCAAAATGAATCAAGTTGGAAAAGTCTACTGAACTGAAGGAAGATGCGCCGTATCATTCTTGATAGATACGTCGTACATAAAGACTTAGACGAATCTGAGACCATTGCCTGACTTAAAGAATGCGCCGCATGTATTTATCTCATGCGCCGCATATAAAACCTTGGTCAACGAAGAAGATCTGACTTATCTACTCCAGATACACCGTATGACATTCCTAACATACGGCGCATCAATCTCAAGACTTCACCAAAGATTATCCAAGATACTGAAGGACATGCGCCGCATAAAGATACAAGTTACGCCGCATCTGAAGACGGTGAACGAATATTCTGGAATATAATAATCTTAGACCCCACGCGAAGTTACCTAGATACGCCGCATCGGACCAATCCGATGCGCCTTATTGGCCATATACAATCTTAGCCGAGAAATCAAGTGAAGAATAGAAGCTCAATGAAGAAGTCAAGATTACATAATGATACTCGGAGATGCTTTCGTATTTTGGCCATAAAATCTTCATCCGGACTCCGTTTTAGGTGATTCAAGCGGCCACGGAAAGAGAAAAAGGAGATCTATATTTTTCAGAAGGAGATACGGCGCATTGGCTTTGTGGATGCGCCGCATCGAGGTCGGAACAGCAGCAAACTAATTTTGGTAAACCTTGGAGGCTACTCTTCCTTACCCCTATAAATACCACAGCCCTATGGACGATTTGAGGGGGATAAAAATCAATATTATCAGTTGGGAACAGCCCCAAATCGTCCCCAACACCTTCTCCATCCACCATTGAAGATCGACGAAGAACATCTCCATACTTATCTTTGTGTATCATTCGGTTAGCATAATAAATTTGTCTATGGATTTCTTATGTTTAATTTTTATGTATACTTTATCTTTTTCTGAGATTATGGGCTAACACCCTTAGGTGTTAGCCATGTTTATGAAGTTTTATTAGTTTTTATGATTTTGTCGATGTGTTTGCTTTGTTATTGGATTGGGTGCTTGTCGATAAAAACTCGTTTATTGCTTATAACTAGTAGAAGTCTATGTAACTAGGTTATGATCCTTATAACTTTAATTGATATGACTTAACTACCTGTAATTGTGGTTGCTTAGGTTGAGTTATTTGCGTGCCAACCCGAATCTCTATTAGGAATCATTGTTTGGCATAAACGGAACGTGTCTACAACCTAATAGGACTAGTAGCGTGTAATACCGAACTAGGTTAGATGGTTTAAAGCAATAAGTTAGTATTGATGCTAGACGAGTCACTATGATCATGTCCTCTTTCCCACCACGATGGTAGGTTATTTAATCGTGACAGGATTAATAATTGGATTGGCGACAAAACAATTGAATGAATTAAAACAAGTAGACATAAGCATGTATAACTATAAAATGGATTAGACTTGGCTAACCCGTTCTTCCCTATTGATATCGATCTATTGTACTATCCTTAGTTTAGATATTTATTTTATTGCAATTAGTTTAATTAAAACACATAAAATCGTGATAGCCTCTCAGGCTAAAACCCCCAAAAATATTTACTTGCTTTCTAGGTTAGAATAGTTAGTTTAGTAATTAGAATACCTTTAGATCATCTTAGCTTTGCTCCTAGTGAACGACCCTTGCTTACCTAGAAACTATCTACATTGATCGGGTACACTGCTCGTGAGTGTTTAGAGTCTATAGGTTAGTTCGGCAATAAATAAATTTAAAACTTGGTTGATTTTTATAGACCTAAAAAAACACATCAAGTTTTTGGCGCCGCTGCCGGGGAGTGATTGTTTTAATTTGATTTATTGGTATTTTAGTTTAGTTAGTTTTATTTGTTTCTGTGTGTTGTTTCTGTGTTTCTGTCTCAGAAAGGCAATACGGCGTATCCTTGTCTGTGGATGCGGCGTATCTGTCTTATATCAATACGGCGTATACAGGTCAATTGTATACGGCGTATTGACGTTCTGTGACCAATTTTTTTTATCGTTTTTCTTTATTTTTGTTTATTTAATTTTTATTTTTCGTTTTAGTTTTTATTGTTTTTGTTTCGGTTACTGCTGTTCTTGGTTGTTTATCTTTCAGGTAATAATGATGATGGATAATCCGGACATAACTATGGAAGAATATCTTAGGCTTAACAATGAAAGATCCTTGAGCAATAAAAAGGTTTACGATTGGGAAAGAGCAAGATATGGTGCACAAGTCATCAATGATAAAGAACCCACGATGGAAGAGTACTTATTATCAAAGCAGGAAGAGTCAGGGAAAGAAAGAAAGAATCATACGATGATGATGATGAAGAAGAATCATACGATTTTGGTGCAATTAGGTTTCCGGCAATAGTTATTGATGATGTTATTTCTCCGGAAGTTGCCCAAGATGAAGAAGAGTCACAAGTGTTTGATTTGAATGAAAATCCGGCAATTGTTTACAAAGAAGCTTATTCATCCGAAAGTGCTTATGATGAAAATGAAGATGAATGTGGAACAATGGTGTATGGTGCTATTACTTGTGATTTTTCACCCGAGTTGGAAAATATATTCTCATCATATCAAAAACACCATGATGATATTCCATCGGATGAAGATAATGAGTATTCTAATATTGAAAGTTTTGATTGTATTGTGTACGATGCCATACCGCAATTGCCACAACAAAATGAAATATTCATGCGTGGAACAAATGAGCCAGATTATGACCCCACAAAGGATTTTGAAGAAATGTGGGATGACTTATTTGAGGCGGCTATTCGGGAAAAGGATGAAATTACAAGACCACTAGTTGAAGATGGATACTCACAAGATGAATTGGAGTCACTTACAACAAAAAGTGGTACTAATTTATTTAATATTATTAATCCCGTTACTAATAATCTTGCTAGTTTTCCTAAACAGGTTGCAAAACGAAAGAATGATGAGGTGGAATTTACTACACCAACTAATGATGAATATAAAGCACCTGTTATCAACCCATTTTTGGTTGAAATAGAAAAAGAATTCAAGGATGAGCTGATGGACACGACCATGATTGAAGAGGATGATTTCAATCCTATGAAGGATATAGAGGAACCCGAACTTTTACTCGCCAAAGACCCTTTCTCATCTTTTATGGAAGTCAAGGGACGCCTTACTACCAATAGAACAAACGAAGAAGAAGGGAGATTCATTGATCCTCAACATACTACTCTCTCACATGTAATGTTCATGTCATCCAATTTAACAACCAAACCGGGTAAGGTAATGAACGAAGTACACATATTGCCAAGGTATTATCTTTATATATTCTATCCATCTCTAGTAGCAAATTTACACCGTTATGGTGCTTATTGCTACTATCACCCGCACTTGACCGCAAGTGGGGGAAAAACAACCTATTGCCTAGTAAATAAGGGTGGACTCAGGCTCGTGACTCTAACAAAAACAAGCGCTTCTTGGGAGGCAACCCATGCTTGTCTTTTATTTTGTTTTTAGTTTATTTTTATTTTCGTATTTCTGTCAGTTGGTCAAATACGACGCATGCACTTTTAGTAGATGCGTCGCATTAACCCATGACGTGCATTTTAGTATTTCCTACAGGTTGTTGATGCGGCGTATCCAATATTCCATGGATACGGCGCATCGACACTCTGACCTGTAATTTTTTCGTATTTTTATTTTCCTAACCAATGATTAACGAGATGCTCTCGAGATTCTTTTTCTGTGGTCTCTATATTTTTACAGGTCTGGACAATTGAAGAGGTTGATGGACTCCCGCATTATATACGCTCGCACGTTTACATTGGAAGATCATACCGAGCAAATCTCAGGGGAGTTCTCCATTCTAATTCTTTCTATCTCTTGTTTTTAATTTTAAATACAAACAACGAGGACGTTATTTAACTTAAGTGGGGGGATGGAGAATTAGAACGTTACTTGTCCTAAATTTTCAAAAATATGCTTTAATCTATGCTTAATTATCAAAATTTAATTTTTTTTAGCATGTTTTTGTTTAATCTAAGTTGCATAGCTGCACACATAATTTTATTTTCAAAAATTGTGAACTTATCAAAATTCACAAATCTATGAGTGTGCTGGTGACTTGTAAACTTTAGAACTTGGCTTGTATACTATTCGAGACCACCATAATGAGTATTATTGATATAATTGGAGTGACTTGTCTAACAAGGTAAATTTCTAGGATTACACCCAAAAAGCCTATTATATGTTTTGTGTTATTAACTAACTACACTGGTTAGTTAACCCCCGTATAAACCCTTTGTTTACTCTCATTTTTAGAGTAAGATACCCCTAGAAAAACCCTCAGAGCCATTCCTTTCGTTTCTTACACCAATGTTTAAAATGTTTCGTTACACCCTTACACCTTAGCCTACCCTGTAGATTAAAGTCCGTGGTTAGTTACTTTAGGCAAAGTGTGTTTCCTTACAATTAACTGTGTTCGCGTGCGTAATTCATTATCTATGGTTAAGGTCGGGAAATTGCACAATGCAATTGGAGTGAAAGTAGATATTGTATATTTTGAGTCTTGTTTTTCGTGTGTTTACTACTTTCACTATTACCGTTATTTCTGAAGTCATGAAAAGTATGGAAAAATTATCCAGAGTTATCGTTATAGTGATGTGGTGAAATTTTACACATCTATGTTTATGTTAGTAGTTTGAAAAAAAAAAATCGAAAAAATGAGAAAAGAAAAAGAAAGAAGAAGTTGGAAGTTTGTTTTTACCAACATTGTAAAGTTATGTAAAGTTATCATTATTGTTGTTGTACTATATTTATGGATTGAATGGGAGTTGGCCGTTATGGAACGCCAACTAAGGTTTATTCTTTGATTGAGATTTTATTGAGTCTAATTCGTGTCTACCCAAAGCGTGAGTTTCAAGTGTCAAAGCGTGAGTTATTCAATGATATGAGTCTTATTCATGGGATGGTTGGGAAAGTAATTTACCACACTTAGGATTTTAATTTATCTGTTTTGTTTATTTTTCATTTTACACCAATTTATATCCCAAATATTATCCATACCCTATATCATTCTTCATCCAAACCTTTGATTTATTGAGATTAGGGATTTGAGCAATCTTAAGTATCGTAGTCGTGGATTCGACTATGTATTTATGATTTTGTCGCCCTTTTTGATATAATATTATTGATGAAGATTACTTGGTCCTATCTTTAGCCTATTCGAGTTAAGGAATTGAGCAATTGCGAGTATCGTGGTCGTGGATTCGATCATGTATTTGTAATTTTGTCGCCTTTTCTGGAATATGAGATCGATAGAGATTAAAAAGGATGATCAACCCTTAACAAAAAAAAAAAAAAAAAAACCTTTTTACCGCTTTAGACTTGTTACTCCTTAGCTTTAGTGGGGGAGATGTGTATCATTGCCAAGCTTATGATAGAATATTCATCACGACTGGACAGTTAAACGATTAGATTTGCTTTTATCGAAATATTTTATTTTGTTTCTAATTCGTTAAGTGTTTGGTTGTGCAATTATGATAAAATGAATAAATGCTTAATTGTAAAAATACATCCTATTCAGGATACATTTTCATAAGTTTTAATCTAAGGTTTACTTGAGGACAAGTAAAGTTCAAGTGGGGGGATATTTGATGACATCAAATAATGACATATTATTAGCATCATTTATCCTATATTATTGACTTGTTTTATATCACTTTATATGAGAATTGATACTTAATCATTTACTTTTGTAATTCTCAGTTATAAACAAGCATTAGGTGAAAGTTAATGATTTCGGACGGAAATTGGAGCAAAATGAATCAAGTTGGAAAAGTCTACTGAACTGAAGGAAGATGCGCCGTATCATTCTTGATAGATACGTCGTACATAAAGACTTAGACGAATCTGAGACCATTGCCTGACTTTAAAGAATGCGCCGCATGTATTTATCTCATGCGCCACATATAAAACCTTGGTCAACGAAGAAGATCTGACTTATCTACTCCAGATACACCGTATGACATTCCTAACATACGGCGCATCAATCTCAAGACTTCACCAAAGATTATCCAAGATACTGAAGGACATGCGCCGCATAAAGATACAAGTTATGCCGCATCTGAAGACGGTGAACGAATATTCTGGAATATAATAATCTTGGACCCCACGCGAAGTTACCTAGATACGCCGCATCGGACCAATCCGATGCGCCGTATTGGCCATATACAATCTTAGCCGAGAAATCAAGTGAAGAATAGAAGCTCAATGAAGAAGTCAAGATTACATAATGATACTCGGAGATGCTTTCGTATTTTGGCCATAAAATCTTCATCCGGACTCCGTTTTAGGTGATTCAAGCGGCCACGGAAAGAGAAAAAGGAGATCTATATTTTTCAAAAAGAGATACGGCGCATTGGCTTTGTGGATGTGCCGCATCGAGGTCGGAACATCAGCAGACTAATTTTGGTAAACCTTGGAGGCTACTCTTCCTTACCCCTATAAATACCACAGCCCTATGGACGATTTGAGGGGGATAAAAATCACTATTATGAGTTGGGAACAGCCCCAAATCATCCCCAACACCTTCTCCATCCACCATTGAAGATCGACGAAGAACATCTCCATACTTATCTTTGTGTATCATTCGGTTAGCATAATAAATTTGTCTATGGATTTCTTATGTTTAATTTTAATGTATACTTTATCTTTTGCTGAGATTATGGGCTAACACCCTTAGGTGTTAGCCATGTTTATGAAGTTTTATTAGTTTTTATGATTTTGTCGATGTGTTTGCTTTGTTATTGGATTGGGTGCTTGTCGATAAAAACTCGTTTATTGCTTATAACTAGTAGAAGTGTATGTAACTAGGTTATGATCCTTATAACTTTAATTGATGTGACTTAACTACCTGTAATTGTGGTTGCTTAGGTTGAGTTATTTGCGTGTTAACCCGAATCTCTATTAGGAATCATTGTTTGGCATAAACGGAACGTGTCTACAACCTAATAGGACTAGTAGCGTGTAATACCGAACTAGGTTAGATGGTTTAAAGCAATAAGTTAGTATTGATGCTAGACGAGTCACTATGATCATGTCCTCTTTCCCACCACGATGGTAGGTTATTTAATCGTGACAGGATTAATAATTGGATTGGCGACAAAACAATTGAATGAATTAAAACAAGTAGACATAAGCATGTATAACTATAAAATGGATTAGACTTGGCTAACCCGTTCTTCCCTATTGATATCGATCTATTGTACTATCCTTAGTTTAGATATTTATTTTATTGCAATTAGTTTAATTAAAACACATAAAATCGTGATAGCCTCTCAGGCTAAAACCCCCAAAAATATTTACTTACTTTCTAGGTTAGAATAGTTAGTTTAGTAATTAGAATACCCTTAGATCATCTTAGCTTCGCTCCTAGTGAACGACCCTTGCTTACCTAGAAACTATCTACATTGATCGGGTACACTGCTCGTGAGTGTTTAGAGTCTATAGGTTAGTTCGGCAATAAATAAATTTAAAACTTGGTTGATTTTTATAGACCTAAAAAAACACATCAATACTCAAGGGGTTTAGGTATTTCTTCCCAAGTTTGACATTCGAAAGTACACCTCTCGGTTGGACAAAGAGGCTGTGCGTAAGATAACTGTGGACTATGGTATACCGACAGACCTGCATCCGCAGCTGCCCCCGAAAGGTATGACAATGGACGAGCTACCAGACGACGCTATCGGTTTGTACTTGGAACATTTTATCGAGGGTGGTCTGAGCGTGCCTTTCTCTAACTTCCTGTTGGGTGTTGTTAAATACTATAAAGTTCATATTTCTCAATTGGTTCCGCTGGGAATGCATCGTGCGACCTTATTCGAAGTGTATTGCCGAAGCTTACATATCGATCCTACTATTCCTCTATTCCGGGCCTTCTACAAACTGAGTAAGCAAGGCCATTGGTTTTCCTTTGAAAAAAGGGTCGGTCGTGAGAAGAGGGTGTGCTTTCGGGAAATTTTGACTTGTTTGAAAGGTTGGAAACGTGATTTCTTTCTGATAGATAGGCGAGCTATTCCGTTTGCCATGCCTTGGAGACATCACGATTCAGATATATCGGATCCGTATCCGAGAGGGGAGTTCGATGTTGCAGATGCTGATCGATTGGGTCAGGGCGTGATCGATCTCATCCGGGTTCCTCGGGCCTTTCTTTATGCCCTTGGGCTTACATCTCATTGGGAATATCCCGGCTATCAGGTCGCCATAAGGGATGCTGAGGGGAGGGGTATAGCCTTGCAGCCTTTGTTTTGTATTTCCCTGACCGGTATATTTTGTATGTTTTCATATCGGTTTAACGTTTTCGTTTTTTGCAGCTATCACAATGTCTTAATATTTGAAGAAGCCAAAGGTCCGAAAGGACGCGTCAGTGATGCAAGGGGATAAGCATCCGGAGGGCCAACCTCCCGAGACGCACGTGACTATTCCCGCCACTTCTAATGCCGACATCCCAAAGAAGACGGCCGAATTGACAGGGGTCGAGGTCCCTGATGATAAGGTCTTGGAGGCCAAGAGGAAGAAACAGGAGCAGAACGTTACCCGACAAACGTCCCAGTCGCAGCAACATGGGACAAGACTCCGCCTTCAACGCAACGTGGAAGGCGGTGGCGAGTTCTAGTCGGTCAAGCGAAGCAGATCGAACGAGGATGTTAATGCGGCGAGGCCGGATGCTTCGGCCGCAAGAAAACAGCCGGAGGGCCAAAGCTCTTCGGCCGAAAGAAAACAGCCGATGGGCCACGAAAGTATTGGCGTGGGCTTCACGTCCGAGGCCGCTGGTGCGGGTATGCCTTTCGGGAATATCACTCCTTGCATTTTGCCTTTATACTTAGTTTGGCAGTAACCATTGCCCATTCTTACTTTTCCTTTTATATCTTTTTTATTGTAGGGGGTTCTTCCGGCGCTGGCTCTGGCCATGGGAAGGAGAAGGTAATTGACGAGGATGACCCTGCTGCTTTGCACGTTCCGGCGTGGAAAGTTCGCAAGGATGATCGTTTGGACGGTTGGGAAGTCTGTATGGACTTGATGCTGAATCTGCCGACTCCGAAGGAGGAGTTGTTCCTAGAGAATCTGGGTGATGCTGAAGTTGGTCAAAGGGCCTGGAAGTTATTGGGTATGGGTGCTGTAGCTCAATCGGACCTATTACTCCGGTTTGAAAATCTTCTTCATGAGCATCATGAACTGTACCGCACCCATCAACAGTGCGGAAACCTCGAAAAGAACGGGGGTGGAGAGCTTAAACAGCTGAGGGCTGAGCATTCCACCTGTATGGTGAAAGAATCTGAGTTGATGGGTCAGGTTAAGGAGTTGGAGAAGTTGGTTGAGGACGAGAGGTTGGTTGCGGCGGAACGGATCAGTACTCTAGGGGCTGATTTGGAAAAAGCCAAGACCAAGCTGGGTGAAGAGGTAAAAGACAATCTGGACCTCCGTAATGTGAAGAAGGATCTTATCGCCCGACTGGGCCGGACGGAGGCAGATGGGTTTAAGGTTGTGAAAGAAGTCATTCCGGAAGTGGTTCGCCATCTCTTGGGCAGTCATGAATATAAGGAGCATTTGGGGGGCCCTTTCAGTTTATCCTCTCAGTCCGGTTTCATGGAAGGAGTGGTAATAGGTCGTAAGCCGGAGGATGTGGCCAAAATTGTGGCCGAGACGGAGAACCTGGATGTGGAAGCTGGCCAGAAGTTTGACCCGTTGTATGATGGGTTATTTACCGCCGAGTATCCCTACATCAGGAGGATTAGCAGCTCCTACCTTAAGTCTCCCGATGAAATCTTGAAGATCTTCCCTGACCCGCCTCCATTTACTTCCGCTGAAGACCAACATGCCGGTGCTGCCGTTGGATCCACTTCCGGTGTTGCTGAGACCGAAGTTGCGAACGTCCAGGGCTCTTCTGTTGGAGCGAACGAGTCGGCCTCCTGATCACCCCGGAATTCTTGTGAAGCTTATTTTAAATTGTTACTTTGAAAAACATTTGTGGATGTAAGGCCTTCGGGCCAGAAATAATTTATTCGATTCGGATGACTGTACTAATTTAGCGTACAATTTGCATGATATCTGTTTATTTGTACATCTAGATATGTGGTCGCTTTGCATAACTTGGCTTTTCATGTTTCTTATTTTACGCATCGCCTTAATTTACTTCGGAGTAATTTACCCGTTCGGTGAACCGGGATGATCAGTGTTGATTTGACCTCACGGGACTTCTGCTTTGGTTCGTGCGATGGTGCGCTTTTTTGAGTACTCAGATTGGACTATCGGATTTCGTAAACTTACCATTATTGATGATTACCTGGTCTTTCCCCCTCCTCTTTTCTCCCTCTCCTTTTTTTTTCTTTTTATATTCATGCGTGCGGAGCAAAAGATGTAAAATATGATACTTTCAGATTGCTTGTTCCACTTTAGCTTTTGCGGACCATCTATTATCCCTTTGTTACACCTGCGCTTTCGACCCCGAGCGTGTGCCGAACACTTGTTTGTTATTACCGTTACTGCTTGCGCAGTTCCGGAGGTACAAGCTGACGTTCGGCCTACGTTCGGGTTATGAACGTACCACTTGTTTTTTATTACCTTCACTATTTGCATAGCTCCGGAGGTACAAGCTTACGTTGGAGATAGATTTTTGTTACGAACGTATAATACTTGTTTTTTATTACCTTCACTATTTGCATAGTTCCGGAGGTACAAGCTTATACGTTTTTGGGCGACACACGCCAATCTTTGAACACTGACCACGAAAATATCCGGAGGGCGCGAACCTCTCGGAGGGGTCACATTCGGCTTATGTTCAAAGTAAGATAAATGATTACTCGGTCACCCCTTTCTGGGTACCGTTATGGTAACCCCCTCTTCGGGTGTCCCATCTTTGAACATTGACCACAAAACTCTCCGGGGGGGGGGGGGGCCAGCCTCGCGGAGGGGTCACTTTCAACTTATGTTCAGAAACTATATGGTAAGCCCCTTTTTTGGGCATACCATCTTTGAACATTGACCACGAAAATATCCGGAGGGCGCGAACCTCTCGGAGGGGTCACTTTCAACTTATGTTCAGAATGTCACAAGTGTTGCCATAACGTATTGTAAGAAAATTGCCTCCCTTCAATGGTGGGATAGCTGCATTTGTCATTTAGATAGTTAATACCAAGCCCTTTCGGGTGTTACATAAGATACATAAACCGAATATTCATAAAAACATTTTCAATGGTCAATTGCCCGTCATATCATCAGTGCTTTCTTTTCCATCCTGGTGTGATTCGCGTTGTTCCGCTTGGCAAGTTCCTTTCCTTCGGCGGATTCATGCTTTTCTCGGCTTGCTCTCCCATTAGTTTTGTTCCATTGGCATGTGAGATTACCTGCCTTAAGTTACGAAGGTATTTTCGTTCCTCCCGTTAGTTTTTGATGAAAACAAACATTAGCAAGAATGAGATAGCAACTAACGAAATGGTTATTTTATGTTAAGAGTTACCTGAGCCGTTGTTCCTACCTTAGTTAACTCGTGAGGGTTCCTTCTGTTGTAGCATCGGATAACCTCTCCGACCGCAGGTTTCTTCCCATGTTCCCGCGGTGAGTCTTCCGGATGACGTACATTTCTTCCGGCATTCCCCTTTGTCATTTCAGAGTTCCAAGCTTCTCCCTTTACTCCCTTTTTCTTCATCCGTTCCTCCCTTGACCTGTGGTGCTCTTGAATCATTGGTTGTGCGGTCAGTGTTGCTATTCCGCCTGGAGTAGGAAATTTGATCATTGAGTGAATGGTTGAGGGGATGGCTCGTAATTTCCTTAGACCGATGCATCCTAATATGATGTTGTAGGAGAGGGCGAATCAATCACGGCGAATTCCATCCAAACTTTCCAGGATTGGCCTTGACTTCCGAAGCAGATTTCTAAATCTATCGATCCCTGCGGCTTAACGGGCTTCCCTGTGAACCCTACCAAAGTAGTGCTGGATTCTTTCATCCGGGCCTTAGTAGAAGGGCTCAACCGTTCAAACTGGTGTTCATACATTATCTCCGTAGAAGCGCCAGGGTCCACGTAGACTCCTTGTATTGCCATCCCTTCCACCTCAGCTTCGATCACAAGTGGCTCGTCTGACATCTCATTCGTAAAGATGGGCGGGAAACTTATCGGGAAGTTCATCCATTCTTCTGAGTCCGCCTTTCCTTCCCTTTGATAGGTTGGTGAGCTTTGAATCATGTTAATAATTTTTCCTTTGTTCCCCTGGTGATTGTCCCCTTGTGTGGCTCTTCCCCTTCCTCTGAGGCCCTTCAACAAATGATCTAACTTCCCTGTATTTAGTGCAGCTTTTATTTCCTCTTTGAGTTGGAAACAATCATCGGTATAATGTCCTTTCTCACCGTGATAGTCGCAATACCGGTCCGCAAAATCCTTTGCTATTTTCCCCTTTGTGGGAGGAGGTTGTGGTAACTTCAGTTGGTGTTCAGTTGCTAATATCTCTTTTGGTGTTTTCGTCAAGACGCATAGATCTATCGGCCTTGTCTCGTTTCAGCGATGATCCATGAGGCGGGGATCGATTCGGCTAGAGCTGTCATGCCTCGGGGGAACATAAGGAGGGGCATAAGGAGCATAGTAGTCACCCCTGCGTCCTTTGAAATCAACTTTGGGGTTATTCCGGCGGCGATCTCCTCCGAAGAGGGCCTTGGTTGTTGATCATTTCTGCTGTGGTATGGGTTAGGCCGGGATTCCACTTTCTCTCCTTTCGGCAGTTCTGTTGTTCGGTACGCCTCTTCGGCTCGGATGAAATCATTAATTCTTTCCAACATCTCCTCGACAGTCTTAGGGATCTTGTCAGAGAACTTTTTTGCTAATTCCGGGTAGTGGTGACCGTTCAGAAACGAACCGATTTGCATAACTTCAGGAGCGTCCGGGAAGTAATTGACCTCGCACACCTATCTCTCCTTGAATTCCGCGAGGCTCTCATTAGCCTTTCGGTGAATCTTGTTGATCTCCATGAGGTCTTTAGTGCTTACTCTTAACATACTAAACCTATTCAGAAACCTCTTTTGAAGCTCGTCCCAACTATCAATGCTTCCCGTTGGGAGCTTATCAAACCATCCCCTGGCTTTCCCGTCCAAGGTTTGTTGGAACATTCGACACCATACGGGCATCGGCCATTCTTCGTGATTTCCTGCTCCGGTAAAATGATTGATGTGGTCATCTGGATCAGTGGTTCCTTGGTATAGTTTTAGGTTCGTTGGTATCTTGTGTTTGGGAGACGAGATTCTATGATCCTTTTCGTGAACGGGCACTTAATTACTTCCTTAAACGGTTTGCTCAAGTCATCATCCGCCTTTTTTCCCCTTTCCGTATGGCGATCCTTCAACATCTTCTTCCTCCGAATGTTCATATTCGTCGCCGAGCCTCAGCATTCTGGGGCTCACCAAATTGCGATTGCTCGGTTGCTTGAACAACTCTTTCAAGGCTGAAAGATGACCTGCGATCAGGGTTTGGACATCCGGAGGATCTTTGTCTCCTCCGGATCCCCCGGCTCCCCCCGCGTTCCGGACAGGGGTGAAGAGGGGTGTAGAACCCGCCATTTCGAACGTTGGTGTAGGGCCTGAACCCGTCATCTCAAAAGTTGGTGTAGGACCTGTCATTCCGAACCTCGGGTAGATCGAGCGAAAGGTACCACGGATGGCGCCAATTTGTTGAAGTAGTTTCTTGCAACCACTTCAGACAAATAAAGAGGCCGCTCGGGTAGATCGAGCTAAACGTTCTTCCTAGAGGCTTGTGTGCTGATCCCTTCGGCTTCTAAGGGTCCTTCGGGTATCTGCACACAACAGCACGCGTTAGGCTTGCCCCGGGTGTTATCCCAGGACCCACCTCCGGCGTGAGAGTAAGTATTTGATATTCCGAAGGGTTATGAACAGTAATATGAAGTAAATGCTTGAATTAGTTAGTTGAGAGTAGTAAATGAGCTGGGTATTTATAGTACCCAGCCTTGGTACCTGAAATGGCGGCGCCGGGTTTTCAGGAAACATGTCCCAGACATAATCCCGTAAATCCCGGGACGGCGGCGGCGGTGTCTGCAGCTGCCATCTGTCAAAGGATATTGCCACTTGTCCTGTTGTTGACAGCTGGTTTATCCAAACGACCTGTATGCCTTTCCGTATGTCCGGACGGCCAGTCAAGACAGGCCGTCCGGACACATACGCCAACACTAGCCATCATTTTGTTTGGTCCTTTACAAACAATCCCGGGCGGAAGACCAATGATTACCCAACCTTTGATTATCCACCCTCTGGACATGGCAAACACCCATCATGGCTGTTGACCCCCGGGCCACCAAAGCACATAGAATGCTAACTGCGGAACATACTTCAAAACACTTTAGCTCCTGACATTTATCGACACCTATCTGTTGCATAATTGCATTTGACCTTTTAGGTTCGACCATCTTTTTTCTAAATCTACTGGTCTTGACTCTGAAACTTCGAGCGAGAGCGCCACATAGGCCGCGGAGGCAGACCAATTTTAAACTCCGGATAAATTATTTGGTTCCCCAGATTTCTAATCCTAACCTTCACCACCTTTACTGGTGCCGGGATCCGGATTCCGCCATTACCATGATGAGTGCCGGACATTATTTTCACAACCAGGCGAAACGCCTACTTATAAATCAATCTTGAACTCCGGATGAAATATCTCCGGTCCGGTTTTCCAACTACACTCTTGTTAACACCTCCGCACAACGTCCGCACAACACAACGCAGGGACCAATAGTTATTTCAAACATGATCATAACCCCTGATATCTTTTCTAATAGATCTCCGGATTTTTAATCCCAGCCTTAGCCACCTTTACTGGTGCTAAAATCCGGACCTCACCAACTCCGGTGCCAATCTCCGGACATTATTTTTACGACCGGGCAAAACGCTAGTTGGAACTCTACTACTGTCTATTGATGCTTTAACATACCCATTGCTCACACTTTAAAATTGAAGCTCGTCAAGAGACGAACGAACCTCGACTCCAATGACCGTTCGATGGTTCATAGAATTTTTTGAGCTAACCACCACGACTCTTACCGGTGGTAAGATCCGGACATCATTTTCGCGTCCCGACACAACACTTGGCTTATGTGTCATTCAAGCAGGAACCATGGTCCACTGGACCCCGACCAACATCACAAACCGCGGAGCCTATATCCGCATGAGCAAATTTATAATCTCCGGTCACCAGCTTAACGGACCTTCATCCTATATTGACTTTTCCAAAATTGCCAATCTTTTTCTCTGTTACACATGATCATACATGTGTGTTTTTCTTTTTTCCGATAAAATATGGAAGAAAGGAGCAAATTTTATGTATATGGCAAGGTATGGGCGTGGAGGACTTACCTCCACAAAGATTTGCAATCTTTCTTTTATCATGGACACTGACATACATTGAATATATAAATTGACTCATATTATAAAGTAACCCCCTACGTGGCCTTATGAGTCAGTAGACAGATGACCCTAGTCATACATTGATTTATAAAATAATCAATGAATCTTACTCCCCGAATTTTTTGAGTGATTAATGGACTCCCGGAGTCCGGACACCACGCCTCAATGTACCATATTTGAAATATTTGTCTAACATGTTTGCTAATATTTAGCATGAGATAAAACAAATTTCTGTTGTAAAAGTTTAATACTACTTATAAATTGTAGTATCATTAAACTTGGGGGGCTATACCGGTATGATAATACCATTAACTATATCTTACTTGATATTGACCCGACATTTATACACGTGAAATACTATTTCATTATTAAAGCATTATGATGCAAAAAGGATGAGCAACCTCATAATTAGCTCCGTACTTAAAAGTAACATTTGCTAAAAAGTACGAGGATGAGTAACCTTCAAATTAACTCAAGTACATAAGAGGCATTGCAAGCCCGGTACCAGGAGGCGTAACCTTCTAATTAGCTCAAGCGTATAAGTGGATTGCAAGCCCATCGCTAAAGATGAATTATCTAATTCGCACCAAGACGGACTCTATATCCGCACCAAGACGAATTCTCTAATTCGCACCAAAACGAATTATCTAATTCGCACCAAGACGGACTCTATATCCGCACCAAGAAGAATTCTCTAATTCGCACCAAAACGAATTCTCTAATTCACACCAAGACGGACTCTATATCCGCACCAAGACGAATTATCTAATTCGCACCAAGACGGACTCTATATCCGCACCAAGACGAATTCTCTAATTCGCACCAAGACGAATTCTCTAATTCGCACCAAGACGGACTCTATATCCGCACCAAGACAAATTCTATATTCGCACCAAGACGAATTCTATATTCGCAAAAAGACGAATTCAATATTCGCACAACTACGAAAGTACGTTCTCCGAAAAATCTGAAAATGGATGTGATGTCCGCACTATGGTTACAAGCTGGTATAAGGTAGCTACACCTTTGCCCCTTCTCATCGCACAATGCATGGAGACCATCTCCATCTTCATAAACCTTTTTCATCATCTTCTACTAAGAGATGAACACGAAGGTATCCGGTCGATGCTAGTGTTACCCCGACTATAGAAATATCGTTCTTCTCACGGGGTCTTTACCATTCAACAAGGGAAACCAAGCATTCCAACACCGGAAGGAAAATGATGGCTGCTAACAAAGTAGAGTCTAGCACGACATGGTCAGAACCATATCATACTAGACTGGGGGACATGATGACGTATGTTCCGGGAAGGATTTAAAGAAGGAGTCTAGGCTGTAGCAAGCCCCTTCCGGGGCTGGAGCAAGTCCCATTCCGGGGCTGGAGCAAGTCCCCTTCCGGGGCTGGAGCAAGTCCCATTCCGGGGCTGGAGCAAGTCCCCTTCCGGGGCTGGAGCAAGTCCCATTCCGGGGCTGGAGCAAGTCCTCTTCCGGGGCTGGAGCAAGACCCTTCCGGGGCTGATCCTTCCCGCCTAAATAGGTCGCTATCATGACCTGGGCCCACTAGACAATGATAAATAAGTCCTATAAATAGAAGGCATTGATCACTCTCAATGGTATGATCTCTCTCTCACTAAAACACATACATACCACTTTACTACATCTGACTTGACCGTCGGAGGGTGGCTCCGGGGCTTCGGCCTCGGGACCCCTTCTAACCGATTTATTTCTTGTACTGCAGCAGATATCCAAGCTCGAGATGGCTCAATCTATCGTCAAGACCAGCTCGACGGGTTTATGCTTCAACACTAATAATATAGCCCATTATAACCGTTGACATCCTAGTCATCCCAATAATCCAATATGCACCTAGCGAGACTCAACAATATATACCATAAAGTTTGACCATTACTTAACATAAATTAATAATAATATAGGCCGTAATACTTTCACCGTCTTAAATTAATAATCCACATTCTTTTGGTGAAACGATGAAATATCTTATTACTTAGAATACTTTATATGAGGGGTGATTGAGAGGCCTAAAAGATGCGCTTAAACTCATGTCTAAACCTGTGTGCCATTAAGCATATATTTAGGTCTCTTTATCATTTTCCACTTTATATTTACCCATACTTAAAATTATTATTACAAATTTAAGAAAAATACTTTAACTTATTAACTAAATGTAAAACTATTATTTTTCTAAAAAGTTTAAAAAAAAAAAAAAAAAAAAAAAAAAAAAAAAAAAAAAAAAAAGAAAAAAAAAAGTATAATTTATTTTGACACAGTAAAACGTAAAACCCAAAATTTACACAAAACACCCTACCAAACGCAATGGCCGACGAACCACCAAACGCAAACACGACGACTCATTTTTTAAGTAACTGAACAAGGAGATATTAAGTCGATATAAGGATCTCTAATAATGACTATGGAATATTATCTTGGGTTTCGTCATCACTTTTTTGTAGAGGCTTGACTTGATAGGACCCAAGGCTATTGGTAGCTAGATAGAAACTTTTGAATTGCTGGGTTTTTTTTTTTTATTTATCAACAACGCTTACAGGACTTTGAGCAACATGGCATATGTTGGGTGTTTCACATGTGTGGAATTTGGGTCATTAGATAGTAATAGCAAAGTTGCTACCTTCTTCTTGCTTTCGTTTCTGCTATTAGTTTTAATGAGAGGGTTTAAGAGACAGAACGATGTTGAATTGTTAATGTGAAATTTTAATGCTTTATTATACCTTAAGCAAACGCACAGGCGTGAGTGGCAATATTTTGGAGCTTCTTGTTTAAGCATATGTAGCAAAATACAATGTATCTAGAACCTAAGTATATAGGAGTTGGTGCTTCATTTTTCATTTATGCTGAGACCTGGCGGTTCTTCAGTGTGGAAAAGGTGCACATGCACTATGGATGAGATGATTGTTGAAGCCTTGAAGGGGCGTAGGGCTGAAAAGTGTCTTTTTATATTTCCTTTTGACACTTAGCTCCACAACTTATCATCCTAGGAGCACTGCAGTCTCCTCCCATGCCGGTAGATAGCAGGTTCTAAATATGGTGAACAGCGGAGTATTGACTTTCTTGGTTGTATGCCTTTATGACTTGCGTATTATTTTTAAGACGTAAAAGACTTTGATTGAATTCCATCTTGCGTATTACTTTATATACGTATGACTTTTATAGACATAGTATGCACTAAATAAGACAGATTAGAGTATCAACAACAGCTTTTGAAGAGATTTTGTTCTAATCTCTACTATATAAAGCATTTTTGGGCATTTTATTCAATCCCATCTTTAACAAAAACAACAGTCAGCCATAATAGCACATAACGTAAACATAAAAAATCATTTAGCGAGTCTTAGAACAACTCTCCCAACATAAGCAGGAACAGCAAATACAGAACTTATTTGATTCCCATAAGCAGAATGCATCTCACTTGGTCCACCAGTGAAGAAAGTCCTTACGCCTGTTGATCTTCTTTTGTAGCTGAAGAAGGCCATATAAGAGAGATTCTGCTGTTGGTGGGCAACCAGGAACATAGATGTCGACCGGGACAATCCTATCACAACCCCTAACTACAGAGTAGGAGTAGTGATAGTAACCACCTCCGTTCGCACAGTGTTGAAGTAATTTCTTGCAATCACTTCGGACAAATAAAGGAGACCTTTCGGTTGAACTAGCTGACGGTTCTTCCGAGAGGCTTGTGTTTTGATCCCTCCGGCTACTAAGGATCCTTCGGGTATCTGCACACAACAACACGCGTTAGGCTCGCCCCGGGTGTTATCCCAGGACCCACCTCCGGCGTGAAAGTAAGTATTTGATATTCCAAGGGGTTATGAACAGTAATATGAAGTAAATGCTAATAATTTAGTTAGTTGAGAGTAGTAAATGAGCTGGGTATTTATAGTGCCCAGCCTCGATACCTGAACTGGCGGCGCCGGGTTTTCAGGGGACATGTCGCTGACATAATCCCGTAAATCCCGGGGCGGCGGCGGCGGCGTCTGCAGCTGCCATCTGTCCAAAAGGTGGTGCCACCTGTCCTATGACTTATAGTTGTATTGGCCGGATGAGTTGAGTCCCCTTCGGTATTTCAGGATGGCTCCCTGTCGTCCGGACGGCCGGTCAAGATAGGCCGTCCGGACACATACGTCAACATGTCCCCCCAGTATTGCATTATTGGTTGAAGACCGATGATGTAATACTTTAAAGAATATCTTTGTCCCTTTCGGCAAACATCATTCGGACACATATACCTGCAATACTTAAATAATACCTTTGTGCCTTTCGGCAAACATCATTCGGACACATACACCTGCAATACTTAAATAATACCTTTGTGCCTTTCGGCAAACATCATTCGGACACATACACCTGCAATACTTAAATAATACCTTTGTGCCTTTCGGCAAACATCATTCGGACACATACACCAACATGTCCCCCCCAGTATCACAGTATCGGTTTTACCGATGTTGTGATACATTGAAAATTCTGACATTACCCATGACATACAACTAACATGATGACTTTGATGTACAGAAATTATCATTGCAATACTTTCTAAATCCTTTGCGATTTACAACATACGCCTTGCTACTTATATTGACTTAATGACCATCGCCCAGACACGTACGCCCCATTCTTATCATTTCCGAGGGGTCTAGGTTGTCAACAATCATTATTGCTTTTTCAAAGAATAACTGTCATGTTTGCCTGGTGAGTCAATGTACTTTTTTGTTTTACCCGGAGGGTTTCATCCTTCCCCCCAGTATCATAATATTGGCTGTGCCGATGGTGTGATACTTTAAACGATTTACGGATTCATGTTTGACATTTTCCGGTCGACCCGGACCGTTAGGTTTGAGCATGTCTTGCGTCATTTTATATATATTTTATTATTATTGAAAAAGAATTGCAATCACAGAGCGCTGACATGTGTGCATGTGTCTAACGCGTGAGTGGAGGTGTTGCCACGTCAGCGCCTGACTGGGCGTGACATTTCACGTCTTCCTTTTTACCTATAAATAGCCTCATTTGTGTCACTCATTATTACCGTAATTTTATACATTACTTCGAGACGCCTTGCGGTACTATTTTCCAAACAGTAATCGTGAGTCAATCCAAGCGGCTTTCATATTAGTCCTTCGTCTGCAAAGGTACGTTCCGAACCACCCATATCTTGTATTTACTTTGCTGTTCGGCTATATCCCGCTTTCCCTCGGTTAAACAATGTCGTATTCTCTTGCTTCGACTCATGATGAGGATATTCAAGGGGTTGAGGTATTTCTTCCCAAGTTTGACATTCAGAAGTACACCTCTCGGTTGGACGAAGAGGCTGTGCACAAGATAACTATGGACTACGGTATACCGACAGACCTGCATCCGCGGCTACCCCCGAAAGGTATGACAATGGAAGAACTACCGGACGATGCTATCGGCTTGTACTTGGAATATTTCATTGAGGGTGGCCATAGTGTACCTTTCTCTACCTTCTTGTTGGGTGTTATTAAATATTATAAAGTTCATATTTCTCAATTGGTTCCACTGGGAATGCATCGTGCGACCTTGTTCAAAGTTTACTGCCGAAGCTTACATATCAATCCTACTACACCTCTGTTCCGGGCCTTCTACAAACTGAGTAAGCAAGGCCATTGGTTTTCTTTTGAAAAAAGGGTCGGCCGGGAGAAGAGGGTATGCTTTCGGGAAATTTTGACTGGTTTGAAGGGTTTGAAACGCGACTTCTTTCAGATAGATAGACGAGCCATCCCGTTCGCCATGCCTTAGAGGCATCATGATTCGAATATATCGGATCCGTATCCAAAAGGAGAGTTCGATGTTGCGGATGCTGACCGACTGGCTCAGGATGTGATAGATCTCATCCAGGTTCCTCGGGGTTTTCTCTATGCCGTTGGGCTTACATCTCATTGGGAACATCCCGGCTATCGGGCCGCCATAAGGGATGCCGAGGGGAAGGGTATAGCCTTGCAGCCTTTGTTTCGTATTTCCCTGACTGGTATATTTTATGTGCTTACTTCTTAACTGTTTAACGTTCTTATTTTTTGTAGCTATTACAATTTCTCAGTATTTGAAGAAGCCAAAAGTCCGAAAGGATGCGTCTGTGATGCAAGGGGATAAATATCCGGAGGGTCAGTCTCACGAGACGCATGTGACTACTCCTGCCACTTCTAATGCCGACATTCTGAAGAAGACGTCCGAATTGACAGGGGTCGAAGTACCTGATGATAAGGTATTGGAGGCCAAGAGGAAGAAACAGGAGCAAAACGCTGCTCGGCAAACGTCCCAGTCCCAGCAGCATGGGACTAGATTCCGCCTTCAGCGCAGTGTGGAAGGAGGTGGTGAGTTCCGGCCGGTCAAGCGAAGTAGGCCGAACGAAGATGCTGATGTGGTGGAGCTAGATGCTTCGGCCGCAAGAAAACAGCCGGAGGGCCAAGGTTCTTCAGCCGGAAGAAAACAGCCGGAGGGCCAAGGAGGTATTGGCGTGGGCTTCACGTCCGAGGCCGCTGGTGCTGGTAAGCTTTTCGGAAATGTCACTCCCTGCATTTTGCCTTTGCATTCATTTTTGATAATAATCGTTGCTTGTTCTTACCTTCTCTTTTATCTCTTTTCTTTTTACATAGGGGGTTCTTCCGGCGCTGGCTCTGGCCATGGGAAGGAGAAAGTAACTGATGAGGATGACCCCGCTGCTTTGCACGTTCAGGGGTGGAATGTTCGCAAGGATGATCGTTTGGATGGTTGGGAAGTTTGTCACGTTCCGGGCGCGAACCTCTCGGAGGGGTCACTTTCGGCTTATGTTCAAAGTATAATAAATGATTACTCGGTCACCCCTTTTTGGATGCCGTACAGCCTTTCCGCCAGGATTTATGGTAACCCCTTTTTGGGTATCCCATCTTTGAACATTGACCACAAAAATATCCGGAGGGATCACTTTCAACTTATGTTCAGAAATTATATGGTAGGCCCCTTTTTGGGCATACCATCTATGAACATTGACCACAAAACTCTCCGGACGGCGCGAACCTCTCGGAGGGGTCACTTTCAACTTATGTTCATAATGTAACAAGTATTGCAAGGACGTATTGTAGGAAAATTGCCTCCCTTCAACGGTGGGATAACTGCATTTGTCATTTAAATAGTTAATACCAAGCCTTTTCGGGCGTTACATAAGATATATAAACCAAGTATTCATGGGAACATTTTTAACAATCGGTTGTCCGTTATGTCAATGGTGCTTTCCTTTCCGTCCTTGCATGGCTCGTGTGGTCCCGTTTGGTAAATTTCCATTCCTTCAGCGGGTTCATGCTTTTCTTGGCTTGCTCTCCTGTTAGTTTCGTTCCATCGGCATGTGAGACTACCTGCCTTTAGTTACGAAGGTATTTTTGTTCCTTCCGTTAGTTTATAATGAAAGCAAACATTGGCGAGAATGAAATAGCATTATGGAAATGTTTATTTTGTATTAATAGTTACCTGAACCGTTATTCCTACCTTGGTCAACCTGTAAGGATCCCTTCGGTTGTAGCATCGGATCGTCTTTCCAACAACGGATTCCTTCCCTTGTTCCTGCGGTAAATCTTCCGAATGCCAGGCATTCCTTCCGGCATACCCCTTTGTTATTTCAGCGCTCCAAGCTTCTCCCCTTACCTCCTTTTCCTTCATCCGTTCCTCCATTGACCCGTGGTGCTCTTGAATTATTGGTCGCGCGACCAGCGTTGCTATACCGCTTGGAGTAGGGAACTTGACCATCGAGTGGATAGTCGAGGGGATGGCCCGTAATTTCCTTAACCCGGTGCATCCCAATATGATGTTGTAGGAGGAGGGCGAATCAATCACAGCGAATTCCATCCAGACTTTTCGGGATCGGCCTTGACTTCCGAAGCAGATTTCTAAGTCTACCGATCCCCGCGGCTTAACGGGCTTCCCTGCGAATCCTACCAGAGTAGTGCCGGATTCTTTCAACCGGGCTTTAGCCGAAGGGTTTAACCGTTCAAATTGGTGTTCGTACATTATCTCCATCGAAGCGCCAGGGTCCACGTAGACTCCCTGTATTGTCATCCCTTCCACCTCGGCTTCAATCACTAGGGGCTCGTCCGACATCTTATCCGTAAAGATGGACGGGAAACTTATTGGAAGGCTCATCCACTCTTCTGAGTCTGTCTTTTCTCCTCCTCGAGAGGCTACTGAGCTTCGGATCATGTTAATGATTTTTCCCTTGTTCCCCTGGTGGTTATCCCCTTGGGTGGCTTTTCCTTTTCCTCTGAGACCTTTCAATAAATGGTCTAACTTCCCTGTATTTAATGCGGCTCTTATTTCCTCTTTGAGCTGCCAACAATCATCGGTATGATGTCCCTTCTCACCATGATAGTCGCAATACCGGTCCGCACAATCCTTTTGTATTTTCCCCTTCGTGGGAGGAGGTTGTGGTAACTTCAGTTGGTGCTCGGTTGCCAATATCTCTTTTGGTGTCTTCGTCAGAGCATTCAGATCTATCGGCCTTGTCTCATTTCGGCGGATATCAGTGCGGCGAGGATCAATCCGGATAGAGCTGTCATGCTTCGGGGGAACATAAGGAGCATAGTAATCACTCCTGCGTCCTTTGAAATCAATCTTCAGGTTATTCCGGCGGCGATCTCCTCCGAAAATGGGCCTTGGTTGTTGGTCGCTTCTGCTGTGGTATGGGTTAGGCCGAGATTACACTCTCTCTCCCTTCGGCAGTTCTGTTGTCCGGAAAGCCTCTTCGGCATGGATAAAATCATCAATTCTTTCCAACATCTCGTCGACAGTCTTAGGGATCTTGTCAGAGAACTTTTTTGCCAATTCCGGGCAGTGGTGACCGTTCAGAAACGAACCGATATGCATGATTTCTGGAGCGTCTGGGAAATAATTGACCTCGCAAACCCATCTCTCCTTAAAGTCTGGAAGGCTCTCATTAGCCTTCCGGTGAATCTTGTTGATCTCCGTGAGGTCCTTAGTGCTTACCCTTAACATACTAAACCTATTCAAAAACCTCCTCTGAAGCTCATCCCAACTATCAATGCTTCATGTCGGAAGCTTATCAAACCATCCCCTGGCTTTCCCATCCAAGGTTTGTTGGAACATTCGACACCATACGGGCATGGGCCATTCTTCGTGATTTCCTGCTCCGGTAAAACGATTGATGTGGTCGTCTAGGTCAGTTGTTCCTTGGTATAGTTTTAGGTTCGTCGGTATCTTGTGCTTGGGAGCTGAGAACTCTATGATCCTTTTCGTGAACGGGCACTTAATCACTTCCTTAAACGGTTTGCTCAAGTCATCGTCCACCTTTTTCCCTTTGCCGTATGGTAACCCTTCAACGTCCTCTTCCTCTGTATCTTCGTGCTCGTCACCGAGCCTCAGCATTCTGGGGCTTATCAGGTTGCGATTGCTCGGTTGCTTGAACAACTCCTTCAAGGCTGAAAGATGACCCTCGATAAGGGCTCGGACATCCGAAGAGTCTTGGTCTCCTCCGAATCCCCCAGCTTCCCCCACATTCCGGACAGGGGTAAAAATAGGTGTAGGACCCGTCATTCCGAACCTCAGGTAGATCGAGCGGCAGGTCCCATGGATGGCGCCAATTTGTTGAAGTAATTTCTTGCAATCACTTCGGACAAATAAAGGAGACCTTTCGGTTGAACTAGCTGACGGTTCTTCCGAGAGGCTTGTGTGTCGATCCCTCCGGCTACTAAGGATCCTTCGGGTATCTGCACACAACAACACGCGTTAGGCTCGCCCCGGGTGTTATCCCAGGACCCACCTCCGGCGTGAAAGTAAGTATTTGATATTCCGAGGGGTTATGAACAGTAATATGAAGTAAATGCTAATAATTTAGTTAGTTGAGAGTAGTAAATGAGTTGGGTATTTATAGTGCCCAGCCTCGATACCTGAACTGGCGGCGCCGGGTTTTCAGGGGACATGTCGCTGACATAATCCCGTAAATCCCGGGGCGGTGGCGGCGGCGTCTGCAGCTGCCATCTGTCCAAAAGGTGGTGCCACCTGTCCTATGACTTACAGTTGTATTGGCCGGATGAGTTGAGTCCCTTTCGGTATTTCCGGATGGCTCCCTGTCGTCCGGACGGCCGGTCAAGATAGGCCGTCCGGACACATACACCAACACTGTTCGCACAGCTTCCCATTGATATCACCCACCTTGGCTCAGAACTGATTAATTATGAATAGACTAATATGGGTCATGTTCGACCTCATATACATCGACGTAAAAGGTTAGCAAATAAGAACAGGTCAAACGGACCAAAAGTGGCCCAAGATGTATCTTAATGCATTAGACCTGCTAAATTAATTCACACTCAGATTCTTATTGTTATCCTTTTGTTTCATATGTTACTCATTAACTATCTATTGAAAACTTAAAAAGAATGAAACCATTTTGCCACATTCACTAGATCTCTTTAAAAAAATATTTTCAATAAAGAAAGGGAAAACTTTTGAAAGTCAAAATGGACTGTAGAGAAATGCATGTGGTCGAGTGTGGTTACAACTTTCAAACAGCCATTGTGACGCAATATCAGATAGTATATCAACTTTCAACTAAACCGTATCTATTTTCACCTGGAAGAGTTGCATCTTACAAATTTCAGAACAGTTCTTAGAATAAAAGTGATAACAAATGAAGTAACAGAAGCCATTCATAAAATCATTAATATTACTCAATAACTTAAACAAAATTTGGAAACCTTACTAAGAAAGATGCAACCCAAGGATTAAAGATATGACATAGAACATTAGATCAGAATAACACATTAAAGAAGTCAACCCCATTAAAGACAGCTATCACATGTCTGAACACACCCAGCATAAACAGGTAGCCTACAATCCTACATATGCCCGATCAATATCTTAAAGTGACACATATAAATGCAGCATTGTTAACTTAAAGTTCGACAACCTCATAATATCCCAAATAAGCAAATCAATATGACGACACATAAACTTACATAGTCAAGTAACAGAAGCTCTAAGCCCTAATAAAAAACAGATAGCTTTTGAAAAAACCTTCAAATTCAGTCCATCATCTCGGAAGTTAATCAACTATTGCACACACATCCTTATGCTTCTAAGATTATGTAAAGAATGTTGGATTACCAAGACCAACTGTTGCATTGAAGCCTATGAAGCGAGGACTTGCCTACCATTATTAACACTGGAGACACCAAAAACACGTGAACTAAAATAGCAACCAGGTGTATGTTCAAACTACATTCACTTTTTACTATCAACTAAAAAGAACCAAGTAAGTTCGATTCTATCAACACAGCAATAACCACAACCAAACTAGCTTTCATTTTCTGTTTGTAAAACTTCTACAACGATGTCACTCTGTTCGTACAAGTTTTTGTACTATTTCATTCTTAGATTATTTATCAGCATTAGTATGAAAAACTGTTGTCTACAGCACACAATTAAAAGCTAATTGTGTTTCTATGTACATTAAGAGCGACACATAATGCAATCTCAAGTTCAGATATATCTTTTAAAAAAGAAATAACACATGCGTAGTTAGTCATGAAATTGCAGAAACCTCACAAGTTAATCTCAAGCATATAGCAAAGCACAATGAGTCTATAGCTTAACGGTTCTGGAAGGATAAATGGATAGGGGATTTTAAGTTATGCGATCGTTTCCCCAGGCTGTTTAGGTTTGAACGGGACAAGAATGTCTTGGTGATGAATCATATATGGTGACTGGAGTGTCGAGAGTTGGAGGTGGAATTGGGTTTGGGATTGGGTGGGGGGCTCCTAGAGGTAGATATGCAGTGGAGACAGAATAATTAGATATGCTAGTTAGGGATGTGGCTTCCGTTCGCGAAGATATAGACTTGTGGCGCTGCTTTCCCTTGTGATGGTCTTTTCTCTGCCAAGAGCTTAAAGAAGCAATTGACGATAGAGTTCTTAGTTCAGGTGCAAATGTCGAGGATACTACTTGCTCGAAAAGTTAAAGTCCTTTTGTGGAGAGTAAAATGCGGGCGCATTCCATTGATGTCTTTGCTTGATCACACTGGACTCGATCTTCACTCAACGTTATGCCCGTGCTGTGATGATGAAATTGAAACCATTGATCACCTCTAATTACTTGTAAGTATGCTCATGATGTTTGGTCTAATATTGGTTGTTTCAGTGGTTCGTCTGTGTCTGGCATTCTTGGTGCAGATGGATTGGTGCCGCTCAAGTTAAAGATTGTTTGGCAAGCTGTGACATGGAGATTGCTGTATTAGATATAGAAAGGTCGAAATAAAAAGGTTTGGCATTCTTCGAGATTCAGTTGATATCCTTCTTTTGGGTTTCACATAGGTACAAAAAGCTTGGTATTAACTGGGTCGACTGGTGTAAAGGCTGTGTTTCTCGTATTAGGGTTGAGGGGCTTCTTTCTTAATTTCCTTGTGTATGTTGCTCGTGTGCCAAGTTTTGTTTGGATGCTGTTTCTGTGTATAGATGTTCGTGTTGCTGGTGTGTTCGCGTCTCAAGATTCATTTGCGTTGCTGGTTACGTGATTATGCAAGTGTGTCTCAAGTATGGTTGGTGTTGCTTGCTGCTGTTTATGTCAGTCTTGATATCATCCATAGTTTAGTTCTGCTGGTTCAGTTTTTCTTCACCTAAGGGCATGCTTGGATATGGGGTTGGGCCTCATGGTTCCTTGTTCTCTTTGTATCAGCGGGTTGTTTTTTATGCACTAACGGTTCTGATTGTTTGTTAATGCATCAGCAGGTCACTATCAATGAGAAAGTCTCATAATTTACTGGTGAAAATAAGTATCTTGCATCTATGACATGGATAGTCGCTGTTGTCATTTACATTTGTGGCTGTATAGCTAGTTTCTGTCCTTCTCTTTCCTCATTTTGTTCGGTGGTCTTGGACTACACAATTCTTTGATCTGCAAATTCCAAAGACGCTGTCCAAGGTTTTATGTACCCCAGACAGTAACCCCTACATATTACCGGCAGCGTTACAGAACCTAGAGAACACATGCCATATATTTCAGTTCCATTTTGGAAAAGGGAGCAAAAAAAAACGTCCAAAGTTTGTCTTAGACAAAACAATGCCTGCAACACCCATGCTACTACCCCTGGACGCTCCCACGGAAGCTGTAGCAGCAACTTCAACACCACCAGAAGAAGCTGCAATCACAGGTCCGGCAGACACGCCTTCAACACCAGTCTCAGACCCGATAACTTCCACAGAAAAAACAGAAGGCAAAGACACTAAAGTCCCCACAACGGTACGCCAGCAGCTGTTCAAGGAAGGAGAAAAAGACCATACCATAGGCAGCTCAAAGAAACAAAAACACGAGTGACTCAAGAAACTGCAACTGGAAGCTGTTGTTGCAGTGGCCTACGGAAGTTGTACCATATTATGTATAATAACTAGAATCATATACTTTCCGGTAGAAACTTACGTCACATGTAGCGACACCACTTGCTAACCTTCCAGGTTACTAAGTGTCTCGCTTTAGGCAGTCTAGGAATGTTTTCATATATTATGTACAATAGTGAAGCATAAGGACTTTTCTACTGGCCTTTAGTCCGATGTGCGCACACAAGCCACTAACCAAAAGAAAAGGTAAATAACAAGGTCTGCAGAAACCACATTGTCATTGCACAAGCGAACCGAAGCACTAACATTACAGAGACCCCTAACAGAACTACAGTAACAGCATACTAATAAACCTAACTCTGAAGACCCAAAAAAACAACTCCATAAGCCACAAACACATGTAAGATATGCCCATACCTAGATCAAATAACTACAACACCTGATAATAGACCATTGACAGCAAACCTTAAATCAAAAAACAGACAAAATAAAACCACCATTGGCAGAAGCACAATAGAGTACACAATACATACAAACAATATTCTAAACATACACAAGTGCTGAACATACAAATCAAGATAAACACTACATCAAAGAAAGAACATGGTTAAAAAAAATATTGCAACACAATGACAGAAAATACAAACATAAACTTTTTCATTAACAAAATACACTGCTTTTAACCATTCCACATACTCGACCATAAGAGCAGCAAGATCTACAAGAATATACACCCTACTTTGGTTAATAGCTACAGACCATTACTACAGGACCACTACTTTAGTTAATAGCCTACGCCATACGAAAGTGCCCAAAAGATTGTTACCACTACTACAATGAGCGAAAAAAGAAAGTTGAAACCACCAAATTTCCAAACGGTTCAATCTTCAACTATGTATCAGGCTGATTCAAAACCGTCTCAGTTGAATGATTTTACACCCCGCACTAACATAAAAAATCACCTCTAGCCCATATTTATCCGCCTGCCCACCCGACACCCACCCACCCACCATCAACTAACTAGAAATATTCTGGAAAATCGTGTTGTACGTGTATTTTTACAGCTTCATGCACGCACATAAGAAGATGTGGGTATCTGTGACGGAAGATTCCTTCAAGTCTTCAACTTCATTTTTGATGCAAATAATGTTCTAAAAACGTTATTTATATCTTTCGATAACTTCACGTTTTGATGATAACAAAATGTGAAAACACTTTACGTTAAAATTAACGTAAATAAGTTTTTAGTCGAAAGATCCTATTTCTACGTATATCACTCTAGGTATGAACAAACAAATTTACAACTTGACAAATGATCAAAGAAGTGAATTTGTGTTTAAAACTTCACATTTTACAAAACATTTTTTTTCAAAAATATACTTTACAAGTTAATTTTGAATTATTAAGAAATGTTTTATTGGAAAAATAAGTTTAAATATCATAACAACTATTCCCCCCCCCCCCCCCCAAATCAGCTCCAAACTTCCCCAAATAAACTTTCACCACTAAAAACAAAAATTGGAGCGTTCTTGTCTGGCACGGTACCACTAAATTTACTGTTACCGTGTGACATTTAGTGGTACCGTGTACCTATAACGGTCAGATTTCTTCTGCCTATAAATATCAGCCCTCTTCACAGTTTTTGGGCATCCTTTTTCACACACAACTTTCCGTTTTTGACGTGGCACCCCGTTACCTCTCGCTGTCCGCTCGCGACCACACCACAGACCCTCGCCATTTTTCTTCTCGTCGGGGAAGTGAGGAAGAAAAAGACAAACAACTTTTTAAAACTATTCGTTGGGTGTGTGAGTGTGTGTTTTATATTGGGTGAGTGGGGCCCAAATGCTTAGTTGTTTTGTGTTACGAACAGTGTTGTAAAAAGCGCCTAGGCGTTAGGCGGTCACTTACCGTGGCGATTTGAAGTTAGGCAGACGAATTAGGCGTTTTGGTCAAAAGGCGGTCAACATCTCGCCTAGGCGTGTCAAATCAGGCTAGGCGGGTCAAATCAAGCTAGGCGGTCAACACTTAAAAAAACTCCAAATTAGGGTTTTTTTAACCCCAATTAATCCCTCTTTTCATACACTCTGATAAAAAACGCATCTGAATCTACAATTGAAACGATTCATGATGATAAAAACACAACAATCACAATTAAAACACACATTATTGAAGATTTGAAGGCATGCTATTATTTTAATTGAAACCCCTCTTTGATTTCCGAAATCACATACCTCCGAACTTAATATGTGGAGGTTTAGATTTCGTATTTTCTGTTTAGATTATTGTTTTTTGTGTTTTGTTCATGTGTGGGACTGTGGGGTTTGAGGTTTTGGGTTTTTCTTCGTGTGTGGATTTTGTCACAGAGGTCAGTTGCACACATAATTAATATGCAGAATGAGTATTAAATTTCCTATTTGTGTTTGATTTTGCTTGTGGGTTTGACATTATGTCATTATGTGTTTGTTCAATTGAGTTGTTGTTAGCATGTGTGTTTTATTTTTAGTAAAATAAATGTGAACATGATATGTTAACAACAATAAACAATGCATTAGTATATCATCAATTATGTGAACCTTAGAGTTTTATGTTAAAATATATTTAAATTTATTAATAATTAATATACATTTAATTTTAATTTTTTTAAATAGAAAAAGTCAATCTGCATAGGCGGCTTAGGCGCTAGACAGTGGTCAACCGCCCGACTAACCCCTAATGTATTTTGCAACCTTGGTTATTAATAAAGAATTATTTTGAAGTGGGACAGGTAAGACCCAAAACTTCTTCAAAGCACCTAAGCACCTAAATGCCGTAAAAATACAAAAGAAAAAAAAAAAAAAAAAAAAAAAAAAAAAAAAAAAAAGTCACCAAACGGCCGATCCACTCATCTAATCGTTATCGACCACCACCACCACCGTAATTTTGCCAATCGAAACCCTAACTCCGTCGTCAACCTAATCATCTCCACCGCCATTATCGACCACCACCGAAACCCTAACTCCGTCGTCAACCTAATCATCTCCACCGCCATTATCGACCACCACTGAAACCCTAACTCCTTCGTCAACCTAATCATCTCCACCGCCATTATCGACCACCACCGAAACCCTAACTCCGTCGTCAACCTAATCATCTCCACCGCCATTATCAACCACCACCGAAACCCTAACTCCTTCGTCAACCTAATCATCTCCACCGCCATTATCGACCACCACCGAAACCCTAACTCCTTCGTCAACCTAATCATCTCCACCGCCATTATCGACCACCACCGAAACCCTAACTCCGTTGTCAACCTAATCATCTCCACCGCCATTATCGACCACCACCGAAACCCTAACTCCGTCGTCAACCTAATCATCTCCACCGCCATTATCGACCACCACCGAAACCCTAACTCCGTCGTCAACCTAATCATCTCCACCGCCATTATCGACCACCACCGAAACCCTAACTCCTTCGTCAACCTAATCATCTCCACCGCCATTATCGACCACCACCAAAACCCTAACTCCGTCGTCAACCTAATCATCTCCACCGCCATTATCGACCACCACCGAAACCCTAACTCCTTCGTCAACCTAATCATCTCCACCGCCATTATCGACCACCACCGAAACCCTAACTCCGTCGTCAACCTAATCATCTCCACCGCCATTATCGACCACCACCGAAACCCTAACTCCTTCGTCAACCTAATCATCTCCACCGCCATTATCGACCACCACCGAAACCCTAACTCCGTCGTCAACCTAATCATCTCCACCGCCATTATCGACCACCACCGAAACCCTAACTCCGTCGTCAACCTAATCATCTCCACCGCCATTATCGACCACCACCGAAACCCTAACTCCGTCGTCAACCTAATCATCTCCACCGCCATTATCGACCACCACCGAAACCCTAACTCCGTCGTCAACCTAATCATCTCCACCGCCATTATCGACCACCACCGAAACCCTAACTCCTTCGTCAACCTAATCATCTCCACCGCCATTATCGACCACCACCGAAACCTTAACTCCGTCGTCAACCTAATCATCTCCACCGTCATTATCGACCACCACCGAAACCCTAACTCCGGCACCGTAACCGTCTTCAATCGTCGTCGCCGTTATCAAGTTAGGTATAATACAAGTATACAACTGATTATGTGTTGTTTGCATATTATTTTGAATTTTCTGCTGATTAGATAGTTATGTTATTTACAGCTCTGTGTGTGCTTATTAATAGTTGAATTAGTAAGAAAATTTTATGTGCTTAATTATTAGCAGTTATGTTGTTTACAGCTGATTATGTGCTTATTAATAAGAAATTAGATGTTAATTTGTGTAGATATTGACTGATTAGAGGCGAGTTGAAGTGAATTAAGGTTGATGCTTGAAACAAATTAACGAGCGTAGAATTTTGGTTTTTTCTCAGTTGTCATGCGTCTAAAGGAGGAAAATGACTTTATAGAGTAGATGTAAAATTACATAATTATCATTACTAACTATAAACCAGTAATTGTTTCAGAATTGCATGTTAATACTATAGAGGGTCTTTGGATGTGCTGTCCAAGTTGGAATAGTTAGTAGTCTTTCAAAATGTAAATTTAAAGAAATTTTACTTTTTAGAGTTGATATAAAGTTAGATTTGATTAGAGGGTGTTTGGGAATGCATATTGTGTTGTTAAAAGTGAAAAATACATCTTCAAGTGTTTGGATTGCTATGAGCTTATGCAATTATCACATTGGTAGGTGCTTATAGAGCGTAAGCTGAAAATTTGCAATCCACAACCACCCCTTCTAATATAATTTTGTGGCAATTATCAATTTGGATTTGCGCATTGATACACTTTTTTGATGTTCAAGGTTCTCAAATAATGGAAGTTTGTTTATCAGGATGTATATACGTATAGAGGTATAAATGACTATTGGTATGTTTGGCTAGTTGCTTAGTGGCTAAAGATGTGTTTATTCTTTGTATCTTTTTGTTTATCTTGTTTTTAAGTGGATTTCGTAGTTTGTAACTCTGTCTGAGCTTGTCTTAGCCCTGATGATGTCTTCGTATATTAAATTTCAGTCTCTAAAGAAGAGGAAGAGGGATCTCCAGAAAGCTTCCCCATTGGACCTGTTGACCTAAGTATCTTTTTTGAAGAAGATGGAAAAATATACGGCTACCAAGGCTTAAAGGTATATATCATTATTATCCAACTTATCGATATTTAAGTTATTTAATATGTGGTTTCTGGCATATGCTACTCATATATTATTGGGGGTCTTTGCACTTGTATAAATGTCAAAAAAAAAATAATAATAATAATAAATAAAAAAAATAGTAATAATAAAAAAATAAATAAAGTGTTATTGTTGTGCATTACTCAATAAATTATGTTTGCTATGTTAGTGGATGCATAGTCAAAGCTCATGGATCGTCATTGTTCATAATCTTTCTATCGTGCGAAGAAATCGTGTTTTGGTTTTTAGTATTAATGTGTACAAAATTAATGCAGATCACTGTCTGGATCAGCAGCATATCATTTAAAGCATATGCTGATATTTCTTTTGAGTGAACATATGATGTAAGTACACATTGTGTACTATATTTATTTGAATCATGTTTCCGTTCTTTAAAGACTTATTTCTGTACATATAAATCTGACTTCGTGTCTTTTCAGTGGTTGATATTGTATGTCACTGGTAAAGGCTGGGAAAGGAGTCACGGATCTTAAAACTTCTCTTCAGGTGATCATCCTACACATCTTTTGCATGTTGGTTGTTATTTGTGTGTAGTAGCGCAATGCTGATGACCATCTCATTTTCTTCTGTGCAGAATATTTTTGTAGATAATCTTGCTGAGACAAAAGATGACTTCCTCAAAACGTTTTCCACAGAAAATCAGTATATCAAGTATGTAAAGTGTCTCCGTGGGTTCATTAATTTGATTCCTATCACCCTTTTTATTTTGATATCTTGGTTGATTTTTGATGCTTGTCGATGTACAGATCTATGATTTCAGATGGGAAAAATACTTCAGTCATCTGTGAAGAGCAAGGGGTTAAAGGATTCAAAAGCAGATGAGCTTGAGGTGCGTGTTACACTTACCATTTACATGAAAGGTCATGTCATGTTTACCACCATTTCTGATTCACGTTTTGCAGGGTAAATAATAGAGGCCTTTAGTGTCTATTGAAAAGTCGTGTTTTATTTGCATGTATCGCGTTTTAATATGTTGAGATGCAGTTGCTCAATCCTATCTGTTATGATTAGGTTGTCTGCGTCGAGGGCGAATCTATGAGTCTTCTTTACTGTTGATTGGTAGCATTTGTCCTTCTCCTTGTTGATGGTAACAATCAGCTGCTCTCGATAAATAAATAAATAAATATTATGTGGTTTTGCATGATTATCTGCATATATTAGAGCTAAATTCTCCATTTCAACTGTTTCTGTATCAGGTAGCAATCCCGTTGATGTACTGATCCCGACTGGCAGATGTATCTTCTAGTTGAGAAGAAAAGTGATCAGCAGGACATTCCACAAAAAACTGCTTGGTTTTGCAGCCCTTTACCGGTTCTTCCATTACCCTGAGCCACCGGTTGAGACTTGGTCAGGTATATTCCCTCTTTTATGTTCTCCTTCAGCCTTTCTGATCAATTCCATAATTGCCGTGGCAAAGTGGGTGGGTCAGACAACGGGCTAAAATGGGTAACTTTATAGGAAGGGTGAAATGAGATGGGTTGGGTAGGGCTCACACACCTAATAAAGCAGTTCTAAACTAACTACTCAGTTTGCTCTAATAAAGCAGTTCTATAGGCTGTAAACTATTGACTGATTATGTGCTTATTAATAAGAAATTAGATGTTAATTTGTGTAGATATTGACTGATTAGAGGCGAGTTGAAGTGAATTAAGGTTGATGCTTGAAACAAATTAACGCGGAGAATTTTGGTTTTATCTCAGTTGTCATGCGTCTAAAGGAGGAAAATGACTTTATAGAGTAGATGTAAAATTACATAATTATCATTACTAACTATAAAGCAGTAATTTTGTGTAGATATTGACTGATTAGAATTTTATTGACTTCTTTCGTCCCCAGGTCCATCTTTTGGATCCTTTATTTTTTTTATCTGGTTATTTTGAAAATTTTAACATTGAATGAAAAGTGTTAACGTTATGACCTGCTTTTAGACGACCCATTGCCCAAAATTAATATTTCAAGACAGTAATCTTCCTTTTAGTCTAGGTTAAAGGTGTAAGTTTTAAGCTTAAGACTGATTAAGTTCGTTATGATTAACATGCTTTACCATGTGATAAATGGAATTTGAGCAGCATAACTGATTATCATTGACAAATTGTGGAGAGGATTGTTGCATATGGACAGCATTAGAGAATAGGTCAACAGATGAGATAGACGGAGCACTAGTTGAGGGATAGTTCATGCATTTTCAGGGTCAATTTAGAAATTATATGTCGAAGCCTTGAATTAAATTTGTATAATACTTTGTAGGCCAGGCTTGTGAATGAGTTACGAATTCTAACTTGAAAGTTACTGACTTTGAGTCTTAGTATATTTCAGTTAATGTTGTATTGGGATTTACTGATCTAAGAATGAAAGCATGTCTTTTTAATACAGTTTACGAGCAATAAAGCAAAAAGTATCCATCTTTTCTTAAGGTTTGTCCGTGTTTGCAGAACTCCGAATTTGTGATCCAGAAAATGCCCAAAAAGAGTTCATCTAAGACATCAAAACCAGTGGTTCAGAACTCTGCAGTAGCTACTTGGGATATGCCAAAAAAGAGTTCATCTAAGCCACCCAAACCAACGCTAAAGAAACCGACTCCAGTGAAGGAAAAACCATCTTCGACACCAAAATCATTTGGACAGGAAATCGATGATATCTTCTCTAAGAAAAGAAAGAAACCCGAGCAGGAAAAGAGCAAAAAATCAGATAAAAGAACACGTAAAGATTCAAAAGATAATGAGTCAGTGCCCCGAAGGGAGAAACTGAGTTAGACTGGAGGGTCTAATGTGGATATGTTTGAAAGCGAAAAACCAGCTAGACCCAAGAAGAAAACTGCAGATGGTCTCGTGATATACTCAGAAGAGTTGGGGATTGGTAAGGCAGATGTTGGATATACTAGATTATGTCCTTTTGATTGCGATTGTTGTTTCTGATCATATGTTAAACTGAGACTTTTATATTAACGACAGTTTTGACTTGTAGAATTCAATTGCTTCTGCAATTTTCTTATTTTAGTTCTTGGTTCTGAACGCGGAGATGCTTTGTGTGTCTATATCTAAATCTTTTGCGGCTAATTTATCTATTTTAACCTATACCTAAACCTACTTATACGGTTATACCCATCACAAAAGGGCATCATCTCTTTTTCCACTAAGCATTGATCGTGAGTCGAACACCAATTCGTTGGCAACGCTTCATGTCCATGCGGGGTACTTAACTTTTCTGCACGTGTTATGTTTCATTCCTAGGATCATGTGTTTCCCTTTAGATATTTCAACAAAGTCCTCACCTCGTATGTAAGTGTTTGTTGACCATATTAACATCTTCAAAACCACGAAACGATGTACGACTAAAATGCTTGTAGCAAATGAGATGACAAAGATAAGAATGGCGATTTACTACTAGATGTTAGCCATGTCGTGGGTGTTTGCATGAATGGGGTTAAGTTAAGTATAAATCTTCATCATCATGAACATAAGAGGGCTCAAGCATGAGGGGTATAGGAGTGTGTTAAAGTGTGTCTAAATTCTAATACATGATATCTTATGCTATTGGAGTTTAGCCACGAGACTGGTGAATAAAATCACCTATAGTTGTTTGTTTCAATTTTATCATAATTCCTATTTGGGGTGCAAACGAGCCGAGCTACTCGAGCTCGACTTGATAAAAAGCTCGAAAAGAGCCGAGCCTTGTCGAGCTCGAGCCTGAAAATCAACTCGTTTCCTTATCGAGCCCGAGCTCGAGCTTCGCTTATCGAGCTCGAGTAGGCTCGTCGAGCCTTATCGAGCCTTACGTTAATTATAAAGCCCAATAACCAAGCCCAATAAACAAGCCCAATACTTTTAGTATAAGTGGTATTAAACGCTCATTTTTAGCCCTAATCAAACGCTTTTTGTGAAACCCTACACACACTTTCCATCCGCCTCCTACATAACCCTTTTCTCGCACCAAACAATCTCAATCACAGATCTAGATAACTCATCCGATCCCATCAATCATAACCAGTTAATTATCATCCAAATCGATCGTCTATATAAAACCGAACACAAACACAACCAGTACCATACTCTAACCTATGTCTTCTTATGTTGCTCATTTGGAATCAATTAAGAAATCAAGTTAAATGTTTGAAGATCCTTCGAAGGGTCCCAGGTAGGTTCGGCACATGTTTTGTCTTTTGTTTTTGTTGTAGAACGAACCAAGAAAAGGAAATAACATTGTTGATATCTTTCTTTTCTGTTTTGTTCGGATATTAAGTGAAGCTTAGTCTTCGAAAGTGGTCTGTGATGATATAAATTCAACGAAAAAAAATCTTTATGAGATTGAAAACAACGTTGAACTTTTCTGAGATCTTGTAATTTTTTGGGTCTGTGATGATATGATTCGAGTCTTGAGTTTGTTTGGAGATGGGATAAAACTTACTTTCTGATGTTGTTTGATATGTTTGAAGGTCAGGATTAGATTAGAATGAGTTTTTGTTTGTTGACTGTTGGATGTCGTTTGCTACAGCTTCTCTGAAGCAGATAAAGCGAGCTCGATAAGGCTCGTTTAAGCGAGCCGAGCTTTGTGAAAAGTTTACGAGCCGAGCTCGAGCACAAAAATAAAGGCTCGGATCGAGCCGAGCTCGAGCTCGTTAAAAAACCTGACGAGCCAGCTCGATTATAGTGAAGCTCGGGCTCGGCTCGGCTCGTTTGCACCCCTAATAATGCCACCTAATAAAGAACTTTTAAGTTTGTATCAATTCAATAAATAATAACGAGCCTTTTTAATGTCTCATTATGTTCTATAAAATACAAAATATTTCATAAAATTTTGTTTTTACATTTTAAGGTATGCAGGTGCATTCCATTTGCCTCAAGTATGTCCCCCAATAACTTATACCATAGTATTGTTTTAGACAGGGTGTAATGGTCACCATACCTACCTCCGCAATCTCAGTATTCACACTTTTCACCAAACATACAAAAGAACAAAAAAAAAAAAAAAAAAAAAAAAAAAAAAAAAAAAAAAAAAAAAGTTAAATGCATGATATTTTTGGATTTACCCTTTCCACATTTTGGGACCACGTTTGGGTTGAACGCTTCTATGTCCCGAGCCATGACCCACATTGGTCAGCAAGCAGGTTTGGTATATTTGAACACCCGTGGGTCCGGTTGGTTTAGTTGAAAACAAAACCATAAAATGAAGCAGGCAACTTTGACTTATAACATGTCAAATTTATTACAGGAATAATAAACCAAGTAATCGAAAGAGTGATTAATTTTGCGTCCACGATGACCCTTTGAAATATTCTTCTTTTTTTGTTATATAAATCACAAAGCCCTAAAGTTCTGAAAAAAAAAGATGAAAATAATGGATGCAGTAACAATAAGAAGCAGTTGTTGTTATAATCTAGTGAACTTAAAAAGAATCTTTCAAGTCTTCAAGTAGTAGAATCCTTGAAATACTGGATAACCAGAATATGTGCAGACTATCATGAAAATTTACTTCTGCAAGAAAAGTCCAAAGTCAGATATTGACTTGCTCATCCATGAATATACTCATTCATAAGCAGGAAACCTCCTTATGCAGCTCTGAACCCAGGAGACAATGCTACTAACCCAATTTAGCTACTTGCCAAGTACACAGAAATAGGAGTTAAAGACATTAGAATCCTGAATTAAAACTACAATGTATAGGCCATCTGCTACAAATCCTTAAACCAAACACTCTGTTACATTCCAGCTGCACTACAAAGTGTAGGCAGAGCAGTCACCAATTTTTCCTTTTCCCATGTTAACCCCCATGTGTCAGCCGCTTTTACAACAGCATATGACTTCTTGACCCTCAAACATTTCAGCATATCTTCAATGTTACTAATACTAGTGATTGCCACCAGTAGTTCATCTTCAGTTCTCATGACATTTTGAAATGTTCTTTTGTTCCTTTCATTCCAAATATGGCACACAGTGGAGGATAGAATAAGCTTGTCAACAATTTGCCAAATGTTGTTCTTTAGAGGACTTGCTGCTAGATGATTTACCACACTATTTAAGCTACTACCACCTCGTATAAACCAGCATCACTCTTGAAACCTCTTTATTAAAGAAAGGAGCATCAAATGTCATGATTATGCAAAATATTTTTTTACATAGTGTTTATATTTTAATCAACATTAGTAGTAATCAAGATATCTAAATAACTGAATACTCAGAGTATAAGGTTCCAACGTGCTTATTGCGTTAGGGTGTTGGAAACCGAAGAATCCTCCCAGCGTCTTGGGGGGAGGATGCCGGTGAACACCGCCGCCAACCCCCAAGACTCCAGAATTATGGCATTCAGAATCCTCCCCAAGACTCTGAAGCAAAGGAAGAAAAAGGCAAAACTTTTTGTACGTTTGTCCTTATTTTGTGTTTTTTTGGTGCATGATTCCGAATCCTTCAGAATCCTCCCACTGCCAACAGTTTTGTCTTCAGAATCCTCTAGAATCCTCCTGTCACATGACACTCTGTGATTGGTCGGTGGGAATCCTCCCATGATTCCGAGTGTTGGGTTGCCAGTACCCTTATAAGAATTGGGTTGTATGCCAACTGTTTAACTTGTAACTGATAGGAGGTACGTCACACGCTTACATTATTTGAATTTATTTCATTCCCTTTATTACATACTAGCAGAGTACCCGCGCGTTGCGGCGGCGGGTACCCTGAAATAAATTTTTTCGGTGAATCATGTATTTTAGTTTATTATGTTCTTTTTTACAATAAATTTACGGATATAAAGAATTTCGTTTAGCCCACGCCCGTTTGGGCTCGAGCCCATTTGGCCCGTTGCCCGTTCGGGCTTGAATATTTGTATACTGTGCTTTATTATTTGTATTAGTGACATTTAATGCAGAAATTGTGTTTAATTTGGTAGTACAATATGCTTGATAATTTGTATGTCTTATGTAAGGGGTGTTTTAATAACTGTATTAATTGTATTTATTGCTCAGTTAATTAAATTGACTACATTAAATAGCATTAATGTGGTGTTTTGTTTTTTTAATATGTGAATTAAAGTGGTGTACACTATACTTCTTGTCTTGTAAGTCTGAAAATTATGTGCATTAAAGTGGTGTACACTATGCTTCTTTTCTTGTAAGTTTTAAAATTTAGAGAGAGAGTGCTTTGTATATTATATATAGTATAGATTAATCTGTGATTAAGAAAATCTCAAGAAAGCATTTTCATGTTATTATCTTTATAATATCATCATCTCAATATCTCTGCGTGCATTTTTTCAAATCACCAACATTAATAATCATTGGATTGTTCATGTAATCTCTATTCGAATTTTTGAAAGTCAGGTTTCATATTATTTATTGACATTTCATAGAAGTTGCTGGGAAGTTTCTCATCATGTACATTTAATTTTCCACTTGTGGTGTATTAGTTGGCATTTAGTTGGAAAATATTTTCTTTCATTTCCTATTTCTTGTTTTATAGGAAAAGGGAGGGCAGTTTTATTTCCACAAAACAATGGAAAATTTTAGAAAACGCGTTTAGTTTGAGAAACATGTGTTTGTGTTTTCTATTTTACAAAACTACAAAACATGTTTAAGTGTTGGTGTTTTCTATCTCAAATCTCTATTCACCTGTGTAATATTATAAAAAATCTTCAAAACACAAAAACAAATATTATAAACTAACCAACTAAATTATAAAATAACTAAAAAATCTAATACGAGAAAATAAATAATTAAAAAAGTAAAATATAACATCAAATAACATGCAAAAATCATCAAGCGAATATAATTCGAAAACGTAAAATAAATAAAACATTTTTTTTTACTTTGTATGTTTTTTAAATTTTCATATGTTTTTTACGTTTTCGTCGTTTTTTTTTACGTTTTCGTCATTTTTTTTACCTTTTGTCCGTTTTTCTTACGTTTTCGCCCTTTTTTTTACGTTTTCGTCTGATTTTTTACGTTTTCGTATGTTTTTTTACGTTTTCGTCCTTTTTTTACGTTTTCTTCTGTTTTTTAAGGTTTTCATCATTTTTTTTACGTTTTCGTTTGTTTTTTACATTGTCAATTGTTTTTTACGTTTTCGCCTGTTTTATTATGTTTTCGTCCTCTCTTTTATATTTTTTTACATTTTCGTCCATTTTTTTTACGTTTTCTAAATTATAGTGTTTTCATCCGTTTTTTAAGTTTTTGTACATTTTTTTACGTTTTCATATGTTTTTTACGTTTTTTTTATGTTTTCATCTGTTTTATACGTTTTCGTCAGACGAAACATAAAAAATGTATAAAAAGACGAAAACGTAAAAAAACATGAAAGAAGGACGAAAGCGTAATAAAATGGACGAAAACGTATAACAACAGATAAAAACGTAAAAAACGGGTGAAAATGTTAAAAAAGGGGCGAAAACGGACGACAACGTAAGGAAATAGACAAAACGTAAAAAATGGACGAAAACGTAAGGAGACGGACTAAAACGTAAAAAAATGACGAAAACATAAAAAAACCAGACGAAAATGTAAAGAAAAAAACGGACGAAAACTTAAAAAAAAAGAGGAAAATGTAAAAAACAGATGAAAACGTAAAGAATCGGACGAAAACGTAAAAAATGGGACAAAAATATAAAAACTAGACCAAAATTTAAAAAAATAGACGAAAAAGTAAAAGAACAGACGAAAACGTAAAAAAAATAGATGAAAACATAAAAGAACAGACGAAGTCGTTAAAAAAGACATGAACGTAAGTAAATGGTCGAAATCGTAAAAAAGGTCGAAAACGTAAAAAATCGGACGAAAACGTAAAAAATGGACGAGAGCGTTAAAAATCAGTCGAAATAGGACGAAAACGTAAAAAATCGGACGAAATCATAATAAAACAGACGAAAACGTAAAAAAATAGACGAAAACGGACGAGAATGTAATGAAACGGATGAAAACGTAAACAAACGGACAAAAACGTAAAAAATCGGACGAAAATGTAAAAAAAGGCAAAAATGTAAAAAATCGGACGAAACGTAAAAAACAGACGAGAACGTAAAAGAACGGACGAAAACGTAAAAGGACAGAAGAAAACGTAAAAAATCGGATGAAAACGTAAAATAACAGACGAAAACAGACAAAAATGTATAAAAACGGATAAAAACCGACGAAAACGTATAAAATGGACGAAAACGGATTGGGGGTATTTTAAAGGAAAATAGGTGAAAACAAAAAAAAAAGGTGTTTTGTAGTTTTGTGTATTACAGTTGGAAATAGGAATTTTGTGTTTTGTAGAGAATTTTATTAGAAAACAATAATTTAAACGCGATCTCTGTTTTTTATGTTTTTCACAAAACATTTTGTGGAAAACTTGGTGTTTTCCCTTAACTAAACGCACCCTTAATGTTCAGTTGCAAATTCAAATTAGTTACTTTAAGTGTTTGTTGTTTTGTTATATACTCCCTCAGTCTCAATTTAATTATCAGGAGACAAAAAACACGTAGTTTAATAAAAGTGAGGTAACTTTTGTTTTCAACTACTCAAAGAGAATATTTCCTTATTATATTCTCTAGTTTTTACTTAAAAGGGAAAGTGGATAATTAATTTAAGATATTCATTAAAGAAAATATAGACAATTAAATTGAGACGGAGGGAGTATTAATTTAAAAGAAGTTTCTTATACGCAGCCCATTTGTGTAATGGTCAAAAAGTCAATAGTAATGCAACTACCCGACAGACCTCCATATTCCATAAAGATAACGAGGACCCACACGCTTACTCAGAAACATGATGTTTTCACCCGATGACTTTACTCACCATTAAGTCAAAAAGTCTTTTGTCTTTACTCTTTACAATAATGCAAAAAATAGACAAACACAAACCCAACAGATATTTACTCTTTTGGATAGTAATGTTTGAACTACTGTGTGGTAGATCTATGTAATCAAATGTTTGAACTTTGGATATTTATATACATTTATATGTAAAATGCTTCGTATTTTCAATACTAATTTTCTCGTAAGTTTTATCTTCTTGAACTTTGAATTACTTATCTATATGGGGTGGGTTATAAGTACCGGGGCTATTTTTTTATAAAAACCGGGTCTACATTTGTAGGCTTTTTTTTTTTTTTTTTTTTTTTTTTTTTTTTTTTTTATAATTTTGTTTATATCAAAAAGCTATAAACCTGAAAGTGCGGAACAGAAAATATAAAGTTTAATATGTCAAACGCTTAAAACTGTCAAAAATACGGAACAGAAACTGACAAAAACTGTGCATTACAGGAAAAAAATAGGGGACAAAAGGGGAGACAAGTTGTCTGCCACCCTTGTCCCCCGGTATGGTTAGTAGACCCCATCTATATTTATCTTTAAAATGCAATTTTTGTTGCAGCCTCAAGTAATTAGACATAAGCAAATAATTATGGACTATTATTCTCTTTACTTGAAAGTTGAAAAGACAGCTTACCATTATCTTTTATGGTCCACTATACTCGCTTTGTGGTCTCTTTTGTCTAAAACACACACCGTCCCCTCTCATAGTTCATACCACATATCTCATTTATGCCTATTTTTTGTTGCGTTCGAGATTGTTCATATGCATTATTTAAAGGATTAGTGTAGTTTTTTTGTCATTTATCTTTCAATTTTATTTTGTATGTGTTCTGTTGTAAGCCCTCGTGGGTCTTTTATTTTCTTGAGTCCCGCTTTCTTTAATCGTCTCAATTATGAAATTTGGATGCCTTTGTTTGTATTGTTTCTGTTTTGTTGTGACAATATGTAGTTGACTTTAAAAAAATATATATATACTATAAGCATCTTTAATAAATTTTTGTCAAGATGTTGATATTCGCTAATATTAGTGATGTTTTATTAAAAAGCAATACAAACGCAAGTTACCGAATTTATTTTTACCGTTTGTACAACTAGCCAGAGATGAAAGTTTCCTTGCATAAGTCAATAGTCTTTTAATATTATAATGTAACTAGCTTCCAGGCCCGGCCGATGGCCGGATTGTTTTAAGAATTTTTTTTAAAGAAAATAAAGATAGTACAAATGGATATATAATACATATTTGTACTTATTAGAATAAGAAAAATAAGTGTGTTGTTAATCAGTTGTACTTTAAGATAGTTAAAAATATGATTGACCATATGATGAATAGGCATAAAAAAAATGCATATAAACACTATATTGATTAAAAAAAACCATTTGTCATTTGATATAAAAAATAAGATAAATGTTTGACATAGAGCATATACTGCTAAAACAATAAGTATGCACTTATAAGCGTTGAAGAACTTCTTTATATACAACGTTTGTTGTATAATTGCAGTACTTTCCATCATTGTCGCAGCATAGCACCTTCAATCCCTTCTTGTTTTTAACTCTTGATACGGCTACATAAAGCTGTCCATGTGAGAAAATAGGTCGTTCTAAATAGAGACCTACTTTAGATAACGTTTGCCCTTGACTTTTGTTAATGGTCATGGCAAAACAAACAGATAAGGGAAACTGTCTCCTATTTAGTTGAAACGGCATCTTCTTATCTGATGGACTAATCACCATCCGCGGTATTGCAACAACTGTCCCTAATTGGCCTCCAGATATAATCTTGGCCTCGATGTTATTGATTCCCATTCTGACAACTTGTAACCTGGTACCATTACAGAGTCCTCCTCTTTGATCAATGTTGCGCAAACACATTACCGGTGCACCAACCTTCAATACTAACTTATGATGAGGAATACCTGACAGTGTTATTGAATTAAGAAATGTAAATGCTTGGATATGCATAATTAAAACAATAACTAAAATTATAAACGTTGAACGACTTATTTATAATGAGGAATACCTGACATTTTAATTGAATTAAGAAATTCAGTTGTGTTATAGCGACTCATTGTAGTTGAAATCTGTATCAACATCTGTAACCGTATCGGAACTATAACACACCTTTTCTGGACCAGGAAGCATTGACATCATCCTATCATTTATTTTGTCAACCTCTTGATGTGTTGGTGCTAGAATAGCTCTCTCCTGAAAGTATGTCGGATCCCATTTGTTTTTTTGCCAATTATCGTAACTTTCTTGTATGACTGCTCCAACGTGATCATCAGAATCAGAAATTAGCATATCTTCTGGAAATTTAACATCAGCATGACCATCATTTTTCCCACCTACTTTTCCTTCACCAATTTCGAGAATCCAGTCGGCAAATTTAGTTATTTCTTCCGCGTCAGCCGGATCGCAACCAACCCTTAGCCTCATGTTCTTTGTTAGTTTTAGAACGGTGCAATGTTTCCATAAATAAGACATGTTTAGTGATGCATGTACAACGTCCTGCCTAGTCCCATTAGGTATAACAGGTAGAATTTGCCTAAAGTCCCCACCAAAAACCACCACTTTACCGCCAAAAACAGAATCATTGTCGCCAGTAACATCCCTTAGTGTTCTATCAAAAGCTTCAAACGCAAGTCTATTAATCATTGGAGCTTCGTCCCATATTATTAACTTGGTTTTGCGTATCAAATCTGCAAGGTCGCTATCTCCTGTTATTGAACACATAGAATCCTCGACAATATTTATAGGTATGGCAAACCGAGAATGAGCTGTTCTCCCACCATCAAGCAAAAGGGATGCAATACCACTGGATGCAACGTTTAAAACAATTTGGCCTTTTGACCTTATAGCAGCTGTCAATGTCTTGTACAAAAAAGTCTTACCGGTACCTCCATAACCATAAACGAAAAACATACCTCCTTTATTTTTGTTGCAAGCAACGACAATGGTTTCATACACGCCTTTCTGTTCATTAGTCAAACTTGCATGGAGTTTTTCATGTTGGATTATTAAATCTGGTATTTTATAATCCAATTCATCGTAAATCAAGCGGTTGTAGCCATCCAATGTAAACTCAGATGAAGGATAAGGCATGTTGACGATATACTTGAGACTTCTGGAACTGCTAAGTAACTTATCCTCGATATATGCTAAACATATATTATACCGCTGTTCATCTGTTAATTGAAGATCTGTAAAAAGATAATAAATTTGATTTTAGTTTAATTAGATTGTTATACAAAAATGAAATATATGTTACATGAAAAGTAATTTGATTTAATGCCTGGATGGTTTCTTTTTTTTCTTTCTTTTTGTTCCACATCTTCGGCTAAAAGCTTCCATGTTTTCTCCCAAACAACTTCAGGCCTCGACATACTATCGGAGATTATTAACCTTACAAAATAGTCCCGCAAGTAATCACCCATTCCCCACTGACTTGCTTCAATAATTCCTTCAATATACTCCTTGTCGTCATCAAGCAAACCACGTGCGAAGCAAGCTTCTTTGCATGTAGGATATACTATATCGTCAACCTTTCTCAAGTCTTCCCACTCTTGAGCACCTCTAACATGGTTTAATAACCTCCGTAGATAAAAAAGCTCACCCCAAGAAGGAGGAACATGATGTATTCTTCCAATGGTTTTGCCTGTGTAAGATATATAAATTTCTAATTACTCGTTGTTTCATAAAAATCATTAAATGTTAATAATAACGATACATAAAGAAAAAGAATAAGATTTTGAAAAATATATAGCTAACCTTGTTTTCTTTTAGTCCATTTTTTGGTGGATTTATTCCAAACATAATGTTTTGGGAATTCAACAACTTTGAAGTATTAGATGAAGCCTTTTCAAGTTGATAATCGATGCTTTCAGTAGGATCGAATATGACAGACTGCTGATTCGGTAGATGAAATGGTAAACGTTCGACTGCGGGACTACGATGGTGTATATCAAATTTGAAGATCCTCCATGCAGCCTCACATGATGACAAATAACGGCAATCATAATAATCTTCAATCTCATCTTTTTCTTCATCATCCATAGCAACTGTTACTCTGTCCGGACCCTTGTTAATGTACTTGAAAAGGTATTTGATAGATCCGAATTGGTTGCACCATTCTACGTTGATATGAGCTTGGTACCTAATATATATATAAAAAAATTTGACAACAGTACAAATTTAAATAATCGGCATAATAAGAATGCTTAATTAACGACTAAAATTTGATACTACCTTTTTAATAACGTAGGGTTGTATGGAACGACGAAACCACCGTCAAGGTCAGCACCTTGCTTTCTAACGGTTCTTCCATTGTCGCTTCTTTTGTATATAGCATACCCACTTTCATCAATGAAAGTGTTTTCATTAAACTTTTTTGGAAAATTCTTAGAACACTTATTGTCGACCATGCAAGGGCAGTTTCTGTGTTCAGGTCCACATGGGCCGTGCATCATAAATTCTTTTATCAATTGGTGTAGCTCGGGGTCTGAATCTTTATCCGGTATTTCAGCTGAAATACACCTGTCTATGTCAGCGGGAAACCTCAACTTATCTTCCGTTTCCAACCATACACACAAATGACAGTGAGGCAGACCTCGCTTCTGGAACTCGATAGTGTATACTTCTGAGAATAGAGGAACAAAGTTGAAAAAATATATATAATTAATATGATGTACTATAAAAAAAGAAGAGAATAGTTTGTTTGAGTATACAAAAGCAGTTTGTAATTTACCTGCTTTAACACGGCTAAAAATATGTTTCTCCTTTATGTCTTTTATCAGTTGATCAAGCTTCATTTTAAAAACTCTTGAAGTAATGTCTGGCCGATCTTCTGATTTCAAACCCTTTCTTTTTAGGTACCTTGTAATTTCGGGCCACTTTGGATTACAGGTAAATGTGATAAACAAATCCGGATATCCGTAATTTTTGCACATAGCCATAGCATCCAAGTAATTTTGTAACATGTAACGCGGGCTACCTGTAAAGGATGAAGGTAATACTACCTTAGTTCCGCGTTTTTTTTGTTCCGGGTTGGCTGCTTGTGCAGCTTTGGCTAATCTATCATAAGTATCACATCTTAATTCGGAATTCTCTCTACGCACATATGACAGCCTTTCAGCCTCAACCATGGTATAACCGTCAACCAAAAACTGCTGAAATAATCGTTTTCCATTTAGAATTGTTGAGAAAACGTTTGGGCAGTCTTGAATACGGTGAGCAAACCATTCACGCATGGTGACATATTTTTTTTTTGTCGTCTGGTGTTTGATCAGTGATACCTTCGTGGTAAATGTCAGTCCTATACCCATCTTCTGCGTACGGGAAAAATAACGGATACTGTAAAGGAAGATATGAGACATGCAGTTCGCTAATTTTTTTCAACTTCCCATTGATTTTGTTAACAGTGATGTCTCTTTCTGTGGGCATTGAATCAAAATCACCGATTATAAGTGTAGCAACTTCATTAGCAGTTGGCAGGTTATGTTGTCTACCATCTTTGTCACGCCTACCTATGAGTCTGATCTTAACGTTATCTTCACCATTAGCCATTAAATTTCCGGCCATTCTATACTTCTGAACCAAAGGATTATCTTTATCAAGCATGTTTTTTAATTCTTTAGTTAGTTGAGGGTCTATGTGTTTTTTTGAGGATGATGATGCGTCGTCTGTTGAAGAACTACAAATGTTAAAGAATTTAAATTAGTAATTGCAATATAAACAGCAATTTAAGGGAAAAAATAAGGAATACTAAATTTTACCTAACAGCGATAATGCGGTTTTGTAACTCATTTGGTGGATCATAAATGTATAGCTGTCCAAACTTAGGTGACTCGCCAGCTTTGGGTAACATATCTCCAATTACATGGTTATTTTTTCCTTTAATTCTAAAACAATACGGAGCACGTCCACTATTAACAGTCTTATCTAGTTGGCCAGACATCCATGTAAAGGCAAACATAGAATTATAGCGACGAATGTCCTCCATAAATGATTTGCTTTTTGAGTTTTCTCCTTTCAAGAGTCCCATTAGCAAAGGTGGGGGATTCTTAAGTTTAACAGGTAGTTGTATTTTTCCTCTTTTGCAACAAAGTGAATATCCATCATTGTTGTTTGGATTAGAAGATCCTACCTTACTTTCGGCAAGCCACAACAATGCACCACATTTTATGCATTGCTTTGTTTGATCTCCATGGTCAAAATACTCTAATTAAAGATAACCAATACTTTCGTTATAATTTTTGAAGGTAATAAATAATATGGAAAAAATGTTATTACTTTTTTAAATGATAAATACCTTTGGATATGCCTTCGATACGATCCATATAGCCATATTCATCTTCAGGATCTTCTTCTGACATCTCGAATGAAGGTATATCTGCAAGTGATTTGCCTGTTTGTACGGAATTACTTTCTGAAGTATTATCAACATTACAATCGGTTTGACAATTCGTCTGTATAGTTGTAGGACTGCCTGTAACAAATATATGTAAACTGATTCACATTTTGTTGTATAAATTAGGAATTAGTTTATCAATAGTTATTTTGTTTTTTTCCTTAATATCTAAAATATATGGTTGATTATAGCTTACCAATGTGAAAGTGTACAGGAGAACTGTTTCTGAACCTTGATGGTGGCTTAATCTTAGTAGCGTTGCCTAAAATATGTAAGGTAATACAATTAAATAACCTTTAAAGACGAATAATCACAAGAATAATAAATTTGTAAACAAACTTACTGGTAGAAGTGCTACACATAGGCCGTAAGGCATGTGTTATATCAGGAGTACACAAATCGGGAGATGAAGAACCAATACCAATGCTGATAGGTGTGTTTAGAGTATTTGGTGAAGGTTGAAATGTCTCTTGATTTTGTACAGGCTCATTTGCTTAAAAGACATATTAAAAAATATATCTACTTATATATAAATATTACAATAATCATAATAATATAAAAATAAATTTACAACAATTGTCTTACAATTTGGTTGAGGTGTTTTGCGAGGTCTGCCTCTTCCTCTAACTGTTGTTTGTTGAACTGGAGTTTTCGCGGGTCATCCACGTTTAGGTATAGCTGGTGAGACATTTAGATATAATTCGCCAAGGTGCATGTTATCTGTTGTTTGATTTAACAATGGACCAAGAGAACTTTGATTGCCTATGTTTTGATTTGTGGAAGAAAATGTATCTTCAAAAGACAAACAAATTTTATAGATATAAGATACTTTCTGGCATACAAATGTATTAAAAATTTCAAGAAAGAGTGTTATGTGTGAACATTACTTGATGTGATGTCGGAAAGAGGACTTCTTTGAGTATTTGCATTGCAAATGATATTTGAGGCAGTTGAAGATGTCCCTACTTGAGTATTAATGATTGGAGAACTTTTTTGTATGGTTGTTCTTTGTCTTGTTTTTTTGGGGACAATGGGTGAATTAAGAGGAATTTTACGGGGACGTCCAGGTGCCATTTTTGGTGTTGGTATGTTTCCGGATTCTGGGACAATATTGTCATTAGGTTGTCGTGTTAAAGAAAATGGGTTTACAACGTTTGACGTTCTTGAAACTTGCATATTAGTAGATGGCATATATATCGGTTGATAGTTGAGAATATTAGCATCAACCATAGACATTGGTTCATTCCTCGTATCAGCTTTTAAAAAAGGTTAGAACAAAAAATTATACAAACACTGTTTGTTATGAAAATATATACAAATCAATGTGTTGCAAAAAAAAATATAAATAATGGCTTAAACGGTTTACTTCCGAATAGTAATTACCTAATATGATGTCTGATAGCGTACTACTACGTTGTCGTATGGTAGAAAGTGGGTTAACAACATTCAACGGTCTTCCAACTGGAATATTAGTAGTTGGCATATATATCGGTTGATAGTTGAGATTATGAGCATCAAAAATAGAGACCGGTTCATTCCTCGTATTAGCTTTAAAAAAATTAACAACGAAAATTAGACAAATGCTATTTCTTAATCGACAAACATGACAAAAGTTTATGATGTACCTGTAACAGACTTTCTCCTTTTTCCATTGTGAGGATCATCTGCAAGGTAAGTATTGTGCAATAATAATAGTTAAAATGATGTTGATAATCATACTTTGTTTCTTAACAAACACAAATACAAAACATTCGTGAAACATTATACCATGGTTTGAATGATTGACTTGTTTACCTGAAGATTGTGAAACATTATTCACAATGTTAGGATTACAATTCTCTTTTTGTTTATTTGAATGAATAGGTTGCCGGGTATTCTTTTTGTTATTCATCTAATCTTCCTTGTAATTGAGATGCGTATCAATGATCTTCACATAACGATTATTGTTATCATTTGTTGTTATCTCTGAGATTATGAAAAGTGATTACCAATTTGTAACCTAAAAAAACGTATAAGAATAGATGTTTCAAAATTTTAAAAGTTAAATAAATGAGGCCCAATCCAATCACACTTTACTTGTTCACAATTTATAAAGCCCACTTAAAAAATGACCTAAGATATGTATTAACTTAGCCCAATCGAGTTGTATACCCTTGCTGAAATATTTGACTGCATGCAAATTGCGTAAAAAGTCTATCCTACATCATTACCCTCATTAAAAGTTATCTCTTGGCTCAATACAAATATTTTCATTTGCCTCATATCACTTGTCATCTCAGTCATTACACCTAAAAATTGAAAGGTTAGTATTTCTATCATTTTTGATCTAAAAAAATTTCCAATCTACTAATGATATGTAAATATTGTTGATCTATTGTTTATGAAATAGTATGTTTGATTAGATTAATTGCATGATTTATTTGATGAAGTTAGTGATTCGTGGTAGGTTTAGTATGAAACATAGTTGTTGCATTGTTCCTAAGTTTATAAGATGATGTTGAAATGTAAATTTCCTGATAACTTATGTGTCATTTTTTAGTAAAGATTAATTAAGGGTGTAGAAGTGGTTCATGTTATGGATGATGTCGTTGACATTTTGTTTTTTAATATTTTTGCGGCCAAAAAATAATACTTTCACCTTTAAAAAATCTTTGTTAGTTAAGATAGATATATATAATAGATTTGAAAATAAATAATGTTTGATAGATTAGGTGGTATGCTTATGAAAACTTGTTTTTCAAATATGTAATGACTTTGATTAGGACGAATCAAGTTAAAGTTATTTTGTGCGATTGCTATTAGGTGGTATTTGGATATTTTGACAAAGAAGTTTATTCACAATGTCTGATATAGCAACATATCATATGTTTAATAACGAAAAATATTTTCATTGAAGAGGCATTGTTTTATTAAAGGCAATACAAATGATATGAAATCAACAATATTCCCTTTGATAGACTTGAGAAAACAAAAACAATCTAAGAAAATGTAACAAAGAAAACACTTATTTGGGACACGTTCATAATGTCGAATTTAAGGTGTAAGCATTAAAAATCATCATCGGAATCTTCAGACTTTGAATCATAATCATCATCAACATCTGCATCATCAATGAAATCTTCCAAACTTGCAACATCATCTGTTTCTTCATCACTACGGCTTTCAGAATTTTCTAAATCAATACCATCTACATCATCGACCTTGTAGGTAACTTCATCACTAACAGTTGGAGAAACTTGTAAATCATCTTCAGCTTGATCACCAGTGAATTTGTTAGAATATTGGATTTCATCAGTAGCTTCGTCAGTGCTAAAATCATCAATGATATTCTTATTTCCACTTTCTTCATCCGTGTCCTCATCAATAAGTGTATACTTATTGTGTTTGGATAGTGAAGTCTTTCCTATTTGTTTTGAACGCGTGAACCTTAATGGAACATCATCATCAAACACCTATATTCAAAACGTATCATATAAGGATAATTTATTTTACAACAATTGTGGAAAAATAAGCAATTAGAAATAACAAAGTAATGAAATAATTGTTAATAACATACCTTTTTGTCAACATTAAGATTATTTTTATCAAGAATTTCTTTTTTCTTTAATGTATTTTCTTCATCCGAAGAAATAAGCTCAACGACATTCTTGCCAACAAAGTTACCATTTTTCATTAACCGTCGACGCTTAGATGTGACAGTCAACGGCTGCATAATTGTATAAATTGATTAACCCTATACTCAAATGTGAAAATAATTATTTTATTATACGTATTTTAAATAAGCTTTTGTAATTTATACCACTTCATCATCGGATATCTGAATGACTTCAGGTACATTTTTTGATTCAAGAGAATGTTGTTTTTCTTCTAATTTTTGTTGATTTTTTGTTTCCTGCATATATACAAAGACAACATGAAATATAAATAGATAACTACTTAAAATCATAACAAATGAGTATGATATTAACAAAGCAAATGATATAAAAAAGAATGGAAAACGTATTATAAATAATATACACCTTGTGGGAATCTGGATTTGACATTTTTTTGGCCAACGTAAGATTGAAAAATTTTTTATGGTTGGAAGACTAAAGAGTAACCCATATATATAGATAAGTAAGCTCTTAATTTTAGGAATAGATATGTGAGATAATATATATTTAAAGTAGTTTCCAAATCATTTTGAATGTTTGTTACATTATTTTAGGGTAATTTAGCAATAATCATGTATATTATTTTTAGATAATATTCGGTTAATGAAGGTCAAATATTTGCGATTATTTTTCTTCAAATTGATTTAATGTTGGAAAGGATTACATTTGATGAATTTGATTGTTTTTAAATTAAAGGTTATGGATTTTTTTTAACCTAATATTAAGTTAATTGATGGGTTGCACGAATTTTTAATAAATATGACTGATCAAATAGTTATTTGTAATTTTATTTTGAAAAAAAAAAGTTTGAAGGATCACAAATTTGATTTTAATAATTATTAACAGATAAACAATGTTTCACTTTTCATGTTTGGACCGATATTTGATACTTAGGATGATTCAACCTTATTAACAGATAAATAATTATTTCATATTCGTATTAATGAAATATGAATTACTTAGGATGATACAAACTAAGTAATTACCTAATCATATTGTTGGATAAGGAACTTAGAATGAAAAGTTGCAATATGAAAACAACAGGTTAAAGTGTTCATATTCATATTCTAAAGTTTTCATTCTTTATATAAAATAGAAGACAATTGTACAAAGAGAAATTTGGAATAGAAAGTAAACATAACATATCATCTTCATAAAATGAAAAGAGCAGAGTCTCCTTTGGGACAACACCCCCAAAGACAACAACCAACCAATTATTCAAATGTGTAAACATCATAACGCAAAGAAACAAAATTACGAAAGACATAGTCCAACAGAAAAACATATGCAAAAAACAAACATTAATGTTTTAAAATGAGAAGATGATATAGCAAAGAGCAAATTGATCAATCTTTTGGCTCTATTTTGACCTCCACCAAGTGCTTTCCTCTCTTAGTCTCTTCAACAGGCTCGGTATAGGCATCCAGATCAATTATGGTACGTTTGAGAGATCCAGAGCTCCCTGCCTCAGAATGACCATCTTCATTTGTTTTGGAATTGGTTGGTGTCACAACTGGTTTTGAACCATCAGATTGCAGTGTTTTGGAAGTGGGTGGTGTGACTTCAATGTTGAAAGGTATGGCATCATCAGCTGATAATTTGGATGAGTGAGGTCCAGATGAAATTGGAGTTTGGAGATCCTCAACATTAACAACTTCCTAAAATAATGAATTGGAATAATTATCATCATCATAAATTTTTAAATAGTTGGTATACACTATAAATTTATAAAAGAGTGTTTGGTACAGGTATGTATTTACCTCTTTAATGAAATCCGATTTGAAGGAATTTATGATGCCATCTTCATCAGACATCATCTTGACCTGATAAACATGGTGATTCTTATCTTTACAGAAATCTGTGTACTCGAAACGGAATAACAATTTTTTCCCGATCATGGTATTAAGTTCATCTGGGAAATAGTCTTCATGATTTTCTCCATATTGGTTGATCAAATTTTGACAGTGAACACCAGACAGCTTGTACACCAAATCATCAAAAAGCAATAATGATGCTGAACCGGTATCGTCAATGACTCGGATGATAACCTTGTACCTACAATAACGATAAGTGAATGTCAGGTTAATAAATAGTAAAAATAATACAGCATAATTATTGTAAAACAAAGTACATAATAGGTAGTAGGATGTTTGGGCTGCATACCGGAATCCAACAGCAGTGATATCATCATGTTGTTTACAATGCCAAGTTTGTTGTTTCTTGAATTTGGAGGCGCTGGATGAAGAAGCAGTTCCTTCAATTTCTTTGGCAGAGCATCCACACCTCTTGCAGGCAAGATATGCCCATCCATTCTCTCTATGGATTTTGTGCACTTTCGCATAAACAATCATATGGCATGCCTAAAACAAAATGTAAAACAGTATAGCAACGTGTTTTATAGGATGTAAAAATCAATAGTATATGTCATTAAAATGTCATGAAGGACTAATAAATTTCATAACTTACAGTGTTAGAGTCGCGTATAGTTCCAACCATTGTTTTGACAGCACCATCCAAAAAATCAGAAGAACTGACAATTTTTTTGGCGGGTGAGAACACAGTTATTCTATACTTTGAAGGATCATACCCTGGTATATCAGCATACCTATAAAGGAGTATAAAATGTACAAATTTAAGGATACACTTTAAATGATATGCTTAAGTTGCGTAAACGTAAGATGAAGTATAATAAATAACCTTTTTCTGAATGCTTCAATCTCTGGTATTTTATCATTGATGTAAATTTTGGATGCAAACAGACCGGGGCGCACAGATGGTTTCTCTAAAAAAGAGAATAAAAAATGAGACGGGCAAAATTTTAAATGAAAAAATAAAATAGTTTTATATGGTTGTGAGCACTTACTATTAAAATACTTCACTCTCGCAAGTTGAAGTATCATGACAGCATGACCAACCGAGACAGGGTTTTCGGCATATTTCGTGAACTTTTCAGCCCATTCATCAAAGAAACACAACTCAAGTTGTTTGCCACTGTTAATATATACAAAACAATAAATACATTAAGAGTTAAAAGAAAATGGATGTAGGGATAAGAAGATTCATACTCGACATCCTCTAGCAGGACATTTCTCCTTATTTTTTCCACTCCATAGTTGTTGAAGGGTTGAGGCTCCGTAATGGAGACAATAGTTCCAATGACATCTGCGGATGAATCATCAAAAGCATTATAACAAAATAAACACAATGTAAAAATTACCAATGATTTTATATTAACAATAACTCACCGACAACATCATTTTTTGTGAATTCTTTGGTGAAAAAGTTGGTAAAAGGTTCAAACTTGAACCCACGGGGGTTACTCTCCCAGCCGGGAACCCTTGTAACACCAGTGTTCCTAAAGAACGATACTTTGTATCGATGATTTAAGAATGGATAGTTTCCCCCATTCTCACCAACCCCAAAATTGCTGATACGATAGCATGACCCTTCATCAATCAAAAGGCGGTACTTATTGATTACTTCCGTTGTCCTTGCTGTTGCTTGCACACGATTCCCCTGAAAATAGGAATATACTTTTTATTTAAAACATATAAAGCATATAAAACTTAATATATTATTGCAGTGGAATGTATTAATATAAAACTGTGAATTTTAAAGTTTGTGTATAAAGATACCTGTTCATCTTGCAACACCATGTCTAAGCTCCAAACTTCATGAGGCTTTCCGGCAGGGTGAGATTTCCAGATGCTAATGCAGCGAGCTAGTATTTTGACGTCATCTAACATAGGGTCGATGTCACACAAGAGAGTGGTATTTTGTTCCATTGTTGTATCTACAAAACAAATACAAAATTAATCATTTGATAACTGGTGTATATAGAAAAGGCATCAATAGAAATGTTAATAACAAAAGTAATTTTATTTTTTACCAAAACTATAAAAAGTAGGAGAAGGTAGAGATAAGTGATAGTCTGTGCATATGAAATGCCTTTATATAGATGGAGGATTAGGGTAAAAAGGTTTCAAAAATTCAAAAATCGATCTGGATAAGTAAGGAAAGTATTTGAAAATTTTAATTATCCGAAATATTCAGGGAATTCGGTTGTGGAATATTTATTTTGGGGCGAAATTTTGGGGATTTTTTTTTAAAAATTAAATGCATTAAAAGTTGACATTTTTTAATCTTATGAAGATATTTTAAACTTAGGAAGACATTTTTTTTAACAGAACATATTCGATTGTGGTTATGATGATCAAATGAAAATAAAATTGTGATTGAACATTTAGAATTTTGATGTTATGATGATCAAATCGAAATTAAATTATGCTACAACATATAAGGACTGAAAAATCAAATAAGAATCCAACCTGAATAGTTTTTGGATGAACAAATAACTACCATTCGTCACGTTTCCCAGATGATTGTTTGAAGATTCGACCAACAATATAACGATACCTAAATCATACAAAACAAAATCAATCAAAATAATTATAATCAATAAAAAACAAACAATATGATGGATAACGTATCACTACCATTCGTCACGTTTTCCAGATGATTGTCTGAAGATTCGACCAACAATATTGATAGATCGGCTGGATGAACAAATAGATAAAAAACGACAAATCACTAACATTCGTCACGTTTCCCAGATGATTGTTTCAAGATTCGACCAACAATATAACGATACCTTAAATAATACAAAACAAAATCAATCAAAATAATTATAATCAATAAAAAACAAACAATATGATGGATAACGTATCAATTTTCAAATCAGATCTAAGGTACCTATACACTCATCATGTTTTTGATTTGTAGTTGATAACGTACGAACGGGTTTGTGGTTATTAGTTGATAACCACAAACGAATATGTTGATTTATCATATAGAATCTTAATTGGTATGGATAGTGATTTTGTAGATGTGTGTTTTTGATAGATCGGCTGGGTATTTTTGTAGGGTTCATAGTTTTATGATGAATGAGTGAGAGAGAGTTGTGTGTGTATTTTGTTAGTATTCCTATCAAATGAGTCTCCCAATTGGTATTCCGCCCAGAATTGTTTGGTTAGACATTTTTAGAAGTCAAAGCATTCTGGACCATTGGATAGTGGAAAATGCCACGTGTCGAATTTACAGTATTTTTGGAGAGGAGATTAGCTTCAAAAACCTTGTTTTATATAGATAGTAGATAATGCAAAAACTTACACAGCACAATCACATAAACAAAAGGCATAGTAAACACGTTTATATGATCACCACCAACCTACCTCCACTCCTTCTCTCTGTATCTTTGTTCTTCTAGATCTCGTGAAAAGTACTCCGTATCATTTTGCAACCCAATCGCCCTTTTTAGTATAATGACTATTCATGAATACAGAAACACAGTCTTTAGAATAATGCAAAAAGTAGACCTCATCATTAAAGATAACAAGGAACCCCACACGCTTATCGACATCTTCTATATACCAAACACACACTCCTTAGCTTCTTTTTGTAACAACCCAACCACCCTTTTTTGTTCAGACAAACAAACAGATACATACATACATGATGTCTTCAGTCAATCATGACGACTTTGCTCACTTAAAAATCCCCCTTGAAAACATACGATCAGCCACCAATAACTTTGCTAAAGAAAATTTGGGTAAAAACAGGCAAGCATATATGAAAAACCAGTCAACCTGATGGGGTGAAATATAATCCAATGTGTTATGTTAAAGTCAAACTTAAATGATAGCCATGAATATCGATCTAATCTTATTTACATAAACTTGCAATAGAAACCGTCATATATAGAAGATGAAAAACACAACAAAAAATAATAACTATCAAGTCTTAGAAAGATACAACATCAGCTACTGTCACCACGACCAAAAGTTCCTATGGAAGTCGGCTTATCATCCAGGGGTTCAGCTTCTTTAGTCGGGTCAACTTTCGAATTCTTTGCACGTCGATCAGCATCGGAAATATTTGGAGGCCCGTCGCTTAGCTTATACTGCATCGATACGGGTTTATTGTTACGAGTATTAACATTGGAGGAAGTAGAAGAAGAGCCAGGCCTCACGGTAGCTGAAAAAGATGGAGCTTTACCAGTTAAGGGTGAGCAAAACCGACCGAAACCGAAAAAATCCCGAAAAAACCGACCGAAACCGAGTGTCCCGATACCGAATAAGTGAAAATCGGGTCGGTACTCGGTTTTAATTTTTAGTTAAAGTCGGTTTCGGGTCGGGTCGGGTTGAAAACGGACACTATCCCGACAAAACCGATTGTCCCGATTACCTTTTATATACCCATTTTCACTTTAGTACCTACTTACCTACCAACTCCTCTCTCTCTCTCCCCCAACATTATCCCAACTCAGATAGTCAGATCTACACACTGTGGGCTGGGTACATGCTTCTTCTTCTTGTCCGATTCCCGTTTTGAGGTGTAGTACACAGCTCTCTAGTCTCCATCATCATATCTCTCCCAACTGAAAAATCCCGCCCCTACAGCTCTCCATCATCATAATGAAGAACAAAGAGAGTGTAGGCTTCAAGGTCTCTTAGTTTTGTTGTTGTGTCTTTATGTTTGAATATTGTTGTAACTTGATGAATTGATTCCCACTTTGTTGTTGTGTCTTTATGTTCGAATATTGTTGTTGTGTCTTCAAGGTCTCGTTTGCTTAATTGATTCCCACTTTATTTAACTTATGTGCTTATTATTGCTTGAATATTGTTGTAACTTGATGAATTATCATTGTTTACTGATTTGTGTTTGTATTTGCTACTGTAATATTTGTGTTTGGAGTGATTTATGCTACTGGAATTTGCTCAGGTTTGTAAATTAATGAAAGTTTGATGGGCCCAAAATCTCATTAAATCGGGACACCTTATAAAAACCGAATACCGGCCCGCCAATACCGAATAAATACCGGCCCGTCCCGACATTAATCGGTTCGGGAGTCGGGTAGGGTTTTTCCTTTGTTTCGGTATCGAGATTTTTCGGGTCGGGTCGGGACGGGTCGGGATCCGGCCCGATGCTCAGCCCTACCAGACATTGTGAAACTAAAGAAGTGTGTTGAATACTTGAATGTTATTGCAAAGTGGCATATGTATAGAAGTACAAAGTTGCCCTTGATGTGATGACGTTTGACATGTAAATAGATACTTACATTTTTAAACGATTTTCTAATAATTGATTTTGATTTATTAATATACTTAAAAAACGAGTAATGCCAATGACACATTGACACCTATCGAAACCAACATTGTCAAGTAAATTTACTTAAAGTAACAATGACAATGACACTGATTGAAACGCGACAATGAAACTGATTTGTAAATTTACTTAAAGTTGCCAAGTTAAACCCAAACCAACGTCGAAAAGTAACATTACTAGATATTGATCGAGATCCTCATTTGTTCAAATGGAATTTGTATAATATATCACTTTTTTGGGTGTACACCTCTTTACCTCATTTATGTGTATTCATACTTTGCTCTCAAAATTCAAACCAACACTTTAACACTTAATATCAATGTGTTATTTTGTGTTTGGTCTTGTAAAATCAACTTGCATCTAACGCGCTTGATATCCATTGAAACCTTCCAATTTAATCCACAAGTCACAACTAACATTGTTTTTTATTCATGAACTCAACTTGTTATCGAGTAATAATGTACAATCATATAGGTAAGTTCCACTATAACTTAAGCAGTTTACTAGACAAAGTCGTCGCTCAGAAGTTCCCTTTAAATAATGCACCCATTTTGTGGCAATTAAAAGCCGTGTGAATATGAAATTAGTGGTTATCTTATTGGGTCCGCTTTGATTCGTAAATTATGTTTTAATGTTTCTTTTGCTTTCGTGATAGGTCAGTTGCTTTTTTAGTGATGTTTGCTTTATCACTTTATAAGAAATGCCTTTTTCTTTACTACTAAAAAAATGGTTCAAGTTTTGTCTCATGTCCTTTGTTATCAATATGTTTTTATTGCCTTGCAAAAGAAAGTAATATTACTACTAAGAAACACATTTAGCCACGACCAAAGTCGTGGATAAAAGCCTACTAAACGACAAAATAAACAATTTTTAATGTTCGACTCTGGGAACCACTTTTAACGACGACAATATCGTCGCTAAAACTTTTTCAAACTTTGACTATGACTTTCAACTCAAATATTTGGTAAAAAAATGAAGTGGAACTTTCTCGGCCCTACGCATCGAGGACGAAGCGTAGAAGTCACTTTAGCTTGTATCGGAGTGGTTCATCGTCAAAAGAACAACAATGGCTTGTAGCATTTCCTATTCATTTGTCTAGGGAATGGGATGTAAAAGGAGACTTTATTGTCTAAAGGCACAGGTTAGCTTTCTCACTATACCTCGCTCTTCTTTTATCCCTCTTGGTTTCTTATTCCTCGATCGGTCAACATATTCTTACTTACCGAAAGAAATACTAGTTAGGTACCGTAGGTAGAGCATATTCCAACACTTCGGATAACCCCTTGACATTAGCACCGTGGCTAGGTAGATCCGTCCCACTCTCCAGACCTCACCTATGCTTTTTTTGGAGTACGAAATGACTCAGACGGGCAGATAAAACAAAACATATCAGTTAGGCCTTTAGGGGCCGCCATGTATAACTTTAGTTTATGTTGTAGCATCGGATATTGCTCTGGTTACGAATGACCCAGTCTATTTATGGAAACCACCCTTACTTTTAGTAGATGGAGATGCGCACCTAGGAAATCGCAAAATATACCTACGTGTCAGCCAGTGTCGGATGAGATAAGGACCATGAAAGCATGTGATTCAATCAAACCTTTTCGGGCAATTCCTAGTGCAGAAGAGAGATGCTAATAAGTTAACAGCTCCAACATGGCTTCAGTAGCGAAAGAAGTTCTTTCTGATTTGAATCAAGAAAGACAATGAATTTACGAGATCTTGATCCGTTGAGTGCCTTCACTTGTGAACAACAGGGACCCATTCTGTTGATTGCTTCTTTGCCCCAACTCTAACAAACTGGTTTTTCTTTCTCACTGAATTAGGGAAATCATTATATTCTTCTTCCTTATTTCGATAAAATATACTGAGATAGGCTAGGAAATCCCCCTTCGATAGACAGGTGGCAAATTGACCTGTAAGTATGGACAGGAATGTCCGTGCCCACTCAAACACTACAATCATGAAAAGACATTCTTCGCTAAAAGTATAAAATCGTTATTTAATTATGATGACTGGGAGAGGAAATAAATTAAAAATGTTAAAATCTTTAGCCATAAGTAAAAAAATAATATTATTTTATTGTTAATTAGTTAATGGCCAAAAAATATTAAAAATTTAAATTATCTTTATCAGCGACAAAACCGTCGCTAAAAGTAAAAATATAATACTTTTGGCAAAAATAAAATTGCCTCAAAAAATTTGGCTCGAAAATGTTCATTCACTCAACCTTTATTGATGACACATCATGGCTAAAGGTTTAATATAAAATAATATATTCCAACTAATACTTAAAATGAAATATAATTAGTTGCTATATATATTTTTAAATAAAAAAGGCATTTTTGGTATACGCAAAACTAAAACTTATTTATTTATTAAATTTTATTAATATTTTTCTAGGATTAGATCGTTGAAAACTTAATAACAAGTTCAACTTGTATTCGTCATGTTTGTTATAAAATAATGCAAGTCATGTAAGTCGTGTTAACAATAACCGGATTATATGTACGGTATAGGGAACGATATACGTACTACGAGATTATACGTGTGATCTTTCATAATATCTAACGGTAATTGAGTGGTAGCTGATAACCGGGATTTTACCTTATGATCAAGTAAGTCAGGTTAATGAAAATCGGGATATAATAGACAGTTGCTTAACATGTTAAACTTAAATAGTATCGGATGTGATAACACTTGTTTACTAAGATGACGTTTTTGAATTATAGTTAGCTTTTTATTTGTATCAGATATAGTTTGAACGCTTTCTCAATGCATGAAATCACTGAAATGTAATGAGTCCTTTACAATATACTCTAAGCGATAATGAATGTGTGATCTTTAATAATAAATGACGGTGATTAATTAGCTTGTAACGAGAACAGTGATCACACAAGATGTTCACGAAAGTAGTGATAATAATTGAATGGTAATGATGCTTGATTCTATACAACATTAAATCACACTCTATATCGTAATAGCGAGAACAGTGATCACACATGATGTTCATGCAAGTCATGTTAATGATGGTTGATTCTATATAGTACTACATCTGTCCCAAAATTATTGTCCTTTTTTTATTTTTTCGGTCTTTACTTTTCAACTTTGACCTTAAGCATTTTTGTTTATATTACATAATACTTGATACAAAATATATGAATGGATCGAGTTTTAAATGTATTTTCATTGTTATAATTTTTATCAAAAATTGTATAACACAAATAAAAATATTTATAGTCAAAGTTGAGAAAGAAAGACCGAAAAAATAAAAGGAGGACAATAATTTTGGGACGGAGGGAGTAATAAACTTCATTCCATATTGTGATATTATGAATGGGTTCGGTTGTTATAATATTTGCGTTCTATAGGTTTAAGTAAATATTCTCGGATGTGATAATAGTCTCGGTTGTTATAATATTTGTTGTGTTCGAGATTGTTCATATGCATTATTTAAAGGAATATTGTAGGGGTTTTTTTTTTTTTTTTTTTTTTTTTTTTTTTTTTTTTTTATTATTATTATTATTTTTTATTTATTTTTTACCTTTCAGTTTTATTTTGTATATGTTTTGTTGTAAGCACTCGCAGTTTTTTTTCTTTCTTGGTCCTGTTTTCTTTAATCATGTCGAATATGAAAGTTGGATGACTTTGTTTGTATTGTTTCTCTTTTCTCGTGATAATATATTGCTGACTTTCATAAATTTTTGTCAAGATGTTGATACTCGCTAATATTAGTGATGTTTCACTTAAAAGGCAATACATACGCAAGTTACCAAATTTCTTTGTTTTTACCGTTTGTACAGCCAGAGATGGAAGTTTCCTTGCAGGCTTGCATAAGTGAATAGTCTTTTAATATTACTAATAGTAATAATGCAAAAACTTACACAGCACAAGCACAACCACATATACAAAACGCACAGTAAACACGTGATCCCCACCAACCATAATTTTGACGTTGCTACATACTAAGGTGAGTTCTCGTAGCCCCACTTTTTAATATGTTTTACCTTGGGGTGAAAATGGCACTCAATGCTTTTCAAATGATTTTATGCTGTGATACACTGTTTTCTTGGTTTTTGGACAATTGTGTGCGTTTGATTGCAATTATGTGCTATGTGGTATAACTTTAATTTATGTGAGCAAGCATGCGCAACTGTTTAACTCCGTTTGGAGCCGAAACATTTGATAGTACTATTCGGGGTAGCTCCCCGCAGTTATTTATTTGTGTGTGACAATCATGGTAGGTTCAGTTAGCGAAACCAAAACTATTCCTTTTATTACGTGTTGTAGTTGTATATCTCACTCACTTTTGTCATACATTATCTAATTCACAGCTTCGTGGTTTAACTTTCAAACCTACGAGCTCACCAACATTATGTTGACGTTTTCTAGTACCATTTTCAGGTGACCATTGTTAAAGTATTTGAGGGCACGTTTATTGGAGTCAGACTAGTTGGTACCTTACTACCATGTTTCAAGACAATAAGATTTCAATATGAACATATATTTACTTTCAAGAGTTATACAAGAATTATTTTGTAATGATGTAAACTATTATCAAAGTTAATGTTTGGTGTGAACTATAATGTTATGCATTGTGCCTTCTTCGTTACATCTCGTGTTTCCGCCATTGACGGGGTGTGACTGGTGGTGGCGTTGGGTGGTGGTGGGTGGCGGTGATGATGGTGGTGGGTGAAGGTGGCGGTGGTGGTGGTGGTTGTGGTGGGTGGCGGCGGTGGAGGTGGGTGGTGGTGGAGGTGGTGGTGATGCATGGTGGTGGTGGAGGTGGCGGTGGTGGGTGGTAAAATATAATTTGTTTTGGTATAATAACACCACTGGACACTTAGTCCAGTGGTTGGGGCGTTCATTTTGGGGCCTCCATACCCGAGTTCGAGCCTTGTTGGCCACCTTTTAATTTATTTTCCGAAAATAAATTACACTGTTAGTCCTTGGGACAGACGATGCAAATATTCTCTCTTCCGTTAGGAGATAACGGAGAAATAATTTGCACCGTTAGTCCTCATTGACTGACTTTACTAACAGAGGGATGGTTTTGTGCCATCTTTACTAACGGAGGGATGGTTTTGTGCAAAAAAAAAAAAAAAAAAAAAAAAAAAAAAAAAAAAAAAAAAAAAAAAACCACGGGGATGTAAAGCGATGTAACACCCCCAAATTTTAAAACATAGCAGCGGAAGATTTATTTGGGTGCTACGGTGAGGATCGAAAACAAAATCATAAGAAAACAGCCAAAGACGGCATTTTTAATTTACATAGGTCCATAATACAAATCCAGTTATAAAGCGTTACATCATAGTGCTAAGGTTTCTCCAAGGAAACATCAATTTAACTGAATTACAACTTTATTTTACACCATTTATTTATGATAGGGTATGCTTGCTCCATGCCTTGCCGTGCTCCTCTAGTTCCCTGAGATACATGCTTAAAAGTCAACATAATGTTGAGTGAAATCATGGAGTTTGTAATTTAAATATCAGTTCGATTCACAAGTAAGATTGTATTTGGAGATACAATCAGTTTAAAAATTGATATCGCAGTTCATATATTGCCCTAAGTCTCATGGCACGCAAACGTTAACAAAGTACCGCATAAACGGAGGTGATCATCAAATTAATGATGAAGATTTTGCCCTCGTGTAATAGGTGATTTGCCAATTCCTGTTTTTCTCAAATATAATGCATCGCGACTAATACGACTAGCAAAAAGCATTCCGTCCTAGTATTAGTGGGATAGGTTGTCAGTCCTCTAATAGATCTATTCATTATATTCGCGTTCACCGCAGTGATTAATGGCTCATGATAAAGGGTCTTATGGCAATATGGTGTACTTAGGCATATATCAAATCAGGTAGCATACAGAAAAATACTTGTGATCAGTTTATAGCATGTATCCCCCTCACGGAGTTTAAAAAGTATAAAGAGTTTAAAAAGTGAGGCCATGACTCACCTTATGCGTTCCTGGTGATGGTAAAAATAAATTCAGAGGTGATTATAGCAACTTTGATATAGAACCTGGTAAATATATAAATAACTGAGAATCTGGCTAATTTTTCTAGTGATGTGTGTGTATGAATGGTGGATGATGATTAGCTAATGATATACAACGATCTAATCGTTGAGAGTAAATATGTTATATGATTATGGTGCTTGTACTCTCGTAAGATCGTATCTTCCCAGAGTAAATGAAATATATAATCATGAAATATTTCTATCGTTAATAACTAATATGTAATTATAATGCGAATATGCATAAAAAGTAAAGATATGGTGCAAAAATGAAAAAGAAGATAAGAATGACAAGTTATAACAGTTGGTCCTTGATCTTTCCAGATTTTACATTTTCTACCCTAACCGTGGTTCGCGTTACGTCGTTATTCCTTATTCAGTCCATAGTCCAATAATAGTCCAATATTTGTCCAATAGTCCATATAAGGCTTGGAGTTCAATGGTATGTCAAATTAAGTCCTTTACAACTGTTTTCACAGCTTCAGTCCCTTAGTTTCCAGGTTTGGCAGTTTTAGTCCTTTTCGGTTAAGTCGCGTTACATTTTTAGTCCTTTTTGTATAAAAATGACGGGAAAAATATTCTGAAAATTTTTATAACTTTATTAAGTTTATTTTAACTTATTTCAATTTCTTATTTCAGAAAATAAGCTATTTTTGCATTATTGGGCCATTTAACGCTTTGGAACATGGCCCGTTAAGAGTTTTAGAGGCGAGGGCGTGCAAACTGTTTTGGGCTTAGATTTGGGCTATTTTTATGATTCTAAAAATATATTATACGGGCCTGTTGGACCTTGCTATCGAAAATTCTTGTTGGGCTTGATTTTTGGCCCAACCGAATGTTTAATAATTTCTGAAAATCGTTTGCTAGTTACTAGTGATGGTCGATCAAAATGAAATGTTTTGAGCGTGATAACAAGCTTATGGGGTCGAATTTAGAACATGAAAAATATATTTTGCCAGCTTGTCTATCGAGTGATGTAATAATTTAGATATATTATATACAATATTTTGAAAATAAAGTGGTAGTTTTTGGCTTGGTCGAATGAAGTTAGTCTTTGAAATGTACCATGAAATTTTCTAAGTGTTTGCACTAGTCGAGTAGTATTCAAAAGGGATTATTTTGAGTGTCGATATGATATTATGGGTGGGATCTCAGAATATGAAAAATATTGTTTCCCATGTGTACTGTCGAGTGGAGTAAAAATATATGTGTGTCATTTTCATGAATTTGGAGTAAACATGTCGCTAGTTGGCTATGTCGAAGGGTCCTCTTTGGTTGAAATACTTAGTTAGAATTTTATTTGTGTTTACATGGTCCGATCGAATTAAGATGGTTTATTTTTAAAGTCGATACTTGAGTGTGTTTAAAAGTTATCTAAATGAAAGGTGTCGGTAGTTGCATGGTATATTAAGTCGTGTCACGATAGGATATGGTCGTTAAATTATTTATCGAGATATGAAGTTATTTTGGAGACACTTTGGGACTGTTTTCATCCGTATAATTAAGTAGCATGATTTATTTATAGCGTAGCATATATGTGTTTGCATGGAATGAGTGGGTACATATTCGAGTACAATGATGCGTGTATCTTAGTGAAGTGTCGTATATACGACTTAAACATAATGATGCATGGTGTGCTTATGTGTTAAATGTGAGACAAGTTTATAATGGTATCGTATGTATGAAATAAAATAAATATGTTCGAATGTACATGAGATATGCATGCATGAGTACGTGAGGTATATCTTTAAGAGGGAATGAGGGGACTTACTACACCTTTTGGAAAGGTGGTAGAGGCTTAGCAGTAGTCGGTTGGAACACGAAAAAGAGACAACCCACTTGCTTCAAACTCCTTTACTCGAAACTAGTTAAGTACTCTGTCGTGAAAGGGAAGATTTGGGTGATAGTGAAATGGGTGTGAAGGAGGTTGTGGGGTTCGAATGAAACACAAGAAGGGACAGTGAGTTCGAATGGTTCTTATATGACTTGACTTTATTGGGTTTGCTTCCAAAATACTCGACAGAAAGGGTTCTTTGGGAATGTGTTGATGTTGAAAGATAGTGATAGAAGTATAAGGAAGAGTTTGGATCGAATAGAAAGCTTTTATAAGCAAAATATCTTCAATTTGCCTTGACTTCTTGACCAAATGATTGAAAGCACTATGTATAGGGGACACTTGTGTGATGATATACTAGTTTAAGTGTGAAACGTGTGTGGTTGGTTGTGATTTTGGCTGCTAGTTTCTTGTATGTTTCTTGTTCCATTTGGTTCTTACACTTATTATCACAAGTTTTAGTCTACTGAGTTACAATTCGTGTAACAAGTATTATTTCTCATTTAGAGTGTTAGGATTAGTTAGAAATGCGGTTGAAGAGTTATAGGAAAAACGATGGTATGGCATATTTGGGTGTCGACATTTTTAGTTAGACGTTTGGGATTGATTTTGGGACAACAATATAGGTTTCGTATCGTGTTACTACTTGCTATTTCTAGTTGGGTTTTTGGTATCACAGTAGTTAGTTAAGTGGTATATTCGAATGTATAAAAACATGTGAAGTTTTAGTTCTATATTTAACATTGCATGTGGTTTTCTTTTTGAGAAGCATATCGATCGGATTTAAAGAAGTAAGCAAGGAAAGAAAATAAAATAAATGAGGTGGTGATTGAGCTGTGAGATTCGGTGGTATTACTGGCTAAAATATATCACTGCCATATTCGATCTTTAAGAGTTGCATGGGGTTCTCGAATAGATGTTGTATCGATCGGGTGAAAAAAAAGAAAACAAGGTAATATAACAATTCAAATAGGTGGGTTGAGTGGGATGTGATGTTTACTTGGGTTGGCTAGTTCGATGGGCTATTGATAATAGGATTGAGGGGTTGTTGTTGGGCCGAGCAATTTAAGTCCATTCGGTTGGTAATTTAGTGTAGGGTTAGAACTTAAGATTAGTGTTTGTATTTACATTTTGGTTAAATATTGTTGGTGAGAAATGGTTTTGTATTGAATGTGTTATAGACATGTTAATTCTTGTTGTGATTATTGTCTCATGATATTGATCGTAAAAATGTGTTGTTGCGTCGGAGAGATTATCTCTAGTGTCGGTGTGTTTAATATATATATATAATGCATTGCTATTAATAACAATAACGAAAAGTTTAAATTTCTAGCAAAAATAGGCGTTAGTAAATGACAATATGAGAGTATCATTAATCATTGAGATTGATTACAAGGGTTTTTCGAGGGATCTTACAGTACTCCTCCCTCATTCGAATTCCGTCCCGGAATTCAAGTCTAAAATGGCTACTAAGAGTGGTTTACGGGAATAGATGTGGATATTTTTCACGAATTTGGTCTTCGCGTTCCCATGTGTACGTTGGTCCTCTCTTAGAGTCCCATTTTACTTTCACAATAGGAATACGGCTTTGCTTAAGCTGCTTAACCTCTCTATCCATTATCTCTACGGGTTCCTCTGTGAATACAAGTTTGTCGTCCAGTTTAATCTCTTTTAGCGGAATGACGAGAGTCTCGTCCGATAGGCATTTCTTAAGTTGGGATACGTGGAATGTAGGGTGTACCCTACTGAGTTCTTCTGGAAGTTCTAATTTATAGGCAACTGGACCAATTCTCTCGAGGATTTTAAATGGTCCAATGTACCTTGGGTTGAGTTTTCCACGCTTTCCGAAGCGTATCATTCCCTTCCAGGGCGAAACTTTTAGCATAACTCTATCTCCGACTTCAAACTCCATGGGTTTCCTCCTTACGTCTGCGTAACTCTTTTGTCTGTCACGAGCGGCTTGGAGACGATGTTTGATTTTGAATATTTTCTCTGTTGTGTCGTGGATTAGTTCTGGTCCGGTAAGCTGCATGTCACCAACTTCTGTCCAACAGATAGGTGATCTGCACTTTCTTCCGTAAAGTGCTTCAAAAGGTGCAGCCTTCAGGCTAGCTTGGTAACTGTTGTTGTACGAGAATTCAACCAATGGTAAGTGTTTGTCCCAACCTTTTCCGAAGTCAATCACACATGCTCTAAGCATATCTTCTAAGGTTTGGATTGTTCTTTCACTTTGTCCATCAGTTTGAGGATGATAGGCGGTGCTCATGTCCAATTGAGTACTGAGGGCTTTCTGCAGGGATTGCCAAAATCCTGAAGTGAATCGACTGTCTCTGTCTGAGATGATAGAGACTGGTACTCCATGTCGGATTATGATCTCTTTGAAGTACAACTGAGCGAGTGTGTCCAACTCGTCAGTTTCTTTGATAGGCAGAAAATGAGCTGATTTGGTTAAGCGGTCGACAATAACCCAAATGGTGTCATATCCGGTCGACGTCCTTGGTAACTTGGTAATAAAATCCATAGTGATTCTTTCCCATTTCCAAACTGGTATCTCGGGTTGTGCAAGTAGTCCAGAAGGTTTCTGACTTTCGGCTTTGACCCTTGAACAAGTCAAACACTTTCCAACATATGTTGCAATGTCGGCTTTCATGTTTGGCCACCAGTAGAGTTGTTTGAGGTCTTGGTACATTTTAGTGGATCCAGGATGAATGGAATATTTAGACTTGTGAGATTCATGCATGATAAAATCTCGAATACCTCCATGGAGAGGAATCCAGCATCTTTTCTTGAAACATAACATTCCATCAGATCTTCGTATGAATCCATTCTCACTTTCTAGCATGCCCTTAATTTTCTCGTGAGCTCGATTCTCTTCCCGAAGAGCTTCCGATTGGGCTATGAGTATTTGAGATGGGAGTGGTGAATGAATTGTCATTTCTAATGATCGAACTCTAAGAGGTTTGGTTCTTTCTTTTCTGCTTAACGCGTCGGCCACGACATTCGCTTTACCGGGGTGGTAGCGAATTTCACAATCGTAGTCGTTGAGTAGTTCTAACCATCGGCGCTGTCTCATATTCAACTCTTTCTGATCCAGTATTTGTTGAAGACTTTTGTGATCGGTGTATACCGTACACTTGGTACCATATAGGTAATGTCTCCATATTTTAAGAGCGAATACTACCGCTCCTAGTTCTAGATCATGAGTGGTATAATTTTCCTCATTTTTCTTGAGTTGTCGAGACGCATAAGCTATGACTTTGTCTCTCTGCATTAGTACCGCACCTAAACCATGATGTGATGCGTCACAATATACTACAAAGTCTTCGCTTCCGTCTGGTAGCGCTAGAATTGGTGCTTCACAGAGTTTTTGTTTTAAGAGCTGAAATGCTGATTCTTGTTTCTCTTCCCAGATATACTTCTTGTTTTTCTGGGTGAGTTCTGTCAAAGGTTTTGCGATTTTGGAAAAACCTTCTATAAACCTTCGATAGTAACCAGCGAGTCCTAAAAATTGTCGAATTTCAGTGGGAGTGGTGGGCGAAGCCCAACCTTTGACTGCTTCGATCTTGGCGGGGTCAACGTGAATACCTTGACTGTTTATGATGTGACCTAAGAATTGAACGGTGGAGATCCAAAAATCACATTTGGAAAATTTTGCATACAGTTTTTCTTGCTTGAGTACACCCAAAATGGTTCTCAAATGTTCCGCATGCTCTTTTTCGTTACATGAGTAGATCAAAATGTCGTCGATGAATACGATTACGAACTTGTCTAGATATGGCTTACATACGCGGTTCATTAGATCTATGAACACTGCCGGTGCGTTGGTAAGACCAAATGGCATTACGCGGAATTCGTAATGTCCGTATCGTGTTCGAAAGGCTGTTTTGGGAACGTCTTCTTCTCTGACTCTTAATTGGTGGTATCCTGATCTTAGATCGATTTTTGAGTAAACACTCGATCCTTGCAGTTGGTCAAATAGATCGTCTATTCTTGGTAATGGGTATCGATTTTTCACTGTGAGTTTGTTCAACTCTCTATAATCGATGCACATTCGGAATGTTCCATCTTTCTTTTTGACAAACAGGACTGGTGCTCCCCAAGGTGATGAGCTGGGTTGGATGAATCCTTTATCTGACAGTTCTTTCAACTGCTCAGATAATTCTTTCATTTCGGAAGGGGCTAATCGATATGGTGCTTTTGCAACGGGTGCTGCTCCAGGCACTAAATCGATTCGAAATTCTACTTGCCGGATGGGTGGAATACCTGGCAAGTCTTCGGGAAATACTTCTGCAAACTCATTTACAACTGGCACTTCTTCCAGTCGTTTTTCTTTCTCTTTTGATTTATCTTCCGTTACTTGGACTAAAAAGACGTGACATCCTTTGTTTATGTATTTCACCGTTTTGACGTACGAGATGATATTGAGTTGGGTTTTATAGTGGTCACAACGAACGATGAGTGTTTCATTGTCTATAGGGATTTGGACAACTTTTTCGTCGCAGATGATTCGGGCACGATGTTTGGATAACCAATCCATGCCCACAATCGCGTCAAAGCTTCCAAGTTGGATGGGCATGAGATCGATTGGAAATGTTTTGTTTTGGAGGGTTAGGGTGCAGTTTTGAAGTACGGTGTTGGTGTTTAACAATTTTCCGTCGGCTATTTCAATTTCGTACGCGGTATCTAATTCTACTGGTGCAATATTAAGCAATAAAGCAAATGAAGTAGATACAAAACTCCTATCAGCTCCAGAATCAAATAATATCTTAGCACTATGTTGATTCAGTAAGAAAGTACCCGTGGTGACGTTGGGATTCTGTGGCATGTTTCCATCTCCGAGTACGTAAGCTCTTCCTCGGGCAACCTGATTGACATTCTTGGGGCAGTGACTTTTATAATGACCCGTTTCACCACAGCCGTGGCACTTTACTGCTACTGGGTGCGCATTCGCCCCCGTGGCTCTGCAATCTCGGGTCACATGACCTATCCTCCGACAGTTACCGCAGATGGCGGTACATGGTCCAGTATGATGCATCTTGCACCGATTACATTGGGGTTTTGTCCCAGCATACATTTTTCCTTCAGCAGGTGCAGCTACGTAAGCCCTTGCGGCTTCTTGACGACGGTTCTGTTGACGATGACGGTCATTTCGGCTTTGTTGGTAATCTCTGCTGCGGTTGTTTCGGTCATTGTTGCGGTAGCTCCTGTTGTGATTGTAATAACTGTTGCTGTTCCGGTTGTTGCTGCCAGGGTTATCATAGTTCCTCTTTTGCCCAATGACTGTGGATTTAGAACCTCGTTTAAGCTCTCGATTCATCATTCGCTGAGCAAACACGAATGCGGCTTCGAGGGTCTTTGGGTTGGATGCGGTAACATCTCCTTCAATGCTTGAAGGTAGTCCTTCCACATATTTTTCCAACAGCTTTTCCAAGTCAGATACCATGTGTGGACACAGAAGAGATAATTCTAGAAACCTTCGGTTGTATGCACTGACGTCACAGTTTTTCACCACTAACTCATGAAATTCATCTTCAAGCTTTCTGACCTCTGTCCGAGGACAGTACTTCTCCAGCATTTTATTCTTCAGTTCGGTCCAAGAGATTTGGAATGCTGCTTCAGCACCCATTATTTTGACAGTAGCATTCCACCAAGATAGTGCATCTCCCCTTAGGGTTCCGGTGGCAAAAGTGACCTTATTGTTTTCTGCACAGTTGCTTCTCATGAATACCGTTTCCATGCACTCAAACCACTGGGCTAATTCAGTCACTCCTTCTACGCCTCTGAAGGTGGTGGGTTGACAACTCACGAATTCTTTGTAAGTGCATTTACGTGGAGTAGATGCCTCACTTTCATTTGTTGCTCCCATAGTATTGCTTGAGCGGTTTGCTGCATCGGCCTCGCGTGCCGCGGCGATGCCATCATCAATCATTCTTCGAACCTCCTCAAGCGTCAATGCTACGATCTGGTTGGTAGTTTCGTGTGTGCTATGTTCCATTTTCTATTAATGGCACAAGGATACAGATTTAGAATTTTGGATAGAATAGCTGAGTATATGCACAGTGTAATCATGGTGTGAAATGATGATTAAATTGAATATTTCCCCATAGTTATGATGTCTCTGTAATCTATCAATTCACAGATGTGGAATTGTTAAGGAACAATCGATTTAATCATACAAACTGAATTTCATGTCACCATATTTTATGTGTTCAGGTTTTACAATATTTACACAATTAGAGAATCATAATAATAACAGGTAACATCACGACATGTCTGGATACAATTACAATACATACGAACAACCATAATACATAAGTTAACAGATATATAGTATATTACTACCAGCATTACAACATTAATAACTTGATCAGTTGAGTTATACAACAAAACGATACAAGAGTCTTTATTAATTGCCACATGCGGCAGACTACAATGTCTCAAACTATACAATCATGCTAACTATGTCTACTGCTCAGGTCTATCCGTACGCCACGTGAGCTCTGAGATCTGGTCTCTGAGTCTCTGTATCTCAGCCTGATGCTCCATCTGTATGTCTCCCATGAGTCTCTCCAATGTGTCAGCTCTACGCTGTGCCAGGTGAGCCTCCCAAGCTAAGTCCTGGCCCTCTCTACGTATGGATATCGCGTGGGAATGGGTATCTGCCAAGTCTGTATGCATCTGTCTCAAGCACTGCTGTACCACTGCTCTGTTGGAAGCCAACCTATGCAGAGTATCGCTGATAGTCCCTGGGGAATCCAATGGCACATGGTCGATCATCCGAAGAAGTGACTCGATCTGCTCTCCGTGATTCTCGAGTCGTGTCACTACTGTGGATGGTATAAGGGTGTGGGTGACTACTGGTCTAAATCCTTCCCAAGCATCATGGGTCTGAGCTGGGGGAGTGAAACCAGGAGGGTAAGGCAGTGAGGGTGAGGATGGGTGTATCTGGTCTGAGATGCGAAGTCTACTCGATGAAGGAATATCCTCTGCAGGAATCGGATCCCGCTGTCGAGGTGGTAGTGGATATGTCTGGGTATGTGTGTCAAGTACATGGTCAGGTAGTGATGGTGGTGAAACATGATGGGGCTCGGGTAAATCATCAGCAGGGAGCCATTGCTGACTCTCATAGTACAAGTCGTCAGGGGGTGGTATATAGAAAGGAGAGTAGGTGTCATAGACAAAATGTGGTGGTAACGTAGGTGCTGGCAAATCTGGCACATGGGGGTCATCTAATAAAAATATGTCGGCGGCTCTATCCTCTGCAAAGGGTTCAATCGCGTCGGGCACAATCTCTGGTACTACAGCATCGGGAAGTACGGGGGACGTGACTGATGCTAGTGATCCCTCGGAGTCCGGCTCCGATGATACACTAAAGTGGGTGATAAACGACATAGTACTGTAATAATCCATATATAGTAAAATAAGTAACTTACTAACATCAAGTTGTGTAATATAAGCATAAGATGATCTAGTTGTGTACAGTAACTATCCAGTATGCGGAGGCTTATATATGGTAATCCTAATGTATAACATACCGAGTGCGGCAGCAAGCAGGCATGGAGAGTTTAAGGTAACATGGTGTATAATTAATTTGTTTGAAAAATGTAGTTATAGTCCAACGTTTAAAAACATTTGGTTCTCTATAACCTGGCTCTGATGCCAAACTGTAACACCCCCAAATTTTAAAACATAGCAGCGGAAGATTTATTTGGGTGCTACGGTGAGGATCGAAAACAAAATCATAAGAAAACAGCCAAAGACGGCATTTTTAATTTACATAGGTCCATAATACAAATTCAGTTATAAAGCGTTACATCAGAGTGCTAAGGTTTCTCCAAGGAAACATCAATTTAACTGAATTACAACTTTATTTTACACCATTTATTTATGATAGGGTATGCTTGCTCCATGCCTTGCCGTGCTCCTCTAGTTCCCTGAGATACATGCTTAAAAGTCAACATAATGTTGAGTGAAATCATGGAGTTTGTAATTTAAATATCAGTTCGATTCACAAGTAAGATTGTATTTGGAGATACAATCAGTTTAAAAATTGATATCGCAGTTCATATATTGCCCTAAGTCTCATGACACGCAAACGTTAACAAAGTACCGCATAAACGGAGGTGATCATCAAATTAATGATGAAGATTTTGCCCTCGTGTAATAGGTGATTTGCCAATTCCTGTTTTTCTCAAATATAATGCATCGCGACTAATACGACTAGCAAAAAGCATTCCGTCCTAGTATTAGTGGGATAGGTTGTCAGTCCTCTAATAGATCTATTCATTATATTCGCGTTCACCGCAGTGATTAATGGCTCATGATAAAGGGTCTTATGGCAATATGGTGTACTTAGGCATATATCAAATCAAGTAGCATACAGAAAAATACTTGTGATCAGTTTATAGCATGTATCCCCCTCACGGAGTTTAAAAAGTATAAAGAGTTTAAAAAGTGAGGCCATGACTCACCTTATGCGTTCCTGGTGATGGTAAAAATAAATTCAGAGGTGATTATAGCAACTTTGATATAGAACCTGGTAAATATATAAATAACTGAGAATCTGGCTAATTTTTCTAGTGATGTGTGTGTATGAATGGTGGATGATGATTAGCTAATGATATACAACGATCTAATCGTTGAGAGCGAATATGTTATATGATTATGGTGCTTGTACTCTCGTAAGATCATATCTTCCCAGAGTAAATGAAATATATAATCATGAAATATTTCTATCGTTAATAACTAATATGTAATTATAATGCGAATATGCATAAAAAGTAAAGATATGGTGCAAAAATGAAAAAGAAGATAAGAATGACAAGTTATAACAGTTGGTCCTTGATCTTTCCAGATTTTACATTTTCTACCCTAACCGTGGTTCGCGTTACGTCGTTAGTCCTTATTCAGTCCATAGTCCAATAATAGTCCAATATTTGTCCAATAGTCCATATAAGGCTTGGAGTTCAATGGTATGTCAAATTAAGTCCTTTACAACTGTTTTCACAGCTTCAGTCCCTTAGTTTCCAGGTTTGGCAGTTTTAGTCCTTTTCGGTTAAGTCGCGTTACATTTTTAGTCCTTTTTGTATAAAAATGACGGGAAAAATATTCTGAAAATTTTTATAACTTTATTAAGTTTATTTTAACTTATTTCAATTTATTATTTCAGAAAATAAGTTATTTTTGTATTATTGGGCCATTTAACGCTTTGGAACATGGCCCGTTAAGAGTTTTAGAGGCGAGGGCGTGCAAACTGTTTTGGGCTTAGATTTGGGCTATTTTTATGATTCTAAAAATATATTATACGGGCCTGTTGGACCTTGCTATCGAAAATTCTTGTTGGGCTTGATTTTTGGCCCAACCGAATGTTTAATAATTTCTGAAAATCGTTTGCTAGTTACTAGTGATGGTCGATCAAAATGAAATGTTTTGAGCGTGATAACAAGCTTATGGGGTCGAATTTAGAACATGAAAAATATAGTTTGCCAGCTTGTCTATCGAGTGATGTAATAATTTAGATATATTATATACAATATTTCGAAAATATAATAGTGGTTTTTGGCTTGGTCGAATGAAGTAATTTTGTGAAATGTACCATGAAATTTTCTAAGTGTTTGCACTAGTCGAGTAGTATTCAAAAGGGATTATTTTGAGTGTCGATATGATATTATGGGTGGGATCTCAGAATATGAAAAATATTGTTTCCCATGTGTACTGTCGAGTGGAGTAAAAATATATGTGTGTCATTTTCATGAATTTGGAGTAAACATGTCGCTAGTTGGCTATGTCGAAGGGTCCTCTTTGGTTGAAATACTTAGTTAGAATTTTATTTGTGTTTACATGGTCCGATCGAATTAAGATGGTTTATTTTTAAAGTTGATACTTGAGTGTGTTTAAAAGTTATCTAAATGAAAGGTGTCGGTAGTTGCATGGTATATTAAGTCGTGTCACGATAGGATATGGTCGTTAAATTATTTATCGAGATATGAAGTTATTTTGGAGACACTTTGGGACTGTTTTCATCCGTATAATTAAGTAGCATGATTTATTTATAGCGTAGCATATATGTGTTTGCATGGAATGAGTGGGTACATATTCGAGTACAATGATGCGTGTATCTTAGTGAAGTGTCGTATATACGACTTAAACATCATGATGCATGGTGTGCTTATGTGTTAAATGTGAGACAAGTTTATAATGGTATCGTATGTATGAAATAAAATAAATATGTTCGAATGTACATGAGATATGCATGCATGAGTACGTGAGGTATATCTTTAAGAGGGAATGAGGGGACTTACTACACCTTTTGGAAAGGTGGTAGAGGCTTAGCAGTAGTCGGTTGGAACACGAAAAAGAGACAACCCACTTGCTTCAAACTCCTTTACTCGAAACTAGTTAAGTACTCTGTCGTGAAAGGGAAGATTTGGGTGATAGTGAAATGGGTGTGAAGGAGGTTGTGGGGTTCGAATGAAACACAAGAAGGGACAGTGAGTTCGAATGGTTCTTATATGACTTGACTTTATTGGGTTTGCTTCCAAAATACTCGACAGAAAGGGTTCTTTGGGAATGTGTTGATGTTGAAAGATAGTGATAGAAGTATAAGGAAGAGTTTGGATCGAATAGAAAGCTTTTATAAGCAAAATATCTTCAATTTGCCTTGACTTCTTGACCAAATGTTTGAAAGTACTGTGTATAGGGGACACTTGTGTGATGATATGCTAGTTTAAGTGTGAAACGTGTGTGGGTGGTTGTGGTTTTGTATGTTAGCTTCTTGTAGGTTTCTTGTTTCACTTGGTTCTCACACATATTATTCCAAGTTTTAGTTTACTGAGTTACAATTCGTGTAACAAGTATTATTTCTCATTTAGAGTGTTAGGATTAGTTAGAAATGCGGTTGAAGAGTTATAGGAAAAACGATGGTATGGCATATTTGGGTGTCGACATTTTTAGTTAGACGTTTGGGATTGATTTTGGGACAACAATATAGGTTTCGTATCGTGTTACTACTTGCTATTTCTAGTTGGGTTTTTGGTATCACAGTAGTTAGTTAAGTGGTATATTCGAATGTATAAAAACATGTGAAGTTTTAGTTCTATATTTAACATTGCATGTGGTTTTCTTTTTGAGAAGCATATCGATCGGATTTAAAGAAGTAAGCAAGGAAAGAAAATAAAATAAATGAGGTGGTGATTGAGCTGTGAGATTCGGTGGTATTACTGGCTAAAATATATCACTGCCATATTCGATCTTTAAGATTTGCATGGGGTTCTCGAATAGGTGTTGTATCGATCGGGTGAAAAAAAAGAAAACAAGGTAATACAACAATTCAAATAGGTGGGTTGAGTGGGCTGTGATGTTTACTTGGGTTGGCTAGTTCGATGGGCTATTGATAATAGGATTGAGGGGTTGTTGTTGGGCCGAGCAATTTAAGTCTTCGGTTGGTAATTTAGTGTAGAGTTAGAACTTAGGATTAGTGTTTGTATTTACATTTTGGTTAAGTATATTAGGTGAGAAATGGTTTTGTATTGAATGTGTTATAGACATGTTAATTCTTGTTGTGATTATTGTCTCATGATATTGATCGTAAAAATGTGTTGTTGCGTCGGAGAGATTATCTCTAGTGTCGGTGTGTTTAATATATATATATATATATATATATATATATATATATATATATATATATATATATATATAATGCATTGTTATTAATAACCATAACGAAAAGTTTAAATTTCTAGCTAAAATAGGCGTTAGTAAATGACAATACGAGAGTATCATTAATCATTGAGATTGATTACAAGGGTTTTTCGAGGGATCTTACAAGCGAGACACATGACAAACCACAGGGATGTATTTTGGACTTTACTCTAACAAAAAAATAAGAGTAGTTTCGTAGTAATGTTTGGAATCTTAATGGTCAAAAGGTGAATAGTCTTTACAATAAAGCAAAAACTAGATGTCGATCCATTAAAGATAACTCTGGACACACACGTTCATCCACTACCACGTATACAAAGCACGCTAAACACGTTTATATTGTTGGAAAAACTCTTAAAAGTGGTGGGTATATTTTGAACCATTTACTATCGTTTATAAATGAAAAATTATAAAAGTTTGAGAATTTAAATATTAAACAATATTTAAATTATTAGATGATTATTTCAAAATTTAACTTTAATTTTTCGTTATTAAACTGAATTTTACATAGTGACTCTACAAAGAGTTGGCTCTGCGGGCAAGCACATATAATAATGTATAAAAACTCGTGCTTATGGTAAAATAAAAAAATGACCCTGAGGCCAAGTACATATATAATAATGTACAAGAATTCGTGCTTGTGGTAAAATAAACTTTGGTTTTCGGGAGTTTACAATTTTATTGTAATAAAACCTATCGTGAAGAATTTAATTAATTCGTAGAAAAGAATTAGTCCTAAGTTATCACAAATTCTTATAAACTTGTGTGCCAACATATCCTTTTTATGTAATGAATCAGGTTGAATATAAAACTCACAATAAGAAAGAGGTTAGTGGTGAGTTGGATAAAAATGTTTCGAATAACTATGAGCATAATTACTTGGTCTTATGGGAATAACATGCTTACTTTTTCTAAGCATTATATTCTTCTACATGTCCCAAGAATGATTTATCTTTTTTGACGTCTAATGTATATATTTTTGTTCCATAACATGTTTCTTATCTCAAAATTTGTAAATGTATATTATTTTGTTCTTTAAAATAAGAAAATACGATAGCGACAAATGTAAATCATTCACTCAAAATTCAAAGCGACCAAGTTTTTTTCTTTTTGTAAAAAATTCGTTGTAATTTACATACCAAGAATTGTTCAATTGGAACTATTTTTATTCATCAACTTAATATTGTTACAATTTTAAAATTTTTTAAGTTTTAAAATTTCAATCTTCAAAGTTTCAATTAAAGTCGTCCGTTTTTTATTATTTTTTTATTTTTTAATATTTTATTTAACCATTTATATTTTATTGGTATTAAAACGGATTTACATAGTGATAGATGTCAAACGAGCAACAAACTTCACCGTTAGCTCTTATTGGACTGCAAAACTAACTTTTTAAAAAATAACATTTGTGGATCTAGGTGTCTAAAAATAGAAAAATATAAGGAATGGTCATGTCGAGAATGAAACAATTTGTGACTGTTAAATGTTAAATTTATCACAATCCAATCAACGGCTAAGAATGTTGGAACTGTTAGATTAATACATTGAAACCCGTAGGTATGATGTATTATTCCAGCCCAATATATAAAGAATGCAAGAGACATAATGGAAACACTAACGGACCCTAAACCCACAAACGAGATTAGACCGTCTATCATCTAATAGGAACCTGGCCAAATAAAATCCAAACCAACGTCAAAAAGTAACATTATAGATACTGATGGACATCCTCACTTGTTCAAATGGAATTTGTATCATATATCACTTTTTTGGGTGTACATGTTACCTCTTTACATCATTTATGCGTATTCATGCTTTGCTCTCATATTTCCAACCAACACTTTAACACTTAATATCAATATGTTATCTTGTGTTTTGTCTTGTAAAATCTATCTACTTGCATCTAACGCGCTTGACATCCATTGGATCTTCCAATTTAATCCACAACATTGTTTATTATTCATGATCTCAATTTGTTATCGAGTAGTAATGTACAATCATATAGGCAGGTTTCACATTTATGTGTAAAATGCCATTTTTTCATGTTGCACCCCAAAAAATTAAGCATAAGAATCATGGACTATTACTCTCTTTACTTGAAAGTTAAAGAGACAGCCTACCAATGGTCAACTATACTTGCAAAGCGAGTCTCTTTTGTCTAAAACACATTACCCTCTTTCATAGTTCATACCGCATATCTCATATATGCATATTTTTTAGTTGTGTTCAAGTTTGTTTATATGCATTATATAAAGGAATATTGTAGTTTAATTTTTTCATTTATCTTTCAGTTTTATTTTGGATATGTTTTGTTGTAAGCCCTAGTGGGTTTTTTTATTTTGTTGACTACGAAAATTGGATGCTTTTGTTTGTATTGTTTTTGTTGTGGTAATATATTGCTCACTTTAAAAAAATAAAAAAATAAATAAAAAAAAAAAAAAACTATAAGCATCTTTCATTACAATGTCCAGATGTTCCAGATGTTGATACTGAGGGTGCACTTGGTTCAAATAGAGGAACATAAAAGGGAAAAGCAAAGGATATACCAAGGAATATAATGAAACATTCCATTACATTGTTGTTGCTTGGTTCAAATAGGAGAATATGAGAGTGGGACTTGGATGTGAGTGAAACAAGGTAATGAATTTCCAATACCCCCAATTTCTTGGGTAATGGATTATTACCCACTTTCAAGCAATGATTGATTGCATTATATGCAACCAGCCATAATTTTTCATTGCCTTTGTCATTCCTTACCTTCTAAAACATCCCACCAAGCGCGCACCCCCTCAATAATATTAGTGACGTTTCATTTAAAAAGCAATACATATGATACGCAAAGTTACCAAATTTCTTTTTGCCGTTTGTGCAGCCAGAGATAGAAGTTTCTTGCATAACTCGTTAGTCTTTTAATATTTATATAATAATAATGCAAAAACTTACGCAGCACCATATATACAAAACGCACAGTAAACACATTTATATGATCATCACCAACCCTACTTCACTCCCCTCTGTTGGCTCTGTATATTTGTTCTTCTAGATCTCGTGAAAATTATTCCTTCGAATCATTTTTCAACCCCAAACGCCCTTTCTAGAAATGAAAAAAATAAACCTCCATCATTAAAGATAAACCTCCATCAAGGACCCCACACACTTATTCACATCTTCTATTGTTGAAATATCTCTGCAAACTTGCAGGGGTATTTCTGTCACTTCTTAATCTTATTTATTTCTAACCCTTAACATTTGTCTCCTTTATGTTGGTTGTGTTTGTGCAGGGACCATTTATGTCATTCTCCTTTTCCAAGCCAATTCTTAAGGCACGCTTGCCTCTATCGATGCTAAGCATGCCTCTTTTCCCTTCTCCCATTTCTTGGAAATGATAAGAAGCTGCTTCTCTGGTTTTGCTGTCTCTCTTGGTGATGCCTATAAAAGCCCTCCCTGGGCTTGGTTGCTATTGACTCATTCAAGTTAATCGACGTCTACTCCTTAGAAGGTGTAGTCTAGTGTTCTTGCTTGGGTATTTGTTAAACATCAATCTAATCTTGTAAACAAGTGACTGATCATTCAGGTTCAGTCACTTCTTGTGTTATTAATCTGATTGGCCATTATTGTGGTCAATCTTTGGTTGTATCTTGTATTGTAATCTGATCTTCAATAATTGAATCAAAGGGGTGGTTGGTTGGATTCAACCCGTGTGTTCTTTACCATTTTTACATGGTATCAGAGCTACGGCTTATTCACATCTTCTATATATACAAAATGCACGGTAAACACGTGATCCCCACCAACCTACCTCCACTCCTTTTGTCAGTATCTTTGTTCTTCGATTTTGTAAGCCAAACGCGTTTTTTTAGTAATGACTATTCATGAATACAGAAACATGTTTTTTTTTTTTTTTTTTTTTTTTTTTTTTGGCAAAAAACAGAATTTATATTAATAATCTGAAACATGAAGTGCTATTACTACAAAACACTTGACTATGGATCCTTACTGAGAAACATGATGTTTTCACCGGATGACTTTACTCTTTACTCTTTACAATAATGCAAAAAATAGACCTCAATCATTAAAGATAACAAGGACCCCACACACTTATTCACATCTCATTAAAGATAACAAGGACCCCACACACTTATTCACATCTTCAATATATACAAACACAAACCCAACAGATTTATGTATATCACACAACACAAACGCTCTTTTGCTTCTTTTTGTAACAACCCACACACCCCCCTTTGTTTTTTCAGATAATTAAACAAACAGATACATACATGATGACTTCCGTCAATCATGACGACTTTGCTCACTTAAAAATCTCCCTTGAAAATATACTATCCGCCACCAACAACTTTGCTGAAGAAAATTTCAGAGGCGGAGGTGGATTTGGTAATCATTATAAGGGACAGCTCATGTGGTCCGGCGAGCGGATTGACATCTATGCTCAGAGGTGGAATAAAGAATGGGATGAAAAAGAAGAACAGTTTTGGATGGAGATTTCCATGCTTTCTAGTCTCAAGCATAAAAATCTTGTTTCTCTTGTTGGGTTTTGTGATGAGAATGATGAGAAGATCATCATTACCAGGTATGCGACCAGGGGAAGTCTTCATTACCATCTAAGTGACCCGATGTTGTTGACATGGGTGCGAAGACTGGAGATATCTGTCGGTGTTGCGCATTGTTGAAATATCTCTGCAAACTTGCAGGGGTATTTCTGTCACTTCTTAATCTTATTTATTTCTAACCCTTAACATTTGTCTCCTTTATGTTGGTTGTGTTTGTGCAGGGACCATTTATGTCATTCTCCTTTTCCAAGCCAATTCTTAAGGCACGCTTGCCTCTATCGATGCTAAGCATGCCTCTTTTCCCTTCTCCCATTTCTTGGAAATGATAAGAAGCTGCTTCTCTGGTTTTGCTGTCTCTCTTGGTGATGCCTATAAAAGCCCTCCCTGGGCTTGGTTGCTATTGACTCATTCAAGTTAATCGACGTCTACTCCTTAGAAGGTGTAGTCTAGTGTTCTTGCTTGGGTATTTGTTAAACATCAATCTAATCTTGTAAACAAGTGACTGATCATTCAGGTTCAGTCACTTCTTGTGTTATTAATCTGATTGGCCATTATTGTGGTCAATCTTTGGTTGTATCTTGTATTGTAATCTGATCTTCAATAATTGAATCAAAGGGGTGGTTGGTTGGATTCAACCCGTGTGTTCTTTACCATTTTTACATGGTATCAGAGCTACGGCTCATTCGATTCAACTTTTTCAAGATCTAGGGTTTTCAATCAGATTGGGGGTTTCTTAAATTGGTGGTTTCGCTGGGCGTTTCTTTGGTTGTGGATCGTTAATTGCTGATTGGGATAAAATTGGAAGAATTAGGGCTTAATCCGTGAAACCCTAATTTTTCCTAATTTGGGGGTTTTTGCCTCCTGTGGTCTTTGACGTTTATTGGGACCTATTTGCCTTATAATATCTCTTTTTAAGAGTATTGTGAGGCGTTTTCCGCTTCATCTCCTCAAAGCACTGTAAGGTTTTCTCTCTTCCTTTAAGATTAACAAGGTTTTAGTTGTCTGGGTGCAAACGGGTTCGGCTAACATCTTGACCCTCCATCTTGAATGGTGTGGATACCTGCTCTGGCCAACCCCAGTCCAGAGACTGAACCTTTGTTACATCTTGGGTGTGTGTCTCATCTTGTTTACATTGCTTTGTGTTAATTTTATGCTTAATCTGCTGTATGCTTATACTCTTGTTAATCTTTAATCCTCCTATCTGTTTTTTTTTTTTTAATAATCTGTTATTTAAACCTGTCTACTTGTTATTTGTGACCTCATTATGGCTGGTAAAGAAGACCTCATTAGCAACCTTGACCTTGGTAACCCTTTACATCTTTGTTCTAATGACATCAGCTCTAGTTCAATTGTTTCTGTCAAACTCACTGGGACTGAAAATTACAGGGTCTGGGCCACTGCTATGACCTTAGCTATTAACACTAGAAATAAAATGGGCTTTATAAATGGTTCATGTCTGAGGTCTAAATATGCTAGTAGTGAAGCTTTAGCTAATCAATGGGACAGATGTAATTCTATTGTGTTGTCTTGGATTCTAAACTCTGTTAGTGAAGATTTATATCTTGGTCAAATTTTCTCTGAAAATGCTAATGAAGTGTGGAATGAACTTAAAGAAACTTATGATAAGCTTGATGGGTCTATTATTTTGAGTCTAATGCAAAAGATTAACAACTTTAAACAAGGTGATCTGTCTGTTTCTGAGTATTATCATAAACTGAACTCTCTGTGGAGAGAATTTGATATCATGACCAAATTGCCTAAATGTTCTTGCTCTGCTAGGGAAGATGTGTTAAAACACAATCAACTTATGAAACTCATGCAATTTTTAACTGGTCTAAATGAAATTTATCAGCCCATAAGAAGCAGTATTCTCTCTAGAGAATCTCTTCCTGATGTTAAAGACGCCTTTGTTGTTGTTTCCAGAGAGGAATCCCACAGAGGCATTGCCTCTTCCTCCTCTGGTTCTGAATCTAAAAATCAAGTTGCTAGCTTTGCTGCTAAAACTAATTGGTCTAATAATGGTAACAAAAAGTTTGATAATAAAAAAGGTCATGCTTCTGATAATAAAAAATCTGGAAATTACAAAGGACCTAATCCTAACTGGACCTGTTCTGTGTGTGGTAAAATTGGACACACTGGTGACAGATGCTTTGAAGTGGTTGGGTTTCCTCCTAGGACTCCTGGCCACAGACAAAACAACAACAGACCTTCATATCATGCTAATTCCAGTTCTGTGGAGAATTGTCCTAGTCCTATGACCTTTACTAATGATCAGATGTCCAAACTCATGAGTCTTATCAAAGACATGCCTTCTAGCAATGTGCAGGGCAACATTTCAGGTATGGACAGTTTTTTAAACCATAATGTGTTCTTTAATATCAACTTCCATAAATTTTATAACAACAACACATCTGTCATTAAAATTAACATGGGATGGATCATTGATTCTGGTGCTAATCAACACATGACTGTTAACACTTTAAATATGTTTAATGTCACTAACATCTCTGACCTTAACCTCACTGTGGGACACCCTAATGGGACTCAAGCTAAAATCAAGTTTATTGGAAACCTTAAACTTTCTGCTAACGCTTTTTTGTATGGTGACTTAACTGAGGACATTTATATGACTCTGCCCCCGGGCTTTGACAATAAATCTAAAGTCGTGAAACTGAACAAGTCTCTCTATGGACTTAAACAAGCCCCTAGGCAATGGAATGCTAATCTAACTCTCACCCTTAATGAACATGGCTTTGTGCAATCTAAATATGACTATTCGTTGTTCACCAAGAAATCCGGGCATGTGTTTCTGGTGCTTCTTGTATATGTTGATGACATTGTCATTACAGGCAATGACATTGATGAAATTGAAAAATTTAAAGTGTTTTTAAAATCTAAATTCCACATTAAAGACTTAGGAAAGTTGAAATATTTCCTAGGCATTGAAGTGTTGGAAAACAGTAAAGGCATTTGCCTTAGTCAAAGGAAATATTGCTTAGACCTTTTACATGAATATGGTCTGTTAGCAGCTAAACCTGTTGAAACACCCTTGCCGGAAAACACCACCCTAAACCACATTGAATCTGCTGATGATAAGGCCCTAAAGAACATTGGGAATTATCAAAAGCTTGTAGGCAAGCTTATTTACTTAACTCATACCAGGCCTGATATTGCCTATGCCATTCACTGCCTAAGTCAGTATATGCATGCCCCTCTGGAATCTCATTTAGAGGCTGCATTAAGGGTTTTAAGGTATTTGAAAGGGTCCCCTGGAAATGGGGTTCAGATTAACAAAAGTGGGAACCTCAAGCTTAAAGCTTATGCTGATTCTGACTGGGCTAGGTGCCCTGTCACCAGAAAATCTGTCTCTGGTTATTGTGTGTTTCTGGGTGATTCCTTGGTCACTTGGAAAAGTAAAAAACAGTCCACCTTGTCCAAATCCTCTGCTGAGGCTGAGTACAGAAGCATGGCTTCTTGTACTTGTGAAGTCATTTGGCTAAACAACCTTCTTGGTGATATGGGTGTTAAAAGTTCCTTACCTGTTCTGCTGTACTGTGATAACAGTTCAGCTATTCAGATTGCAGGGAACCCAGTTTTTCATGAAAAAACTAAACACTTTGAAATTGATGTGCACCTTGTAAGAGAAAAAGTGTCTGCTGGTGTGATTAAAACTGAGAAAATACATACTTCTCAGCAGACTGCTGACATCCTGACTAAAGCTCTTGGCACAAAGAGTCATCTGTTCTTGTGTGAAAAGTTGGGGATGTTGGACATGTTTAATGTTCAAAGTTGAGTTCCTTTGCGCTTTTTGTTGGTTTTGCTGGCCTTATTTGGCTTGCAAGTTTGAGGGAGGGTGTTGAAATATCTCTGCAAACTTGCAGGGGTATTTCTGTCACTTCTTAATCTTATTTATTTCTAACCCTTAACATTTGTCTCCTTTATGTTGGTTGTGTTTGTGCAGGGACCATTTATGTCATTCTCCTTTTCCAAGCCAATTCTTAAGGCACGCTTGCCTCTATCGATGCTAAGCATGCCTCTTTTCCCTTCTCCCATTTCTTGGAAATGATAAGAAGCTGCTTCTCTGGTTTTGCTGTCTCTCTTGGTGATGCCTATAAAAGCCCTCCCTGGGCTTGGTTGCTATTGACTCATTCAAGTTAATCGACGTCTACTCCTTAGAAGGTGTAGTCTAGTGTTCTTGCTTGGGTATTTGTTAAACATCAATCTAATCTTGTAAACAAGTGACTGATCATTCAGGTTCAGTCACTTCTTGTGTTATTAATCTGATTGGCCATTATTGTGGTCAATCTTTGGTTGTATCTTGTATTGTAATCTGATCTTCAATAATTGAATCAAAGGGGTGGTTGGTTGGATTCAACCCGTGTGTTCTTTACCATTTTTACACGCATGCATTGAGCTACATTCATTGTGACGAGCACCGCGATTTTAGCGTTATACATAGAAACATCGACAGTGAGACAGTTCTAATAAATGATAACTTTGAACCCAAGTTATCTGAATTTAGACTTTCCATGAAGATTGAAGCATCCGGGAGGCATCATTCATTCAGTGTTGATAAAGTTTGGGATATCGAGGGGTATACAGACCCGACATATATAGAGACAAAGAGTGTTAGCCACAAGTCAGATATGTATTCCTTTGGGATAGTAATGTTTGAACTACTGTGTGGTAGGAAAGCAGTAATCAACGACGACCATGATAATAAGTACTTGGCTTCGGTGGCTGTTACCCATTATAGGGAGAAGAAACTCAGTGAAATAATTGATTGGGATCTATGGAATCAAATGGACTCTCAATCATTTAACATTTTTGCGGAAACAGCGTATGACTGCTTGAAGGAAGAACGATCGCAGCGCCCAAATATTGATGAGATTGTCACGAGACTTGAGAGAGCGTTGGAACTTCAACTCGAGCATCAAAATGAGGTAAGACGGTTTTTCCTCTTCCATCTTTCTATCATAATAAGTACTACTATCTGTTTCTTTGAGTGCAAATTGGCTAATAAGCATGGTTATACTATGTGAGTTTTAGTGGCTAATAAATGTCTTTTTCTTATAATTAAATATATATAATCATAGCAGTTATATCATGTAACTTAATAGTGAAAATGTTTTCATATGAATTTAAAATATTAATAATTAGTCGTATTCTATTACTGAATTATTATATAAATTTTCGTGTAATTATCATTTTATATTGTATGAATAAAAATAGTTATTGACGCAGATGACCATTATGAATTATTTATAATTATAAATAAAAATACAAAAATATATGGTTAAAACTTTAAACCCCTTTAGGTCACAAGTGTGTACACGCAGGTTTAAAACTAGTATATGAAGAATAAGAAAGAGAATATGAATATGGACGGTTAACGTAACCCAAACCCATATTATTTGACAACTGGCTTAGCAACTTGCTAGGCCAACACAAGTATCAGTTAAAGCAACAACAAATTGTTTTTGGGTAGTTTGCATTCTAGCATTCCTACCTAGAGATGGCCAAGCGAACCGGATCTTGAACCGGAACCGGATAAAAATCCGAAACCGAATCCGGTCAACACCGGTTCGTAGAGGATCCGGTCCGGTTCCTATAAAATCCGTGGTTCCTATCCGATTCTAGGTTTCTGCTGGTCGAACCGGTTCAGAACCGGATTTTTACACACCGGTTCGCGATCCGGTTCGTGGGAACCGGATCCGAACCGGATCCAACGTTATTATTGTACTTATGCAGACTTTGGGACTTGGGAGTTGGGACAATAGCTTATCAGTAGTCTGTAGTCTAGTTGTATATAGTTTTGATTTAATATATTCCATATATTACATGCAATGACCATTAGTCCATTACTCCCATGTCAGAGATGAAATGAAAGATCAATGCTCTAGTCTAGCTAGTATAACAATTCCATGTACGATGTAAGAAAATTAGAGATTTAGAGTGGACGCTATATTTCATTTGCTAGTTTCTAATTCTAAGTTCTAACTGCTGTCTTCATTTTCTTTTTTAGTAACCAAGTCAAGGCCACATTTGGGCTTAAAGCCCATTATATCTCATATACTCCATTTGTAAATATGCCACTGTGTCTTCCTTCTTTTTATTTAATCACAAGCAACGTCTGCAAGCAGTCAAGAACCAAATTACACATTGACCAGATATTGGGATCCGATCCGGTTCGGTTCCAATCCGGAACCGGTGCTACCGGTCCGGGTTTTTTGGGGGTCGGATCCGGAAATATCCGATCCGGTTCGGAACCGGATCCGGTTCCTTGACTTTGACTTGGATCCGGATCCGGTTTGGATCCGGTTCCCTTTTTTTGGGATCCGGGAAATGGCCACCTCTATTCCTACCAAATGGGTACGTGAAGAAAAACGATTAGCGAGAGTCTTAACGTGAACCAAAGTCACCTACACCTAGCATATAAGAAAAAAGAAAAAGAAAATTTGTATTAATCATACTCAGCTATAAATAACAACTTACGATAGTTTATATAGGAAAGTAATAAAAGATTTAAAACACCATAAAAACCTGTCTAAACAGCTTTTAAAGCCTTTAAAAACTTGTAAAAAGCAATGTGGAGCACCTATAAAAGATTTATTGACAAACCCAGCCGGGAATTATAGAAACGGGTAAAACACGGCGAGCCACACTGGGTTTTGAATTCTTAAAAACCAGTTCCTTTTGACCCGTTATCTAAGCCAGAACCGGTTCGACTGGTCGAACCACCGGGGTCGAACCGGGTTTGATAGGACGTGCAAACCTTTATATGAAACTGGGGGAGTGTCCCTGGGGATTGCTGAGTTACAAAGTAAAATCAACATTTTAAAAGTAGTATAGTTTATTACGATATGTCGATATACACAAGATATGGCCTTGCACTGTAGCTTGTCCAAGCTGCAGATCAAAACTAATTTTCTTCAAAATTACATGTAAGCTGCATATGAGTTGTCCATCCCCTTTTTGTTTGTGTCTTTAACCTCAAAACTTAAACTTTTACGGACTCTAGTCTTCAAGTATTTTCCCATTTCAAAATTATCTACGAAAGAAAACCACAAATATTAACAGACTTATGACGCATTGACTGGAAGAGAAGCAACTTCCCTTATACGGGTTCGACTCATTTACTTGTAAATTTGTCTGTCCAGGTTATGTTTTGTCTCTATGTGGGGATAAAAAAAACTAATAACTGATAAGAAAAAAGGTCTATTAGGTCACTGGTTAAGACTTGATAGTCACCCACAGTGTAATTTTAGTGAATAAAACTTTCTAAATCCTTTTTAAATCAACCTAGCCTGACACACACTGAAGTTAATGCAAGAGATTAAACACAACATACCTAGTTACCTCAGCCAATATAAGCAACATTAATATCCCATAAGTAGAGGTGGCCAAAACCCGGATCCGAAAAAATCCGGATCCGGATCCAAACCGGATCCGGATAAGAGTCAAAGTCAAAGAACCGGATCCGGATCCAAACCGGATCGGATATTCCCGGATCCGACCCCCAAAAACTCGAACCGGTAGCACCAGTTCCGGATTGGAACCGAACCGGATCGGATCCAAATATCCGGTCAAACCGGATCCTAATATCCGGTCAATGTGGCACTTTTTTTTTACAAATGGATATTCAAGTTTGGAGTGTGCCTGGAATTCTTTTTACAAATCAGATAATGAGCTAGAAAATGAAACAGTTTGCACTTTTTGTTTACAAATGGATATTCAGTTTGAGGCTTTAAGGCCCAAATGTGGTCTTGGACTCTTGGATATTCAGTTTGATGTTAAAATAATGATAAATTTGACAAAAAAAGGGCCAAAAATGCAGCCAACGTCCACCTGCTGCTACCCATGTGCTACTCAGTACTTACTGTCTTCAATATGCTGGAAAAGGAGATAATAACGTTAGATCCGGTTCGGATCCGGTTCTCAAGAACCGGATCGTGAACCGGTGAGGAAATATCCGGTTCCGAACCGGATTTTGTGCCAGAAATGTAGAACCGGACAGGAACAGGCGGATCGTGGAGGAACCGGACCGGATCTTGTAGGAACCGGTGTTGACCGGATTCGAATTCGGATAATTATCCGGTTCCGGATCAGGAACCGGTTCGCTTGTCCATCTCTACCCATAAGCACCATGAAACACCAAAATCCGACATGTTAAAAAGACGAAAAAGGTAGCTAAATGATGGCCAATAAACAAAACATCACGAAAATGAAACAACATACCTTATCAATATTACCCATAATAATCCTTTTGAACTTGGTTATCTTAGCCTTCAGTTTTGTTAGTATACTTATTTAATATGATCCCTTGGCCTCTTTATTCAGCCTAACAGAGGCATAAACAGAAAACATAAGACACGTATTAGTTTCAGAAAAGAATACTCAACGAAAAAACATATGACATCTACATTCAACACGCACCCGAAATCCTTATTTATATTGTATGCAAGCAATGGATAACAACCTTTTAGGATTGTTGATCTGCTTTGAAAGCTGAAACAATTCTACGGGTCAAATGGGTAACAACCTTCTAATTTCAGCGTTTATTCTTTACTGTACTATATAAGCAATTATCAGTTGACTTTTTGGGATTATTGATCTGCTTTGAAACATTACCTTGCCACTTTTTAAGGCTTTCCATATGGGTCCCCTTCACATACGCTTTTGAAAAATCATTTTGTGCCTGAAACAAGAATTAGTATATAAGAACTGGATAACCCCTTTAGTGCGACTTATGTCACAATTGTGTGCATGCATGAAGGTTTAAAACTAGAATATAAAAAATAAGAATGAGAATAAGAATATGGATGGTTAACGTAATCCAAACCCGTATTATTTGACCGCCACCCACACCAAAGCTTATTTGCTAATCAACCATTTTACATAAACAACTGGCTTAGCAACTTGCTAGGCCAACACAAGTATAGTTAAAGCAACAACAAATTGTTTTTGGTTAGTTTTCATTCTAGCATTCAACCAAATGAGTACGTGAAGAAAAAAGACTAACAAGAGTCTTAACGTGAACCAAAGTCACCTACAACTAGCATATAAGAAAAAGAAAAAAATGAAAATTTGTATTAATCATACTCAAGTACTCAACTATAAAAAAACCCTAACACATTTAAAAAAAATTAACGAGCCTAAACTGGTAGGACCCACATGTCTTATTAAACAAAAGAAACCTACTTTACTTTCTTTTCTTCGGTTTCACAATTAGACAATTCGACTTGCAGAGAATATCCTGAATCAAAGAGTATAATATCATGCTCATGCTCTGTTTAACACACTTATAGTCTCATTTAGAGTTTTAACTCTTAGGAACTATTCTAAGATTAAAGCATATATTCCTGTCCAAACATCCAACTTTCTGATGTCCAAACAGCCAGCATGTAATTGCTCTGAAAAACAGCCTACAAACCTTTAAGAGTATCTAATTGCCAATTGTTGTAAAAAACAGCACACAAACAAGTAATTGCTGCCAAAAAAAATGGTTGCTGTAAAAAACTGTGTCGGAACAGCATATAAAAGTTGTAATTGCTGCTAAAAACAACATACAAATATGTAATTGCTTTTAAAAAAAGATAGCATGTAACTGCTGCAAAAAACTGTTTCCAAACAGCCATGTAAAGGCTATGTCCAAACAACATATAAAAGCTGTTAAAACAGCATATAAGCCTGTCCAAACAGCCCATCTCTCTGCTGTTCAAATAGCATATAGGAAGTGTTTAAAACACCATAAAAACCTGTCTAAACAGCTTTTAAAGCCTTTAAAATCTTGTAAAAAGCAGTGTGGAACACATATAAAAGATTTAATGACAAACCAGCCGGAATTATAGAAACGGATAAAACCTGGCAGGTCACACTGGGTTTTGAATTCTTAAAAACCAGTTTCGTTTGACCCTTTATCTAAGCCGAAACTAGTTCAACCGGTCGAACCGGGTTTCAAAACATTGAAAAAAAGAAAAGTGGTATAGTAAAAGTACTTGTTGATGTCTGCAAGCATTTGTGAACTATGACCACCCAACCGAGATTTTGATAGGACGTCCTGCAAACCTTTATATGAAACTGGGGGAGTGTCACTGGTAGACGATTAACGTTAGAAACCAGGGGATTGCTCGAAGTAAAATCAAAATTTTAAAAGTAGTATAGTTATAAAATCTACCTGTAGTATAGCAAGTTCATTACGATATACACAAGGTAGTATATATGGCCTTGCACTGTAGCTTGTCCAAGCTGTAGATCAAACTAATTTTCTTCAAAATTACATGTAAGCTACATATGAATTGTCCATCCCCTTTTTGTTTGTGTCTTTAACCTCAAAACGTAAACTTTTAGGGACTCTAATCTCCAAGTATTTTCACATTTCAAAATTATCTATGAAAGAAAACCACAAATATTAACAGACTTATGACGCATTTACTTGTAAATTTGTCTGTCCAGGTTATGGTTTGACTCTATGTGGCGATAAAAAAAACGAATAACTGATAAGAGAAAAGGTCAATTAGGTCACTCGTTATGACTTGATTGTCACCAAAGTGTATTTTTAGTGAATCAACTTTCTAAATCCTTTTTATAAAGAAAATTTATATTATTATTGTGAAAATATGGCTATAAAACAAATTTGACTATTTGTTTTTCTTGGACAAATATTTTTTTTTCAAGTCAACCTAGACCGACACACACTGAAGTTAATGTAAGAGACTAAACCCAACATACCTAGTAACCTCAGCCAATATAAGCAACATTAATATCCCAGAAGTACCATGAAAAACCAAAACCGACATGTTAAAAAGACGAAAAAAAGGTATCTAAATGATGGCCAATAAACAAAACATCACGAAAACGAAACAACTACCTTCTCAATATTACCCATAATAATCCTTTTGACCTTGGTTATCTTAGCCTTCAGTTTTGACAGTATACTTATTTAATATGATCCCTTGGCCTCTTTATTCCGCCTAACAGAGGCATAAACGGAAAACATAAGACACATATTAGTTTCAGAAAAGAATACTCAACGAAATAATGTATGACATCTAAACTCAACACGCACCAGAACCCCTTATCAATATTGTATGCAAGCAATGGGTAACAACCTTTTGGGATTGTTGATCTGCTTTGAAAGTTGAAACAATGCTACGGGTCAAATGGGTAACAACCTTCCTAATTTCAGCGTTTATTCTTTTTACTGTATTATATAAGCAGTTATCAGTTGACTTTTTGGGATTATTGATCTGCTTTGAAACATTACCTTGCCACTTTTCAAGGCTTTCCATATATAGTCCTTCAATTGGTCCTTGGTATTATGGGTCCCCTTCTCATATGCTTTGGAAAATCATTTTGTGCCTGAAACAAGAATGAGTAGTATATAAGAACCGGAATGAATGCAGCAATAGCATAATCATTTGATTTCAAAAAGTCTAAAGAAAGATTACTCAAACTCTAACAGATTTCCATATTTCGCTAATGGTAAAGGAAAAAATCATTCATAAATGCGTTCCATAGAGATCGAACTTATATAAGCTCTTGATCTTCCTCAACAGTTTTATATTCAAGTTCCTATGACTTTATGATATGAACGTAAGTATATACAGTTAAATGGGAAGAACAAATCTTAAAGTATGAGATGAACATCATCAACCTGGAATAGAATTATACTTTCCAGCATATTCATGTGTCTCATTGCACTCCAATTTCATATACACTCATCTTGATATTAAACTTGTCAACCCTTGAATCACTCAATTTCAGATTACCAAATACCAGCATCTTACTGCTAGTTTTTCTTTCCACAGCAGGAGAGTTCTATCCTTTCAAAATCAGCAACTTGGCTTTTAAAGTTTCAACATTTAATAATTTCTCTCCATTCCTTTCAATATCCTGGAAAATCCTCCAATTCCACTATTGTCAAATAAAGTATCCTGCAACAGCTACGAAAACATGTCACTGGAAGCAACTTCAAACATCAAATGACTAAATATCAACACTAAACAAAAGTATTTGCAACGTTAAACAATTTACTGTTACACAAAGCACATGCCATAGTTTTTTTTTTCTTATGAATACCACTTTATGAACTTATCCACAAGACAAAAACATGTCTTTGAATGCAATGAGGGAACCAAACAATACAATTCCAATCCATATTATCCCATCAAAACTGCATCGGGTAGACAAAGTATCGCCCATGTAGTCCATACTTACACCATCTGATTATGGACCAAATGCTTTAAAAGCACCTTAGGAGCAAATATTGACTACATTAACCAAGACTATATCTCAACATGAAGTCACTAATCAAAACAATTCAACTTAATAAGACCATTCACTTCCTAAACATGTAAAGAATGTTATATTAATTACTATCCACAAACGTAATAACTACTATAAACTACAAAATATTATGCGGAATTAGACCTAACATGTCTTAGACATGGTTCACGAATTTTATCAAACACTTTGTAGGCATTATTATACTCCCTTTTTCTAACTCACATTTTTACTTGACTATTTTACAGATAAGGAATGAATTTGCTCACCTCAGAGTCCCCCTTGAAAATATCCTTTCTGCCACCAACAACTTCGCTGAAGAAAATGTCCTCTTTAAAAATAACATTGAACATAGATACAAGGGACAGCTCTTGTGGTCCGGTGAGTTGATTGATATCCGTGCTCGGAGATTTAATAAAGAACGGGTTGGAGTAGAACAGATGTTTTGGATGGAGATTTCAATGCTTTCTAGTCTCAAGCATAAAAATCTGGTTTCTCTTGTTGGGTTTTGTGATGAAAATGATGAGAAGATCATCATTATCAAGCTTGAGATGAGGGGAAGTCTCGGCAACTATCTAAGTGACCCGATGTTGTTGACATGGGTGAGAAGATTGGAGATATCTGTCGGTGTTGCGCATGCATTGAGCTACATTCATTATGACGAGCCACGTGATTTCAGCGTAATACACCGGCTCATTGCCAGTAACAGAGTTCTATTAAATGATGACTGGGAACCCAAGTTATCTAATTTTCAATGTTCCATGAAGATTAAAGCTTCTCAAAGACACAATTCATTTCATACTAATACACTTCAATATACAAATGGATATGGAGACCCAACATATATTGAGACTAAAAGTGTGAACCACAAGTCAGATATCTACTCCTTTGGGATAGTTTTTGTAACACCCCAACCCGACAAGGGTAAAGGTGTCACATCACGGTGACAAATCAGAGCATACATAATACACAGCGGAAGCCATAAACCATAATCAATAAGAAAGTCAAGCCAACACGGCTTAAACCAAATTACATGAGTTCAAAAGATAAAGATAAACCAACGAAATAAACAAAAGAAACAGAATCCCGAAACAAAAGACATAACATAAGGGTGGTCATCTAAGGTAAAAGCTCCAACCAAAAGCTCTAATCTCTCAATCCCAAAGCAGAAGCCCCAGCTCCTAGCTTAGATACCTGCCGCACACGAAAAGAAAAAGACGTGCGGCTGAGCTTAAAAAGCTCAGTGAACAGATACATATAATAAGCAGAAATAATGAAGAACGAATCATGGCAAGGTTAAATGATAACGAAACAGATACAATATATGGTGCAATGGAAAGTATCATAGGGTACAGTCAATAAAAGGGAACAGAATAATATAGGATAGTAATCCACCACGAGCCCAGAAACATATCAGATCATATCATATACAGTAACCATAGAGGAGCGACCTCTCAGAAATGTGAAGGGCATGTATAGCACACAGTACCAATCACCAGACAAATCATATCATATCATATACAGTCAAATCCACTAAACAGACACAGATCTAGGATGCATCCATACGCCCCTTCCCAATCACATGCAGACCAAAATCCAAGGGACGGTGTAACCAAATCACTAGGGCTACACACTAGTCATGCCAGTGGTGCATCACAGACACGGCCATGTTACCTTCATGGCTAGGGTCACAAATTTTGGCTCGGGTATCAAACTAAGAGTCAGATGTCAAATCAAATCAGAAGGTCATATCCAAAGGTCCAAAATAGATAGTTCATAACAGACAGTTCAGATCAGATGTATCAGATATAATATGCCAAAGGCCAAATCAGAGTCTAACAGATCAAGGTTTACAAAGCAACGAATCATATCAAAGGTTCACAACAAATCAGAAATCAGAAATCATATCAAGGGATTAAGACGCCCTTACTGAGAAAGGGCAGAGTATCTGTACCTTATTCAAATGCAAGCACAAAGAACAAAAGCAGAAAGTACTGAGGAGGATCAAGACCTCTCTCTCTTCACACCTAGAGAAAGTAGAAGACAAATTACTAAGGGGGTTCAAGTTCAGATTATCATTATTAGTTCATCTTTCCATTTTAAGAACTTTCCAGATTTAGTAACTTTCTATTTATAGTAGGTTTCCAGAATTAGTAAGTTTCCATATTTAGAATATTCAAATGATACAAACCAAGTTAAGTCTTCAATTAGCTTATTATGGAAGGAACGTTCATTTTCACTCATTATACAAATCTAAGATCAAATATGATAATCTTTCATAGTTTAGGGTTATTAATGCAAATTTACCAAAGTTAAAGGTCCACATTTGAAATCTTATCATTTTACCTTTCAAACACTTATACTTTCCAGAATTACATGTTTAGCCTTCAAGTTCCATAATTTACAAGTTACACCCCTTTACTTTATTAATTACAAATTAAACCTTATACTTTTATTATTTACAATTTAATCCTCATCTTGGTTACATTACACATCAAGCCCTTTTATTTATTCAATTTACAGAAAATACCCTTCAATACAAATATGTTACAAACAGCCCTCAAGGTTTAGGTAATTTACATATTTAGTCCTTGTACTTATTTAAATACAAATCGAATTATATAATTAGCCATAATTACACATTAGCCCCATAAATACTCCAAATTACACAAAATACTCTTAGCATTATTATTTACACAAAACCACTTCAAGTTTCCATAAATTACATTTTTAGTCCCTCGTTTTATTTATTTTCCAATTCGAATATACTTAATTAACAAATTACATTTTAATTCCAAAACTTCCATATTTTACAAATAGCACCCTCAAGACATATTTTATTCATATTGCCCTGGTTTTATAGAGTATTACAAAAATGGTCCATGACTTTTAAAAATTACAAAACATACCCTTTACTTTATTTTTCAAATCGATATGTACAAAATAAAATCAAAATCGAACCCTAACAATTACTAATCATTATGCAATCATTTCACTATCATTTAATCATCATTTATTAACCAAGAACAAACCCTAAATCCCTAACCCTAACTCGATCCATTTTATTTCTTTTCTTTCTTATTTTACTTCAAATCCGGTAAAATAAAATAATTCCAAACCCACGAATTATGCAACAACAATTCAAAACATTATTTTTCTGATCTTATATAATGAACATAGAAGCCACGAAAATTATATATATGGTCCAGAAAATTCGTATGAGTGTTTTAGAGAATTATTGTGTTTTTAGGGTTTCGAATACAATAATTTCCATACGATCAAATTAAGCCATTACAATTCGAACAACCATTTTTCTAGACTTGTTTGGTGACTAAAGAACTCAGGAAAAATATAATAAGAACCCAGAAAAATCGTTTTATATATATTACATAATTAACCCATATTTACACATTATAATTCGAATGATGTAAAAATCCATGCATGAATCGAGTTTAACAATTTTTATGAGTTATAACTGATGAAAGGGACATAAGAAAAATACCAAGTCGATTTGTGAACGAGTAGGATGGTCACAACGAATTTCACCTAGGCGGATGGGTTTTTCGAATCAATAATACCTAGCGATCGATCAAGCACCTCCAAGGCTCCAAATTTATTTTTCCCCACTCCTCTAGATGATGAGCAACAGCAGAAAAATACCCCACGAATTTTTAGATGGCCGGATTTGATGATACGAATTGTGTGTGATTTTTTGTTTAGTCGACACTTTTGGTTTTGTGCTAAAAATGGGTTTGTTGCTATTATAATGTGAAAGCCGGTCAATGGGGGAGGGATATGGGCTGTCAATCACAGATTTTTAGGGATCCATTCAATCACCATAATTAGCTTTCCAATTTTGCAATTTAAAACATTTTAAATCAATTTAAAATAATACATATAATTATTTATTTAATTTAGTACATATACATATTGTGTATTTATTATTTGTTACTTCCCAAAATGTTAATTGTAGCATTAGAAATAATTTTTCTTCGTATCTTACTTATCTCCCGAAATTTGGAATTTATTTGGTACTTTATAGACTCGTTAACCAAAGTTTTAGATCACAAGGGCATTTTGGTCATTTTACACGTTTTCAGATTTTAGGGTTTTACAGTTTTGTTTGAACTACTGTGTGGTAGGAAATCAATAAGTGAGCATCTAGATAATAAGTATTTGGCTACACTGGTCTTTTTTCATTATAAAAAGAAAATACTAGATGAAATAATTGATCCAGTTCTAAGGAAACAAATGGATCCAGACTCATTCAACGTTTTCGCGAAGACAGCATATGACTGCTTGAATGAAGAAAGATCTGGACGCCCGGATATAAGTGAGGTTGTCACAAGACTTGAGAACGCGTTGAAACTTCAAATGGAACGTCAAAATGTTGTAAGCCGGGTTTTTTTTTTTTTTTTCATTTTCTTTCATCTTTCTTCTATAAATAATCTATATTTATTTATAATATTAACACAAATTAAATTATTTACTTATTACTGTATTTATGATATTAAAGGAACAATCAATAGTTGCGGCCAAAGTTGAAGATACATCATCCAATCATGAAAAGGTAATTATTTACTTTTATTACTATTGTTGCAAGTCACTGGATTTTAGATAACTGAACTCCGATCCACGTGTCATTTTTGGGTAATGTTGTCTTGTTTGGTACATATAGGGATCATTGCCCCCCATATCTACACGTGTTGAGTCCCATGTCAGCAAAGAGACAAAGTCTTTCCTCAAAGATCTTTCTCACTTAAAACTCAGTTGGGAAGATATAATATCAGCAACCAACAAATTTGCTCATGAGAATATTATCGAAAAATTTAAGCTTGGAGCAATTTACAAAGGCCGTCTCTTACGTTCTGAACAATTCATCGATATTATTGTAAGGAGGTTCTATACCGTTTGTATAAAAGAGGCGAGCAAAAGGATTTGGACGGAAGTTTCGATGCTTTCTAGTCTCAAACATAAGAATCTTGTGTCTCTTATTGGTTTTTATGATTCAGAAAAGGAGATGATTATCATATACAAGAAGGAGGCCAACCGAAGTCTCGAAACATATCTAAGTGACCAGACCCTCACATGGATGCAAAGGTTGAGAATATGTGTTGGTGTTGCAAATGCATTGAGTTATATCCATTATGATCCTGAGCGAGATTTTAGTGTCATACATTGCAACATCAGGAGCTCGAATATTTTACTAGATGACAAATGGGAACCCAAGTTATCTGGTTTCGAACTTTCGTTGAAAAATACAGTAGCTCGGAGGCACCGTCTTCTTCTTACTCGTGATATTGTTAAGAATGTATACCTGGACCCAAAATATAAAAAGACTGGCGGTGTGACCCACAAGTCAGATGTGTATTCATTCGGCGTTGTATTATTCGAAGTCTTGTGCGGACGGAGTGCCGTTCTTCCGAATGAAGAGTTGGGAGAGGGATTATTAAGTAAATTGGGCAAATATAATTTGGATGATATGATCGATCCACATTTACGGAAACAGATGGACCCAAGAGCATTAAAAATCTTCTCAGAAACAGTATATGGCTGCGTAAAAGAGGAAAGAGCAGATCGCCCATATATAGATCAGGTTGTCAAAAGACTTGAGAAAGTGTTTGAGCTTCAATGGAAACACGAAAATCCAGTAAGAACAATAACTTGTTTATCTACTTTATGTAACAATAACTGTTATATTATCAACTCATTTCCTATTCTCTTGCAAATATTATTACAGGATCTTTCAAGGAATGTAGTTGACGGTACATCATCGAATCACTTAAAGGTAATTAAACTCCAATTTTTTTACTTAGATGCGGATAGGAGTTACTTTATACGTTTTACTTTAACCGTATGTGATTTTGATTTTACATTATAATCTTTTTAACGTTGATATTATATTAAAACTATAAATATACATAAAACTTTTTATAATTAATTTGGTGAATATGAGTATGAAATAAATTTGTTTCATTAATTTTATGTTTGAAAAAAATAGCAATTTGTAAGCACTAGCGGTTAGAAGTGGCTATAAGCAACATTATTTAACACCAGCTGTTTTGTTTTATAAAACTATTTGGTAAGATAGTTGTATAATTTTAATGTGTTAAATGTATCAAAAGTAACATTATAATTCTAAAGTATCATTAAAACAAGTAGGTTTAGAATTTTAATGCTTGTTTTAAACCATGTTGCCGAACAAGTTTTTTATAAAAAACGCTAACTGATACTAAGAGTATATTTGGTAAAACCAGCTATAGGGTGATAACTGTAAGTTGATAAGTGTAAATATAAATGATAATTGTTAGCCTTTAGTGGTAACCACAAACCGTGATTTTATTTTTATATAAGTGTTTGGTAAGCTAGTTGTGATTGTAATTATAAAATGTAAAATGACACTAAAAAAACATTTGCATGATTAGAAACGACTAAAAAACTTAAAACATAAAAAATCAATTATATGGATAATTAATTTAATGTTATTAAGAAAGTATCTCGTAACAATCATTAACTGAAGTAGCAATATCACTGATGAATCATTTTATCTCAATAGATGTTTCTTCCAAGATGTTTTGGGTGTTTGTTTTATGCCCCAAGCATCATGAAATTCGTCAACCGATATAAAATTTTGATATTGCTCAAATTATATGTAATCGAAGATGTTTAAAGTTTCATTTTGCAATAATAAATTGTAGTCTAAAACAAAACGAGACTGCTACTAAGTTAACAATATGTTAAAACCACATTCTCCACAGTGGATTGCCATTAAACTGTCAAGTATGCATACATCGTAACTTTATAAGTTTCGTTCGTATATCCATTGTATTTTCAGGGTAGTGACAATATTTAATATTTTTCTTAATCATCACACATAAATTATAGTAAAACCAACTAACATGCATAATTAATTGTTGTTAGAAATGAGTACCTGACACATAGTCACACTCACAAATCACAAATCATTTTTAAGCCGTTAATGGTATATATTGAAGTTTAAGGAATCCATTAGCCGAGGATATATTTGGGACTAAGAGTTTGTTATAACAATTAACATCACAATTAGTAAAAATTTTGAATCTTTTATCATCAATGTTTTCTTTCAGTGAGTGTTGTATTGAAATGTTCACATATTCTATAGATTTCTATCAGTTATAAATCAATTTCCTTATAATTTCACTCCCATATCTTACTAGCATTTATGCTGTTAATGTTGTAGTGGAAGAACTTGGAACACTTGAAGATTGGACTTAATGATATCGAGTTGGCAACCAAGAATTTTTCCGACAAATATCTCATTGGGTCAGGCGCATTTGGTATGGTATACAAGGCACGACTCGAACATTTTGATAGCAGCAATTCATCATCGATAGACGGGGAAAATAAATGTGGTTTTCCCAAGAAACAAAGCGTTGTAGCCATAAAACGAATCAACAGTCCACAAGGAGAACAAGGGTTCAATGTAGAAATTGAAACGTTGACGAGTTGTAAACATAAAAATATAATCTCTCTTCTTGGATTTTGTGATGAAGGTCCTGATCACATGATCCTTGTCTATGAGCTTGCTTCTAAAGGAAGTCTTGAAGATTATTTGGGAAGCAGTGATAATTTGACTAATCTTACTTGGATGCAACGTTTGAAAATATGTCTTGATGTCGCATGTGGATTGAATTACATTCACACCAACACAGATCAGCAAAAACAAAAGATAATACACCGTGACATTAAGAGCGCGAACATTCTATTGGGCGATAATTGGGTGGCGAAGATTGCTGACTTCGGGCTCTCCAAATTCCACCCAGCAGATCAAGATGGCAGCACTTTCAATGCCAGTACGATTGCAGGTACACCTATGTACTTAGATCCGGATTACGAGAACTCGACTGGGAGTCTGGCAAGTTAAATAAGAAAGCAGACATCTACTCTTTTGGAGTTGTGTTATTTGAGATCTTGACTGGGAAGGTGGCCTATGATCGTAGTTTCACCAACATCGATGAGAGGGGGATTGCACCCATTGTTCGACATCATTTTGAGAAGGGAACACTAATGGAAATTGTTGATCAGAAAATCAAGGAAGAAACCAATGAACATGTCTTTTCTCTAAGTAAAGGACCCAATAAAGAGTCTTTCGAAATATATTCAAAAATCGCTTTTCGATGTCTATCAGAAACTCAAGCTGACCGTCCATCAATAGATGATGTCATCAACGAACTTAAAAAAGCCATTTACTGTCAGGTGCGTTTTTTTTTTTTTAAATAACTCTAATCTCCTCATATATTCTTCATAGTAGTATGTGACATTTCATACATTATACTTTGTGTAACTAATATTGTAATCCTCAAACTTTTACTGAGTTAACGATCTTACCATTTAACTTTATTAGTCCTTAACTTTTAAGACATATTGTTTTAATCTTAAACTTTACCAAGTCAGCGATTCACCAGTAAACTTCCTCACTGCCCATCCCCTTTTGACGGTGATGCATAAATATTTCTTCTTTAATTCTAAAATACAACAACCAAGCTTGATTTACAACAATAACGCTGAACTTAGAGACTTTAAAGGATTTTGGATGGCAAATAGTTCAGTTATTTTTTACTTATCAAATCGACTGATTGTCCAATGATTCGCAGGAGAACCACAAGGACAGCCTCAAACTGTCACTTCAAGACATAAAGTTGGCCACAAAAACTTTCAATCAAGACAATATAATTGGACATGGAGATTTTGGGAATGTTTACAAGGGTCACACTCATGGGCATAACTTCATTGCTGCAAAGCGATTGGGTAGGAAATCTGCTGAAGGAGAAGCTGAATTTATGACAGAACTTGAAATCCTTATGCAGTATAAACATGAAAATGTAATTGGTCTTGTAGGCTACTGTGATGAAGAGGATGAGAAAATTATTGTCTATGAGTATGCATCAAGAGGAAGTCTTGATAAGTACTTGAGCGATGATAGTCTTACGTGGGTGATGCGGCTTAAAATATGCATCGATATTGCAATCGGGTTGGAGTTTCTTCATGGAACTGTTTCAAGTCCAGAAATGGTAATACATAGGGACATCAGCAGCAGCAACATTCTACTGCTTGATGATTGGAAAGCAAAAATTAGTGATTTTGGGCTTTCCTTAGTATGTCCAACAAATCAGGATGTAGACTATGTCATCGACAATGTTACAGGCACAATTGGCTATCGTGACCCACTGTACTCAAAAACAGGCTTCTTAACCAAAGAGTCTGATATATTCTCATTGGGTGCGGTCTTACTTGACATATTGTGTGGGAAACTATCATCCGAAAAGCTAGATGATGAGTATCTTTATTTACCCTTTTTGGCTAAACACCACTATTATGTTGAAAAACTTGATAAGTTAGTGTTCGAGGGTATCAAAGAACAAATTGTGCCACAGTCATATATTACCTTTACAAGGATTGCCCTTAAATGCTTACATCACAGGAGAGAAAGACGACCAACAGCTCATGAAGTGGTCATACAACTCAAGAAAGCATTGGAATTTCAGGTAAGTTTGTATATTTTGACAAAATTGGCTAACTTTTGATTCATATATATCTAAACTATGGCCTTAACTATTTTATAAACTTTAGGAAAGTAACTGTATGAAACATGAGTTTATTAATTGATTAATGTATATACAGGAGGATTATGAGAAATGGGAGCCCAAATTGCCTAAAGACTATAAAGAAATAATCCATATGTCAAAGTGCCCAGAAATCTATTCTACCAAAAAGAAAGAGGAACTTTACAACATTTTTTGTAAGGGAATCCTCCTTCAACAGGACAAAGTGGTAACCAGTTCATTCTCATATCTCCTTTATTGGGTGTTTCCCGTTTCTATGTATCTTCTCCTTATTGGGAGATGATTCAAAATCACACATGCATGTATACATCATACACATTGAGTCTGATTTGTGTTTCGGTTGTATAACAGTTATTGTCATTCGTTGGTAATGGAGAAAGAAATGAAATGGTTTCAGCCACAATGTTTTCCTACATAAACAGTTGTCCACATAAGTGGAAATCTCTTCCAGAATCAAGGTTATTCTCTCCACCTCTCCACCTTTGTATTATCGGTAGAAGAATAATGTTATACTTTGTAAAGGTAGTATAATATGATAATTAATTATAAAACTATAATTATGATAAAAAAGGATCAAACTTAAGAATCCCTTTGACTAATACACTTGCTTATCACAAATTCACAATGACTGCCTGCACTTACACAAAACATATTTGAACCCTCTGACTCTATTATGCTAGAACTGCTTCACCTATAGCTCTTTTACACTTCAGACCTCATCTCATCAGGTTAATAACAAGATTAGTCCTGCATACATACATATCAACAATGAGAACTGATGTTGTACATGACAAAACTGATTTTTATACTTACTATATGATTGGGAACTATAATTTTATAAACCTTATAATAAGGTAGTTGAGGTTTGCCCCTGTTTTGGGTCCTCTGTTCTCATGACCGTGAATTATAAATTTTGCTAGTATCTTGATAGTGTTTTTTATAATGTTCTTACCTTTATTTAAATAGAGATTTTTCTGGTACAATAAATTTTAATATAGAATTTATAATTTTGTTCCAGAAATTCCAAATTCAACAGTAGAAGTGTATGGAAATAAAGGCTATGACTGATTTAGACTCGGATGTTTATAATATGCGCAGGTTTGGGACAGTGGTGGAGATGTTAGATATTTCCGACTTGAACATCGAAATCAAGACGAGAGCTCAATTTTTATCTCCTAATGTTCTTTATGGGGTCTATTTAGTCTTCAAATTTTGTGATTCAAGAAACTATTCAAGTAAACCTGTGTATGTTAATCTAAACTATAGAAAGGGACCGAAAAGTCTGCATGCATATTTCGCAACATGGAGAGATGAGCAGTGGATGATGATTGAGTTGCACCGTTTCTCGAATCAGAACAAAGATGTCGTTTTTGAATTTCTACTTGAAAGCTTTTCATCGTACTATTGTGGAGATGTTGCAGTTTATGTTGAAGGAATTGAATTTCGAGCCATTGACAAAGTAAGTTTGAAAATATCCATTGGTTCCATTCTATGTTCTTTTGTTTAAGTTGTACAAAGGGAACATGAATGCACGGTAACAAAAAAATTCATGTTCTAAGTTGATATCTAAAATAACTATTTACAGGTGACACTTGAAGAGATCGGAAAATTGAACGAAGTCCAACAAGTCTTGAAATCAGACTTCAATGTGGATCAAGTGCAACAATTGCCAACTAACTTTGAAGAAATATTCAAGGTATGCAGAAACTATGACGAGTTGTTCTGGTTGGGCGAAGTCGAAGGAAAGAAACTTCTTGTGCTTTCGGCAAAGGCAGCTTTATACAAATTTTCTAATGTGGATATTTTTACTTCAAAACCACCTGCCCAATCCAGGTTTGTTTCTTTTTTTACTGTTATATAACTAATTTGTTACAGTCACGAATAACTAGATTTGATTATTCAAGGTCCAAATTCTAATTGCTTTCTGGTTTAATAGTTAAAATTCGTGAATAGATGGTTGATTAAAGTTTCACTTCTTGAGAATTATGTAATCATAAAATATACCTTACATGCAGATTTCAAGAGGTCATTGAGCTTTTACCACAACAAGTATTTCATCTCAAATGCACGATCAAAAGTCAAATGTTGTCACCGGTTACGGAATATGTGTGTTACCTTGTGTTCAAGCTTTCAGAAAAATGCCAAGGGCTTCATTGTCCAGTGAAAGTACAAGATCTCCATAAAGAAAACAACGAGGCTGAATTTTTTTATTTTATAACCCCGAGCCCATCGAATATAAATGATATTACTCGGGTTCCAAAACAAAGGGAAGATGGATGGATGGAGATTCAAGTGTGGAAATTTAACTCAACTCATGAATTCAAGGATGACTCTCTTTCTATGAATATGAAATTTACAAGTCATGAAGGAACCATGTCTGGCCTCATTGTATGTGGCCTTGAGTTCCGACCAATGTCTGGAAACAACGATGATATTCAAAGGCAACGAGAAAAGAAGAAAAGGCTGCAAGATGAAGTTCCCAAACCCACACATTCAGTCTCAAAAAGACGAAAAGATGACAGAAGTATGTTCGATTTTGCTATGATTCCGCATGGTTCTGCATCCCATTCTACCTGATTTCGCTCTGGTTATGATATGGCTTTGCGTCTGGTTTGTTATGTCTTATTCTACCATGTTCCATCTGATTAGCACTGGCTGTGCATTCGCTCAGGTTACGTTATGGTTCTCTGACTGATTCTACCATGTTCCATCTGATTTACTTTGGTTCTGCATCCGATTCCATATGATTCGGATTCTGTTTGCATCCGTCTGATTCTGTTTAGGTATTGTCTTACATATGCTTAAATTTGCTTGTGCATGTGTCTGTTGCTCTGGTTCTTTCTAGTATATTGTTCAATTCTATTTTGAGTTTAATTTGGCACCCTCTCAATACATCTTAATTTAGCATTTGTATGTTTGAGGGGATGTTAGCTTAATAAAGGTATGCTTGCCCGTAATAGTTTCGTAAGTTTGTTTTCTATTTAATCTCTTGTATTCTCATTTTTCACTAACAAAATCAAGTTATGTAAATCTAATCTGTTATTGGTTAACACTCATTTCGGATTAAGCCAACCCCCGCATCTGATGTATGGAGAATTATGTTGCGTGGTAGGCCTTTGATGTCGGGCTATGAAGAGGATGTGACGACATTTCTATGGACTGAAATAGCACAAGGCAAACCATAGTAGCAGTCCACTCTAGACTCACCAAATCTGATTCAGAGTGGCCATACAACAAGGCTTCATCAATGCAAACAGACATCTATATATACCAAGGGTATAGCAGCACATTCACCGTGTTTTAGTCCAGCAAATTATATGATTAGAAACATTTTTTTAAACTTCTAGGATTGGAAAGGTATTGTCTAAACTTTAAAGTCCATGCACAAGCAATATCAAGGTCGTCACTTGTCGTCACTATAGTTCCGTCACTAAGTTAATAGTGACGAAATTGGAATTTGACACTAAATTTAGTGACGAGCTAAAGTCGTCACTTATGGGTGTGTGACAACCCATTTCGTCCCTTAATTTCATCACTAAAGTGGCTAAAGTCGTCACTATTTGCTGCAATTAGTAACGAAAGAAAGGCGTCATTTTTTGGGTGAACTTAACGTCCAATAGTGACGAAATACTTCGTCAGTTTCCAAAATCCTATATCCCGATAATGCGGTACCTACAGTTGTAAATATAGGTAGTGTTAGGATTTATATTTTTATGAAGTGATGGTCATTTATCTTTTATGTATGTTTGGTTGGTGTGTCGACTCAAGTGTAATAGAATAGCATGTAAAGGGCTTGTGTTGGTCTAAGCTATTATGTATTAAGTAAAGTCATGTATTTGTCCAACCCAACACAAGCCCATTGAAAGCCCACTAGGGCATCACTCTTGTACCTCTAAATACTACACTCCCACCACATTAGATATAGTGCATTAGAGAGTGTAAGGTGGGAGTGTGTATTGTGTGTACCTTTGTATTTCTTTCTTTCTCTAATCTAATGTACCTTTATTTCTCTCTACTGTGCCGCCTCGTCTAATTCATTTCTATTCTAATCATCTTTCTTATATTATTCTTCATATCATTAAAAGCATACTCTGGTCCCATCTTTATTCTCTACTTATTACTTCTTATTAGCATTAAACGCATCTATTCTGGTCTCTTTCTTTTTGTCTTATACGAGTTTTGTTATAGTGATATTAGTTGGTTGTTAAAGTAGATTTAGTTTTTAACATATAGACTAAAAATGCAAAGACATTTGTTTAGTCAATAATAAGAAATTACTTGATCCATAACAAAGCCGAAACATCAGTTATGTCCAACAATAATTCGATTTGTAGCATATACTTCCAACAAGAAAGTTATAAAGAGATGATCATGATTCTGTAAGAGAATCCTCAAGTGGTAAACCGTTACTACAAGTATATCATGCACTTAAACATCAGCTTGCATTATTATCTTCCATCCAAACTTCAACTAAACATCATCTCGAGCCTCATCATAATCTTCATAATCTTCGGTCATATCATCATCCTCAGTCCCCTGCATAAACATAATAATTTCAAAGCACGTCAGTTATATTATCCAGGAAATCTCAAAGAGAGACCATTGCATCATCTTAGTTCAAGCAGTTTGAGGATCAAAACACATTTGAGCTAACAAGCAAACAACAAAAAACACAATGGAACTGAAGTTTCATCTAATGTATACTTTAACCATGCTAGCTACTTTGTAGTATTTCTATCATATCAAAGTCCTAAAGATTATGGTATTTTGTACAGGCTTGTAAGTTCTAAATGTGGAAGACTTAAAGTAATTAATAACAGGTGTTACGATTGCTAAAGCTACAGAGCTTTCTGATGCTATTGAAAATGCATGAGCAATGCTTATCCAAGAGGTATACATGCTAACCACACCATTAATCATTACATGTCACACAACTAAAACTAATTAAACTAAATATATAATCTTCCTGAGTTCATTTATATGGGTAATAGTGAAACAGGTTCTGATGTTCTGATAACTAACAGAGATCATGTTAAACAATGTTCCTGTCATTCTACCAAGTCATGTAAATAATTCTTAGTAAATAAAACTACTTCAGATATAAGATATGAACTTACGTTTCCTGGAACGAGTGATCATTCATCACTTTACACTGCAACTGCAATAAAAGCCTTAGGCCTTCCTCCTGTGACCAAATACAATCTCTTAGAGGAGAAAGACATGTAGAGCGAACCCTTAAAAACAATAAAGAGTAATAAGTAATAACGACTATGCATACCTTGTCCTTCTCAGCTGCTCTTCGAGATGCCTACACTGCTCTTCATGTTGAGACCTCAACTCCCATATCGAGCAGAGACTAAAAGAGAAAGCCATGGAACGAGTGACATACGGCTTAACAATTTTCGCATATCTGCATCCATATATCATAGCCTTAGCATATTGATCCTTAATATGTATCCAAACTATTTTGGATCTTCTTAACTCTCTACGAAATGCCTGAAAACATACCTCATTCGACAAATGAGAACGCACTGGCCTGCAGAATATTAAAGAAACCTGAAATCAATTATGTACACGATGTATAAAAAATTGACCAATTAATAAATAATAGGTCGATAGTTGAAAAACAGAACAAGTAAACTTGTAAGTAACCGTTATTGTGAATAAGGTAGAGAATTGTTTACTAATATGAGAAGCTGAGATCCAAGCGAGACATCAATCATACGAACCTCATCGATACATCAGATCTTAGTATGAACCCTATGTTGTTCTTATTATCATTGCTCCAATCCACGGATAACTTCCAATTTATTTAATTGACAAACAAATTATAATACATGGTGATTATGCAACAATTCCATCTTTATACCGGAGTAAGAAACTGCAAAGAAACTAGTTTTCTTCATTAAATATAAACTATCATTGTAAAACACAAAATGTTGAAGCAAAGAATATTTTTCAGGCCAATCAAAACCACTTAGATCACATATACACCTCATATGTCATGGAGTACCAATACGAGCCCATGTGCCATGTTGATTTATGTAGAATTTTTAGTTTCAAAATATGTTTTACTGGTACATTTAATAAGATTACACTTTAATATGCAAGTAGATCATCACAGAAAAACTACGGGGTCTCCATTAGGCTCAAGATATAGTAGTTCTGGGCTCAAGGTAGGGATACAAAGTCACTTCCGAAGATTAAATTCTTCGCGATACTTATTTGCAAGGTTATGCATAGCTGTAATTCTAGATCAGTAAGAGTTAACAGCCATCAAGTATATTATAGAGTAGAGACCATTCAATCAGGTAGACCAATTTGATACCTTCGCTGGTATCACAGAACAATCTTCGTGCAAAATCCAGAAATCTATCTATTCCAGCCTTGACAGCAAAACACTGCTGTGTTCGAGCAACAAAAGGACCTCGTTCATGAAGTACATCCTCATCTATCACCTCTCCAATTCTGAAATCATATTATATTTTATAAAAACAAAGTCAACTTCAAGGCTCCATTCCTTTATTCAACATGGACTTGAAGGTCTCTTTTATAAGGATAATATCTCGATTGGAAGCACTAACATTTATGATAAACAATAAGAAGCACTGACCAGGCAATCAAGTCGAGCATCTTTGGTTTGTAAATCTTTCAAAGGTTGCAAGAGATTGGCACGAAAAAGTCTAGTCCTGCGAGAGGAAATATTTCATAAAAACTAACAGTAGTGGATTATATGATGCAAATGAATATTATCATTATTATACCCTCCGGTAGTTCTTATTGACTTGAGAAGCATAGAATGCAGCGGCTCTATAAGTTCCAAGTTAAGGACACTAGTTGCATCTATGCTCACATGATCAAATAACCCATTAAATGTCACCTGCATCAAATACTGGACAGTAAGAGGGTGTTTGGGATAGCTAATTATTAAATGAGTAGTAGTATCTGATGAACAATAGAATACGTATATCGATTATATTCAGCGGAAACCATTGCGACGGCGGCAAAGTGCGGCGGCGACCGTTGACCGTTGACCGTTGTGCAGGAGAAATGATGAAGAAGCGAACATGAACTAATTCGGGTTGAGTTGGATCCACGCTTTTTTTTAGTAAAACGTAATGTGTGTCTCAAGCTTACATTGACTAGCCTTTCTTTGGTTGACCGAGTGACAAGCTATTTTCGTCACTTTTTTTTTTTTTTTTTTAGCAAAAGTCTTTTAAATTCCATTTTATCATGACAAGCATCTATGAATTTTAATAATGAAAAAATTGATGGATGACATGTGTGCTGACGAGTTTTGATGTATTTTTTAATGAATTCATGATAAACGCTTATACTTTTATAATCAAGTAAACCAGGTCTACGTTCAATTAAATACAACATTGAGACTTTAACATGTCTAGGGAATATTATACAGGTAGATACAATTGAAACTTTCAAATAAATGACTTTATAAGATATCAAGTGTCTCGATACACATTTCATATTCTATCATGAATCATAAAAAAGTGGTAGGTCTTAACAATTGATTTAAAAAACAAATTAGCATCTAACTAATGATAGTCGCGAGATGACTAATTAATAATATTCGATTGCTAGATGACAAATATTTTAATATTAATTAAGTAATTAAAAACATATTAGGAAAATCTGTTCACGTGTTTTTGTATTGCCTCTTACTTTTTCTCTTTCTCACATTCATACGCAACCCATCCTAGTCTTATGTAACAGAGCCTTTTTAGCCAATGTGCTGTTGTAATTGAGTGCATTTCTAGTAAGTTTTTGAAAAAGATAGATCTAAGACAAAATCTCACCTTCATGAGCTTGTACTTTTGTGGTATCTAATTTATGTTGATACCTCAGTTCAAAAGTTATTTGTGCGCCCTAAAAGAAATCATTGATCATTTCTCAAGTATTTTTGAAAACGTAATAGTTACTCGGTCTCATAATAAGAGTTCACCTTACTATTTTGGTGTGTCTCATGATAAGCGTCTAATACTAAATTCAACCAATCTTGAAACTTCTAAAAAGTAAATGTGAGATTTTATTGGATAAAAGTGAAAAAGTTTAACTTTTATCTAATCTGTAATTACAAAAACCGTACGCTTAGACAATAGGTGGCTAAGTTCTATATAATTCACCAACAGGGGTTTTGGGTTCTAATCATGACAACTTCAACCTTCTGAGGCTACCATATAAAGCAAAACATTATATAATATTGTAGTACTAGTGGTTTAGTTTGATAGAGTTGTTGGGTTTCTTGAAGCCCCAGGTTTGCTTTCTGCTAGAATTTTTCTGATTAATTATTAGAAAAATAATAATTAGAAACTCTTTCAAAAAAATGATTAATCGATAAGAAATAGGTATGAATCGAGCTTTGAGGCATAGTCTTATTGGCTATTAACTAGTATAGACAAATTCTATGATTACCAAATAAAAAACAAAGTCTACTATAATTATGTGTGAACTTAGAATTGTATATGGTTATTTTTTTACAATAACGTGCCGACATAAAATTCTGGTGACCTACATCTAAATAATTAACATTTTAATTAAATATTCACTAAAAATCTTTTCTCTCCGTCTCAAAGTAATTGTCCATTGACAAAAACCAAACACTTTCAAAAAAATGATTATCACGATTTTATGACATTTTTATCCATCATTAATTAATTAATAACTTCAATAATGACTTCTTCTTCAAACATTTTGTTTTTTTTTTTCCTATTTTTAGTAGTATACAATTAACTTGGGTTAACCTTAATTGAGAACATGGACATAGTATCGGACAAAAGGAGTATTAAAAGTGAACGGTCAACTTGCGATAGCGTTTTTCTTATTTTATTTTATGTATTAGACTTTAATCATGTAAAACAATGATGGCTTGAGCATCATCCGCCTCATTAATGTATCTTAGTATACATGTTTTACCGTGTTTCTTATTCATGTTGTGTAGGAGGATGAATTATTGCACCCTGATATAAAATGAAAATCCCAATGCCTCAATGCAAATATATGGAGGCATATCCTTAATCTTATACTTTTTGACATGGGTTTTCTTGTATTCAAACAAGATTTGCTTTAGAAAAGACTAATGCAAAAACTTGTACAGTAAAACGGTAAAGATAGTGATGTGGTTCCAACAATTAATCGATTGGCCAAAGAAATTAGATAGAAGCCAGATAGAAATATAGAGAGAACATAGACTTATCTAATTAATTAATATTAATTTCTAATTAATTAGTATTATTTATTTTGATCTCATCTATCAAGATTGATCCAATGGTCCACATGTGTACCTATTTTATCTATTTTAAGCTTGTACACCACATGAACGCAAATATATATATATATATATATATATATATATATATATATATATATATAGGGATGAGATCAAATAAAAAGAGGATTTTTGGTAAAAAGAATAAGAAGGATTTTGGACCCTTGATTTAAAATCAATGGATGAGATTAACTTTGATCCTAACTAACTATTAAGGGTATAAAAGTAAAACTATAATCCTAACAACCTTATATAACAAAACCCAACTATATACATACTATAATTCTTCCCCTTTCTATCTCTCATCAAACGCAGAACTCATCTCCTTCAACACATCTCTTATCTCATCTCCATCAAAACAAAACCGATCAAAAACCCTCTCTCAATCTCAGTTTCCATCATCACATATCTTAATCGAACACAAGATCATCTCCTTCCATTCGTGTTAGAACAAAACGAATCTCACATAAGCTTACACCTTGTTTGACGCAACAAAATATTCGACTTCAAGATCTTTCAAGGTCTCGGGTAGGTTTATGTTTCTCGTTTTGCTTGTTTAATTAAAACCGAATGAAAAGGAATGGATTCGAACACTATTGTTCTGGTTCTTTCTTTAGCATATTTCAGATAGTAAAGAGGAGGTTTATCTCCACATATATCTATGATGATTTGGGTTCAAAAGAAAATCTTGTAAAGATTACAACAAATGAACCCTTCTGAGATCTATATTTATCTTGTTTATGCACGAGTCTAGTTGAAGGTTCAATATTCCAAGTTTTGTTGTGTGCTGTGGAAACATAAAGCATTAATTGTTTTGTACATTGTTTTTAGGTAGTTGTACATGTTGGTGATGGGGTATTTTAAATTGTGTATTAATTGTTTTGGTCTGAAAATTTTGGTCTGAAAATTTTGAAAAGAGAGAGTCATTCCTCTATTATAGGTAGTATAGATAGTAATACAACTTCCATTAAAATATTATATCGGTTCAGCCCTTTAAGTGAGTCCACCTCAAAAGTGGCCCATTTGTTTTCTCTTTTTTTTTTATATAGCATCCTTACGTGTCCACAAACAAACCATCCCTGGATGACTAATGTTTCTTATTGATATTATCATCAAAACCGACTCCCACACAAAATCAAGAATCAAAGATGTAGATCGGTTCCGGTTTCGCAGCAGTTGAATGGAATATGCACATGGAGTTCGTTTGATTTCATGTTCATTTGAAATTAGACACCTCTGGATGGTCCCGTAAGCTCACTTGACTTTTTTTTCTTTTTTTTGTCGACTTCCGAACTAATATGGCGACGCTGGTGGTCGTAGGATTAGGGCCGTGGTTTGTCATGGATAATCGATGATGGAGCTGGAGGTATGTTATTCTTTCTAGCATCTTTTTAGAATTAATTTACATGTTATGGGTTTTAGAGGGTGTTTGGGGTTGGTTGCTATTCTGCTTATTTTTAAGTAGATCTAAGCTGTTTGGAGTATTTGGATTAAGCAAACAGTTTCTTTTGAAATGCTTATTTGAGATGAAATAAAATTAATGGATTGACACTTTCTAATTTTTTTAATTTGTGGGGTCGAATTGAATTTTTATCCGGCATAAGCAAATCCAAACAGTATTCCTGAAATGCTTATTTGTGACCAGTCACAAATTAATGCTTTTTGTTTGTCCAGAAATTAACATAAAGTTGGCTGTTATATAGTTTGTGCTTTTGTTATTTCTGAGAACATATTTTAAGTTGCTGGTGCTATGTCAAAATGTTTCATTCTTAAACTATGTTAACTAGAGGATTAGTTTACTTATGTTATATGAGATTTGCTTATGTCATCTGCACAAATTTTAGTTGACATATGAGATTTGCAATAACAAGCCCATCCACGCAGCCCAGAACACACCGTTTTTCGTAGATAAACACAGGGGCGTTTATCTACAAACCTACCAGCCGACTTCCTTACCGCCTAACGTTGATTTCTGTGAACAATGGATGTATAGTGCCTTTACTAAATTTGTCAACATATTTTTTGTCTAATAAATGGTACTCTGATTATGAAAATAACTTTGGATTTCAGGTAAGGATGTTGGGTTCATGTAGGCCATTTTTCATTGAGGTACAAAATGCACGTCATATCTCTTCTGAGGCGTCCGTTAAGGAAATGGAAAACAAGATTAATAGTCTGGAAAGTAACCTGGTGAGTTATGCTAAAACTGGACACAAATTTTGGTGGATTATTTTTTTTAACTGATGCAGAATGTCAATGTACTGAACATATTATACAAATAGGTTAGAGTAAAACATCTCAAGGTTTTGGATAATCAAGTATGGAGCTTAATGCGTGAAAGGGAAGCAGAAAAAGAGGTAATTATATTTCTTCGCATCCCTTATTAGTCAGCTTTCCTCATAGCTAAGTTAAGTTCTCATGAACAGTGTTGTAAATATCGGATATAGCGGCCGATTTATCGGCGAGAAATCGCTTATCGGCCTTCCACCGCTACGATATTTGTGTTATCGTCTGTATTTCTCGTCCAGGTCAAATTTCGGTCAAACTCGGTACTTATCGGAACTTATCGGCGATAAATTGACTTTTCGGTCAACTAAAATGTTTGACTTAAAAAAAAAAAAAAAACGATCGGGTCGGGTATTAGGGCTGTTGATGGTGGTTTAATGGTGGTGGCGGCGATGAGAGAGATGGTTTAATGGTGGTGGCGGCGATGAGAGAGATGGTTTAATGGTGGTGGCGGCGATCGGGTCGGGTATTAGGGCTGACAATGAGAGAGGTGGTTTAATGGTGGTAGCGGCGTGGCACGGTGGTGGCCGGTTGATTGTGGTCGGCGGCTGAGCAAGAGAGAGGTGGGAGATGAAGTGAGGCTAGGGTTGTGTTAAAATGAGAAACCCTAGTTTCTTCAAAATTGTATATATTGATTTATGGAAAGCTGACTTTACAAATTGGGCTTATTGATTTATGGACAGCTGGGCTTTACAAATTGGGCTTATTGATTTATGGACAAATTGTATACTCCCTCCGTCTCAATTTATTTGTCAGGAGAGAGAAAACACAAAGTTTAATAAAAGTAGGGTCACTTTAATTTTCAACCACTAAAATGGAATATTCCTCATCTAGATTCTCTAGTTTTTACTAAATAAGGAAAGTGGACAATTAATTTGAGACATCCATAAAAGGAAATATGAACAATTAAATTGAGACGGAGGGAGTATATTGTTAGTATATATATATTTTTTAAATAAATTCCTTTACAATTTTGGGTCTCCGATATATCCCTGATATATCCCCGATATATCCGATATATCGCTTATCGGGGGTCGACCGAGACGATACCGAAAAGCGATATTTACAACCTTGCTCATGAATATGTTTCCGTGTTTGCTCTCGCGAGATTGGGTATGTTGTTTTTGGTTTTGTTTGTTGAATATGTTTCCCTGTTTCATGCTTTTGTACGCAGAAACAATATGCTGCTTTCGTATGGATATCTCGCGATATTAAGGATGATGATTTGCTAGCAGTATCTTCCCTTAAGGATTTGATAAGTTGTTGCATGAATGTCTTCCGTTGTATATCCAGAATAGTTTTAGCGTTTTAAGAGTTGTGAAACACAAAATAAGTTGTATATAGAGATTTCAGGTGTCGAATTGGACCAAAACTGTGTTCTGTTAACTTTTTTTTGTAAAAAATTCACAAATATAATTACAAAAAACAAATTAAAAAATACAAGAAAAATTGTGGTCTTAACAATAGTATTATTTTAAGACGATGTTACATGCATTAAAAGCAAACAAACGGAGAATTTTTAACCCTTCTGAACCGTTTCCTTATAGGCTAAACTTTTTTTCTAACCTGTTTGACCCCATTATGGATAAAGTCATAAAACATAACCTGAAATTACCTATTGGTTAGTTAATGGTCAACATTCTTACCTTTACTGGATAGTTCTATTACTGAGGCTGCTGTATGCTCCTTATCTGCCATGGGGTGCGTATGCGGGCTGAAATAGTCGGATTAGGATGAAAAGACGGGACTGAATGGATGTGTTTCGGGCCTGAAATGGAGAAAATTCAGATCTTTATTAAGCAATACATGCCGGATTTTAAAAAGTAGTGACTCAATAACTAAAGCATTGTTGGAAGTCAAAGTCATGTGACTAATGTCTATTTATCATCGCTTAATAAATAACACTGCCTCATATGATTTGAGTAATCTTACTGATTTTGCTTTCTCAAATTTTTTTAGACCTCATTATATTGCGTTTCACTTCTGATATAATAGATACTATATGCGTTTTCTGAAATGGAAAGCTTAATAACATGTAAGACTTATATTCGTTACCAGTTATTTCCCGACTATGATATGTAACGGTGAATCTATTTTAAGGGTTGTTTGGGAATGAATTTTAAAACTAGCAAATGTATTGTGTGATTTTTTTTTTTTTTATTTTTTTTTATTTTTTATTTTTATTATTATTATTTTTTTTAATTTTAATATTTTGACTTTCAAAGCTACTGCAGGTTTCCACTCATGCAGGCTTGACAATGATTGCAGGTGGGTCACGATTGTCGTTTATCGCTTCTGTCAGATTGCTACCGATGACGCTTGCTGCTGATGTTGCTTTTCTACCGGTGACGCTTCCGACAGCAGATTGGTGCTAACGGCGGTTATCTAATTGTTGCATTAAATTTAAATGAGATATAAACATATAGAGCTATAAACTTTGTCACCATCAGCAACGTAATATAAAGGTAAACTTTTCTTATACTTTTCCCTCATTAATAGTATTCCAGCCATTAAACATGTTTTTTCGTTACACATGTAGGCGCGGACAAACGGAATGGCATGTAAGGTTGTTCACAACACTTTTTGGCAGGGCAAGCTTTTAACGGTCATACGGTTTCTTTCACCATAAAGATGCATAACAATGTTCCTGAGCTACGCCGATGTTGTGCCCGGAAATTGTAAGTGTGTATTTGTAACTCAAACGTACCGGTGTATAAAATTATACCGTTTAGGAATACGACTTTTTAGAGCAAGTTGTAAGTTATTATCTGTCTGTGCTATTTTGTATTCTTTAGTAGCGCAGCTTCGTGCACCACCAAATTAGTGCTTTCTACTTCACGTATACCTCCGTGTGGAGCGATAGCTCCCAATTTATACCTGTCGATGCGCAATTATGAAGGTAAGAACAACTATTCTTTTGCACCTTTAACTATGTCTCCCATGTACTGAATTAGCGACCACCGCATAAAAATGTCAATTAATAACCTACGTATTGCAATATAATCGAGCATTACATGTAATAATCTGAATTTTTGGAAATCCCGAATTTGACAACAAGTTGCTTCCTGCTTGAAATGACAACCCCTATATATCAGATTATGCCATTCATTTTATTGTTTTTCTACCAGGACTTCCATTAGAACTCTATACTTACCTGATGAAGCAGAGCTAGAAGAAGCGGAAGGATGGCTGAAAGTTGTCTTCGCTTAATTTTTTCGCAAGGTTCATCTTCTGAAGCATTACAGGTATTAAACGGGTTATGATATTTGTCAAATTATATTCATCTTTTATTCTGTGACTGCATATGGGATGGAAACATGACATATTTTTCTTTCTGTTTATGTTTAGAACAGTTATGTAAATCTCTTACCCTTCTCGAAGATACCGAAAAAATATGGAAAGGTTCAGGAACTACTGAAGTACTCAAGCCTAATATTTTCTTACTTTTTCACTAAAAACAAAGCCGCATTTTTAGTCCATTTAATACAGATGATCATGAGTGGATACAAGTGGTCATATTATTCAGACTTTTACTGTGTATATGCAGCTTGGAGAAAGAAGGACTACCAGAAGGTTATGGATTTGTGGAATTTGCTTCACATTCTACAGCCGAAAGGGTTCTTTAATTATACAAACCAACACAAGTTTCAGGAACTCACTTAACGTTTATGTGAAATTGGGCATCGTCGGGGGTAGGTAAAGGAAGACCTGCTGCGGGTTCTGAGCATTATATATATGCAAGTGATTTAGCCCATGATGTTACAAAAAATGTAAGTAACTTAAATGTTTTCTTCTTAATGTATAATTGATTGTTGTAGGATGCTTCGTGTGTTATTGTTTTATTTGTTGTGCGCGGGATCAATTGAATGCAGAGGCGTAAATGCTGTGAAACTTTGAGACGGAATGGTATGATGTGGAAGCAATTTCCAGTAGCTCGGTTCATGTTGGGTTGATCCATCTTTGGTTATTGGATATGAAACTGTAATTTAGTTACCTACTTTCTTATTTTTATGATGGAAGTCATGATTTTTGCTTGAAAAATGCATTTTAATTCCAGGTGCAGGCGTCTGTGACGGAGTTTTTTGTCGACAATGGCTATTTACAGAATACAAGGTAAAGTTTTTACTCTTTCTTATTTAGTTTTGATAACCGTCAACTGACCATTAAAATGAATTGGGGTTTAATAATTTGGCTCTAAATTGAGTACTCTTTTGAGCTATATAAAAGACTGCAACTTCTCTACATATTTCATATTGGTAGAATTGTACGTAAAATGGGTCGAAGTTGCTACCTTTAACTATTTACTTTAAGTTGAAGTATTGTTTTAATTGAAGTTTATCATGAATTAACCGGTATGTCTTTTCAGGTTGCATTAGCGCATATGGGATACCAGTTACCGTATTGACAAAAAAATGCAGACATATCTTGAGCGTCAGCCAGGAGGATAAGTGACAGGTATGGGAAAAGGTATGGGAAAGAAACAACCTGAAGTTGATAGGCATAATTTACAAGTCTGAGTAAACAACCTTGATTGCAATGTTGATATATAATGTTTGATTTTAGTTTTTGCGAGCAAGACTGGCAACATTTTTATGCATTCTAGGCAACACTAAAAGCTAAGAGCTTACTTATTCAATTGGTTTGTACAAACCCCATATACATGAAAAACACAACATATTTATCACTTTTGTTCTTCTCCGTAGTCTTTCTGTATTTTGTTTATATATGTATATCAAGTGCTATTCAAGGAAATAATGGATATGCAGTTGGTAAAGTGCACACACATAAAGGCGCGTTCCTCTATTATGTACAGTAACCGTTATGACACATGTACTGCAATATGTATGACGCCTTCAGCATCTATCTATCAGGGTGTCAACAGCAGCCATAATGTAAGTATCCACTGTTGCGCCATAACGTAAGTATCTGCTTTCGTACGAAAATGCAGAAAAAAAGGCAAACGCACCCGCCGCAACGCGGCGGGATCGCCCCCCTCATTGTCATATATGTTGATGGTCAATTTATATTCAATATTGATGCTGGTATGACTTTTACCAGTTGTAGGGATAGTCGGGGTATTGGCGAAACGAGGACTTATAAACCCTATCAGGTTCATTTCAATATATCTAAACAAGGCTTGTTACGCAAATTCTTTTGACAAGGTTCATTTAAGAAAAATCTAGGTTTCTCAGAAAGATTTATAGCTTTTGACTGTTATAAAATCTTCTAATGAACAACTTCTAGTCAATAGCATACCCGAATTGTACCATAGGTACCTCTACCGTGATATAAAGTGATTATCATTTCTAGAGGTAGGCAATTGACTCATTTATTCTGGTTAGATTTTATCTCAAACGAGTAAAATCAGCAAGATTAAATACTAAGACAATAGAAAGAAAGTTGCAAGTGTAATGTCAACACACTGCAATTTAAAACTCTGTCACAGAAAGTGTTCCACGCCTACCCGGCCAAACTCTCGGCATGTGCCATAAAGTTGTCGATTTTGACCTTAACCCTTTTCTACTCGTTGCGAAACACGCAACATCCACCCATATTGCCACCTCTAATCGTTGTAAAAACGGCCATTATTATCCTTTGGACTCGGGCAAGGACAACATAATGTTCGAGCTAACATGGATTAATTTGGTAGTTACTAGAGTATATTTAACTCGATTGCGTGTTTTGACATGAAAACAAATGTATATGATGTCAAAGTAATAAAGGATCCTCCGCTAAATGAAGAGATTGTTGCTCATAGGGATGAGCACGGTACTAGAATGGTACCGAACCCGTACCGAATTAGTGGTACCTTTTTTTCCCGAGCATGAAAAGGGGTACCAGTACCGTACCGTACGGGATTTCGGTACCGGGAAATCGGTACTTATCCGATACTTCCCGTTTTTTGTTAAACAAAAAAAAAAATCGTAGCTCATGCTAGTAAAAATAGGACAAAACATCATGTTGCATTGTGATTCGATATTCGTTCGGTTAGGCTACTTTAGTTATTCAGCGTGGTTTAATTGTAATTTCTCAATTTGTTGTTGTGATTGTTGTTAATTTCGAGCGTATGTGACTATATGAAATTTCACGTGTGTTAAAGGTTTAGGTGAACTGTAGGGATACGTGAATCACTTATGAAATGATGTTTTAACGGTTAGAGTGTTTGTTCTTTTTAGTAAGTTGATGCTACTGTTTGATTTTATGGATCTGTATTTTTAGTTTATGAAGTGTACTAGTTCTTAATCCCGTGCATAATGGGTGCTTATGAAAACGTGCTAACTTTATTCTAAATGCACAGCTCATATGCCTACTAAGCAGTAACAGAAATGAAAACTTGTGATGCAAATTCAATATTTTGTTCTTCTAGTATACTTCTTAAAATCTTTTAAGAATTATAAGTTGGGTTGAATTTATATGCTATTATACATGATTTTTTACCCTGAAAATTATTAAAGTAACACCTGAGCTCTTCTTAAGGACATGTAGAATTAGAACTCTAAACCTTCAGGTCCAATATCTGAATGTTTTTAATTCATTCAAGAAATATCTGACCCTCAATCACCTCAATTACATGCTTAATGGGCCAAGAAAAAAAAACCTTTTGTATTCGGTACCCAATCGGGATTTCCCGAATTAGTCCTGTACCGTTTTTGAAAGGTACCGAATTTTTTTTGCCTTATTTCGTGGTACCGGTACCGTACCGTATATCGGGAATCGGTACCGTTTCGATACAGTACGGTTCCGGGATTCGGTTCGAAATGCTCATCCCTAGTTGCTCATATCAAGTGTCACCAACAGTTAAAAAAGTGTGACTAAAAAAAAAAAAAAAAAAAAAAAAAAGGTCAATTAAAGTATTAATATATATATATATATATATATATATATATATATATATATATATATATATATATATATATATATACTAAAAATTTTATGTACTCCTACACCTAAAAAAGTGTAGGTAGAAGTCCAGCAGGTAAAAGTCTATTTATAGTGACACAAAAAAGTGTGAAGATACATTTTTTGACTTTTAAGACACTGGTGATCCTGTTGCACCATTTTGAACACCTGAACCAAATAGACAGTTGCAACAATTTGTGCTTTAAGTGAATCTCAAATGGGCCAAATGGGTCGAACGGACAGAAAATAACATGTGAAATCATATGAAACTTTTATAAGTGAACAAAAGGCATTGTTTTGACCCAACCGCCCATATTATCACTTCTTTTAGGAAGTATAGAAAGAAACCTCATAGACTTTCCTCGATAGCAGAAATAGCGCCTACATAGTCTGTATTACACCCATATAATGTCCCATCATTTGGACTCCTGATGGCACAATTGACCCGCTCCTATTGACTGTAACATACAATCAATAATACAAAACATTAAACGCCATACTTTTATCATTGTCTGCATATTGTTTGATGGTAAAGCTTTTTATGACAATGAAAATTACCTTTGCAACCGGATCAACCTCATCACAACATTGAAGTAAAGATTCTTTGTGAGGAATGGTACAACTGCAAACAATAATGATACATTTTACTCATTTGAATAGGTAGAAATAAGTTTTTTTTTCCTTAAAATATCAACGTACTTCCACATGTGTCATGTGTGCCCTTTGAGTCATTGTACTTTTATATAACATTTGAGTCAATAAAAGATGGCTTTGTATGCCGTTTGGGCATTCGGTACCAAGTTACCCGACAGTCAATATGATTACTTTTAATAAAAAATGTCAACTTTATTTATATAAATATCAAATTTATATATACCAGTTATTAAATGACCCAACCGCTACAAAAAAGCTACCTTTCAATGACTTGTATGCACAGAGAAAGTTAAGAAACTATGAGTTTGCACTTTGTGGCTTGTCTCCATGAATTAAATTGTTGAAATCATCAACGGCCTGTTAGAGTTTATGGATTTGTATTAATATATGTATGTCCGGTTTCGAACCCGAGACTTCGGGATTGCACACAATACGTAAGAGTTTCAATGGTTTGAATAATTAAATATATTTTATATTTATTTATTCATTTCACAAACTAACACTTAACGGTCGTTAGTATTTAACGGAGTTTGTTTAACGGACGTTAAATATTAACTACAAGGACTAAGGATGAAAATAGGGATCAAGAAGGATCTAGAAATCCTTTCTTGTTGCAAAAGTCGGCCGAAAAAACCCCCTAGGGTTTATGGGACGATTTCTTGGAGTGGGGAACAAGCCAATGGGTGCCTATAAATACAATCCCATTGTATTCATTAATCCCTAATCCTAATTCCAAGCAAACCCTATTCTCTTATTCTTTCCCTCTTCTTGTGGCCAGTCGTACCTCTTCCCAAACACCTTGGGATTATCGACTTTGCTTCAACAAAAGTTAGGGTTGTGTTTGTGATATTAGAACCTAGTTTTTCCCATTGAAACGCTAGTATTACGTGTGTACAAGAACGGAGTACAAGCTTATTTTAGCTTGATTGTTACTTACCCTAGTTGATCCTCATAAACCCCATATTAGGGTTTATATTTGTTCTTGGTGATCACGTGATTCCTTGTTCTTGCTAGGAATCAAAAAGGTACGCGTCTATTTAAATTTAATTAATTAATTATATGTTATTGTAGATCTATTCCGCTGCGTATGCTTTGATGTTATGTTGTTAATGTTTATGTGTTTATATTTTCTCGAGTTAACTACATTTTTGGTCCTCGTGGTTTACCGAGTATAACGGTTTTGGTCCAATAGTTTGAAACGTAACGGATCTTGTCCTATATCCGACGACCCGTAACACTTTTGGTCCAATTTTTGTTGACTAACAGTTTGACTCGTTAAAAAAACATGAAATGACTAAAATACCCTCGGATGTTTGTAACACTTTTAGTCCATTTTTTCAATCATCCAAATACTCAAAATGAATTAATTGTCACATACATGTACCTAAACAAAAACAAAGAGCTGATGAAAGATTATTGCTAACTAAACAATCAACAAAATCGTCATCGAGTTAGACCTCTATCTGACATACAAATATATGGACATAAATAACAGACAAACGAAACCAAACGATAAGTGCTACTAGTAAAATATATTTACTGAAACATCATACGTACGTAAGGTTCTTGAATCCTATTTGGTATCCTGATGTAAATATTTTCTATAAATTCATATCATCTTGATTCCATCATATCTCACACACATCCACCATGATCAACCTGGAACTTTCTTCTTCGATTATGCTTTTACTCCTTCCATTAACATTCCTTTTCCTCAAATCTATATGCACCACTTTCTTCTTCAACTCCATGATTTACTTGGTGATGGTATCTTTAACATCGATGGTGAGGCATGGAAGTTCCAAAGACAAGTTTCGAGTCACGAGTTCAATACAAAGTCGTTAAGGCATTTTGTTGAAGAGGTGGTGGAGACTGAACTTAATAATCGTTTACTACCAATACTTGCTACTGGAGCCACCACTAAAACCACTGTGTTTGACTAGTATCATTAGAGCCAAAACTATCACAATTCGACGTTTTCACCTTTTTCAATACCCATTACAACACTAGTATCATTAGAGCCAAAACTATCATAATTCGACGTTTTCACTCCTAGCCCCCAACTCCGTATCAATCCTAGCCACAGACACCCCACATCTACCACCACCACAACCACCATAACCACCACCACTAGACCACCTCATTTTCTTGACTTTAATCGTCCCCATGTATCACCAACATCACCATCACCTTTATCACCAACACCTTTATCACCATCACCACAACCTCACCACCACCACAACCTACAAACATCACCAACAACCTACAAGCATCAGTATAACCTCACCACAACCTCACCACCACCACAACCTACAAGCATCACCAACAACCTACAAGCATTGCATATGGTGGACACCTTCTTTCTTCTTCTTTAACCCAAACCGAACACCAACATTACCACATACCCGTCTTCTCCACAAACTCCAAGACTTTATCCAACCTCTCACCAAAAACCCCATTCCCCATGAACAAAAACCCCATGAGGTGGAACCTTACCTCACGATTTCCTCCATATATATTACTTCCCAAGTTGTTAAACATGTGGCATCTGATAAATACAAAATCTACACAATCAATATAGGTTTGAAAGTAATCCACATCCACATCCAACCTCTCAACAAAAACCCCAATACTTGCTACTGGAGCCACCACTCAAACCACTGAAAAATCAAAAAATACATGAACAAAAACCCCATGAACAAAAAATCGAAAGGGTTTAGTGATGAAATGGGTTAGTGATGATGAATCGAATTGGGTTAGTGATGAAATTGGTTCTCGATCTGGGTTTCATCTTAAGCATATGATAGTCTAAAAATGAAGTGACTGTGTATATGATAGTCTAAAAATGGGTTAGTGATGATGAATCGAATTGGGTTAGTGATGATGAATTGGTTCTGTATATATGTTTTGATTTAAAGAAAGAAAAGAATGATATGATTTTGAGGGAATTGACCAAAGTACCCTTTATTTTAACGGTCAAACTAAGTTTGACTAACGGCATTAACGAATTTGGACCAAAAGTGTTACGGGTCGTCGGATATAGGACAAGATCCGTTACGTTTCAAACTATTGGACCAAAACCGTTATACCCGGTAAACCACGAGGACCAAAAATGTAGTTAACTCTATTTTCTCCTTTCAAAAGGTTTTTATGATTCACATATTCCAACAGTGGCATCAAGAGCCCATTTTTAACATGTAATTAATTACTAAAAACCTTAAAATTGAATCTTGTTGAATAGATACATGCAATCTTTTATTCTATGGTTTTTATATTTTTGAAACCCTAATTTTTTTATATTGGGTCGACACCCATATTTAATTTTTTTAGGGTTTTAGTTTTTTGTTAAAACTTGTAGAAACCCTAGGATTTCATGCAATTTTAAGTGTTTAATTAATGAGTACCTATGTGATGTCATTAATTAGATTGCGTACTATATAGACTTGTAAATATGTGATACATGATTTTAAGTGCTATATGGAATCCATGACAAAATCTTGCATGTTTTGTCATGGAATGTTTTGTGTTTAAATTGCTACATGATTTTTTAAGATAAATCTTAAATTAGGGAAGACCCTAATATATATATATATATATATATATATATATATATATATATATATATATATATATATATATATATATATATATATATATATATATATATATATATATATATATAGTGTAACTTTCAAACGAGAACCATTTTAACTGCAAGAACTGCGAGAACCACTTTAAAATCGTTGGATTATTTGATCAATGGATGAAAATAAATGTGGCATTTTCGTAAAAAACTAAAAGATTAATAAATATTCAAAAAAACAGGAAGGGCATTTAGGGTATTTCGAAATAAATATTTTCTCAAAAACTGTCCCACATATTTAGTTAATTCTCTTTCTCTCTCAGATGTATTCTATTCAATCCTTAATTCATCATTTTTTCAGCCGCCATCAAAATTATTTACTTCTTTCCATGAAGTTTTAACAAAAACCGGGATAACTAAGCCTCACCGGAATAAAAAACAACATATCTAAAACCGATCTAAAAGTCGATGGTGTAACCGGATCTGAAAATCGTTGGTGTAACCAACAACCTAAACAATTGTTTTGTCCTGTTGTGGTTGTTGTGTTTTGTCGCTGAGGTGTTAGGGTGTGGTGGCCGTGATATGAAGCGACTCGGGTTTAGACTTATTTCATTGTAAGGTTTTTTTTTTTTTTTTTTTTTTTTTTTTTTTTTTTTTTTTTTTTTTTTTTTTATCATGTTTGGGTTCCGATCTAAAAACAAAAAATATGGGTTATGAAACGAAGTATTGATTTTGATTTGAAAAGCTAAAATTTTGGATCTTAAAACGAAATAGGGATCTTGAAACGAAGAAAGGTTTGATTTGAAAGCATGGATATGAAAGTATTATCCGTTTTGGATTTAGAAACGAGATATGGATTCTGAAACCGCTATCATTTTTTCTAATGTAGCGTGACAATCGTAGAAATCAGCTTATTCAGGTATGTTATATTCTATGCTTTTCTGTTCATTAACTGTTGTCTTCTACTGGAAGATTTAATTTTCTGTGAACATGTATTTATTTGGGTTCGATTGGTGATGTTCGATTGGTAAATGCTTGTTTTCAGAACCCTCTTATGTGTCTCGTGATGTTCGATTGGTAAATGCTTGTTTTTATTTGGGTTCGATTGGTGATGTTCGTACATGTAAACATGGCTGGTGAGTTTTTTATTTGGGTTCGATTGGTAAATGCTTGTTTTTATTTGGGTTCGATTAGTAAAACATGTATGTTCACATTGGGTGTGTATGTTATGTGTGTAACTGGGGTGAATTATGGTGTAAAACATGTATGTTCGATTAGTAAAACATGTGTAACTGGGGTGAACATGTATGTTCGATTAGTAAAACATGTGTGTAACTGGGGTGAACATGTATGTTCGATTAGTAAAACATGTATGTTCGATTAGTGTAACTGGGGTGAATTATGGTGTAAAACATGTGTGTAACTGGGGTGAACATGTATGTTCGATTAGTAAAACATGTATGTTTGATTGGTAAATGCTTGTTTTTATTTGGGTTCGTACATGTAAATGCTTGTTTTTATTTGGATTATAGAACATATATGTTTTATGTTTGGATTATATGTTTACGTATAAAACATATATGTTTTGTGTTTGCCAAACAAGTATGTTTCCTAAAACATACATATACTCATGTACATGTATAATTTTTAATAATATTATGGTTGCTAATTTTTGTACTTTTCTTTGTATCAGGTGTAATTACAAGAATGGTCACGGCTACAAGTGTGCATGTATGTCCGACTTTTGAAAAAATGTTGACGGCTATTAGTGCTCACGTGTATAGATCGATTAGATTCATGTATTTATGATTTTAGAAATTTGTATTTTAATTGTATTTCAATCGATATCGAAGTTTGTATATAACATTTATGTTTTTGGTTTGTTATAAATTTCATTATATAAAAAAAGCTATATGCACCTTGAAAGGGAAAAAAAAACATATATGCACTTTGGACTAACTGAAAACATGTATGCACCTTGACTATTTGGAGAAAAAAAACATGCTTGCACCATGAGATTTTAAAATAACTAATGATTAGGTATAAAAAACATGTATGCACCATGACTATTTGAAAACATGTTACCATAAAAAAAAAAAACCATAAAAAAAAAAAAACCATAAAAAAAAAACTCCGAATTTTAAGATTTAAAAAAAAACGGAAATTATATAAAAAAACAAAAATAATATGAAAATGTCTTTTACTAATATGCCCTTTTGAATTAAATAAAAATAACAAAATCATATGGAGCATTAAATGATGTACATTGTGTATTATTAGTTGTAAAAAGGTGGTTTTCGCAGTTCTTGCAGTTAAAATGGTTCTCGTAAGAAAGGGACCCTATATATATATATATATATATATATATATATATATATATATATAGGGGGACTTTCTTACGAGAACCATCTTATCTGCGAGAACTGACAGAACCACCAAAAACATACATGCACGCCTTTTAAAATAAAATAAAAATACATGCAAATCATCAATAATCGTAAATATCCATCTATGTTCTTCAATATCATCATGAATTCATCATCTTTTTTCATAAAAACCTTACACACGGCCGCAATATTGTCGTTGCACGCCTTATAAGAACATACATGCACACCTTCAAAGAAAAATTTTGTATTTCCAATTTCTTATCAAATTCTTTAGAACAACTATGTTTTTTTAAAAACATATATGTTGTTTTTAGAACATATGTGCAAAAATACAATTATTGAAGGCGTGCATGTATGTTTTTGGTGGTTCTCTTAGTTCTCGCAGATAAAATGGTTCTCGCAAGAAAGTCTCACTATATATATATATATATATATATATATATATATATATATATATATATATATATATATATATATATATATATATATATATATATATGTTATGTGCAATGTGGTATGTAATTATCTAAAACTTACGCGGCCAAGTTATTTGGCGTCTGTGGACCATTGGGCACAATGAGCTCGAAAACCAATGGGAGTTTTACTAATTACATACATTATAAAAATTCACATAGAATATTAATAGGATTTATCAAAAAGGTTTGCATGTGGCTATATGATATTGTTAATGATCATATATGTGTTATTAAGTGTTTATTTACTTTTTTAATTACTTGATCTTTATGTTTAATTATGATGGATTGTAACATTAAATAGGGTAATTTTTCAAATAAAAATAAATGACCTAATAACTATGAAACCTTTGTGGTAAATTTATTTATTGCCAAGTCTTATGTGTCGATAGTGGTTCGCTTCGCACGGTAATTTGCTCCCAGGCGGAGACTAGCAATTAATAATTTGCTACATAAATGTTTTAAGCTTTAAATCTTAAAGTTTTTAGTTGATTGATGTGACTGTACAAAAGTGGTCGAAGCGGCGAACCTAATATTGACAAACTATAAAGTGGGTATAAGGAGGCTTGACATTAAATTGTCATCCGAAGGGGCGCGTTTTTAATTAGCTTCGGCGGACGTTTGCCCCTCCGCTCGCTTGTGCGTCAATATTAGACTTACCAAGTATACCATGGAAAAGTACGAAGCATCTTAAGGCAATTTTGTAATTTGCTAAACGCCATCAATTAAAATTTTGTTGATTTTAAGCTGCGAATGAGTAAATGGTTTTTTCAGAAAATGTATGATACAAATATGAATGCATGACATCTTTGTACATATTTTGATTACACACATAAAAAAATTTATACCCTTAAATTTAAATAATATGCCATACAACTAAAGAGGAAACACCTAAGGTTACATCCTACATTTACTAGCAGCCAAAGCTGAATGTAAATGTTCAAAGGGTGGGAGTCTAAGGGTAAATTGAGTACTTTCATTGCTAGCAGCCAAAGCTGAATGTAATGAAACGACGTCAATTTACAGTTTCTTAAGTTGGTTAACTTAATTGAGCACTTTCATTACTAGCAGCCAAAGCTGATGTAATGGAACGGCGTCAAGGCATAAAGATTTGGGGATGAAACATGCTTACATTTGCAACTGAAGTTGGCAAAATAATGTAAGTCCCATGATTCTAGGAATTGCAATTGTATATTGGCAATTGAGTGTAGCTCTACCTTATTGAGTACTTTCATTGCTAGCAGCCAAAGCTGATGTGATGAAACGAAGTCAATTTAGATCCTAATTTTCAATGAAAATTAAATGGTTAAAATTTTATTAACCGTGGGTATTTAATTTTCTTGAAAAGTTATTATCAAAATACTAAGATTGAATTTTGCAAATTCTTTTAATGTATTTAATGCAACGTTAAAACCGTAAACGTGGGACATACTTTTAGTAGTAAATTGATCTACACCCGTAGGGGTTCTGGATAGAGTCAATTTTTACTGAAAAGAATAAACCGAGTCTACTTTTCGTGTGAAGAGTAAGACTTAATCCTATTCCTTTTCATGAATGAGAAAGGTATAATAGGAAAATTAGAATTGTCTAAATTCTAAGAAATAACTCATGGCGAATTTTTAAGAAATTGCATGGTTAGGAGTTATTAAAATTAGAAGCTAGACTAATTACCGCATAATGGTAAAAGGCAAACTAGAATGTTTGATCTAGTTGTTATGCTTTGACCATTTAAAGGTGCTACGTACCATGATGGGGATTGTAGACCTAATTGAGGAAGAAATTGCATGCCCAATTTTCTCAAGTTAATTGTATTGATGGATATTCCATCATTGACCAAGTAGAATACATTCTTTGAGTACCTTAGTAGCTGTTACGTAAGGGATTACTCAAAGGTGTAGGAAAGTAAACAGCACGATATTTGCTGGTTATGCAACACTTACAATGTTGTCAAATCCAGTGGGAGCATTGTGTTGTAATTACTGAACAATGAGTTCATGTAGTGATCTTTAATTCAGAGGGAGCTACAAGTCTTGATATCTTGGTAGTAACCCGGATTATCTCTAGAATCTATTGAGATAAATACTTTCCAATTATAGACACTTGTGGTATTAAGGATAGTCGTGTACGTTTCCTTACTAGACGAAGTGATTCTATACCTACTTATATCTATGACACAAATCATATTGATTAAATAAGCAAACAATTGACGTGTTGTTTATCTGATACGTGATGTTGTTCCATGCATAAGAGGGAGAAATCTTTATTGTGTGCAAGCAACAACATAAAGGAATATGATTTATAGGTTTCTCTTGAGTGTAAGGTAAGAGACTAATGTTCTAATGTGTTTTATATACATTCTAATATTAGAACACTTGGAGTTAATATCTACTTTCATTACTAGATATTAATGACAAGGTAAATTACATACTTTTATTATTAGCAGCCTCGGCTGATATAATGAAACTATGTTAATTTACAAGTTTCTAAAATTAGATAATTATTAGAACAAGTGTTGATAAGGTAATAAGACTACTTCAAATAAATATTTATGTATAGATGAAATGACATAAATAGATGAAGTAATCTTATACTACTTCAAATTTGAATGTTTATGTATTCTTGAAATAACATAAATAAATGAAGTAATAAATTAACTTGAAATAATAATTGAAACCAAGTTGTGATATTCATGATTACTTTAGTTATGCATATTTATATGTTTGTATAAAGATATAAATATGAAGTCTTTTGATTGATATAAGACTTATAATAAAGTAAGACGTTAACTTGTTATGTTTTTTAAGACATATATACAAGAAGTCATTAAGTTGAACAATGACTTATAACCTAAATTGGGATTATAACGGTTATGTATTCTTGGTAAGACATAGACATAAAAGTAACTTGATCAAAAGTACTTATGTTATAAAGCATGCAATTGGCATGGAAAATCTATTGTACCATTAAAGTGGCTTAGTTGGTAAATAGGTAAGTCAAAACGATATATACTTATCTTATATATTGTAAGAATGACTTACAATATTGATCCTAATGAAATACATTAGTATATGGTATGTTCAGTTAGGAAAATCAAACTCTTGTTATATTATTTGATTTGAGATAACAATAACTTCTTCTCTTCCTACAGAAATCAAGGTTAGAAATTGAGTATGGATTGGATATACTCAATTAGACTTCAATCTAGAAGATTAATAAGACACCATTTATTATGGAATGTGATAAATCACATTAAGTCTTAAAAATTGAAGTTCGGGATTTGTTAAACTGCTTGATGAGTAGGTTATTAACAAATTGAGGATAAGGAACTGTCAATATGCATTTGTAAAGTCCCAAAAGAGAACAAGTTTGTGTCGCTCTATTGGCTAAGAATTTATAGATCGCTATAAATTGCAAAAGGAAAGTGGGAGTTTATCTTGAAAGATAAAATTACAAGATACATAATCTTCTAAATACACTAGCAAAATCATAATGAGAATTAAACATGTTAATGTTAAATCTCAAGATGATGGGATTCTTATTCATAGATCCGCAAGGATATATCAAATATTTGTAGAATATTTTGAGGGTTATGAGTTACAGGATCGTGGTATGCCTGTTAATAAATTGCAAATGTTTATTTGGCAAATTACTCATACTATGAATAATTAGATGCAGTCCAAGAAGATAACTAGTTGGTAACGTAGTTGATCTTAAACTCTATAGTTACACTATAGAATAAAGATGAGTTTCTACAAAGGAAATGAAAATCCTAGAGATTTAAATTCTTGTGTAGAAATCATATGGACAAATTTGTATACATATTTAATGTGTGAAAAGATTATCAATCACACTTAAGCAATTAAATGTGATTGAGATTCTTTCAAGGAACATTAAATGTATAAAGATTATGATTGTCATTATTAGTTTCATTTATATGAAATTAATAATGGAATATCAAACTCTTTCTTGGGTAATTACTTGTGCGAGGACGAAAAGTAATTGAAAGGAGTATTTGAATTCAAATAATCTTTAGTAGTATACAAAGTGCAAATCATTTGTGAATGATGCATGCATCTAGGGGATACACTTATGTTTAGTTATTATATCTAGTTTTGATTTATAATTAAAATAAGGTATTTCTTAGTATTCCTGAAAGCTAGTGGGAGTGATGTTTATTTTCTTATTTCATATATGAAGTAACATTCCATTAACATTTATATGTTAAGTCTTAGTTTGGAATGAAACTTCACATGGAAATTTAGAAAATAAAACCTTGAAATATATGTTTATTGTTATAAACATAAGCGGTAAAATAACTGATTCTAATAAACATGATATTCTATTAGAAGGCTAGATAGAAACATATCTTTGAAAAGATATGACATGAATAAATCTAAGGTTGACGAAAGGATTATTCATGTACATCATGTTATTTGTTGTATCATGCTTGGATGCAAGATGATTGACAACATTGGTATCTAATTGAAAAGTATTAGATAGCTAAGTGTAATGGATATGGTTTAGAATTTACATCCTCAGCCTGGATTTGCTCCAAAATTCTAAATAAGAGCCATATGGCAAGATGTTGATATAGATGACAAATCTTGTAAGATTTGTAGATGTCAAACATTACACGATGGATATTAAAGTTTACGGGAACTTGGAAAGAGCATATTGCTGTTTGATACAATGATGCTAATGAGATTGAGATGACACTCAATACTAGTCATGGTGGGAGCTCATCCTTATTAGGAGACCATGTGTACTAGTTATGCTCAATATGAGCATAGTTGCATTATACATAAAGAATTAGAATACTTTAACTACAAAAGTTTGGTAGTTTAATTGTCATAAATTTGCGATTGAGGATGTCATGCAAATTTTATGAAGTATGTGGCAATATACGCATACAAGAATTTCATTATTGAAATAAGTATTCTCAAAATTCCGACAGATCAAAATTAGTTGATTTATGCTTTGTCAACAAGTATGTGGAACATGACTTGAGGCATAATTCATTAATAGAAATTTTCATGCTTGATCTAGTTAGTATTTGGATAAGGGATATTAAAGCAATTATTATTTTAATGAAATAAAGTATGGATAACGTTTATTCTCATTTATAATATTGTATCCTATATTTGCATGTTTAAATCCGTGAATAACTTATGTTATTCTAAATTGTCCGTTGTCGATTAATGATATAGGAATATCATTAAATAAAGACAAATGTGAGGATTGGTAGAATGTACTGTAAGGTTGAGATACCAATATCACATGATATTTAATATTGGATAAATTGAATATAGGACTTATCCCAACCACATGATTGTACTTTATGGATCGTCGTCATTAAGTAAATCATGAATATTTATCCTCAGACTTGAGATACCAGATAACTCCGAGGATGTAGCTCATTTTCTGTAAGGTAGTCTAACGCTATCCGTAAAAGGTAGTTATAAGGGCTATTTTCGGAGGTGATGCAAAGTTCGAGGGTTATGCTCGTAGTCAATAAAGGATTTGTTCCTTCAAATTTGTTTTGAAGTATAATACTGCTGGGCCCCTCGTAGGGTTGACAAGATGTTTGTGTGGCCACACCCAAAGTCTATCTGGAAGACGTTCAGATGATTTGGTAATCTTGATCAATTATTAATAACGAGAAACAGAATAGTTAATTATGGAATGACCTAGATCCATATCCATATTAACGCGGTATTAGAAACAAAAGGATAAGTATGATGATTATATCATCACGCGGTTTTTTCCAGGAAAACCATAGACTAACCCATGTCATTACTTTATTAATGAATATCCAAGTGGGAGCTGTTAGAGTTAATGGATTTAAATTAATATTTGTATGACCGGTTTCGAACCCGAGACTTCGGGATTGCACACAATACGTAAGAGTCTCAATGGTTTGAATAATTAAATATATTTTATATTTATTTATTCATTTCACAAACAAACACTTAACGGTCGTTAGTATTTAACGGAGTTTGTTTAACGGACGTTAAATATTAACTACAAGGACTAAGGATGAAAATAGGGATCAAGAAGGATCTAGAAATCCTTTCTTGTTGCAAAAGTCGGTCGAAAAACCCCCTAGGGTTTATGGGACGATTTTTTGGAGTGGGGAACAAGCCAATGGGTGCCTATAAATACAATCCCATTGTATTCATTAATCCCTAATCCTAATTCCAAGCAAACCCTATTCTTTTCTTCTTTCCCTCTTCTTGTGGCCGGTCGTACCTCTTCCCAAACACCTTGGGATTGTCGACTTTGCTTCAACAAAAGTTAGGGTTGTGTTTGTGATATTAGAACCTAGCTTTTCCCATTGAAACGCTAGTATTACGTGTGTACAAGAACGGAGTACAAGCTTATTTTAGCTTGATTGTTACTTACCCTATTCGATCCTCATAAACCCCATATTAGGGTTTATATTTGTTCTTGGTGATCACGTGATTCCTTGTTCTTGCTAGGAATCAAAAAGGTACGCGTCTATTTAAATTTAGTTAATTAATTATATGTTATTGTAGATCTATTCCGCTGCGTATGCTTTGATGTTATGTTGTTAATGTTTATGTGTTTATAGTTTTTATGATTCACATATTCCAACACGGCCTGCATTTGAGCAACTAAAATGAGAAATCTGATAGAAATATTAAGTCTGATAGTATAACGGGAATTTACTATGTAAGAACACTAATAATAGTACTTTAGACGGGCCCATGACACAAAGAAACCGATTTTATGTCAAGAAGAAGAAAACCTTAAGCTCAACATCGATATGATCAGCTCCTAATTCCATTGCTAATCGAAGAGCAGCCAATCGACTTTGTTCATCTCCGTCGTACTGACCACCCTCCCATGTTGGTCTAGAAAATGACATAGAATCAGAAACCTTTTCGGGAAAAATAAAGTGTTACGACGTCATGTAATATGGACTGGATTAATCAAGAAACCAATAGCCCTGGTTGTCCTAAAGAAATATATAAATGTCCCTTTTTTGTAAGAAGGATTCATAATACTAATATCAAAGGAGTTGTCTGATGTCAGTTCAGCATACAACATCAATACTTCTATGATTAAATTGACTTCATGGGATGTTTGGTAATGCTTATTAAAACTGCTTATGCTTTCATGAAATAAGCAATTGCTATAACAGAAGGCACTGCTGCAAAAAGTGTGCAGATAGGATTCTAAAGTAACGAAACCAGATAATCAGATATCGCATTTGTGTAAGTTTTCGACAATCAGCTAATTAAGGATTTAAGACGCAAAATAATCAGAATCGGATATGATGTTTGAATAGGCAACTCAGAAAATGTTACTTATAGCTGCTGCTTAGTTCACCATCAAATGAGCCTATAATCATATCCTAACACTTATTACTGCTGATCTACTGTATCAAAACGCAACAAGGGGTGTTTGGCATTACTAAGTTAAACAGCTTATGCTCATAAGCAGAAGACCAACTTATCCATAATAGCTTCTTTCACCCCTAACGTTAAACTTAGGATACTGAATCCACTAACAATAACCAGTTCAAACTACACAATCTGAAACTTCATACTGAAAAGACCTTATTTCACCCCTAAACTAAGTAGATAAGCATAGTAAAATTTATGCATCTGCTCAAAAAACACACTAACACGATAAGCAGATAATCAAGTACGAGTACTAGGAATGGTAATATGAACCGTAGTCGAATCTAACCATAAGTCCAATTGGCTATCACAATTCTTGCACCCTTCGCTTTTGCTCCATAAGCAAGTGCTTTTCCAGCAACACCAGCACCAATAACCACAAATAGTCAACCAGACAAGGGTGATCCTGTTGCACCATTTTGAACGCCTGAACCTGTAAACAGTTGCACCCATTTGTGTTGTAAGTAAATCTCAAACGGGTCAAATGGGTCAATTGGGTCAAACGGGTTGAAGTCACAAGTGAAATATGATATGAAACTTTTATAACTGGACAAAAGGCACTGCTTTGACCCAACCGTGCAACATCAGTTATATCTACAGCGGTTGTTGCAAACTTGACAATGTCTGCTCCTATTGACTGTGTTTTGGCCACAAGGTTCCCAAGCTTGCACTTTCTAAGGAGTATTTTGATAATTGTGAGAAGAAACTATGAGTTTGCACTTTGTGGCTTGTCTCCATGTATTAAATTGTTGAAATCATCAACGGCCTGCATTTGAGCAACTAAAATGTGAAATCTGATCGAACTATTAAGTCTGATAGTATAACGAGAATTTACTATGTAAGAACACTAATAATAGCTTTAGACGGGCCCATGACACAAAGAAACCAATTTTATGTCAAGAAGAAGAAAACTTAAGCTCAACATCGATATGATCAGCTCCTAATTCCATTGTTAATCGAAGAGCAGCCAATCGACTTTGTTCATCTCCGTCGTACTGACCACCTTCCCATGTTGGTCTAGAAAATGATATAGAATCAGAAACCTTTTCGGGAAAAATAAAGTGTTACGACGTCATGTAATATGGACTGGATTAATCAAGAAACCAATAGCCCTGGTTGTCCTAAAGAAATATATAAATTTCCCTTTTTGTTAGAAGGATTTATAATACTAATATCAAAGGAGTTGTCTGATGTCAGTTCAGCATACAACATCAATGCTTCTATGATTAAATTGACTTCATGGGATGTTTGGTAATGCTTATTAAAACTGCTTATGCTTTCATGAAATAAGCAATTGCTAAAACAAAAGGCACTGCTGCAAAAAGTGTGCAGGTAGGATTCTAAAGTAACGAAACCAGATAATCAGATATCGCATTTGTGTAAGTTTTCGGCAATCAGCTAATTAAGGATTTAAGAAGCAAAATAATGAGAATCGGATATGCTGTTTGAATAGGCAACTCAGAAAATGTTACTTATAGCTGCTGCTTAGTTCACCATCAAATGAGCCTATAATCATATCCCAACACTTATTACTGCTGATCTACTGTATCAAAACGCAACAAGGGGTGTTTGGCATTACTAAGTTAAACAGCTTATGCTCATAACCAGAAGACCAACTTATCCATAATAGCTTATTTCACCCCTAAGGTTAAACTTAGGATACTGAATCCACTAACAATAACCAGTTCAAACTACACAATCTGAAAATTCATAATGAAAATACCTTATTTCACCCCCTAAACTAAGTAGATAAGCATAGTAAAATTTATGCATCTGCTCAAAAAACACAATAACACGATAAGCAGATAATCAAGTACGAGTACTTGGAATGGTAATATGAACCGTAGTCGAATCTAACCATAAGTCCGATTGGCTATCACAATTCTTGCACCCTTCGCTTTTGCTCCATAAACAAGTGCTTTTCCAGCACCACCAGCACCAATAACCACAAATAGTCTACGAGCCAAGGGTGATCCTGTTGCACCATTTTGAACGCCTGAACCTGTAAACAGTTGCACCCATTTGTGTTGTAAGTAAATCTCAAACGGGTCAAATGGGTCAAACGGGTTGAAGTCACACATGAAATATGATATGAAACTTTTATAACTGGACAAAAGGCACTGCTTTGACCCAACCGCGCATATGATCACTTCTAATAGAAATTAGAATGTATAGAAAGAAACCTCGTAGACTATCCTCGATAGCAGAAATAGCGCCAACTAGTCTGTATTGCAACCATATAACGTCCCATCATTTGGTCTCCGGATAGCGCAATTGACTGCTCCTATTGACTGTGGCATACAATCAGTAACAGAATACATAAAAAGCCATACTTTCATCATTAAACATGCTTCGATAGTTAAGCTTACTATAACAATACCTTTGCAACTGGATCAACCTCATCACAACATTGAAGTAAATATTCTTTGTGAGGAATGGTACAACTGCAAACAATAATGGTACATTTTTCTAATCTGAATAAGTAGAAAAACGGTTTTTTTTCCCCATAAAATACCAACTTACTTTCACATTTTTGCCCTTTTAGCCATTCTACTTTTTTTTTAATAACATTTGACTCATTATAAGATTGCACTGTAGACTGTTTGGGCATTCAGTAACACAAAAAACGACTGTCAAATATGATCAACATTATAAAAAAAGAGAGTAAATTACATGGTTCATCCCTGTGGTTTAGGGTAAATTTCACTCTGAGTCCCTATTTTTTTTGTTGCATCGCTGATCCCTATTTTGAAACTATATAACACCGGTGGTCCTTATCGTTAACTGGCATTATCTTTTCCGTTAGTAAGTGGCAACGTTAGTCCATTAACCAAACAAGCGTTTGCAACGTTAGTCCTTTTACTAACGGTCGTTTATAATTAACTCAAAATTTGGTTTTCTTCAAAAAAAATTATTTTCTACGATTTTATACGCGATATTTTTTAGAAAAATATGTTTTTTTTCTAAATAATTTTTTAAGAAAAATATTTTTTTTTCGAAAATTTTTTTTTCGAAATATTTTTTTTTCGAAATAATTTTTTTAGAAAAATACTTTTTTAGAAAAATATTTTTTTTCGAAATTATTTTTTTTTAGAAAAATATTTTTTTTTTCGAAATAATTTTTTTAGAAAAATATTTTTTTAGAAAAACAGATTAAAAGGTATAAGAACGTATGAAAACGTAAGAAAAACAAATGAAAACGTCAGAAAAACAGATGAAAAGGTATAAAGACGAACGAAAACGTATGAAAATGTAAGAAAAACATATGAAAAGGTATAAAGACGAACGAAAACGTATAAAGACGGACGAAAAGGTATAAGAACGGATAAAAACGTATGAATACATATGAAAAACAGACCAAAACGTATAAAAACAGATGAACACGTATAAAAATGGATGAAAACGTATAAAAACGGACTGAAAAGTATGAAAACGGGCGAAAACGTGTATAAAATCGCGTATAAAATCGTAGAAATTTTTTTTTTATTTTTAAGAAAACTAATTTTTGAGTTAATTATAAATGGCCGTTAGTAAAAGGACTAACGTTGCAAACGCTTGTTTGGTTAATGGACTAACGTTGCCACTTACTAATGGAAAAGATAATGCCAGTTAACGATAAGGACCACCGGTGTTACATAGTTTCAAAATAGGGATCAACGATGCAACAAAAAAAATAGGAACTCAAAATGAAATTTACCCTAAACCACAGGGACGAACCATGTAATTTACTCTAAAAAAAATGATAGGTTTATATATTTGTGATTTAGACTTATATAATGTTAAATTTTCCGGTTACCAAATGCCCCAAATTGTAAGCTTGTTTGTTTTTCCAAAATGCATCTGATTACATTTGAAGTCTCAGACATTATAAGACAATTATGTGTTTGTTTTCTATTCAGATTCGGAGATATATTTGTCTGAGTAACCTCTTATTTAATTAAAGATCTGATAACCTCTAAACCACAAAATTAGTCCTCTTATCCTTCTTTCCCCTCCTCCATCTCCACATCTCCATCTCCACCTCCACACCTCCATCTCCCCACCTCCATCGCCGCCGATGGCCTTAACACCTCCGGCACAGCCTTCTTCTTTGAGTTCTCTGCCTTCTCAACTCTTCAAACAGGTATTTTTAATTGATTTTTAGTCTTTAAATTAATCTTTTTTAATTGAGTTTAAAAACACTAGGGCAATACCACATATATAAATTCTACCACTCGAAAGTGGGTTTGACCGTCTGGGAGAGATAGTTGCCTCTCGAAAGCATCCAATTTTGTAATTGTTATTATTTCTTAATTGTAATATATAAAATTCGTTGTGCCTTGTCATTTTTTACGCCTCTTCTTTTTTTTCTCCGTCACTTTGGTATGCCCTTCAGATATGAATATCCTCACTTTACCCATGGGTTGGGTTGGTAGACTACAGTCATCCTTTTGACTTAACCACCCATAGGTTATTATACCAATGACTGGCAACATAAAAGGAGCTCTTTTTCATAGTTACAAATATCATTAATTGGCCTTGATCATGATCATGTTGCTCTTTTTCATAGTCATCCTTTTGACTTAACCATCCATAGGTTATTTGATATTTGTATTTTGGTATCATGTTGTGAACATTCGATTAGTACTTAATGTTTGTTATTTATTACTATATGTTATTTATGTTTTTAACAGGTTTAACATGGATAATGCGCACAAAGTTATCATTGTCATTTTGGTTTACTTTTATTTTAAATACTTCCGACCAAGGGCAATGAAACGTAAAAGGGATAATACATCTGTAATGTCCGGAGAGCAATTTACTCAAGAGCTTTTGGACGGAAATAATTTGCAATGCACGGAGTTGTTACGCATGTCACGTGATTCATTTGTTCGACTATGTGTACATTTTAAAGAGAGAGGTTGGCTAAAAGATAGCAAGCATTTATCGGTCGAGCAGAAGATGGCTATATTTTTAATGACAATCGGTCATAATCAACGCTTTAGAGTGTTAAAGCGTAGGTTTCAACACTCAAGTGAAACGATCCATAAGTGTTTTCATGAAGTACTAGACAAAATGATGGTATTTGCTGTAGAAGTTATATGACCAGCATCATTTAATCCTAACCCAAACATTCCTGCAGAAGTTATAAGAGGACTAATTTTGTGGTTTTGATAACCTCTAAACCACAAAATTAGTCCTCTTATCCTTCTCTCCCCTCCTCCATCTCCACATCTCCATCTCCACACCTCCATCTCCCCACCTCCATCGCCGCCGGTGGCCTTAACACCTCCGGCACAGCCTTCTTCTTTGAGTTCTCTGCCTTCTCAACTCTTCAAACAGGTATTTTTAATTGATTTTTAGTCTTTAAATTAATCTTTTTTAATTGAGTTTAAAAACACTAGGGCAATACCACATATATAAATTCTACCTCTCGAAAGTGGGTTTGACCGTCTGGGAGAGATAGTTGCCTCTCGAAAGCATCCAATTTTGTATTTGTTATTATTTCTTAATTGTAATATATAAAATTCGTTGTGCCTTGTCATTTTTTACGCCTCTTCTTTTTTTTCTCCGTCACTTTGGTATGCCCTTCAGATATGAATATCCTCACTTTACCCATGGGTTGGGTTGGTAGACTACAGTCATCCTTTTGACTTAACTACCCATAGGTTATTATACCAATGACTGGCAACATAAAAGGAGCTCTTTTTCATAGTTACAAATATCATTAATTGGCCTTGATCATGATCATGTTGCTCTTTTTCATAGTCATCCTTTTGACTTAACCATCCATAGGTTATTTGATATTTGTATTTTGGTATCATGTTGTGAACATTCGATCAGTACTTAATGTTTGTTATTTATTACTATATGTTATTTATGTTTTTAACAGGTTTAACATGGATAATGCGCACAAAGTTATCTTTGTCATTTTGGTTTACTTTTATTTTAAATACTTCCGACCAAGGGCAATGAAACGTAAAAGGGATAATACATCTGTAATGTCCGGAGAGCAATTTACTCAAGAGCTTTTGGACGGAAATAATTTGCAATGCACGGAGTTGTTACGCATGTCACGTGATTCATTTGTTCGACTATGTGTACATTTTAAAGAGAGAGGTTGGCTAAAAGATAGCAAGCATTTATCGGTCGAGCAGAAGATGGCTATATTTTAATGACAATCGGTCATAATCAACGCTTTAGAGTGTTAAAGCGTAGGTTTCAACACTCAAGTGAAACGATCCATAAGTGTTTTCACGAAGTACTAGACAAAATGATGGTATTTGCTGCAGAAGTTATAAGACCAACATCATTTAATCCTAACCCAAACATTCCTGCAGAAGTTATAAGAGGACTAATTTTGTGGTTTTGATAACCTCTAAACCACAAAATTAGTCCTCTTATCCTTCTCTCCCCTCCTCCATCTCCACATCTCCATCTCCACACCTCCATCTCCCCACCTCCATCGCCGCCGGTGGCCTTAACACCCTCCGGCACAGCCTTCTTCTTTGAGTTCTCTGCCTTCTCAACTCTTCAAACAGGTATTTTTAATTGATTTTTTAGTCTTTAAATTAATCTTTTTTAATTGAGTTTAAAACACTAAGGGCAATACCACATATATAAATTCTACCTCTCGAAAGTGGGTTTGACCGTCTGGGAGAGATAGTTGCCTCTCGAAAGCATCCAATTTTGTAATTGTTATTATTTCTTAATTGTAATATATAAATTCGTTGTGCCTTGTCATTTTTTACGCCTCTTCTTTTTTTCTCCGTCACTTTGGTATGCCCTTCAGATATGAATATCCTCACTTTACCCATGGGTTGGGTTGGTAGACTACAGTCATCCTTTTGACTAACCACCCATAGGTTATTATACCAATGACTGCAACATAAAAGGAGCTCTTTTTCATAGTTACAATATCATTAATTGGCCTTGATCAGATCATGTTGCTCTTTTCATAGTCATCCTTTTGACTTAACCATCCATAGGTTATTTGATATTTGTATTTTGGTATCATGTTGTGAACATTCGATCAGTACTTAATGTTTGTTATTTTTACTATATGTTATTTATGTTTTTAACAGGTTTAACATGGATAATGCGCACAAAGTTATCTTTGTCATTTTGGTTACTTTTATTTAAATACTTCCGACCAAGGGCAATGAAACGTAAAAGGGATAATACATCTGTAATGTCCGGAGAGCAATTTACTCAAGAGCTTTTGGACGAAATAATTTGCAATGCCGAGTTGTTACGCATGTCACGTGATTCATTTGTTCGACTATGTGTACATTTTAAAGAGAGAGTTGGCTAAAAGATAGCAAGCATTTATCGTCGAGCAGAAGATGGCTATATTTTTAATGACAATCGGTCATAATCAACGCTTTAGAGTGTTAAAGCGTAGGTTTCAACACTCAAGTGAAACGATCCATAAGTGTTTCACGAAGTACTAGACAAAATGATGGTATTTGCTGCAGAAGTTATAAGACCAACATCATTTAATCCTAACCCAAACATTCCTGCAGAAGTTATAAGAGGACTAATTTTGTGGTTTTGATAACCTCTAAACCACAAAATTAGTCCTCTTATCCTTCTCTCCCCCTCCTCCATCTCCACATCTCCATCTCCACACCTCCATCTCCCCACCTCCATCGCCGCCGGTGGCCTTAACACCTCCGGCACAGCCTTCTTCTTTGAGTTCTCTGCCTTCTCAACTCTTCAAACAGGTATTTTTAATTGATTTTTAGTCTTTAAATTAATCTTTTTTAATTGAGTTTAAAAACACTAGGGCAATACCACATATATAAATTCTACCTCTCGAAAGTGGGTTTGACCGCTGGGAGAGATAGTTGCCTCTCGAAAGCATCCAATTTTGTAATTGTTATTATTTCTTATTGTAATATATAAAATTCGTTGTGCCTTGTCATTTTTTACGCCTCTTCTTTTTTTTCTCCGTCACTTTGGTATGCCCTTTAGATATGAATATCCTCACTTTACCCATGGGTTGGGTTGGTAGACTACATCATCCTTTTGACTTAACCACCCATAGGTTATTATACCAATGACTGGCAACATAAAAGGAGCTTTTTCATATAAAATCTATGCTTGATCAGATCATTCTCTTTTCATAGCTCCTTGACTTAACCACCAGTTGTATTTGTATTGTATGTGTGACATGATCAGTACTTAATTTTGTTTTTATTAATGTATTGTTTACAGTTTACATGGAATGCCAAAGTTTTTTGTCATTGTTTATTATTAACTTCGACCAGGCAATGAAATAAAGGAAAACATCAATGTCGAGACAATTACTCAACTTTTGGACGAAATAATTGCAATGCCGAGTTGTTACCATGCAGTGTCTTTGTTCCTAGTGTACATTAAGAGAGGTTGGCAAAAGATAGCAGCTTATCGTCGGCAAATGCATTTTTAATGACAATCGTCATAATAACGCTTTAGAGTGTTAAGAGTTTCAACTCAATAAACATCCTAAGTGTTCACGAGTACAGACAAATGAGGTATGCTGCAGAATTTAAGACACATCATTTAATCTAACAACATCCTGCGAGTTATAAGAGGACTAATTTTGTGTTTTGATAACCTCTAAACCACAAAATAGTCCTCTTATCCTTCTCTCCCTCCTCCATCTCCACATCTCCATCTCCACACCTCCATCTCCCCACCTCCATCGCCGCGTGGCCTTAACACCTCCGGCACAGCCTTCTTCTTGAGTTCTCTGCCTCTCAACTCTTCAACAGTATTTTTAATTGATTTTAGTCTTTAAATTAATCTTTTTAATTGAGTTTAAAAACACTAGGCAATACCACATATTAAATTCTACCTCTCGAAAGTGGTTTGACCGTCTGGAGAGATAGTTGCCTCTCGAAAGCATCCAATTTTGTAATTGTTATTATTCTTAATTGTAATATATAAAATTCGTTGTGCCTTGTCATTTTTTACGCCTCTTCTTTTTTCTCCGTCACTTTGTATGCCCTTAGATTGAATATCCTCACTTTACCCATGGGTTGGGTTGGTAGACTACAGTCATCCTTTTGACTTAACCACCCATAGGTTATTATACCAATGACTGGCAACATAAAAGGAGCTCTTTTTCATAGTTACAAATATCATTAATTGGCCTTGATCATGATCATGTTGCTCTTTTTCATGTCATCCTTTTGACTTAACCATCCATAGGTTATTTGATTTTGTATTTTGGTATCATGTTGTGAACATTCGATCAGTACTTAATGTTTGTTATTTATTACTATATGTTATTTATGTTTTTAACAGGTTTAACATGGATAATGCGCACAAAGTTATCTTTGTCATTTTGGTTTACTTTTATTTTAAATACTTCGACCAAGGGCAATGAAACGTAAAAGGGATAATACATCTGTAATGTCCGGAGAGCAATTTATCAAGAGCTTTTGGACGGAAATAATTTGCAATGCACGAGTTGTTACGCATGTCACGTGATTCATTTGTTCACTATGTGTACATTTTAAAAGAGAGGTTGGCTAAAAGATAGCAACATTTATCGGTCGAGCAAAGATGGCTATATTTTAATGACAATCGGTCATAATCAACGCTTTAGAGTGTTAAAGCGTAGGTTTCAACACTCAAGTGAAACGATCCATAAGTGTTTTCACGAAGTACTAGACAAAAGATGGTATTTGCTGCAGAAGTTATAAGACCAACATCATTTAATCCTAAACCCAAATTCCTGCAGAAGTTATAAGAGACTAAATTTTGTGGTTTGATAACCTCTAAACCAACAAAATTAGTCCTCTATACTCTTCTCTCCCTCTCCTCCATCTCCACATCTCCATCTCCACACCTCCATCTCCCCACCTCCATCGCCGCCGGTGGCCTTAACACCTCCGGCACACGCCTTCTTCTTTGAGTTCTCTGCCTTCTCAACTCTTCAAACAGGTATTTTTAATTGATTTTTAGTCTTTAAATTAATCTTTTTTAATTGAGTTTAAAAACACTAGGGCAATACCACATATATAAATTCTACCTCTCGAAAGTGGGTTTGACCTTGGGAGAGATAGTTGCCTCTCGAAAGCATCCATTTTGTAATTGTTATTATTTCTTAATTGTAATATATAAAATTCGTTGTGCCTTGTCATTTTTTACGCCTCTTCTTTTTTTTCTCCGTCACTTTGGTATGCCCTTAGATATGAATATCCTCACTTTACCCATGGGTTGGGTTGGTAGACTACAGTCATCCTTTTGACTTAACCACCCATAGGTTATTATACAATGACTGGCAACATAAAAGGACTCTTTTTCATAGTTACAAATATCATTAATTGGCCTTGATCATGATCATGTTGTTCTTTTTTCATGTCATCCTTTGACTTAACCATCCATAGGTTATTTGAGTATTTGTATTTTGGTATCATGTTGTGAACATTCGATCAGTACTTAATGTTTGTTATTTATTACTAATGTTATTTATGTTTTTAACAGGTTTAACATGGATAATGCGCACAAGTTATCTTTGTCATTTTGGTTTACTTTTATTTTAAATACTTCCGACCAGGGCAATGAAACGTAAAAGGGATAATACATCTGTAATGTCCGGAGAGCAATTTACTCAAGAGCTTTTGGACGGAAATAATTTGCAATGCACGGAGTTGTTACGCATGTCACGTGATTCATTTGTTCGACTATGTGTACATTTTAAAGAGAGAGTTGGCTAAAAGATAGCAAGCATTTATCGGTCGAGCAGAAGATGGCTATATTTTTAAGACAATCGGTCATAATCAACGCTTTAGAGTGTTAAAGCGTAGGTTTCAACACTCAAGTGAAACGATCCATAAGTGTTTTCACGAAGTACTAGACAAAATGATGGTATTTGCTGCAGAAGTTATAAGACCAACATCATTTAATCCTAACCCAAACATTCCTGCAGAAGTTATAAGAGGACTAATTTTGTGGTTTTGATAACCTCTAAACCACAAAATTAGTCCTCTTATCCTTCTCTCCCCTCCTCCATCTCCACATCTCCATCTCCACACCTCCATCTCCCCACCTCCATCGCCGCCGGTGGCCTTAACACCTCCGGCACAGCCTTCTTCTTTGAGTTCTCTGCCTTCTCAACTCTTCAAACAGGTATTTTTAATTGATTTTTAGTCTTTAAATTAATCTTTTTTAATTGAGTTTAAAAACACTAGGGCAATACCACATATATAAATTCTACCTCTCGAAAGTGGGTTTGACCGTCTGGGAGAGATAGTTGCCTCTCGAAAGCATCCAATTTTGTAATTGTTATTATTTCTTAATTGTAATATATAAAATTCGTTGTGCCTTGTCATTTTTTACGCCTCTTCTTTTTTTTCTCCGTCACTTTGGTATGCCCTTTAGATATGAATATCCTCACTTTACCCATGGGTTGGGTTGGTAGACTACAGTCATCCTTTTGACTTAACCACCCATAGGTTATTATACCAATGACTGGCAACATAAAAGGAGCTCTTTTTCATAGTTACAAATATCATTAATTGGCCTTGATCATGATCATGTTGCTCTTTTTCATGGTCATCCTTTTGACTTAACCATCCATAGGTTATTTGATATTTGTATTTTGGTATCATGTTGTGAACATTCGATCAGTACTTAATGTTTGTTATTTATTACTATATGTTATTTATGTTTTTAACAGGTTTAACATGGATAATGCGCACAAAGTTATCTTTGTCATTTTGGTTTACTTTTATTTTAAATACTTCCTTTTATGCTAACGATGTTTACTGATTTTTGTAACTCGGGAGCCGTGGGTGCCCTTGATGGAACTTTGATACACGCTAGTGTCCCCGCTGATCAACAAAATGTATATAGAGCAAGAGGCAGAGGTGATTGTTACCAAAACGTTTTAGCCATTTGTGATTTTAACATGATATTTACTTTCATTGTGGCCGGATGGGAAGGCACAACACATGATTCTAGAATATTAAATGAAGCTTTAGGAAATCCTCATTTTTGATTTTCCACACCCTCCTGTAGGTATTACTACAAGTAAAAAGATAATGTAATATGTATGTTATATATATATCATTTCAAATATTGACCATCTTATAACTTTTTCAGATAAATATTATCTTTGTGATGCTGCATATAGACATACATGTGGATTTATGGCACCATATCGCAATGTTAGGTATTGGCTTGGAGATTTTCGTCAGAGTCGTGCAATGACTAGTAAAGAAAAATTCAACCATGCTCATGCAAAACTTAGAAACGTGATTGAACGTGCTTTTGGTGTCTTAAAAGCTCGTTTTCCGATCTTGAAAAGAATGGCCTCATTCGATTTGGTTATACAAAGAGATATAACTATTGCATGCTTTGCGATTCATAACTTCATACGTAAAGAGGGTTTAAGTGATGACTTTTTCTCTCAATATGACCAGAACGAACTACATGACATCGAGAATCTGCAAACTGATTATGATGATGAAGACATTCAAACTCACGGGAGCGCAACAGATCAACAATACATGACTAATTTGCGAGATGAAATTGCAGCACAACTAATGCAAAGTAGAGCTTGAATGTTTAATTCACTTGATAATATGTAGCGCTTAGTATCCTCTTTTGTTTTGTGCGTAATTTTCGTTTATGTATGTTAGATATATGATTAGTATCCTTTATTTTAAATTTCCAAAAGTTTATTCTCTATATAAATACAAAATTTTGATTTGAAATGGTAATACGGTAAACTAAAGATATTCAGACGTTTTTGAAAAACAAACAGTCTAATATAATTCAGATTCAGACTTCTGAACCACCTATTAAGATTCAGATGTGACATTCAGATTCAGTCAAAAAACATCTGAAAAAACAAACAGGACTACCTATAAAGACTCATTTATACAAAATGGAAAAAATATGTCGGTTTGATGGAAAAACCCCTGGAAACTGAAGCACTAGCTCTAATAAAAATAGATCAAAACTCAACCTGAACCCCACGAAATCTGTAGATGAGTAAGTATCAAGAAAATTGTTTACATTATCCACCAACAAATGTACATAAACTCCATTAAAACCAACTGATCTGAAAGCTTTATTGTATAATAAAGGTGATTTGCTATGTCCAACTGGCTTCCCAATAATACCGAATACTTTTGTGTCAGGACCTAATTTTCTGAAATTAAACAAGTCCAAAAGATCCCTAATTGTGGGCTGCCCGGGTGCCGATACCTTTCCATGCTCAAGGGTGCCAAATGTCAAATATCCACCAAATTTCGGGCAGAGTACTCGAGACATCAGACCTTTTTCACCCATCACCATTGCTATTATTGGAACCTAAATGATTAATTAAGGTACTTAAATAACCACGTAAGCTAATAAAACCGCGAAAAAAATATATCTAATTTACAAATTTCATTGCATGCATGACTTATGCCGCTTACTTGGGAATTAGCAGTAATGTGAAAGACTCGTGCTACATCAATTATATCTACAACGGTTGTTGCAAACCTGACAATGTCAGCTCCTGTTGACTGTATTTTGCAACAAGGTTCCCAAGCTCTTCTATCGAAGGAGTATTTTGATAATTGTGGGAAGAAACTATGAGTTTGCAAGATTTTGTAAAACCCTAAATTTCCATTCATTTGAAATTCCATTTTGCCCCTCAAACTTTTTTTTTGATTTTAAGAACATACAAATGATTATGGAAGAACATTATGTTTTTAAACTAAGTATGAGAATTAACTACATATAATTCAAAACATTACGTTATAAATAAAATTCACCTTAGAATTATAACGACCTAAAAATTTGAAGATGACTTTTACGATCGACACGACCTAAACTATATATACTATATTAAAGAAAAACGACTGTCTTGTTTGCTTGATTCAATGTATTTGAATCACATTCCATAAAATAGTGAGGTAAAGTGGCTTATATAACACCACGTTATATGGATTGCACATATAGGCATGATCACGTTATCCTTGATATCAATTTTCAAATCATATATATTTCAAATCATATATATAGTCGCTTGATTCACATCATTTCCATTCAAACTCCACAATTCTCGGCTGAAGATAACTGATACTTAAAAACAAATCAATTCAATTTAATGAAATTTATTACTTGCCAAAGAAGTGAAAGACGCTCCACCAAATCCTTCTTCATTTAAAGCACTCTCTCCTTCTTCCTCCCTGTCATGCGAAACAATAAACCATATCAACACACATTCAAACTGCTACTTTTTCGAAGACCCTGTCGCGGCATTTGTGATCCTTAAAGGTGTTGTCGCAGTGGTCCTAACCGTGGGTGCTACAATTGTTGCTGTTAAGGTCGTGGGTTAGAGCGGCTTAATCTTGTTGTCCTTCCTGTTCTTTCTTATTCGGTTCCTCAAAGGTATCACTAATCCACCTTGTATTTCTTTTCTATTTCGACACACATATATGTTGCGGATCTGAGTAACTAAAACAACCTAATCTAAATCTTGTGTTACCACGTATATATTAATTCATGCCATCGTTGAACATATATATATATATATATATATATATATATATATATATATATATATATATAAGAAGTATAATACGTATTTTGGAAGCTTATATCGCACGAGTCTTATTAACAAAAGACGTCAAGTCATGGGTTGATACTTCATATTATAAAGTCGTATGGCTGTTGTACGCCGGGTTATGGGTTCGGGCATATCTCGTTGAATCTTGACGTCGAGTCATGTATTATTTTCTTTACGCTATTAAAATGAAATTTATTGTTATTACATGTATCTAGCCATCTTAAAAGAAATTGTTTATAACAAATCATACAAGTGAGGACATGAAAGTTGTCACCTTTATACTTCTATAACAAGAACAATATAAGAGTAAAATGAGTAGTGTTCATATTATTTTGGAATACGAAAATCACGTTTGTAGAGTCGGTCTATCAATCTGGAGCGAAGATAATGGCTAGAAATTAGCTTACGAAATTTGCATTCAAATAGTTACTTTAGATTTTCCATTTTCTTTTTCGCATTTATGAGTCATTTAGTGCATGATTTTATTATGATCATGAGAAATTAGATTACGAATCCTGGTGTTGTGTACGTTCAGCCGTGGTTGTATTTTCGGTTTCGATCATGTCTCGCGGAGTGTGTGTCTTGTGTCGGATCGTGTCTAAAACTAGTATAAACAAGCCTTTGGAAGAGAATGTACGTACCTATATGAATCTAAGATAAAAATAAATACAGTATAAGGCTATATAGAGACTATGAAATATTATCATAGTAGGCAACAATTGGAATGAATTCTTTATACTAAGAAGATAACCTAACAAGTTGTTTATGCATCTGTGTCTAACAAAAACAAAACGAGAATTGGTTCGAATTCGGGTCGGTGGGAAAAATCACATGTAGTATATGAATGATTGCATGGCTTCATGTACTATTAATGAAATTATATTTTAAACCTTAAACTTTGATAATTGTCATATTAAACCCTAGACCTTGCTAAATTTACATTTAGACTCTAAACTAGGATAAATTGTCATATTAAACATTAAACTATTATATCGATCACATTGTCATTTGTGACCCTAATCTATAAAACTTACTTAAAAAGGAAACTTGCTATTTTTGGAACCCTGCTATAAATAGAAAGTTACTAAAAAAATAAAAAGCCGACGAAAACGAGAAATCTGATTTAAATAAGATATTAATTTTAACACGACCATGTGTTAGTGTAGATTCGTTGAAGATGGAGTTGCTTCCGACCTTTGTATTTTCTGTCGTGTTTTCATTTGCGGTATAAGGTACAGATATTCTGCTTCTTTAATAAGAGGCCTTCATTCTCTTATTATGATTCATATTAGGGTTCCCTATACCATTGCTATGTTCCCTTCATTCATGAACTCCGATTATTGAACCATCATGATATTGAACCTTTTGTGATTATGAACCATGATTATGAACCTATGATTATGAACTTATGAAACACGATATTGACCTATGCAAGTAAACTAGAAAAACATGATTCATGATACTTGACCTTTACCCTCAGTTTGATACTACGAGCCACTCACTAGGCATGAGGGTTTCATGTCCATGTCAGTCGATGCACCGATGGCATGACTCTAGGGTAGGAGAGTGATGACCTATCCCGTCCCTGCATGTTATGTTTATGATTCATGTTTATGTAGAGGCAGATTATGGCCACCTGGGGCGTATGGATGCATCCTAGATTTGTTCATGTTCATGTTATGTTATGTTATTCATGGTGACTGATGGTGTGTGCGATACACGTCTTTCACACTCCGGGAGCTAGCTACTCCAACCCATGATGAGGACACCCCTCATATTTACAGGATACTAAGAGGTCTCCCCTCTACATGTTTATGATTATGATTATGCTTATGATTTCATGTTATGGGCTCGTAGTGGATTACTGACCTTTCTTTACCATGCACCTTTTTCCTTTCCCTTATGATACCATGTATTCTTACCATGTATTCATGCTTCCATTCTCATTTACTCATGTATTATTCATTATGCTACTGCTTTGTTTCCGTTATATCTGTTCACTGGGCTTTTTAAGCTCAGCCGCACGTTTTCTTTTTGTGTGCGGCAGGTTATAAGCAGGACGACGGGTTTGGGTATGAGTGAAGAGACTTTTGGACTTAGAAGACCTTGATAGTATTTCTGAAGTAGAAGTCATTAGCAGGATTGTTTTTGCAGACTTAGTATTTAGTTTTGTTTCATTCTTAACCTTATAATGTTAGTATTTCATTTGTAACCTTTGTACTCCTTTGTATTATTGAAGATGTATGCTTGTGTATGATTCTGATATGTCACCATTGTTGTGACATCTCTACCCTTGTCGGGTCGGGGTGTTACATTGCACTTTGTAGGCTTGTTCCCATGGATTAAGTTGTTGAAATCATCAACGGCCTGCATTTGAGTTACGAATAACAGTATAGTACTTTAGACGAGCCTATGAGCACGAATAGACGCATTTAATGTCAAGAAGAAAGGAACCTTAAGCTCAACATCGATTTGATCAGCTCCTAATTCCATTGCTAATCAAAGAGCAGCCAATCGACTTTGTTCATCTCTGTCGTACTGACCACCTTCCCATGTTGGTCTAGAAAATAACATATAATCAGAAACCTTTTCGGGAAAGATAAAGTGTTACAACGTCATGTAATATGGTCAATATAATCAGCCATTATTGGTGCACATATCAATGTGCTGTTATTCCTTCTTACTCCATTCTCATTTTCACCAACCATCTTCACAACAGCAGCAGCAGGTATCACCTAACAACAACAACAAAAACAATAAAAAATAAGTAAAGATATGAAGGTGTTATGAAAATGGGTTGTTTCTTTTGACTTACAAGTTCCATTGTTTGTGTGTGTGAACCGCCCATATAATCACTTCTAAAAGAAATTAGAATGTACAGAAAGAAACAAGACTATCCTCGATAGCAGAAATAGCGCCTACATAGTCCCATCATTTGGTGTCCTAATGACTGCTCCTATCGACTGTAACATACAATCAGTAACAAACAGAATACATAAAAAGCCATAGTTTGATCATAAAATACCTTTGCAACTGATCTTCACCACCAAAATCCCAACTAGTACTACTATCCGATTCATCATCATCCCCCGTAATTATCAATCTCACCTGCACCCAAAAAAACAATATTTTTTTAACAAATTGATGGAAATAAAAGATGGGTTTTGTGAATTGAAGGTTAATTTTGTGGGATTGAAAGGTTAGGGTTAGGATTTTGGTTTGGGGGAAAGTGGAGGGAAATAGAATTATTTTGGGGATTTGGTGAAATTTCGGGTTTTTTTTAGAGGGAAAGTGAGGCATAAAATTATTTGAGTGATATTTGGTTTTTTTTTTTCTAAACATTGTAATGAAAAATTAGTTTTAATGTCCGTTTACCTATGGGCTTAAACATAAAACTTCAAATAAAGTATGGAGTACTAATTTGGTTAGTGTGAAGTAGATTATGTTTTCTGTTATGGGATGTTTACTAAATTAAGTGATGTGGGCCTTTTCTATATTAATTTATTCAAGAGAGACAAGTTTTTGAAAGTCCCCTCATTGAGATGCATTAAGGGATGGGTGTTAGACCCGTTTCCCGGGTATTGGGACCCCACCCTAAATGAAAATGATAAAGGCCTTATGTGATTGGCCAGTCAACATTTGTTGCATTTTAGTCAAACCCGATAGTCAAAGTGATAGTTAAAGAATGTGTTGGAAGGTTATAGAAATATGATGCATAGACTCAAGGGGCTAAAGTTGTTAAATTGTAAATGAGTTATAAAGTTAATGTGGCTAATATAGAAAGAATGGAACTTGAGGGACCATTCTTGCCAATGGGCCAAACTTGTGTTTTAGCTAATATATCCAGGAAAGTTGTAGACTTTTCCATAATATTTTGGGGTCTTTGGGAAGGCCGGTTTCTAGAGAAAAGAAGAGAGGGAAATGATGAAGGTAGAGGTGCTATGATGATGGTTATTCAATGGCATGGTTCCTAGCTTGAATTCCCATGTAAGTAATCTCTATATCTTGTGTTAATTGAGGAATTAAGAGGTTAGGGTTTGTAAACCCTAACTTGGAAAAGATGATTAAATGGTGGGATTGATCATCATATAATCAATATATGATTATATGATGATTAGTGTTGTTAGGAATAAGCTAATGGTTGTATAAACCATTTTTATGATTATTATGTTATGTGTTAAGATTTGTATGATGTTATGATTTAGGTGTTATGATGATGATGTTGATGATGAGGCTTTGATGTGCTTAGCTTGGAGCTAAGGTAAGTAAAATGATAGTAACATGTGTTATATGGATTTCTAACACATGTGTATTATGTATATTTGGTGTCAAGTATATGGACTTGTGATGCTTTGATTGTGGCTTATGTGATGCATAGATGCTATGGTATGAGTTGATGTTATGTGTTAGATGAGATATGAGGTAGTAAGCCATGAAGTAAGTGTTATGTATATGATGCTTGTGTGGTTTGAAGTATAATGATATGTTATTGATCGTTTTACTTACTAAGCGAAAGCTTACGGTTTAGTTGTCTAACCTTTTTGTAGGTTCTTGTGAGATTGGATGGCTTGTATATATGTGGATTAAGGATTGGATATGCAAGTGTAAGGTAGAATGCGTGTAGGAGCATAGGTAGTATACCGAGCTCATTCAAGATGGTACCCCCGTAAGTCAATGTATGGTTTGTAAGGTGGAGTCAAGTGTCAAAGTGTATGATAATGAAGTCCAAATGATTTGGTAGTCGTTTGGTATGTCAAAGTATGTTTTATGTGTTTATAGTCTAAGTTAAGGGAGCGTTTGGCACAAGTGTAAAAGTACCCATTTTGGGTAGTAAACGGGTCAAGTGTCAGTTAGAACACGTTTATTATGTTAAGTTATTGATCGATGTGGGTCAAGTTTGATGTAAAACGGAAGTAGTATAAGTGGTCTTGTTGTGTAATGGGCCAAAATGAGTTTTAATGTATAACCCGTCAGTTTTGGAAGTACTATTCCGGGTAGTCAAACGGGAGATGTTTTTGTATGGAAATGATTTTATTGATATACTAAACATATCTGGAAAGTTTGGTTAAGTTTCGAGTCCGGGAGGTCGGGTTTCTGAGCGGGCTTCGCGAAAACTGCATTTTAGAACAGTAGGTGCAGATGTTCTGTCTCAGATGGGTAGATACGGCGCATCTCCTTTTTGAGATATGGTGTATCAGGTGATACGGCACATCTCCTTTTTGAGATACGGCGCATCTATCCAACAGTCCTGATTTGGTAATTTTCTAAATGTCGTACAAAACAAACCGTAAGTCGTTGGTGGTCGTGCCACCTATCTTTTTGAAGGTAATTGAAAGTACTTTCATTTAAAAATAGCCTCAAGGGTTGAATGTGTAATGATTTTTGTCAGTTTATGTAAGAGTAACAGCAGGTCAGTTTTAGTCAAGCGTTTTCGCGTAAAAGTTTAAGTTTTTGGTCTAAGCGGGCACGGGGCGTTACAAATTGGTATCAGAGCTTCGGTTTTTAATAGAATTAGGTTTCCACTATAGGGTGCCTAGTCTTAAACCACTCGTAGAAGCTTGGACGTAAGTGTTAGTTGCGCGGAATGTGATTGTTTAGTGTTGATGTGTATGTGATAGAAGTCCATGGGGACTTGAGATGCTTAAATGATTAGTTAGCCGTGCACCTCGGTTGGTGTCGGTGATTTTATTGTGATTATGCGATGTATGATAGAGTTAGAGTTATGAATATGAGTAGACATGCTAAGTGGTATTAGAGACGGGTTAGTAAGTGAACTAAAGTTTATGATGCCTTAGTTATAAGGTTGGCTATGGCTTGCGGCTAGTTAGAATGTTGAAGCTTAGACATAGATTGATTATGTGATATGATATATGATGCCATAGACTTCATGTTTTGATTTTGAATGTTTTAAACACTTGTCGAATAAGTGTTAAGTGTTATGATATGATTGTTTATGTGATGTTAAGTGTTATCGTTTATGCGATGATAAGTCTATGGTAGTTGGTTATATGTATAAGTTTTATGTGATGTGCTTGAGAGCGCGATTGATTAGAAGTGTATGAGTTAAGATAGATGCATTGGAATGCATGTTAAGTGTTGACCTAGTTGTGGTCGGTAAAGTTGAGAGAACACATTGATATGTGAAATAAGAGTTAAGAAGCGTGTTAATTATTTGAAAAGCATAAGTTCTTAAAAAGATTTAGATAAGTAAGAAGCAAATAGCGAAGCATGTTTGTAGTTTGGTAAATAGAAAGACATGAATGAATATATGCTTGAGGCATTGATTTTTATATGAGTAACTAAAATGAGAAAGTTAAAGAGTATAGTTAAAGCATGATGAAGTCATGTGTATATAAAACATTAAAACTAAATTGTGTTAGTAATAAATGAGTAGAAGCGATGAATGAGATATAGATAGCGCTAGAAGTCATAAGTGACTTGAAGAATACTAGAAAGAGTTGTAAAACATGAATGTGATCATGTTAATATATTTGAATATGTAAGATGAAATTAACGAAAGTGTTATAGAATAAACCTATGTAAGGTTTATATATGTGTGAGTTGAGTAGACTAAATAAGCGATAGTATGAGTTGAGAATATGGTCAACAAGGGTTGACGAGTATTAGTAAGAGTGTGTTGTAAGAACACGTAGAGATGTGTAAGTTGTAATGGATAAGCATTACATATAATTTGTCTAAAATAAAGATGGCACATAATGAATGTATGAGTCAACTTGGGGTTGACGGATGAAAGATAAGTTGCATTGTGAGAATGCAAATATGATATATGGACAAGTGTTATATAGAAACTTGTCTAGATGATAGTAAGCGTGATAGTGAATGTTGAGATTGCGTAAGGCAATGAAAATTTAATAAATGATAGTGTGTGCCTAATAATATAAGTACATGAAAGATAAAATGAGTAAAGATGATAAGATAAATATAGCTTGGATCCAATGCTCTAATTATGGTATCCTTCGGGATAGCCTAGCTTGCCTATATGGCATGGATGTTAGCTTGCCTTCATTGGCATGGTTGTTAGCTTGCCTTCATTGGCATGGATGTTAGCTTGCCTTCATTGGCATGGTTGTTAGCTTGCCTTCATTGGCATGGATGTTAGCTTGCCTTTACGGCATGGATGTTTAGCTTGCCTTAATGGCATGATGGTTAGCTTGCCTTTATGGCATGGATGGAAAGTTAGTGAGATTGGATCCAAGGCTAGAAAAGATGGAAAGTAAAATAAGTACGAATGTGATGGTGGAAGCATATAAGTAGGATGGTTTATGGTTTCTTGATTTAAATGGATTGGGACGCCTTTTCATTTAAATGAAGAATTGTAAATCGCCGAACCATAAGTTTATAATTCCTTGTTTACATAGATTGGGACGCCTTTTTATGTAAATGAAGAGTTATAAATGAGTGGGCTTATGTGTAGCCGATATCACATGAGTACGGATAGTGATATGAGAAAGTGAAAACTAAAACATGTTAGACGTCATAAGAAAAGATAGATACGAATAAAATTTATAGCGGCGTTAAGGTAATGTGTGAAACCCTAAGATAGACGTCTAAAATAAATTATGCATTAAGTTGATGAGTAAATTGGGGAGCATTCCCGAGATTTAGTAAGAAAGATTGCTTAAGTGTTGCGTGTGAAAGATTTTTGAAGGTGCCAATTGTATGGTACTTTATATATTTTGAAATAAGTTGCCGGATTTTGGCATAGATACGTATTTGGTAGTATGTGGAATGTGAGATTAACTGGTATAAGATGTTATGTCTTGTTAGTGCATTGTTGAATGCCGTGTTTATAGTGTTGAAATTTGACTTATCTAGAGTCAAAGTAGTAGATGTTCCTGGATGACAAGTAGTCATTGTGGGAAATCTTAGAAAAGTTGCGATGAGAAGTGTTGTTTATAGTAGATTATGAGCTATGTTTATGTATAGTGAGTGTAGAATTTGCGAGATCACATAGATCGATGCAAGGTAATGGCTTAGAAAGCATGAGAATAAGGACATGTATAGGTCGTGAATTGGTTTTGGATAGTTTTAGACGAGAGATTTCGGGGACGAAATCTAAATAAGGGGGTAGAATTGTTAGACCCGTTTCCCGGGTATTGGGACCCCACCCTAAATGAAAATGATAAAGGCCTTATGTGATTGGCCAGTCAACATTTGTTGCATTTTAGTCAAACCCGATAGTCAAAGTGATAGTTAAAGAATGTGTTGGAAGGTTATAGAAATATGATGCATAGACTCAAGGGGCTAAAGTTGTTAAATTGTAAATGAGTTATAAAGTTAATGTGGCTAATATAGAAAGAATGGAACTTGAGGGACCATTCTTGCCAATGGGCCAAACTTGTGTTTTAGCTAATATATCCAGGAAAGTTGTAGACTTTTCCATAATATTTTGGGGTCTTTGGGAAGGCCGGTTTCTAGAGAAAAGAAGAGAGGGAAATGATGAAGGTAGAGGTGCTATGATGACATCAAATAACGACATATTATTAGCATCATTTATGCTATTTTAATGACTTGTTTTATATCACTTTATATGAGAATTGATACTTAATTGTTTACTTTTGTAATTCTCAGTATAAACAAGCATTTGGTGAAAGTTAATGATTTCGGACGGAAATTGGAGCAAAATGAATCAAGTTGGAAAAGTCTGCTGAGTTGAAGAGATTAAAGACCATTGCCTGACTTTGAAGCATGCGCCGCATCTGATTTTATCATGCGTCGCATATGAAACTTTGGTCAACGAAGAAGAACCAACTTGTTCTACTCCAGATACGCCGCATCGGACCAATCCGATGCGCCGTATCGGCCATACACAATCCTTACCAAAGAAATCAAGTGGAGATTAGAAGCTTAATGAAGAAGTCAAGATTACAAGTCGACACTTGAAGATGCTTTCGTATTTTGGCCATAAAATCTTCATCCGGACTCCGATTTAGTTGATTCAAGCGGCCACGCGAAGAGAAAAAGAAAATCTATCTGAATCTGAAGGAGATGCGGCGCATCTGGTCCTTAGATGCGCCGTATTGGGAGATGAGGCGCATCTAGTCTTTAGATGCGCCGTATTGGGTCAGTTTCAGACTTGAAGGCTACGTTTACTTATAGATGTGGCGCATCTAACTCTCTAGATGCGCCGTATCGACCCAGATTTCAGAATCTATAAATACCGAGCTCATTAACGAATTAGGGTATCATTGGGGACCCTCGGGATCATTCCCAGACGTCTGTAAACATCCCAAAACAGCAGAAGATGATATTGAAGATCCATTCCATCCACGAAGAACATCTCGAGCCAATTTACTTTGTTTAATCATTCGGTTAGCGTATCGTTTTCATTATGAATTCTTATTCGTTTGCTTTGATTACAACTTTATGTATTGTTACTGAGATTATGGGCTAACACCCTTAGGTGTTAGTCATGTTTATGAAGTTTTATTAGTTTTTATGCTTGTGTTGATGTGTTTACTTTGTTATTGGATTGGGTGCTTATCGATAAAAACTCGTTTATTGCTTATAACTAGTAAAAGTCTATGTAACTAGATTATGAACTTATTGGTTTAATGTGGTAACTTAACTATCTGTAATTGTGGTTACTTTAATTGATCATAAAGTGTAGTAATCCGAATCCTATTAGACGGCTTAGAGGGAACACACCGGAACCGTGCCTTATGCCACTATTAGGACTAGTAGCGCGTAATGCCAAACTAGGTTAGACGGTTTAAAGCGATAAGTTAGTATTGATGCTAGATAGGTCACTATGATCATGTCCTCTTTCCCACCACGATGGTAGGTTATTCAATTGTGACAGGATTAATAATCGGATTGATGGCAAAACAATTGAATGAATTAAAACAAGTAGACATAAGCATGTATAACTATTAGATGGATTAGACTTGGCTAGCATGTTCTTCTATCATTGAATTCACATTTGCTTTTAATTAGTTTAATATTTATTTTCTCGTATTTAGTTTAATTAAACACACAAAATCGTGATAGCCTCTCAGGCTAAAACCCCAAAAGTATTTACTTGCTTTCTAGGTTAGTTAGTTTAGTAATTAGAATACCTTTAGATCACTTTAGCTTCGCTCCTAGTGAACGACCCTTGCTTACCTAAAAATTATACACATTGATCGGGTACACTGCTCGTTAGTGTTTTAGTCTATAGGTTAGTTCGGCAATTATAAATTTAAAACTTGGTTAAAAATAATAGACTATAAAAAACACATCAAGTTTTTGGCGCCGTTGCCGGGGAGTGATTGTTTTAATTTGATTTATTGGTATTTTAGTTTAGTTAGTTTTATTTGTTTCTGTGTGTTTTTGTGTTTCTGTGTTTCTGTCGCAGGAAGGCAATACGGCGCATCCTTGTCTTAGGATACGGCGTATCTGTCTTATATCAATACGGCGTATACAGGTCAATTGTATACGGCGTATTGACGTTCTGTGACCAAATTTTTTTTTATCATTTTTCTTTATTTTTGTTTATTTAATTTTTATTAGTTTAGTTTTTATTTTTGTTTAGGTTACTGCTGTTCTTGGTTGTTTATCTTTCAGGTAATAATGATGATGGACAATCCGGACATAACTATGGAAGAATATCTGAGGCTTAACAAAGAAAGATCCTTGTGCAATAAAAAGGTTTACGATTGGGAAAAAGCAAGATATGGTGCACAAGTCATAAATGATAAAGAACCCACAATGGAAGAATACTTATTATCAAAGCAGGAAGAGTCAGGGAAAGAAAGAAAGACATTGCCATTTAGACACACTTGGACTTTATCCAATGATGATGATGAAGAAGAATCATGCGATTTTGGTGCAATTAGGTTTCCGGCAATAGTTATTGATGATGTTATTTCTCCGGAAGTTGCCCAAGATGAAGAAGAGTAACAAGTGTTTGATTTGAATGAAAATCCGGCAATTGTTTACAAAGAAGCTTATTCATCCGGAAGTGCTTATGATGAAAATGAAGATGAATGTGGAACAATGGTGTATAGTGCTATTATTTGTAATTTTCCACCCGAGTTGGAAAATATATTCTCATCCTATCAAAAACACCATGATGATATTCCATCGGATGAAGATAATAAGTATTCTAATATTGAAAGTTTTGATTGTATTGTGTACAATGACATACCGCAATTGCCACAACAAAAGGAAATATTTAGGTGTGGAACAGATGAGCCAGATTATGACCCCACAAAGGATTTTGAAGAAATGTGGGATGACTTATTTGAGGCGGCTATTCGGGAAAAAGGATGAACTTACAAGACCACAAGTTGAAGATGAAGACTCACAAGATGAATTGGAGTCACTTACAACAAAAAGTGGTACTAATTTATTTAATATTATTAATCCCGGTACTAATAATCTTGCTAGTTTTCCTAAACAGGTTGCAAAACGAAAGAATGATGAGGTGGAATTTACTGCACCAACTAATGATGTATATAAAGCACCTGTTATCAACCCATTTTTGGTGGAGCTCGAGAAAGAATTCAAGGATGAGCTGGTGGACACGACCATGATTGAAGAGGATGATTTCAATCCTATGAAGGATATAAAGGAACTCGAACTTTTACTAGCTAAAGACCCTTTCTCATCTTTTATGGAAGTCAAGGGACGCCTTACTACCAATGAAACATTTAAAGAAGAAAGGAGATTCATTGATCCTCAAGATACTACTCTTTCACATGGAATGCTCACGTCATCCAATTTATCAACCAAACAGGGTAAGGTAATGAAAATATTGCCAAGGTATGATATTTACATATTTCTTCCATCTCTAGTAGCAAATTTACACTCTTATAGTGTTTATTGCTATTTTCACCCGCACTTGATTCCAAGTGGGGGGACGTACACCCTATTACCTAGTAAATAAGGGTGGAGTCAGGCTCGTGACTCGAACAAAAACAAGCGCTTCGTGGGAGGCAACCCATGCTTGTCTTTTATTTTCTTTTTAGTTTATTTTATTTTCTTGTGTTTATTTTTATTTGTTTTTTTCTGCATGACTGCTGTCGCTGTATTCTGCTGATACAAACGATACGGCGCATCTGTATTCTAGATGCGGCGTATGGCGTTTTAATTTTATATACAACGCATTTAATAATTCGAGTACGGCGCATCTATCCCCTAGATACGACGTATTCTGTTTTTAATCAGAAAAATTTTAAACTATAACCGACATACGACGCATTTGCTGTACAGATACGGCGTATCTAATTATTTATTAAAAACAGTATTCGAATTAATAAAATAAGAAGCGACGCATCAGTTTCTATCGATACGGCGTATTATCCCATTGCATGCAGTTTAATATTTCCTACAGGTTGTTGATGCGACGTATCCAATATTCCATGGATGCGGCGCATCGACACTCTGACCTGTAATTTTTCGTAGTTTTATTTTTCTAACCAATGATTAACGAGATGTTCTCGAGTCTATTTTTCTGTGGTCTCTATATTTTTACAGGTCTGGGCAATTGAAGGTATTGATGAACTCCCATATTACATAAGCTCACATTCTTACATTGGAGGATCATACCGAGCAAATCTCAGGGGAGTTCTCCGTTCTAATTCTTTCTATCTCTTGTTTTTAATTTCAAATACAAACAACGAGGACGTTGTTTAACTTAAGTGGGGGGATGGAGAATTAGAACGTTACTTGTCCTTAATTTTTCAAAAATATGCTTTAATCTATGCTTAATTATAAAAATTTAAAATTTTTTTTAGCATGTTTTTGTTTAATCTAAGTTGCATAGCTGCACACATAACCTTATTTTCAAAAATTGTGAACTTATCAAAATTCACAAATCTATGAGTGTGCCGGTGACTTGTAAACTTTAGAACTTGGCTTGTATACTATTCGAGACCACCATAATAAGTATTATTTATATAATTGGAATGACTTGTCTAAATTGGTAAAATTCTAGGATTACACCCAAATAGCCTTTATATGTTATGTGATATTAGCTAACTACACTGGTTAGTTAACCCCCATATAACCCTTTTGTTACTCTCATTTTTAGAGTAAGATACCCCTAGAAAAACACTCAGAGCCATTCCTTTCGTTTCTTACACCTTTGTTATAATGTTTCGTTACACCCTTACACCTTAGCCTACCCTGTAGATTAAAATCCGTGGTTAATTGCTTTAGGCAAAGTGTGTTTCCTTACATTACCTGTGTTCGCGTGCGTAATTCATTATCTTTGGTTAGTTTTGGAAATTGCACAATGCAATTGGTATGAAAGTAAATATTGTATAACTTTTAGTTTATTTTTCGTGTGTTTACTACTTTCACTATTATTTTTTATATCTGAAGTTATGAAGATTTTTTGTGATGGTGAAGTGGTGAAATTTTACACCAATAGCTATTTATGTTTTATGTTATGAAAATAAAAAAAAAAAAAAAAAAAAATCGAAAAAGAAAAAAAAAAAAAAAAAAAAATGAGAAAAGAAAAAGAAAGAAGAAAGTTGGAAGTTTGTTAAACCAACGATGTAAAGTTATGTAAGTGGTTCATATGGCCACTATTTGTTGTATATTATATTATGGATTGATTGGGAGTTGGCCGTTATGGGAACGCCAACTAAGGTTACTCTTTGATTGAGATCTTGTTGAGTATAATTCGTGTCTACCTAAAGCGTGTGTTTCAAGTGTTAAAGCGTGAGTTATTCTATGATATGAGTCTTATTCATGGGATGGTTGGGATAGTGATTAACCACACTTAGGATTTTAATTTATTTGTTTAATTTATTTTTCATTTTTTACACCAATTTATATCCCAAATATTATCCATACCCTATATTATTCTTTATCCAAACCTTTGATTTATTGAGATTAGGGATTTGAGCAATCTTAAGTATCGTAGTCGTGGATTCGGCTATGTATTTATGATTTTGTCGCCCTTTTTGATATAATATTATTGGTGAAGATTACTTGGTCCTATCTTTAGCCTATTCGAGTTAAGGATTTGAGCAATTGCAAGTATCGTGTTCGTGGATTCGATCATGTATTTGTGATTTTGTCGCCTTTTCTGGAATTTGAGATCGATAGAGATTAAAGAGAATGATTAACCCTTAAGCCTACAAACCCTTTTTACCGCTTTAGACTTGTTATTCCTTGGCTTTAGTGGGGGAGATGTGTATACTTGCCAAGCTTATGATAGAATATTCGTCACGACTGGACAGTTAAACGATTAGATTTGCTTTTATCAAAAACATTTTATTTTATTTCTAATTCGTTAAGTGTTTGGTTGTGTGATTATGATGAAACGAATACATGCTTAAATATAAAAATAAATCCTAATATCTTTTAGGATACATTTTCATAAGTTTAATCTAAGGTTTACTTGAGGACAAGTAAAGTTCAAGTGGGGGGATATTTGATGACATCAAATAACGACATATTATTAGCATCATTTATCCTATTTTAATGACTTGTTTTATATCACTTTATATGAGAATTGATACTTAATCGTTTACTTTTGTAATTCTCAGTATAAACAAGCATTTGGTGAAAGTTAATGATTTCGGACGGAAATTGGAGCAAAATGAATCAAGTTGGAAAAGTCTGCTGAGTTGAAGAGATTAAAGACCATTGCCTGACTTTGAAGCATGCGCCGCATCTGATTTTATCATGCGTCGCATATGAAACTTTGGTCAACGAAGAAGAACCAACTTGTTCTACTCCAGATACGCCGCATCGGACCAATCCGATGCGCCGTATCGGCCATACACAATCCTTACCAAAGAAATCAAGTGGAGATTAGAAGCTTAATGAAGAAGTCAAGATTACAAGTCGACACTTGAAGATGCTTTCGTATTTTGGCCATAAAATCTTCATCCGGACTCCGATTTAGTTGATTCAAGCGGCCACGCGAAGAGAAAAAGAAAATCTATCTGAATCTGAAGGAGATGCGGCACATCTGGTCCTTAGATGCGCCGTATTGGGAGATGAGGCGCATCTAGTCTTTAGATGCGCTGTATTGGGTCAGTTTCAGACTTGGAGGCTACGTTTACTTATAGATGCGGCGCATCTAACTCTCTAGATACGCCGTATCGACCCAGATTTCAGAATCTATAAATACCGAGCTCATTAACGAATTAGGGTATCATTGGGGACCCTCGGGATCATTCCCAGACGTCTGTAAACATCCCAAAACAGCAGAAGATGATATTGAAAATCCATTCCAGCCACGAAGAACATCTCGAGCCAATTTACTTTGTTTAATCATTCGGTTAGCGTATCGTTTTCATTATGAATTCTTATTCGTTTGCTTTGATTACAACTTTATGTATTGTTACTGAGATTATGGGCTAACACCCTTAGGTGTTAGTCATGTTTATGAAGTTTTATTAGTTTTTATGCTTGTGTTGATGTGTTTACTTTGTTATTGGATTGGGTGCTTATCGATAAAAACTCGTTTATTGCTTATAACTAGTAAAAGTCTATGTAACTAGATTATGAACTTATTGGTTTAATGTGGTAACTTAACTATCTGTAATTGTGGTTACTTTAATTGATCATAAAGTGTAGTAATCCGAATCCTATTAGACGGCTTAGAGGGAACACACCGGAACCGTGCCTTATGCCACTATTAGGACTAGTAGCGCGTAATGCCAAACTAGGTTAGACGGTTTAAAGCGATAAGTTAGTATTGATGCTAGATAGGTCACTATGATCATGTCCTCTTTCCCACCACGATGGTAGGTTATTCAATTGTGACAGGATTAATAATCGGATTGATGGCAAAACAATTGAATGAATTAAAACAAGTAGACATAAGCATGTATAACTATTAGATGGATTAGACTTGGCTAGCATGTTCTTCTATCATTGAATTCACATTTGCTTTTAATTAGTTTAATATTTATTTTCTCGTATTTAGTTTAATTAAACACACAAAATCGTGATAGCCTCTCAGGCTAAAACCCCAAAAGTATTTACTTGCTTTCTAAGTTAGTTAGTTTAGTAATTAGAATACCTTTAGATCACTTTAGCTTCGCTCCTAGTGAACGACCCTTGCTTACCTAAAAACTATACACATTGATCGGGTACACTGCTCGTTAGTGTTTTAGTCTATAGGTTAGTTCGGCAATTATAAATTTAAAACTTGGTTAAAAATAATAGACTATAAAAAAACACATCAGGTGCTATGATGATGGTTATTCAATGGCATGGTTCCTAGCTTGAATTCCCATGTAAGTAATCTCTATATCTTGTGTTAATTGAGGAATTAAGAGGTTAGGGTTTGTAAACCCTAACTTGGAAAAGATGATTAAATGGTGGGATTGATCATCATATAATCAATATATGATTATATGATGATTAGTGTTGTTAGGAATAAGTTAATGGTTGTATAAACCATTTTTATGATTATTATGTTATGTGTTAAGATTTGTATGATGTTATGATTTAGGTGTTATGATGATGATGTTGATGATGAGGCTTTGATGTGCTTAGCTTGGAGCTAAGGTAAGTAAAATGATAGTAACATGTGTTATATGGATTTCTAACACATGTGTATTATGTATATTTGGTGTCAAGTATATGGACTTGTGATGCTTTGATTGTGGCTTATGTGATGCATAGATGCTATGGTATGAGTTGATGTTATGTGTTAGATGAGATATGAGGTAGTAAGCCATGAAGTAAGTGTTATGTATATGATGCTTGTGTGGTTTGAAGTATAATGATATGTTATTGATCGTTTTACTTACTAAGCGAAAGCTTACGGTTTAGTTGTCTAACCTTTTTGTAGGTTCTTGTGAGATTGGATGGCTTGTATATATGTGGATTAAGGATTGGATATGCAAGTGTAAGGTAGAATGCGTGTAGGAGCATAGGTAGTATACCGAGCTCATTCAAGATGGTACCCCCGTAAGTCAATGTATGGTTTGTAAGGTGGAGTCAAGTGTCAAAGTGTATGATAATGAAGTCCAAATGATTTGGTAGTCGTTTGGTATGTCAAAGTATGTTTTATGTGTTTATAGTCTAAGTTAAGGGAGCGTTTGGCACAAGTGTAAAAGTACCCATTTTGGGTAGTAAACGGGTCAAGTGTCAGTTAGAACACGTTTATTATGTTAAGTTATTGATCGATGTGGGTCAAGTTTGATGTAAAACGGAAGTAGTATAAGTGGTCTTGTTGTGTAATGGGCCAAAATGAGTTTTAATGTATAACCCGTCAGTTTTGGAAGTACTATTCCGGGTAGTCAAACGGGAGATGTTTTTGTATGGAAATGATTTTATTGATATACTAAACATATCTGGAAAGTTTGGTTAAGTTTCGAGTCCGGGAGGTCGGGTTTCTGAGCGGGCTTCGCGAAAACTGCATTTTAGAACAGTAGGTGCAGATGTTCTGTCTCAGATGGGTAGATACGGCGCATCTCCTTTTTGAGATATGGTGTATCAGGTGATACGGCACATCTCCTTTTTGAGATACGGCGCATCTATTCAACAGTCCAGATTTGGTAATTTTCTAAATGTCGTACAAAACAAACCGTAAGTCGTTGGTGGTCGTGCCACCTATCGTTTTGAAGGTAATTGAATGTACTTTCATTTAAAAATAGCCTCAAGGGCTGAATGTGTAATGATTTTTGTCAGTTTATGTAAGAGTAACAGCAGGTCACTTTTAGTCAAGCGTTTCCGCGTAAAAGTTTAAGTTTTTGGTCTAAGCGGGTACGGGGTGTTACAATGGGCCCACTCATTAAGTGGGAATAAGCGAAAAAAGAAACACACCCATACTTAACCAACATTTAATCAAAAGTTAAGGAAACACAATCATTATTATCCATGCCTATGCCAAATAACGTAATCAAATTTTATCCAACATAAGTTAAAAGGGTTGTTTAAAAGATGAGTATATATTAAACAAACATTAGAAGTTCTTAATTACAATTAATAACATGAAACTTGAAGTATAAGTATCTAAAAGGATTATAATATTTCATGAAACCAAAAGAAAATTAAGAGAAAGGTTGGATCAAGTGGTTAACACTCTTGCCTCTGGAGACAGAGGTAAAGGGTTCGATCCTCACCCCTTGCAAGGCCGGAGGCCCTTTTCTACCTTTGGTAGAACCGGAAGCAGCCTCTAAAAACATGAACACAATACATTTTTGTGTTTTCTTTATCTCCAAACGCCACACTCAAAATCCCATAACTCTCATAACTTATATATGAGTCAACCTATCAGGAAAACAAATTTTGAATTAATAGAAATATCTAGTTGTTCAAGAGGTATGAGTGATGAATCTTGGCATATGTTTATAAAGAATGTATCTTGGGATTATAATGTATATACGAAAAAATGTTTTTTATGGACCAATTACAATTAATAATTAGCAAAGTACAGACATAGTTTGGTCTTTTTATATATGTATTTTGATTTTGTAATAATTTTAGGCGATGATTGTTGTGGATATGGTGAATGGAGAGGTAGGCGGATGAAAATGAGAAAAAAGACGAGGAAATCTGGTGGGTGGATGTTATTGGGATCAAAAGACTAGTAAAAAGACTATTTTACCCTTATGTGACTTGCGCATGAGGGCTTTAACGGTCAAATTTAACATCAGTTTGGTCAAGGGACTGTGGGTGTTAAGAGTTTCAAAGTTAGTGACTGTTTATGTAAACAAAAGTCAAAGGACTAAAGATGAAAGTCAATGCAAACCACAAGGACCATCCGTGTAATTTACTCTAATTTAAGAAATGGTAATTTGAATTGATCTATAAAAACTATGCAACTAAAGTGTAAAAAGTATCTTAAAGGATTATAATATTTCATGAAACCAAAACAAAATTATGTAACACAATGCCCACACAGTCAAACATTTTTTTGGGTAAAAGCATAGTCAAACATTTTGCTACACATAGATTATAATTTTAATATACACTTAACAAATGCTAATTTGAACTTATCTATAAAAACTATGCTTTGCAAGAGCCCTTATTCATTTGAAACTTGCTTATAGTATTCACACCAACAAAAATCTCGAAACAGTATTTCAATGTATGCTTCTGTATTTGTGAGGATCATGTTCAAATGATTAATATTAATGTTGCACACTAACTGTTTGATATAATGTTTGTTTTTTAATAGTGTTGTAAATTGGTGATGTTAGTGTGACCCTTTGATCACCGTTGATATCTTCTTATTGAAAATTTATAAGAGTTCAATAATTTCATATACAAAATGGATCCATTCTTAAAATAATATCAAAGTTAGGGTGAAAATGTCAAGTTTTTAAACCTGTTTGGACCCATTGGAAAATTAAATTAAAAGATAAGACAATATGGTAAATTCTATAAACATGATGGTGCCATGTGAAAATAACAAAAAGATATCGTCTTCCTCATATGGGCCTCGTTATTCCATATTTAAAAAAAATCGTTTGAAACTTGAAGCTAGTAGATTTTTTACAACAATCTTAAAAAAAAAAAAATTAATAATAATAATAAAATAAAAATAAAATAAAAAAACGGTCGAAATATGTGACAAACAAGGACGAATTCAAGCTCGCCGTGTAGACGAGGAGCTCCCCAACAGCGAGCCATAGCAAATCTGGATGGTGTCATGGGCAAGCATGGCGAACGTGCCCTGTCATCACGGCGAGGGATGACGAAGCCCACACCCAGTGCTCTTATATTCCTAAAAGTTTTGTTTACAGTAAAAAAATGTCATTTTACCACTCTTTTTTACACACTTTAAACTATTGGTAAGTACATTCCTAAGCGATTTTTTTTTTTTTTTTTTTTTTTTTTTTTTTTTTTTTTTTCAAAAAACCTTCGTTAGGTTAGGTGTAATGGTCACCCAACCAACACAAAAAAGTGAACTTGGTGAGCGCCGGTGTTCGGCCGTCATGGGCTTGGCTCGCGATGATGTTCGTTAGGTGGTTTGCACCCTCCAACATAACCCATGTCTTATATGGATGTTTATTGTTAAATACAGTACTTGTCTTCATATAGAGTTGATAGTGACAAAAATGGTTACTGCCAAATTGGAAAAACCACGGGGATTACATTTGCAGCTTACTTTAAAATTTATCATTTAAACCCCACTCTAAACCTATTTCATATCTTACAATTATAAGGTATTAAGTTATTAACGTGACATATCACCTTACTTAAAAATGTGAACCCGGCCAACCACACAAAAAAAGTCATAATGTGAAATAAAACTATTCGTTATCTTATTATTAAACCGTGAATTATCTTTTGTAACCACGCCATGAAAAAATTAAAGAAAAAAAAAACAAATTCCGTATATGAAAAAGTTCAAAAAAATAAACTGACCTGCAAATATATGTTACACAAGGAATCGTCATTGTGGTCCTTTAACTTGTGATGCTGTTTCGAAATGAACCCTATAGTTCAAATAGCTTTAAAAGAACCCCTAGAGAACTGGACCAGAATTTAGATGCGGAATGATGAGTCTGGTCCTTTGAGTTATGATTATGTTTCGAAATGACCCCTGTAGTTTTGAAAGTTTTAAAAGAACTCTTGAACTTTAGTTTGGTGTGTGGACTGTATTGGAGGTTTGCGGATCGGGTAAATGGTTGGACTACTGATTGTGGTCCTTTAAGTTATTACATTATATCAGAATGAGCCTTGTGGTTTTATTAACTTTAAAAGAGCCCCTAGACATATATTATAGTTCAAAATTCATTTTTATTTACGAACATTATGTTGAACATATAAAGCGATATATGGATTACTAACTCAAAAAAGTAAACGTTGGATTACAAAACTTATTGAAGACAAGACTTAAGCTAATAAACTTTTGAATTTTTTACCCTCGAATCACCTGTATTACCACTTAGTTTTAGAAAGAGATCTAAATATGAAGTGAAAAAAATAAAAGAATAAATGAACAAAAACGCAAAATTTAGTAACATCCAAATATGTTAACCTCTTTATAAATAGTTACGCATGTAAAATTTTGAAGGTCATTATGTCCTAATCACTTAATCTAAAAATAGTGAAAGTCTGATGATTTGTCGGGCTTCATACGTCTTGCATAGCGATTTGTAGAGTTCTAAGTTTACCTTGATCACAAAAGATAATCTTAAAAGTTTCAAGAAAAAAAATTTGTTCAAAGCAAAGTCAAAGTACAAAAAGCTAACAAAAAACAATCGAACAACCACAAATAGGATTATTATTCTACACTATTTGCAATATTCAATGAAAAGTAACCATAAAGAAGTGTTATTTTAGAAAAATTCATTTAAACTAGCAAATTATTGATGCAAAATGGTAGGAGAATCACAATCTATATCGGAAAGGGGAGGTTATTTATAGCTGATGACCTTTTATACTTTTTATTTCTGTGTGACCTTGCATTTGAGCGCTTACCTAAACGTCCTTGGAATGTTACATCCTTTGGTACAAGGAATGAAGGAAAACGTGTAAAACGAACTACAATTTCTTTTTAAATGCCGAAAGTGGCTAAACCTCAATTGAAGATTTACATGACCAATATTTTGTTTTTAGACCAATATTACTTTTGTAAAACACTACTCGTGTAGTATATCTTATCAGATTTCTTTTTAAATATTATACACTACACAAAGGGTTGTAGACATTGACCACGTAATAGTTAGAGGGTATAAGCATAATTTTAGAAACAAAAAGCTCCAATTCATTTTGAACGCTTTCTTGTTTAGCTTTTTTATTTAGAGATCTTTTTTAGTATAAAAGCTTTGATTTTGTGTATTCAAGTCTTTTATTTTTGCAAGAGCTTGTTTTTCAAAACAAAAAGCTTACAGCTCAAAAAAATTATAAAAAAGTTCCATACCAAACAACAAGACCGTCTCAGGAATATGCTCTTTTAGTGTGTAAACTTTGATAAACCTTGAAAGATTCATAATTACTACACTAAACATGTTATAGAAGTCCAACCAGTAATATATTATTTAGATATTGCTATTTTCGTAGCATTTTTCGAAGAAGAATTGTTGATCATCTCTATTAACCACAATCCATTTGGCCATCCATCTTATATTATTGACCACCAAATAAAAACTACTATAAATACATGTGAGTGTACTAAAAAACCAATATATACACATACTAAGTCCAATATATCACATTTTAACTATTATAATACAAACAAATATTTCACACTGAAGATAACTTGTTATCTTAAGTAATTAAGTATACAATTCGTGATTACTAGTTTATAACATGCGATGAATCCAAGCGAATTGAAAATCTCAACGAAATATGCAAAAAAAAGAGAAAAACAAAGCTCAAGACTCAAGAGTTACATCTCCATAACAAAAAAAATCATTGCAAAATATAAACTAAATGCGATGATCTTGATCGACATGAAACTCAGGAGGGCATGAGTTATTGTTCTTTTATTTGTTTTTGTTTTTTGCTAACAGGTGATAATTGATGAATTAATAACTGGCCTCAAATTTGAATATAACTATCCAAGGCTCATTATTGGGTTTTAAGGAAGGCTTCACATGAGCATATTTATACATGGGCTTTTTCATAAAATGGGGCCCTTATATCGCCCGCTCAGCTCGACCTGGCCCAAATCCAGCCGTACCAAACAGGACATGTTTAGTGAAACGAGTTATAACTTATACTTTAAGCCGAAAACATTAGTTCATTTTTTATAAAATTGTTTTCCAAATTAGTTGAAGTTTATTATTGTAAAATCATCTAAAAATAAATCAATTAAATCTATATATATAATAAAAAAAGCTTTTTTTCTGAAATTTGTCACGTCATTAAAGCCACTTGGCAAAAAAAGCCAGCTCAATAATGCCAGCTCAATAAAGCCACTTCATCAATTATATTCAACCCTGTTTCAATTCGAACAAAATTGGCTGTTTCAATTAACCCATTAAACACATTAAATCATTCGTAACACCTTCCTTCAACTCCAAAACACGCTCAAAAATCATCCAAAAATAAGTTATGAATTCAAAAACACCATTATCAAAACACCGATTCAAAGATACGAATTCAAAATGTATGAAGAAATCATTTTTGTTACTCATCAGTGTGTCAGTGATTCATGGTAAGTACCGATTTAATTATAATATTATGGTTTCAAATTATTAGTTCCATATTGCAATTATTTGATTTTGATTAAGTTATAAGATATTTCCCATTGATTATATTCAATTTAATTGTGTTTTATAAGAACCCTAGAAAAAGAATTGGGGATTTTACTAATTGGTATATATTCAAGTTATGAAAATTTCTCAAGAAGGTACCTTTTTCTTAATTATTCATATTAGATTTTATATACTCGATCAGATATGTTTCCAGTGAGAAAAGATTTTAAAAAGCGTACATATCTTATAAATCTTGGAAAAGAAAAATATCCGATCATGAAGGTGAATTAGTGTTCTTCTTTAACAACGTCTTCTTGAATACCTACTATAGATGCAAAGCATGTCGCTCAAGGTATTTTTAAACTTTAGAATTACAACCGGAAGGTATCATGTCTGATAGCAGTTTCTAATTAGTCATTGTTAAGGAACGAGGATTCTCAATTAACATCGATCATCCTTTTGTTTGTGTTGTGCGTGATTTTGCTACTGATGCTTTCAATGTGGTCGTCCAGATATGGTATTCCCACTTGCTTCATAAACATTTAATTAGAAGTTGTTTATAATTTGTTGGAAATAAACTCAATACACTTGGAATATACTGATCAGTTTTAAGGTATGATGAATTAAAGATTAGCTTTTATTGATTTTATTTTTGCATACCAAGTCTTTGATAAAAGTCCTGAATGAATTTTTTATTATTGAAACATGTTGTTTTTGAATGTAGTTCTTTGCATATCAAATAAAGGGTTGATAGCGTATGTAATTAAAGTGCATAAGCTTTTCTCGAAAGAATCCTAGCCAAACACCTCCTAAATAACATGCAGAATTTGCTGCAAGGTTGATTAAATCTATCAATTGTGTTTCAGGTATTGAGTGCGGGAAGCAACAATAGGCAAGTTCAGTGTTATTTGGGACTTCCATCAAGTGAAGACCGGTGCACATGAATGCTACCGAAACCAACATGGTGGAGGTGGTATGAGAATGGGTCAGATTGGTGTGAAGAAACACTTAGCACCATACTTGCATTCACACCCTGTGGTAAGCACTAAAATCCAAAGCTCGACATTCTCAATTATTGCCAGTCTATGTGTATATAGCAAGTATCCGAATCAGTAAATTTCATACAAGTAGAATTGAACTGTTGCAAAGAATGGACATTGTGATAATTTATTACTTTAATGGTAATGTGCCCACTCTCTATTGTAATTGTGCATCCACTCTCTATTTTAATTGTGCATCTTGATTTGAAGGTGGCGACGGGAGTTAGTGGCCCCTGATCACAGTCAGCAACTTGGTACTATTTCTGCAGCCCCATGGGGTTCAGCTCTTATTCTCAAAACGTTATCAACAAGCAAAAAATGGTTTGTACTAATAATCTTATTCTCAAAAGTCGGTCTATAAGCATAATCTACTCCTGTTTGTGCTACATTTGTTTACAACAAATAAACAACGAACTATACTTATTATATCACTTTGTGTTACGGGTTCATAACTTGATTCTAATCAAAGGTGTTAACTTCAACTTATGGCATCTGTATATGTGATGGTAAACTTGGATCCAACCATTTGAACAGGTCAAAAATCAAGTCAACCATGATTACCAAAAGAAAAAAAGTTGGAACAATGTCTTCCTTATAATTGCCATCTTTGTCTTCTTTTTGTCTCGATTAACTGACATGTTAATTTTGAAAACAAGAGTTTGCATAGTGTTTACTGTTTTAAAAAAATGCAATAAAGTTGCAACCACCTTGATGCAACTTATGTAAGTAATTTATCATCGCAACTTCTGTAACAATGAATATAATATTTTCAATTTTTCGAGTTATTCATATTATAATTTTTTCCTTAGTTTTTAGCGTGCTTTTTTTTTTTAAACCAACAATTACCCTTTTTTTTTTTTTATTTTTTTATTTTTTTTTAGCGTGCTTTTTTTTTTTTTACCAAAAATTACCTTTTTTTTGTTTTTTTTACCAGAACCTGTTTTGACCCGATACACAGCCCACACGACGTGCCCATATTTCCACCTCTATTAAGAAGTAAAAATGTGTACCGCAATTTTGATAGCTGATTCCACACTTGAAACCAGGACACCGAAAAAGAAGTAGATAAAATTGCTAAGACAAGACGTGCAGTCTGCATGATGAGCAACAACACAGCTGTCTCCGAGGTTTTCAATAGGATTGACCATAAGTTTTACCTGATGTATGCCAAGCGAGAATTTGTACACTAGTATGTGGGTGAAGGTATGGAAGAAGGTGACTTCGTGGATGTACATGAGGATCTTGCTGCTCTTGATAAAGTCTTTGAGGAAGTCTGTCAAGATGCTGAAGAGGGACAGGAAGAACAAAAAGAAGAGTACTAGGTATGTCGTACTTAACCTTAAAACAATTAAACAAGCACATACTAACAACTGAAAGCATAAGCCTCTGGTTACTAGGTGTACAATTTCTTAAATGCAGCTTTTCTTGAATCCTAGAAATGGAACTGGTAACTATGAACCAACATACTTATAATTTATTTGTGCTAATGTGTAGGGTTGCAATGGAGAAAACTGTTCATTTTATACATGAATATAGAATGAAAAGCAAGCATAAAAAAGGGCTGATATCAAATCAGAAACACAACCCCATCACACCAATCAATCCCGCTATTCTATAAACTTTTAAAGGTAACTATTTGCTGAGAACTTTTCATGCAAACTATTTTAATAAACTCTAATGAATGGGGCATTCTAAACTTGCTGATTATCGAAGTGTTACAACAAGATGGTACAGGGCACCTGAGCAATGTGGATCTTCATTGTGGCTTTTGCATTGGCTTGAGCGCTACATGCTTGAGGTAAGTTGACATTTTTTTTATATGGTGATAATGCTAGACTTGATCTTGACTGTGACCTTGCTTTTAAACCAGAAGATGTGCCAAAAATATAAGAAAATATGGTATTGTTCTGTTTTAATAACATTCATTTTGAGTATAGCTAGCGCGTATCTCCTTATTGAAAAAACCTTTTTAGTAGAACCCTGTTAGCTTATAGACATAAATCCATGGTTTAAACTCACACTATTATCTTCACAAGTTTTACGGCATTGATGACCCATATGAGGCACCGTTAAACTCGAGGTACATTTGGTCTTAATATTTACTCTATTGTTTGAAAAATGTAGTATTTGACTTAGCAAGTGTTCAAGATCATAGTTAAAAAACCGTATTTGACTTAGAAGGAGGGCCCTTGCCCCTTAGAGATTGTTTTGTTAAAATAAAAGCGTATTCCCAAACACGAACACGCACCTCCCTTAATTTCTTTCTCTAATAATGTAAACACTATTATTTGTAGAGATGATAAGAAAGGAATACCAGCATCTGAATGCTCATGATTGTTGAAGTAACATGATGAAGTTTGTTTATAAAATTAGATTGAAAATGTTAGAAAATGAGATAAACACTCAACCACAACAACTATAATATGTAGCACTCGATCTTGACTTGAATGATGAACCGAGCACTTCCTCTTTAACATACAAATCGACACAAGTACTAGGATGACTCACATATACATATTAAGAACAAGAAGAGAGTAGTGGATCTTATGTTAATTTTAGTCAAAGGTTTATTAGCTTCAATGAAAAGGAAATAAACAATGACAAGGGGAAACACACACACTCTCTTTCTAACAATGAGGCACACTAATAACTGAGAAGTGTGTGTGTTTTATACGTACAGCCATCAAACCAAATGGGTTTGGATGGGCTTTGACTTGGGCTATGAGTGGACTAGTAAATGTATTACACTTATACATTTGGACTATAACAAAACTAATACTACTAGCCCACTACTTTGACTACTTATTTCATTACACACTTAAGTCTTACAAACTAATGACCATCACTTTTGCAATTCATAAATTAATTGCTAACAATCTCCCCCTAAGGGATGGTCATTTCAATGATGGTCCCGTAATTGGTCTTTTGTCTTCAGTGACTTGAACTTTGTGTGTTAATGCAAAATAGTCTTCATTGAATGTTCCTTCATGCGATGTGATCTTCAAAGAATTGTCTCTTGGTCGTTCTTGCCTTGATCTACTCCTTCATTCCAGATGCTTCGTCATAAGTAGATGATGATGGTGGATGAACTTTCGTCGGTACCTGCATAAAACAGTTAGCAATAAAACGTCCAGCGGCCATCATGTCGTGAGGCAAGATCCTTAGATCTCATTAAGACTCATACAACTTGTATCCTTTTGATGAACACAAGTGTATTGCATAGGAAGTGTTCCTAAGAGATCTTTGATGAATCTCATGTCTCTAGACTCAATAATGTGCGTTTTGGTTTAAGTCGTCGGAGGCATGGAGCAGAGTGCCACCTTTTCAATATCAACACATCTCGGAATGAGAGGCCGATAGATTATGTAGTGTTCTTCGTGAGAAATGAAACAAATATCTTTTAAGAGATATCTGAGTGGATAGGAGGGGTGGTGCAATGCGTCACTGGGTCCATGACGTCTTGTCTTCAATACCAGTATCACCTTAGTGAATACCGATAGCAGATGTATTGACCCGGTTTCTGACCTAAGTTTTCATGGAGGGCTATTTCTTTTCACCCTTACAAAAACTTTTCTTTTTCATTCTTCAACCCCTTCTTTCTCCTTTCTCATTATACTCCTTTTTTTCAATCTTTCCTAAGGACTTTTAATGCTAAGCTATTGGAATAGTCCTTGGGTAGATCCCTCCAGTTCTGGCGGATCATTGGACATAACCTAACCATAATCACCTTATTACTCCATGATTATCCTAGATTATTTGTCACATGCCATTAAACCTTGTGAAAATCTTTCAACGTGTTTATGAGAAAACACATTTTGTTCACATTGAGAGTTTTGCATTTTTGAAACACTCCCCCTTCACATGTGCTCATGCATTTTTGAAATAAATTGCACATGATGGGTAGAGTTCGCACATTTGAAATGATCAACTTTCAATAAACATGACCTTCGCGAGACACGCTTGCATCACTAGTTAGACTAGCTTGAAATTATTACCCGTCCTGGTCATATTCAAAGATCTTCTCTCGAATTGGTACATTCTACTCAGACAAGTCCTTTGCGAGACACACTTACATCACTGGAAAACCAGCTTGAAATTATTACCCGTCCAGGACATGTCTTTTCGATAACTGACAGTTAGTTTCGTCAATTCGAGGGTTCAACTGAGTCTTTTTGAAGAACTCATTTTGAGATTCAAACCACAAAACTTTTTGATCACATTTTAATCACGTCCTCTCCCCCATGTATTTAATAAACACTTAATCTCCCCCTCAAAAATAGCATGAAGTGGTATTTTTGAAAACAGTTGATTAAAATGAAACTTTTTGTGGAGAGACGGACTGATTTTAGCATGAAATTGGAACATTTTTCTTTTTATACCCCCTTAACCAAAGCATTTTATTAAACATTAGAGTTTAAAAGCAGTTAAGGGTGTTAGAGGGAGTTATCTTGAGCACAAAATTCATTTAAAGACTTTGAAAAAATCTTCTTGAAATCATTTTGATTAAGTGCTCAAGGTATTTGCTTTTCGCCATTAACATTGCTAGTCCTGATCGGAAATAATCAGAAGTCATTCAATGTAGCGCGGGTTTCGTACTGAAATGCACGAAAGCCGTAATGAAGAAAAATTTGAGAAACGACATGTTTTAGAAAAACATAAAAAAGAACTCTCGCTCAAGCATCTGTACATGCCCGTATCATTGTTAAATGAAATTTCTAGATACGTACAGAATATTGATTAGACGAGAGACATGTCGTGAGAAGAATATTTTTGGATTTTGATGTTTTATATTTTTTATGGCTTTTTGAAATTTTCTGTATTTACAGTATTAATTTTGAACAAGTATATATTTACAAAAATATTTACATGCGAAGCTTTTTGATATAAATCAAGAAGATTCGAGAAGACTTTCTAACTCTTCGAGAGTTAGGCTTCACATTCCAATTCGACGAACTAAGTTTTCAAACCGCTCTTTTGGGAGGGCCTTAGTAAATAGATCGGCGAGTTGATATTCAGTCTTCACGAAAAACAATTCAACAGTACCATCTTCAACGTGCTCTTTTATGAAGTGATAGCGGACTCTAATATGCTTGGTCTTCGAGTGTTGAACTGGGTTGCACGAGATGGCTATGGCACTTTTTGAATCGCAATACAAAGGTATGCGGTTGAAAGAGAAACCATAATATGTTAGTTGTGTCCTCATCCATAGAACTTGGGCACAACATGCAGATAGAGACACATACTCGGCCTCTGCTGTTGATAAAGCAATGCATTCTTGTTTCCTTGAGGACCAGCCTACTAGTTTTTCTCCCAGAAATTGCGCTCCGCCTGATGTACTTTTCGCTGTAACTTGACAACCGGCATGGTCTGCATCTGAAAATGCTATTAGTGTAAACTACGAATCCTTCGGATACCAAAGACCCATGTTAATGGTTCTTCGAAGGTATCGAAAGATCCGTTTAACCTCTTGGAGGTGAAGTTCGGTAGGCCTTGCCTGAAACTGTGCAAGTAAGCAAACAGCAAAATGAATATCTGGTCGGCTTGCAGTTAGGTACATGAGAGAACCAATCATGCTCCGATATTTCTTCGGATCCATGGGTTTCCCATATAGGTCAGCGCTAATTTTTGGTGAAGTGACCATTGGAGTACTAACAGAGTCACAATTGTCCATTCCATGTTTTTTCAAAATCTCAATTGTGTATTTAGCCTGATTAAGAAAAATACCACGTGGGGATTGATGAATTTGTAAGCCTAAAAAGAATTTTAATTCACCCATCATGGACATTTCGAATTTGCTTTTCATGAGATTTTCAAAATGTTTTGAATGTGTCGGATTAGTGGACCCAAATATTATGTCGTCCACATAAATCTGAACAATCAAAATATCATTTTTGTATTTTCTTGTAAACAAGGTCGGATCAATTGTTCCTTTGGTGAAATTATTAGACAACAAGAAAGATGATAACTCGTCATACCACACCCGTGGGGCTTGTTTCAAACCATAGATTGCCTTCTTTAGCTTGTAGACGTATTCCGGATGATCTTTGTCAACGAAACCGTCCGGCTGACTCACGTACACTTCTTCCTTCAGAGTTCCATTCAAGAAAGCCGTCTTGATGTCTATCTGATAAACCGTGATGTTCTTGTGAGCGGCATAAGCTAAGAAAATCCTGACTGGTTCAAGCCTTGCAACTGGTGCGAATGACTCTTCAAAATCTATCCCTTCTTCTTGTCTGTATCCCTTTGCCACCAGACGAGCCTTGTTGCGAATTACAGTCATTTCTTCATCCTTTTTATTTTTCCATAACCACTTAAGATCAATGACTAGTTTGTCAATTGGTCTTGGAACTAAATCCCAGGTGTCATGGATTTGAAATTGAAGAAGTTCTTCCTGCATCGCTTCAATCCAGGCATTATCTGCCATTGCTTCCCGAATGTTCTTAGGTTCTATGAGACTGACTGAGCAGACATAGATGCACATGTCGCAATTGGTGTGAAGTTGTTTTCTTGTCTGAATTGGTCTTGAGGGTTCACCAATAACCTGTTCAATCGGATGGTCTTTTGTCCACTGTAATGTTGAAGGGTACCTTGGACTGAATAAATGTGTGTTAGTCGGTTCATGTAATCTGGAAGATGATTCACCAGATTCCGTTCCAAACGGTTTTTCAAAGACTTCTTCGTCTAACACAGCATTATTTTGTTCTTGCTCATCAATTCTTGGTAGAACAATTTCAATGAATGGAGTTGCTGGAGTAAATGTAGATGATGTTGATGTTGAGGGAGTTGGTGCGCCAGCTTCGAATGTTGTGGATGCATCTGGATTTGGTGGAGGTGGTGGTGGTTGTTGAGTGGGTGCAGCGGAATGTTGGTTAGATGCATTTTTCGAAGCGCCACCATAGTATTCATCGTACATGAACTCGAAGAAATTATCCAGTCACTACTAGAAAAAAGGCCTTTAATGACGCCGAAATTATGACACACGTATTTTATTGACAAGCAAAAGTGTATGTCATAAAAAAACTGTCATAATTTATACAATTTGAAAGACTTATGACACGCAATTATTAGAGTCATACAAAAATGTACCGGAACACGGGATACACTTTCTTTGCGTGTCATGCTTAAGTGTCATTCCCTGTGGATATATAACGATTCATTTTAGGGTTTCACTCACAATTTCACACACACTTAAATACTCTCTCTCTCTATTGTACGCCGCCATCACCATCAACACCATAACCACCACGAGCATCGTCTTCAGCCGCCACTCTCCAGCTACCAGCCACCGCTGCCGTAATTCCGTATCTCTCTTCCTCTCTCTCGTCTATTGGGTATGTCAAAAAGTGCTGCTGAGTGTTTGGAGAAGCTTGCGGTTGTTGAGGGAGAGATGTTGACCGAGTTTAAGGCGTCGTGTTTGAAGACCTTTGAGGCGAAAAAGTTTGATTAGGTATGGTTGAGTTAGGTGAAATTGTGATCATGATTTATGTTATAATTAATTGCTTCAATGTTTAATGTGTTTGCTGTAATGTACGTAGGTGAAAAGTGTTAGGGAGACTATGATTCAGATGATTGAGGCGTGGAAGGCGATTCCTGATGTCTCCGAGGAGGAGGTGTTGACTCGGCCAGAATTGCAGTCGTCTTCTAAAGGAAGTAAGATTATTATTTTTATTTTTTATCCGTTAGTGTTATTCCTTTATTTTTTAGTGTTGGATGATATAAAGCTGCATGCTCACATGATATTTTTTAATTATGGTCTGATCTAATGTTGGCCTTTTGGGATTAAAGGAGTATACACATGCTTTTGTTCCAGACTTTAGTTATTTTGATGTTGGATTACAGATCTTCTTTAGGAATCCTTTGCTTCGCTTTAATTTCTTTTGGTTCATGTGGAAGTGGAACAGAATAGAAGAATGTGATTCAACTTTAGTAGTTATTTATTGCTTATTTGGGATTTTATTATAGCTTGACTGATTTTTGAAACTTATTGCTTATTTGGGATTTTATTATAAGCTGCCGGCGTGCAGAGTAATCAATTGTAGCATCTTATCTGTGATTTATAAGTTTGATTCATTGTAATACTCGATGAACATGTTTGCATCTGTTTTTGGTAGGATTAATTTTGTTTCAGGAGGTCTTACCTTTTAGGCTTTTATATGCGAGTTTCTTCCGTTGACGGTAGTTTGTATTTGTCTAACAGGACTGTGTGTCTATGTGTTCTAATAGATCTTTGGAGACCCCAGAGTTCTTGTCTTTGTTATGCTTTTCTATGTTCTTTTCATTACACGCTGTCATACGCCGATACCGGTGTTGAGTAGACATCAGTGATCCGGTTTTAATTTCTTTGATTGACATGTCCTAGACTGTAAATAATGATGATGATGAAGAAAAGAAGTGGCGTCCGTATGTTTTTTCTAATCCTGATATAATCAAGCTTTGTAGTATGCTAAATTGTTAATCATGTTATACTAGTACATGATATTTTCGAACAAGTTTTATTGGCTATTACCTGCTAAATAGTGCAGGTGGGTTGATGATCATTTGGTTCATATGCTATCACCAAATATTTACCGCAATACTTCTGAGGCTCTGGAATCCTTTGACTATATCACTAGCAATGGTAAGCATATACTGAAGCTAGTTTTAAAGTAATTTACATATGGTCTCCTTGTGGTCATGCTCAAATTACATATTTACTCCAAAAGTTTGAAGTGCAATCCTAAAAATTTTGTTCACCTCTTGCCATATCAGGTAACTTCAGCTTTACTGAAAAATATACGATTAAGTATGTTGGGGCTGCTGCTATGTATTTTGTGTCCAAGAAACTGAAGAAAAGATATAACATCACTGATGAAAGGGCATCCTTGTATGAAGCTGCGGAAACTTGGGTTGATGCACTTGATGGCAGACTTTTTAGGTCGGTTGTTGATGCCATCTTGATTTCTCTAAAATATCACAAACATTGTTATAATGTTTTCCACAATCTCATAGTATCACTATTAACTTTTGTGCTTATTACAACTGCAACAGGGGGCTCCAAGCCCAATCTAGCTGATTTGGATGAAATTCGTGAAGAATGGGCAAATTATGTGGCAAACTTCATTTTCCGGGATTGATAACTATGTAATTTAGCGGTTTTAATTACGGTTAATTTTAGATTTGGATGATTTAGCGGTTTATGACAATTTTAGAATTGTAGTTGTATGAAACGCATTGTTTGATATATATGAAATGCGTTTTTTTTTGCTATTTGTGTATTTTTTTGTGTTATGACATTAATGTCTGGAATATTAATAATTTTATAAAAAATATTTTTTTTTTAAATTTTGAATTTGACACGCAAAACGGGGGTCATGTTTGCCGTAAAAGGAGCTGTCGTAAAAGAGGGTCATAGAATGTTTGTCGTAAAAGGGAGTCATAAATGCGTGTCATAAATTCATGACGCTCCAAAGGCGTGTCATATTGCTTTATGACGGGTCGATCAATGACGCCAAAAGGCGCGTCATCTGACCCCTTTTATGACACGCAATGCGCGTCATTAAAGGCCTTTTTTCTAGTAGTGAGTTCTTGAGTTGTGGGTTGTTCGTCATGAATTGATTGAGCTCCTTGAGGTGCGAGTCCCGAACTGATATGTCCGGAAGTCATCGGGTTAAGCGCGGGTTCTAGAGCGAGTCTCTCAGAAGCCATTTGTGAAATTTCATCAAACTTCACATTCATCGTCTCCATGATCTTTTTCGTTCTCCTGTTATACACCCTGAATGCCCTCGAGTTTTCAGAATAAACAATGAAGATTCCAATATCACCCTTAGCCTTCAACTTTCCCAGATCTTCCCTGTCATTTGTTGGATAGCATAAAGCGCCAAATACATGAAGATAAGAAATATCCGGTTTTCTGTTGTTGACAAGTTCATATGGGGTTTTATTGAATCTTGGATGGATTAGGGATCGGTTTTGAGTAAAACAAGCAGTAGAAACAGCATCAGCCCATAGGAATAACGGTGCACTGGAATAGATCAGCATAGTGCGAGCAACTTCTACAAGGGTTCGATTCCTTCTTTCAACTACTCCATTATGCTGTGGAGTTCTAACAGCTGATGTCTGGTGAGTAATACCAGTTTCTTCAAAGAATGTTCTTAACTCCTGATTGACAAATTCCGTGCCATTATCCGTTCTTACTATCCTAACTGGAGCTTGAAGTAGAACTTGAATCCGCTTCAGAAAGGTGATGATGGTGCTTGGTGCTTCATCTTTTGATCTCAAAAACTTTACCCATGTATATCTTGAATAGTCGTCAACAATTACAAGAATATACTTCTTCCCATTTATGCTTTGAACTCTCATCGGGCCACATAAGTCCATGTGCAACAAATGCAACCTATCAACCGAACTAGGTACGGGTTTAGGTTTATATGTTGCTCTTTTGCTCTTTCCTTGCTCACATGATGGACATAGGTGTTCTTTGGTGTATTTGAATTTAGGAAGACCTGAGACGATGTTGTCTTTGGCAAGCTTGTTGATTGTGTCAAAGTTCAGATGGGACAAACGTCTATGCCACAACCAGGATTTTGTTTCACCTGCCCTGGTCATGAGACAAATCGGAGATGAAGAGGCCATTTGGTTTATGTCAATTGCATAGAGATTGGTGCCACGATTCCCAATTAAGAGATCATTCCCCACCAAATTCCTGACAAAACAAGTGTTTCTCCTAAAAGCAACCTCTAAATCAGCATCACAAAACTGCCCGACTGAGAACAGATTGTGTCCCAACCCTTCGACATAGTAAACCCGAGTGATTAGATAATTTCCAAACCGAAGATCACCATAACCCAGAATTGCTGCAACATGATCATTCCCAAACCGTACAGTCCCCATGAACTGCCATACAAAGTTGATCAGCAGCTTCAGATTCCCGGTCATGTGCTTGGAGCAACCCGAGTCTACGATCCAAAGACAAATTTCGATAACCTGCCATGAACAGAAAACAATTGCATTTGGAAACCGTATATCATTTGGTTCCGTGGGTTAGGGGGTGCCAAATGCAGCACACACAAAGATGGTTTAATTTTGTTCTAAGGGAACAACCTTTTGTTTGCCATTCTTACGTGTAAGCATTCTACCCGTTGGTTTCCATGCACACATCTTAAGATAGTCCCTAGGCAATAGAGTACTAGATATGGTCCTAGATACAACAATGAGACTGTTAAGGTATCTAGTCTTAGCACTAGTTCGAGTAGGAACATCTTTCTGTTCAGGCTTATCATTCACATTATCAGAAACAATATCAACACAAGCATTTTCAGACAAAGATTTTTCTTGGATTAAACAAACAGATTCATTACATGCATTCAAAACACTGGTCTGTTCATTACATCCAGATGATATTTGTTCCTTATTTGAAAGCTTTAAATTCCTAGGGTGTTCTTCTACTTCCTTGCATTCACTTTCAGAGACAGGCGATACTCTAGATTTCTTGTTAGAGCTCCTAGGCTTTCGTCTGCTCCTAGTGGTGCTTTCTAATCCTGTAGAAGGTAAGGCACACTCAATAGAATTTATGATGTTGTCCTGAGATGTTGTAGCATTCCTAGATTCATTTGGATTATCTTTCTTACTTTTGTCTAACGCCCTAGATGTTTTAGGTGTAGAGGTAGACGTAGTAGTGGGACTAATCCTATAAAGGTCAGGCGCTATTACATTAAAGTTCTTGAAAACAGCTTTCTCTTTTTGTTTCTCACTGGGCAAGGGAGTTGTTGGTGCTATACCCGTAGTTTCCTTTCCCTTCCCTTTTTGACATTCAAGTTGAGACTTCAAAAGATCAATTTGTTCTTTCAACTGTTTGTAAGAACGCTCATACGACAGTTTATCATACTTGCATTCTTCCTTTTTCTTATCAAGTTGTTTAAAATATGTGACATTTTGCTTTTCAATCTTAAAAAGTGCCTTTTCATATTTTGAAACAATTTCAGAAGTCTCAGCTCGAAGTCTTTTATCATCCTCAACAGAATATGTTTGGAAAATAATAGACATGATATCGGTCGATAGAGCTTCGAAGGAGAGAGAGTCATTTTGTTTTTCCAAAATCATTATGCGTTCCAGGTATTCATTAGCTTCCTTCACTAAGGATTTGTGGTCCTTAACGAATTCTGCTGACTCTTTCAAAAGATTATGTTCCACATTTTGAACAACCGCATAGATTGCACTAATATGTGGATTAATTTCCCTTTCAAAAATACTTTTTAGTTCATCCTGAACACCCTGAAACCATTCAAACTTTTGATTGTTTATTTTGGAAGCCACAATTCTTTGAAGTTTTTCAATTCTCTGTTTAAGATCGACCAAATATAGTCTAGCTGCACTTGAATCATAAGTGTTTTTAGATGCCATTTGTTCGATGTTAGACAGATGTTTTGAAACAGCTTTTTGTTTTGTGAAAACCACTGGTTTTTGAAAAAACAGAGGTGACTCCTTTTTAACAAGATGAACCCCAGCAAGTTTGTTAGCTTCATTATAGTCAATGGGTTTTATTTCTGGGTTCATTTGTCTCATTTTAATTCTACTCTGCTGAGCAAGCTCGATCGTTTCATCAGAATCATGAACCTCTATTGGATCATGTTTATCATTTATAAGCGTACCATCATATAACACATTCTGTTCTTTCTGAGCTTTCTTGAGATAATAAGGGTTTTCACAACCGATAGCCGTTTTCTTTAATGTATGTAAAATCGGGTTTTTATCATTTATTAACAAATTAATCGTTTGTGCAGAATGACCCGTTTTTACAAGTAAATCTTCCAACTTTCCAATGGTTTCCTTTTTGTCATTGATCTCTTTAAGAAGATCCTTTTCACGTTTTGAAAACCTTTCATTCAACTCCTTCTTTTCTTTTTCAAGATTGGAATAAGTTGATTTTTGTTTTGAAAGCTGGTTGGTTAGTTCAGAAATTTCCTTGTTTAGAGATTTGATTTGGTTATTCAAATTAACATTTAGAGTGTTAAATTTGATTTGTAAACGTTTTTCTCTTAACTCATAATCTTTTAATCTAACCTCAAGTTCCGACTGTTTTTTGTTATGAAAATCATAAGCTCTTGCATTCACCTTATAACTCTCAAGCTCAGTGGTCAATTTTTCATTCGCGGCCTTAACATCGCGATTGACCTTTTTGACCTTTTCTATTTCAACACTACAATTTTGCAATAATGATTCAAACATAGCACGTGTTTCCTCATCATTATCAGTATGCTGTGACTCGAATTCTTCATTAGGATCCATATCTGGAGTTACCAAATTAGTATTACTACAACTTGGTTCGTCCATGTATGTATCATAAATGAGATTAGGAGTCTCAGGATGCTGTTCATTTTGAGGTTACATATCAAACATTTCATTATTGTGACATGTAGCATATGGTTGTACCTCAGAAACCGAATTAGTGTCAAAAGCAGGAGGTGCTTCTGAGTCTGTGTCGTACTTTGCCTCCTGGAGATTTGCCATAAAAATGCAGTTTGCATCGATGTCCTCTTGATCTTCAGAATTGTCCATAATAGCCATGAAGTCATTCTCTTCTGCACTCAACTGAAGCCCAGCCGTTTCCTTGTTTGCCAACATTAATGCTTTCTGCAAATACGCTGGATCCCTTTTATTCGGCTTGTCTGGACAGTTCCTAGCCATGTGACAAATACCCTGACAGTTGAAGCACTTCATCACATTACCCTGATTTCTATTCCCAGCTCCCTGAGCAACATTTCCAAACTGATTCCCAGCATTCTGTACCCTTTGATTACCAACAGCTGTACCCATGGTATTGCTGATTCCCTGCAAACTGACCCATCTGATTACCAACATACCGCCCTGCATTCTGATTTCCCATCTGATATCTTGGAGCATATCCCTGCTGATTCCCATATCCCCCAACCATCTGTCCTTGCTGACCCATGTTGAAACTCGGCTGTGCAATTTGCTTGTTGCGAGTGTTCGATGAGATTCCTTGATTGTTGTTGGTGGGTGTGGAGTAGCGTCCTTGGAATGCTTTTGATAGGTAGGCAAAAGCTTGAGTCAAGGCAGCAGTTGACTCATCCTGATCGTCTTGATCTGGGTGTTGTGGGTATTGTTGTTGTGGGATTACATGTTGTTGTTGTGGGTAGAATGGTGTTTGAGAGTTGTATTGTTGTTGCATGAATTGTTGGGATGAAGATGATGATGGTTGTGCATTGACTGTTACGGGTGTAGGTGATTGGAATATGAGTGCAAGAGGATCTTGTTGTTTTGCAAGTTTCTCTTTTCTGACTTCATTTGCCTCTGCTTGGTTTTGTTTGAGAAAGTCATAGAGTTGATCGTAGTTCACCTCGTGAAGATTCTTAGTTTGGTTGACAATAGTAACATATCGTCCCCATTCTTCTGGAAGGTTGTTGATGAACTTGATGTTTTGAACAATTTGTTTAGGTGATAAATTGTTTCTGATCAACTCATTCATGAGAGTGCAAAACCTTGTATAGTAAGATTCAATTTGTTCAGCTGGTGTGGATGTGAACTTCTCCCATTCAGTCAGAAGCTTGTTTTCCATGTCTTGAATGCCAATTTCTGTACCATAACAAAGATGTCTAACTCGATCCCACATTTCTTTGGCAGTTTCACAGCTATCTACAGCACAAAATATTTCTTGTGGTAGACCGAGTTGGATTAGATGCATTGCTAAGTGATCAGCTTCAATTTGCTTCCAATCTGCTTCAGTGTAATCCGATTCCTCTTGGATTTTGTACGTTGGTGCGACGGGAGGTGTTGCATTAGGATTTCCAGCTGTTTCTTCAATCTCACAAGGCTGGAATGGACCTTTTTTGACGGAGTTAACCAAGAGTATACCTTGTCCATTAGGTTTGGATCTCATATATCGAAGCATACGACTCGTCCAAGGAAGGTAGCCACCTTTTTCCAACATTGGAGGTCGGTTTTTTGAACCTGCGGCATGTATGTCCTGTTGTGTAGTCATCTTTAAAATATTGTGTATGATAAAGTGGATTTAGGATCTTTGCAACAAAGTAGGAGATGTTGTAGTTGACGGTTGAACTTGGTTGATGATGTTGTGAAGCCTTGGTTTGTTGTTGATGATCGTTGAAGTTGTAGGTTTAAATGAACGAAACAAATTTAAATAAAGTTACAAAATTTGATTAGAGTATAATTAAGACAAAGTCAAAAGTTTACAATTTCGACAAAGGTTATGTAAATTACAATTTAGATTAAATGACAATTTCTATAGAAATTTCAATTTGACCAAAATTTATATAAATTATGGCAAAATGTCAATTTAGATAGAAATATATCCAATTTATATAAATTGGTAATTTATATAAAATCTAACACTCTTATACAAGAGGGTAAATATACGTTTGTCGAAGTATTTTACACTCTTATACAAGAGTTAAAATACTGAGTTCACTTTTGAGTTGACGAAATGACGTTCGAATCAAATCCTTAAAAGTTATTTAAATTTGAACTCAATTCACACAAGTACGAGGGCCAAAACTGCCAATTCTGGAAGTTCACAAAGGCTGCTGGAAAGTACAGGGACTGAAAATGCCAATTCTGAAAATTCTGAAAAACTCTTCTTTGTCCGATATCTGAATTGCAGTTATGTCCGATATCGCAAATGGAAGAAGATCTCGGACAACGCTAAATGCTGATTTGCGATAATTCTGATCAGAGGCCAATTGCGATAATTTTGTCGCAATTCGAATTGCGATAACTTCTGACCGGGCTGAATTGCGATAAAGCAAGATAGCGATACTTTCCAAATCCGATAACTATCGCAATCTCATACAAGATTGCGATAAACTTGCTGAATTGCGATAATTCGTCTGAAGAAGCGAATTCCGATAAATCGCAGATTTCTACCAACTTTCACCCACTTTTTGACTTTTAGCTACTAGCCCATGCAACTCCCATACTTGTTAGTCCTTTCACTGACAACTTTTCACTAACTTTACCCAACTCAATAATTCACTATCTTCACTAAAATAAGCAACAACAATTCTTTTACAAAAATTGTTAGTGATTTTCGATTAGTGAACCAAGAACAAACACAAGTGTATGATCTTCCACACCAAGATAAGAGTGAAAAGTTATTAAAACTTCAACAGCCAAGTCGTATAAACACCAAACAAACACAACTTACTTGATCTTGATTTGCGTATGAAGCTCAAGAAGAACAAAAGTTGTAGCGTTTTTTTTTTGGAAAAAAACGTTACAAAGGATTCTTCTTGAAACCAAACACACAAACAAAGTCCTACCTTGAAGCTAGGCTCTCTGATACCACTTGTAGCACTCTGATGCGCGTGATGTGTCGTTGCGGTTTAGCAGTTTTAATGCCTACTCAAGTTTTTAAATTTATATTTAGCCGACTTATCAATAACACACACACTTAACGAGCAGTGTACCCGGTCAGTATGAATATAATGGTAAGTAGAGTGTCGATCACTAAGAGTGGAACGTATTATCTCGTTATTCTAATCAGTATTTTAATATCCTAACGCAAGGGGATTTCAGCCTGAGAGACTGGCACGGTTTTTTTTGCAATTAAATAATAAAATAAACCAATAGGCACGAATCAGCAAGTAGCACACACGTACACAGATAAATACTCGAGGCAATAAGAGGGCTGTCCTTATAATTAAATAGTTTGTCACTTGTTTTATTGATAGCTTTATATGAAGTGTATGTAGTTAATCCTTTCTCGTTGGTCCTAAGCTTATCGGCGAGTAAACCCTTAATGATGACTTATGTCTAAAAGTTATTCCTAAGTGATCAATTTAGTAATAACCGTGGGAGTGCAACCTTTCCGTTGCCACATTACACAAGCCACTAATAAACACAGAGGTGATCAATGCACTAATAAGTAGTAACCAAAGACATCAACATATAAACTTTAATCGATGGGAAAGCAATTTTAAGGGGAGTTGAAGTGAATGATAACATAACACAAGCCCATCAATCCTGATGAATTAAAGTTTGCTAACACAATAAAACAAAACTACTTAATGAATTAAACACATGCAGCACCTTCTTACAGCTCTTGTATCTTCGTTTGGTGTGTCTTGTGCTGCCTTCTTGACTGAATTCGTCCTAGGGTTCTGCTGCTTTGGTCTTCGAAACCTAGATAATGCACTGACCAAAAGCTCTGGAATTCGTCTGGTCTTGGGGTATTTATAGTTTCTGTCTGAGGGAAGATGCGGCTGATGAAGCGAAAAGTGTACCGCTTTTAAGGGGTCATTTAAGCCCGAAATCGTATTTATTTGATCAAATATCGCCCTAAATCGTTCCTTTTGTCATTTTAGGTACTTTTGAGGAGAAATCTGGAAAAGGAGGCATTTTGGACGTTTTTGGAGCATCAAAGTGAAGAAAACGGCAAAGTCTCAAGAATCGGCTAAAAGTTACTCTTGACGGCGTCACAATTAACATGGGACGGCGTCATGCCTTGGCAAGAAAAGTTGGATGTGAAATTTACTCATGACGGGCCAGTGAGATAGCATGTGAATTCTGACGGCGTCACGCTTTAACTTGATCGAGGGCGTCACGGCTTAATTCATAAGGGGACGGCGTCACGTTCAAGAGGTGAGGGCGTCAAGCCTTGATAGGCCAGAACGGATTTTGGAGAATTAAAGAGGGACGGCGTCAAGAAGGTCATCCGGGAACCCTAAAAGCGGCGAGGTGACGGCGTCACAATCCATAAGGTGACGCCGTCAGATCCAAAAGTCTATATATAGTTTTCTAATTTTTTGTCATTAAGGAGAGCTTAGTGTGTGGAATTTTGGGATAAAACCCTAAGACGATTTTAGCTACTTTTTCAGGGCTTTTTGCCTGGAGATCTTCCATGTTTCATTGAAAGATAAGTTATCAATTAATCATTCAATATGTCTATGTGTTGTTTGATTCTATCTTATGCTTGTCTTTTGTTTAACATGTTAGGATAAATTTATCTTGTGTTTGCTTAGATCTAATGAAACCTAGCTATTGATTATTGGTTGTTAGTGTGTTATTAGTTGTATTGGATGATTGTTTATCTATGTTAGGCTTAAGAAAACTGGCTAACTTCCTATTCGGTAACTTGCTTGAACGTCTTAAGAAACATGAACCAAACGCGTACTAAAGGTTTTTATGGTTGTATTTAATGCACAAGCGAATTCTAGTGATCCCATGTTAGGAGCTTCCTAGCCGGCTCGACATAGGAGTGAAGTAGGAGCTTGTAGAGTTTGGGGAAGTAAGTACGCCACCCCACGAATGGTATTAAGGAATACACCCGTCATCCACGCGACTAATACACACTAATTAACCGGTAAAAGATAGTTAGGGAGTAAGGAAATCTAAGTAAACACATTTCTCCACACATAAGTTTCTCACCACTTTTCATTTTTGTTATTTTATTTTATTGCATTTGTAGTAATTTGGGTTAGTTGACTAGCAACTAATTCCGCCCACTCCTTCAAAACCGAGATTTTACTTGCTTTCATAAAAAAAAAACTATAAAAACATAAAAAGAATCTTCCTCAACCCTTAGACCTAATTAGAGTAGCCTTTCACACCTAACGAACACTATTCCCTGGAGAGAACGATCAATCCCCCGTACTTACCACTACACTATACTACATCGGTCAGGTACACTGCCTGGTGGGGTTGTAAGCCTCTTGAGATCCCTCGAGAGGTAAAACCTGTTGTAAGGTTACAAAACCACGCATCAAGTTTTTGGCGCCGTTGCCGGGGAATAGTTATTGTTTAGGTTGAATTTTTATTTCTATTAGGTCTACTCACTAGATTCCTTTCTAGTGAGATTTTTATTTTATTTTTCTAGGTTTTCTTTAGTCTATCTATTTTCTTCGTGTCTTTGTTCGTAACCATACCATCCGACATCATGGAAGATGGTAATATCCTTAACCACCACAACCCACCACCACAACAACCACAACCACCTCCTAGAGCCCGTACTTTAGGAGAGTATTCCCGTCCTAGCCACCATGGCTATCGTAACACCATTGAGCTCACTCAAGGAGCCAATATCACACCCTTGCGATCCGACACCATCCGGTTGGTGCAAAGCGGATGCGCATTCCATGGACTTCGTTCTGAAGATCCTAATCAACACCTCAAGGACTTTCTTAAAATCGTTGATTCTATAGACCTTGATGTTGCCACTCGAGAGACGACCCGATTGCGTCTCTTCCAATTCTCTCTGCGGGACCAAGCTAGTCAGTGGCTAGAACGTCAACCCGCAGGATCCATCACCTCTTGGGATGATCTCACCACTCGTTTCCTTGCTCAGTTTTTCCCACCGGGAAGAACTACCAAGCTAAGGAATGATATCTTGATGTTCCAACAACGTCAAGGCGAAACTCTCTACGAGGCATGGACTCGATTCAAGGACTTACTCCAAAAAGTCCCTCACCATGGCATAGAACTTTGGCTCCAAGTCCAAATCTTCTATGACCATATCAATCTCTCCACGAGGCAAACCATTGACCAATCGGCCGGTGGCAAGCTACGTGATCTAAGTGCGGAACAATCATGGGCTCTCCTAGAGGATCTTGCTCTTTATGACAACGAAAGTTGGAGTGATCCCCGTGATTTGAATAAAACGGTCAAGGCAATATCTTTGCCTTCGAACAATTCAAGCACTTCCGACCGTAGGATCATAGAACTTGAAGACCAAGTCAAGTTTCTCATGAAATCCTACGAAGCTCCTAAACCTTCAAGCCAAGTGAACAAAATCACTTCTTCATGTGAATTATGTAGTGGTCCCCACGACACTCGTGATTGCATGGAACTCCCCGAACAAGCTTTTGTGGACTACGCATCCTCGCGTACCGACGAAGCGGGAGACAAGTGGTACACTTTCAAACCCGAGCCAAACCATTACGGTGATTCATACAACCCCTCATGGAAAAATCACCCGAACCTTAGGTGGAAACAAAACCAAAACGCACAACAACCCAATTCTTCTAACCCACCTAATCGTTTCCAATCAAGCGGTTCCAACTCGAACCGTACTTTCAACAACAATCCTTCCGGCAATGGTAGTACCAATAACTTTGAAGGATTGATGTCTCAATTTATGGCATCTCAAGAAGCTCGTTTAGCCAAGTTTGAAGCCGATTTCAAACAAAAACAAAGCGAGATGACCGATAAGATTGACACCTTGTTGAAAGCCCTCAATGACCGAGAAATGGGAGCACTCCCTAGCAACACGGTCAAGAACCCGAAACTAAACGTCAACGCTATTTCATCGGTTTCGTCCCCTAGTTCTTGTCCACAATATTATTCGGTCAATTCCATGAGCACGTGTTTCAAACAAACCCAAATCGTTCCAAATGACCAAGAAGTTACGACATCCAAATTGGTCAACAACATAGTTGAAACACCTTCCACTCAAAACCTTGACGAAGAATTCAAGGAGCTCCACCTTGAAAGTCCGGTTGTTGATGAGTTGGATGAGAAGAAGCTCAAGTTAGGCGAAAAAGGGACCGCCTTTGTTCAAAATAAGCTACCTAAGAAATCAGATGATCCGGGCTTATTTGTTCTATCTTGCAAGATCGGTAATTCGGAGGCTTATGACACATTAGCCGATCTTGGATCAAGCCTTAACCTACTTCCGTTACCTCTCTACACCTCTCTAAAACTTGGAAAACTTGAAGAAACCGAGGTAATAATAGGCTTAGCGGATGGAAGTGTTGCTTACCCGGTTGGAGTAGTTAAGGACGTGTTAGTACACATTGGAAAACTAACCATTTTAGCCGATTTCCACGTCCTTGATATGGTTAGCGACCCTACATGCCCCTTGTTGATAGGTAGAGGATTTTTGGCGACCGCTAGTGCTATGATTGATTGTAAGGAATCTAAGATAGCGGTAGGAGAAGGAGATACTTGGTCAATCTATGATGTTAAGAAACACGCCTATGATACTAGTGAGGAACCGACACCCCATTGGTTAGAATTAAATAGGAGACCATCTAGATATGGACCTTGGATTGATAGAGACTTCATAGGACCCCAACGCCCATTTTACCTAGAAGAGGACTTTGTTAACCGAACACATACGGTAGAACAACTCTTGGCTAGGGACACCGAATTGGATCCATTTGAAGACTCTCTAGTTTTTAGGAAGATGATTGATTTCCTAGGAGTTTTGCCAATTAACCTAGGAATGAATAAGTGGATTTGTGAGGAAGATGATCATAAGTGGAATTGGGATAAACCACCCAAAGATGGTGATGGGTCATGGCATATCAAGATGACATTGTATGACCCGGATGGAGAGAAGTTTGAAAAGACATATCGTACTAAGCGGACCAATAGGAAACTTCAATCAAAGCTTAACCCTAAAGACGTCCTCGATGACGAGCTTACTTACATAGGGTAGCGTGACTTTGAGTCTAGCTACAAGACTCGTTAATAAAGAAAAGCGCTTCTTGGGAGGCAACCCAAGCCTTATTTTATTTGTTTTATTTGCTTTGTGTGTTTATTTGTTTGTTTGTTTGATTTTATTTTCCGTATGTGTGTTTAATTTTTATCATTATTGATTCATGTTAAAAAGAAATTTGTGAAAATGCTTTATGTTGTTTTTAACTTCGTCTTAACTACATATAAAGGTATTTTGCAAAAGTTAAGTGTAAGGGAAATCTAAATCGGTTTATTAGAACACATATGAACATGAATCGTAATAATAATAAATTAGCATACATATTCGTATTTGTTTGAGTCAAATGCTTGTATCGAGTCATAATGATGTTTTGCAGGATTTCCAGGAAGTAAGGTAAAGGTTTTTCCAGAAATTTTCCGGAAACTTAAAATGAAAATTTTTGTCAGGTCATTTCTGACGGCGTCAGGAGTTATAACCTGACGGCGTCAGATTTAATTTCCAGAAATTTTTGAAAGTTTTGTTTTCATAAAAAGTTTTTATTAAATCTCCAACTTATAATCTCCAGGAATCTGCAAAATTATCATTCCACAAGCATTATATCCTTATATATAGATTTATCCCGCCGATGTTATGCAGGTTTTCGTGTTTGTTTTCTCAGGTTTAACAGGTTATTTTGGACAAGGAGATGTTTATGGAATCAAGCTTATGGCGATGCATTAGTCATGGAGTTTCAACATTCTCTTTGGAGGAAGATTTAACCGTGTAATTTCACTATCCACCGAGCGAATCAGGGGAGTATTTGATTTCATTCTTTTACTTTTTTCTTTTACATCTTGTTATTTGAACATTGGGGACAATGTTCATCTTAAGTGTAAGGGGAGGGTAAAAGTACGATTTTAGAGAATACAATTGCGCTTGATTTTTGTTTGTTTAATGGTAGATGTGTAATAAAACTGAGAGAAATACTTGTTAAGGTAATTTTAGTGCCAAATTTAAAATTTTTTACAACATATAGGAGTGAAACTTTGATCTTAATGAGCGTCTCACGGATAGGAGTTATATGACTAGCACAAAAACCGTACCACTAAAAAAAATTTTCCACCCCCAAATATGTGAGGTTCGCCCCTAGAATTGGTAGGAAAAGCATTTATGCTATGATGTGTGTACCGGTAGCACTTAGATTCTAGAACTTGCGTTAGGACCATTCCAAGGCCACAAGTAAGACTACATTCGTGTAGTTAGATTTACTACATGATAAGAGGCATTAGGATTAACCCATTGTTTTACACCTGTGTTTTTGTTATAATTACTTTGGCTACATTGGTCAAGTAATTCTCCCACACCCTTTGCGTTGTACTCAATTTTTAGTACACGATACCCCTAGTACACCCCTCAGAGCCTATCTTTTCGTTCGACCTTTAAGCATTTTACTTAAAGGAAGAATTTGTTACACCCCACTAAAATGTACACCCAAATCGCCTTAGCCTACCTTGTATGCACTCATCTTTAGTGCATTATTGTGACAACATTTGTTTAAACCCAAGTTAATTATCTAGTTGATTACATGGTTGCTAAGTCGAGTCATATCCTTGTACATATTGTTTTGGGACGATTGGGACTCATGGGTAAAGTACTAGTATAATGGAGTAATGGGGAAGAACATCATTTATTACCCCCATATGTGCTAAATGTTTTAAAAGTACTCCAAGTTTTTCAATTATCTTAATTCGAGTCATTAGATTAGTATTTGTAAAGTTATGTAAAAGTTCAAGTGTAAGGGGAATGCAACGCCCCTATGATGTATTATTTTGGATGGTAGGGTAAAAGTGTATGTTTAAAAAAAAAAAAAAAAAAAAAAAAAAAAAAAAAAAAAAAAAAAAAAAATCAAGAAAAACAAAAAAAAAAATGAGAAAATGAAAAATAGAAAAAACATACGGACTACCATCCCGTTTCATTTTATATTTATCTTATGTTTTTGTTATTTTGTTTTTAGCTTAAGATCGAGTCTAGTCTTGGCTTAGCAACATTGTATAGTACATGTAATTGATCAAGATCTTTAACTCGCCACCAGTAAAATATCCCGTATCCAACAAAACCGTGTTTTCCTTTTCCCTACACCTAACGTTATAACCCGTTTAAAAGCCCTCTTTGATAGTTTATCTTAGGTGCTTACGCCTAGTGGAGGAGGTTTTCGATCCTTTCCCAAGCCTATGGTAATCTATTTGCTATGACAGGTAGTGAGAGATATTATCCGTTTTCATTTATGAGATTTATTTTGATGACACTTGAGAGATGTGAGTATCTAAACACTACTTGTGAGGTGCTAGTTTGTAATCTCCGTGCTTATTATGATTAAAGTGGAACGAATATTTGTTGTAATTACTTTTATGTTAGCATTAAATGACCCATAACTTGTATTTTGATTAGAATAAAAGCGCATTTGCTTGAGGACAAGCAAATCTCAAGTGTAAGGGTATTTGATGAAGCGAAAAGTGTACCGCTTTTAAGGGGTCATTTAAGCCCGAAATCGTATTTATTTGATCAAATATCGCCCTAAATCGTTTCTTTTGTCATTTTAGGTACTTTTGAGGAGAAATCTGGAAAAGGAGGCATTTTGGACGTTTTTGGAGCATCAAAGTGAAGAAAACGGCAAAGTCTCAAGAATCGGCTAAAAGTTACTCTTGACGGCGTCACAATTAACATGGGACGGCGTCATGCCTTGGCAAGAAAAGTTGGATGTGAAATTTACTCATGACGGGCCAGTGAGATAGCATGTGAATTCTGACGGCGTCACGCTTTAACTTGATCGAGAGCGTCACGGCTTAATTCATAAGGGGACGGCGTCACGTTCAAGAGGTGAGGGCGTCAAGCCTTGATAGGCCAGAACGGATTTTGGAGAATTAAAGAGGGACGGCGTCAAGAAGGTCATCCGAGAACCCTAAAAGCGGCGAGGTGACGGCGTCACAATCCATAAGGTGACGCCGTCAGATCCAAAAGTCTATATATAGATTTCTAATTTTTTGTCATTAAGGAGAGCTTAGTGTGTGGAATTTTGGGATAAAACCTTAAGACGATTTTAGCTACTTTTTCAGGGCTTTTTGCCTGGAGATCTTCCATGTTTCATTGAAAGATAAGTTATCAATTAATCATTCAATATGTCTATGTGTTGTTTGATTCTATCTTATGCTTGTCTTTTGTTTAACATGTTAGGCTAAATTTATCTTGTGTTTGCTTAGATCTAATGAAACCTAGCTATTGATTATTGGTTGTTAGTGTGTTATTAGTTGTATTGGATGATTGTTTATCTATGTTAGGCTTAAGAAAACTGGCTAACTTCCTATTCGGTAACTTGCTTGAACGTCTTAAGAAACATGAACCAAACGCGTACTAAAGGTTTTTATGGTTGTATTTAATGCACAAGCGAATTCTAGTGATCCCATGTTAGGAGCTTCCTAGCCGGCTCGACATAGGAGTGAAGTAGGAGCTTGTAGAGTTTGGGGAAGTAAGTACGCCACCCCACGAATGGTATTAAGGAATACACCCGTCATCCACGCGACTAATACACACTAATTAACCGGTAAAAGATAGTTAGGGAGTAAGGAAATCTAAGTAAACACATTTCTCCACACATAAGTTTCTCACCACTTTTCATTTTTGTTATTTTATTTTATTGCATTTGTAGTAATTTGGGTTAGTTGACTAGCAACTAATTCCGCCCACTCCTTCAAAACCGAGATTTTACTTGCTTTCATAAAAAAAAAGTATAAAAACATAAAAAGAATCTTCCTCAACCCTTAGACCTAATTAGAGTAGCCTTTCACACCTAACGAACACTATTCCCTGTGGAGAACGATCAATCCCCCGTACTTACCACTACACTATACTACATCGGTCAGGTACACTGCCTGGTGGGGTTGTAAGCCTCTTGAGATCCCTCGAGAGGTAAAACCTGTTGTAAGGTTACAAAACCACGCATCAGCGGCGCATCTAGTAAGTAGATGCGGCGCATTGACTTAACTTCGCGTGGGGTCCAAGATTATAATATTCAGGAATATTCGTACACCGCCAGAAGATGCGGCGTAACTCCATGATTAGATGCGGCGCATGTCCTCTTGTATCTTGGATCGTATCTGGTGATATCTTGATAGAGATGCGGCGCATGTCATGAGTGAGATGCGGCGCATCTGGAGCAGATTTAACTTGATCTTGTCCATTTCAGTAGACTCTTCACTTTATGCATGTTTTGCTCCATTATTAGTCCAAAATCGCCAAGTTTCACCAAATGCTTGTTTTTACCTGAGAATTACAAAAGTAAACGATTAAGTATCAATCCTCATACATAATATAGTAAAACAAGTCAAATTAATAGGATAAATGATAGTAATAAAATGTACTTATTTGAGTTCATCAAATATCCCCCCACTTGAGCTTTACTTGTCCCCAAGTAAACCTTAGAATTTCTCTTATGAAAATGTATCCTAAAAGATGTTAGGATTTATTTTTATATCAAGCATGTATTCGTTTAATTCATAATCACACAACTAAACACTTTAACGAATTAGAAGTATAATAAAATAATTTGATAAAAGCAAATCTAATCGTTTAACTGTCCAGTCACGACGAATATTCTATCATAAGCTTGGCAAGTATACACATCTCCCCCACTAAAGCCAAGGAATAACAAGTCTAAAGCGGTAAAAAGGGTTTTTAGGCTTAAGGGTTAATTATTCTCTTTTCACTATCGATCTCAAATTCCAGAAAAGGCGACAAAATCACAAATACATGATCGAATCCACGAACACGATACTTGCAATTGCTCAAATCCTTAACTCGAATAGGCTAAAGATAGGTCCAAACTTCACCAATAATAATATATCAAAAAGGGCGACAAAATCATAAATACATAGCCGAATCCACGACTACGATACTTAAGATTGCTCAAATCCCTAATCTCAATAAATCAAATGTTTGGTTGGATAAAGAATAATACAGGGTATGGATAATATTTGGGATATAAATTGGTGTAAAAATAAAAAATAAACAAAACAAATAAATTAAAATCCTAAGTGTGGTTAATCACTATCCCAACCATCCCATGAATAAGACTCATATCATCGAATAACTCACGCTTTAACACTTGAAACACACGCTTTAGGTAGACACGAATTATACTCAACAAGATCTTAATCAAAGAATAAACCTTAATTGGCGTTCCCTTAACTGCCAATTCCCATTCAATCCATAGATATAGTACAACAAATAGTGGCCATATGAACCACTTACATAACTTTACATCGTTGGTTTAAAAACAAACATCCAACTCTTTTTCTTTTTCTTTTTCTTTTCTCATTTTTTCGATTTTTTTTTTTTTTTTTTTTTTTTATTTATTTATTTATTTTTTAACTTGAAACATAAACATAGATGTGTAAAATTTCACCACATCACTATAACTTTCTTTCCGGATAATTTTTTCATACTTTTCATACTTTCAGAAATAACGTTAATAGCGAAAGTAGTAAACACACGAAAAATAGACTCAAAGATATACAATATTTACTTTCACTCAAATTGCATTGTGCAATTTCTCGACCTAACCAAAGATAATGAATTACGCACGCGAACACAGGTAATGTAAGGAAACACACTCTGCCTATAGCAATTAACCAACCACGGACTTTAATCTACAGGGTAGGCTAAGGTGTAAGGGTGCAACGAAACATTTTAAACATAGGTGTAAGAAACGAAAGGAATGGCTCTGAGTGTTTTTCTAGGGGTATCTTACTCTAAAAATGAGAGTAACAAAAGGGTTTATACGGGGGTTAACTAACCAGTGTAGTTAGTTAATATCACGTAACATATAATAGGCTATTTGGGTGTAATCCTAGAAATTTACCAATTTAGACAAGTCATTCCAATTATATAAATAATACTTATTATGGTGGTCTCGAATAGTATACAAGCCAAGTTCTAAAGTTTACAAGTCACCGGCACACTCATAGATTTGTGAATTTTGGAAAATCACAATTTTTGAAAATAACGTCATGTGTGCAGCTATGCAACTTAGATCTTAAACAAAAACATGCTAAAAAATTTTAAGTTTGATATATTAAGCACATTTTAAGCATAATTTTTGAAAAAGTTTAGGACAAGTAAGTGTTAAGTGTTCTAATTGTAACACCCCGACCCGACAAGGGTAGAGATATCACAAATACGGATCCTTATCAGAACAGATACAAGCACATGACATTAATAATACAATAGAATTCAATGGTTTACAACTGAAATACTAACATTATAAGGTTAAGAATGAAACAAAACTAAATACTAAGTCTGCAAATGCAATCCTTCTAATGACTTCTACTTCAGGATAACTATCAAAGGTCTTCTAAGTCCAAAAGTTTCTTCACTCATACCCAAACCCGTCGTCCTGCTTATAACCTGCCGCACACGAAAAGAAAACGTGCGGCTGAGCTTAAAAAGCCCAGTGAATAGATATATGGAAACAAAGCAGTAGTAACGGAATAATAAAGTAAAGGAAATAATACCAGGAGTAACAAGAGTCAGGAACAGGAACATAAAGGTTATACAGATATAACATGATTAGAACTAGTTACAGTAGATAAGTGTAAAGGTGTAATCCATAATCCCACCACATGCCCAGGTCAGATCAAGTCAGGTCTAGAGTTAAGTCATGGATCAGGTTACAGGGTGGCAGTAACAGTAATGGAAAGTGAAGGTTATAAAGTTATAAGGTTATAAGGTGCAGGGCAACAGAAATCCTCTACGAGCCCAGAAACAGTAACTTGTAACAGTAGCAGTACCAGTAACAGTATTCAGTATAATCATGTAGAGGGGAGACCTCTCAGTAGCCAGTAGTCATGAGGGGAGTCCTCAACAGTAAGCGGAGTGATCAGCTCCCAGGATGTGAAAGACGTGTATCGCACACACCATCAGTCACCAAAAATAATATATCATGCAACAGGTCAGGTCAGGTCAAGTCTAGGATGCATCCATACGCCCCAGGTGGCCAGAATCTGCCTCTACGAAAATCATAATCATAACAGGGACGGGATAGGTCATCACTCTCCTACCCTAGAGTCATGCCATCGGTGCATCGACTGACATGGACATGAAACCCTCATGCCTAGTGAGTGGCTCGTAGTATCAAACTGTGGGTTAAGGTTAGGTATCATGTATCATGTATCAGGTGTCATGCATCAGATATCAGTATCATGTATCAGGTGTCAGTATCATGTATCAGGTGTCAGGTCCAAGTTTCAGGTGTCAGGTTCAAGTATCGGGTGTCAGGTGGTCCAGGTCATGATTTATATCAGGGTTCAAGACAGGAGATAAATCAGGAAGTTCACGTCAGAGGGTTCAATATCGGAAAAGGTCAAGTACCAGAAGGTTCATGTCAATTTATTAAAAGTAATCCTTTTAAAATAAAGTGGTCTTTAAATCAGTTTTCATAATGAGAGTCTTTTAAAGAAATTTTCAAAACCTCTTCATATATAATTTAGAAAAGTAGTTATAAAATCCTATGAACCTTCAAGTATCTATGGGTCTTAAATATTCAGGTTACCAGGTGATGAAACGGGTCATGTCAACTGTCAAAAGAAACATAGTAGGGTTCAAGACATGGTTTAGAACGAAAGATCAGGACAGGAGTTCAAACAAGGTTTCAAGTTGAATGGTTCATATCAAGTATTTCTAGGTTCAAGTCAAGGTTTATAGTAAGGTTCATGACAATTCATTATAAGAAGACAAGCAAGGTTCACAGAACAAGGAAACATAAAAATGAACCAGAAGTCAGAAAATGAGACGAAGGCACCTTACTAGAGAAGGGCAGAATATCTGTACCTTATTGCTTGACAAGGATCACACTGAATAAGATGACAAAAGCACAGGACTACTCCCTCTTCACACCTAGAGGAGTAAAGACATGATTACTAAAGATCCCATTTCCATATTAAGTAACTTTCTATTTTTAGCAGGTTTCCATTTTTAGAAAGTTTCCATATTTAGCCATATTCAGATGGTATAAGTTATGATAAGTCATTCATTAGCTTATTATGGAATAGGATTCATTTTAACCATTTATACAAGTTTAGGGTTTAATATAACTAGTTATCAAGGTTTAGGGTTAAAAGTGTAACCTTATCAAAGTTAAAGGTTAATATTAACATATCATAAATATCCATTCGAATCATATTATTTCCAGAATTACACTTGTGACCTCCTAGTTTCATAATTTACAAGTTTCACCCCTTTAATTAACAATTTACCATTTAAACCTTATAGTTTTATAAAATACACTTTAAACCTTAGCATGGTCATATTTACACATGAGACCCTTTAATCTAACCATTTACAGAAATATTCCCTTTTATTTATTTATGCCACGAACAGCCCTTATACTTCGGTAAATTACACTTTTGGTCCTTGTAGTTATAAAACTTATACGTTAAATCATAAATTCATAACAATTACATATTAGCCCCCATAATTATCCAAAATTACACCGAACCTTATTAATATTATTATTTACCCAAAATGACTTCAAGTTTCCAGTATTTACATTTTCAGTCCCTTGATTTAATTAACTTTCAATTCGGAAATATAAATATACATTTTTACTCTTTAAACCTCTTAATTTCAAAACTAACATACATGGCCCTTATTTTATATTTTTACATGATTAGTCCCTGATTATAACACCTTACAAAAATATCCCATGAGTTTTAAGAATTACAAAACACCCCCTTAACTAATTTTTTTTCAAATCGGTAAACTAAATAAATCATCAAAACTCACTTTTAAAAATCCCAAACATTATACCATCATAATCTCATCAAAGTACCATGTTTATTTCCAGGTTTCATAATTTTAGAACTCTAATTCGATCGGTTATATTTTTAGTCCATGATTTCATCATTTTCTTTAAAACCCGATATGAATATAATTCCAAAACTCACGAATTCGACTCAAACAATTTAAGATATCATTTTTCTGTGATTATAGGATATATATAAGACCCACGAAAATTATAAACAAAGCCCAGAAAATTCGCTATTAATTTATAGAACCAGATTTCGATTTTTAGGGTTTATAACCCAATATTTTTCATTCGATCAAATTACATTGCATGATTCGATTCCATTATTTTTCTCATGTTATATATGATTAAAGAATTGTTAGAAAATTACCAGAAGAATTTTAGAACGAACGAATTGCAAGCTACAAATTATTGCTTCTCGGTTTCACCTTTCTCGACCAAACAATTCACCACGATTACATGATCGACTCCCAGGACTTGTAGCTATTTTTCTCACCTCTATTGCATCACCAAGAACTCCAGAAAAATGGTCTTTTGTTTTATAAAAATCGGATGAGGATGTATGGGATTATTTGGGTGGCGGCTATGTGAAAATTAGGGTTTTAGGAGAGAAATAAAATTGGTTTTGGTACTAATGGGTGAAGGCCGGTTTTGGGGGGGGGGAATGGGGTGGGAATGGGCTAGGAAAACGAAATTCTAGTTGGGGGATTTTAATTGGGCTTTAATTGCATAATTAATGTATTTTAATGGCCTTTAAAACCATAATAATAATGCTATAATTTTCATTTGACAATCCAGGGGTATTTTAGTAATTTTGTAGCTTGCAAAAATATTAAATGGTGTTGTCAAAATTATTTGGGATCATATCTTGTTCATTGCTAGAAGTTTGGAATTTATTTTGTGCTTTACATATGTTTTATTTAGGTTTCAAATTCCCAGGGGCAATTTGGTCATTTTACATATTATAGAATTTCAGGTATTACACTAATTCTCCAATCCCCCCACTTAAGTTAAACAACGTCCTCGTTGTTTGTATAAAAGGTTAAAAACTAGAAAATAAAAGAATTAGAACAGAAAAACTCCCCTGAGATTTTCTCGGTATGATCCTCCATTAGTGTAAGAGCAAAAATCATCTTCTTGTGGATTAGAACGTTTAAAGCTTCATACTTGATGTATCCACAGGAAATCCAGGAAACTATAATACCACCAACACTTTAAAATACACCTAAGATAAGAAAGGTTCAAACTTGCATAATACATTAGTAGTTAGGAAAAATAAAACTTAAAAATTAAAACTGAAAATCATCAGGTCAGTCGATGCGCCGTATCTTATGGAAGAAGATACGCCGTATCAAGCCTGGAATTAATACGGATCAGAATAAAGATGCGCCGCATCCTTAACCAGGGATGCGCCGCATTAAAATAAACTGATAAAAAGTTTTAAAGTCGGAAATAAAAATGCAGAAAAATTAAAATAAGATATGACCATTGCAGGAGATGCGTCGCATCTCAGGATGGAGATGCGCCGTATCTTCATGCGGGCCTGACTGACTCGACACAGAAAACAGAATAATAAAAAGATAAATCCGGGTTGTCTCCCGGCCAGCACTTGTCTTTATTCCAGAGTCTTCAAGTTAGACTCACGTTCAGCTCATCATCTAGTCCTTGTCACGGTCCATCCTTCTTCCTTCATCCGAAAGATGTTCCCGTATAGTTCTGCGACGTTTTCTTCCGTTCGGCTTAATCTTATATAACTCTTTGTCTTCACCGCAGCATACTCTTCATCAGGACCTAAAGAATATTTGATGATTTTAAATTTTTCAGAAATAATCATGGGTGGCTCATTATAAGGAATCCCAAGTAGTTGACACTTTCTTTTGGTGAACTCTTCTTCGTCCTTGTCAACAAACTTAAAATAAGGATCCTTAATCAAATAGTCATCTAGTTCTTCAATCAATGACTCATCATTATTATCATCTTGCATCGCCTCCCATTCTCTTTCCAAATCATATTGTAACCGTCGACTAAGTTTTGTGAAATCATCAAACTGTTTATGCACCCATTCCCAGAAAGTAGTATCCGATGTCCCCTTAAGTCCTTTCAAGCGTTCAATTCTACCCTTTTCTTGCAAAGCCTCCGCTTTTTGTGGGCAGTCTTCAACATTATCGTACCACTCATAATCTTCAAAGGTTACATCGTTTCCAACCCGTTTCATCCCAATTATACTTCCCCCATTACAGGTTCCGTCACTCTTATAATCACAGGTCGGCCAAACACTACTCCCATCTTTGAAAACGAAGGGTGTACAGGTATGATTAATGTGCTCAACATCCCATGGTTTATCCCAAACCCATGGTACTTGGTCATTCCATTCGTAGCACCAGGTGTTTTTGAAATCATCATAAGTCTTAAATCCTGGTAGATCTCCAGTTAGCACATCATCGTCGACTTGAAGAAGGTAGTTAAATTCCTTGAACTGCTTGCACAAGGGTGTCTCATAATCGAACAAATCAACGTCTATTCTGAATAACTCTTCAATGCCTTCATTGATTGTTGAATCATGAAGTGACGACCCATAATCGCTTTCTACTTCTTCGTCTTCTCCTCTCATCCAATATACCCATAATGCATCCTTAGTAGCTCGATCCATACTCTTATGGTTATTAAACTTACTAGCTAACCATTCTGAAAAATCAACATCGTTAGGATCATGGTTAACGTCAAAGCAAGTTTTTCCCATCATATTCCTCCTTATATCCATGACCTCGTTAAATTGCTCCTTAAAACTCCGTGTCAACCATGAAGTCATAATCTGCTTGACTTCATTTGCAGGGGCAAATTCCGGACTACCATATTTAAGTTCAAGCCAATCATTGAGGGAGAGGTCTATCAATCTTACCAATCTGCCATGAAATAGTAACTCCGCCATAGCATAATTTCTGTCATTATCCTGATAGTTCTCATTTAATCCCCAGTACTGTTCGGAATAAGGCATGTAAGAGATCTGGGCATTGCCTTCGCCACAGCTGTTGTTGCTTGAGTCCATGTATGCAAGATAGAATTTCCCATCATCTTCTTCGATAGTAGTCCAGTTCAATCCTTTGGATTCAATGATAGGCCATAAGAGCGACAATTCTTCTCCAGTGTACCTCACAAATACATCATAAGAGAACACCTCTTCGTCAATGTTGCACAAACGCATGAATTCCTTAAAAGCAGCTTCGAGAGGTGTCTCCCAGGAGAATAAATCTGCATCGATCATGAGTACATTGAATGAATCTGAAAACAAGCATTCCTTAGCAAGATATCCGTTAACTGACATGTCTTCCATAGCAAAATCTGTCATCAAAGGTAAAATCATCAGTAGGATTTGTTCGCTAGAAGAGAAATTAATGAATATAGAAACGGATATATGAATACAAATAGCTGATATCTGCAGACGATGCGCCGTATCCAAAAAGTAGGATACGCCGTATCTTATAATCGTTAAAATTAAATCAGACTTTATCCAGAAAATAGATACGCCGCTTAGAATTTAAGAATGCGCCGTATCGAATTTATTAATCAAAAATCGATATTTATTTAAAATTAAATGCGTCGTATTAACGAAAGTTAATGCGCCGTATTTTCGTTACGCTTCAAAATACAAGATTTTTTATTCAGAAGATGCGCCGTATCGACAGAGATCGATACGTCGTATCTGTTTAATAATTCGCAAACTGTTTTTAATTAAAATAATAGATACGCCGTATCTGCTAAAGCAGATGCGTCGTATTACTTTATCGCTTAGAAAAATTTTCTTATTAAAAACAGATACGCCGTATCTTGGGGAAAAGATGCGTCGTATCGAATTAATTAAACGCGTTGTATTTTAAAAAAATTAAACGCAATACGCCGTATCTGAGAGATCAGATGCGCCGTATCGTTTGATTTAGCACAGTACAACGATAGCAGAACAGAAAAAATACGAAAAATAAAAACAAAAAACACACAAAAATAAAAGAAAACAATTAACACACAATACAACAAATATGCAAAATAATACAATGATGCAATTAATCTAATAAAAAGAAAAACCTAATTAAAATACTAATCAAATTAACAGATAATAACAATTCACTCCCCGGCAGCGGCGCCAAAAACTTGATGCGCGTGATGTGTCGTTGCGGTTTAGCAGTTTTAATGCCTACTCAAGTTTTAAATTTATATTTAGCCGACTTATCAATAACACACACACTTAACGAGCAGTGTACCCGGTCAGTATGAATATAATGGTAAGTAGAGTGTCGATCACTAAGAGTGGAACGTATTATCTCGTTATTCTAATCAGTATTTTAATATCCTAACGCAAGGGGGTTTCAGCCTGAGAGACTGGCACGGTTTTGTTTGCAATTAAATAATAAAATAAACCAATAGGCACGAATCAGCAAGTAGCACACACGTACACAGATAAATACTCGAGGCAATAAGAGGGCTGTCCTTATAATTAAGTAGTTTGTCACTTGTTTTATTGATAGCTTTATATGAAGTGTATGTAGTTAATCCTTTCTCGTTGGTCCTAAGCTTATCGGCGAGTAAACCCTTAATGATGACTTATGTCTAAAAGTTATTCCTAAGTGATCAATTTAGTAATAACCGTGGGAGTGCAACCTTTCCGTTGCCACATTACACAAGCCACTAATAAACACAGAGGTGATCAATGCACTAATAAGTAGTAACCAAAGACATCAACATATAAACTTTAATCGATGGGAAAGCAATTTTAAGGGGAGTTGAAGTGAATGATAACATAACACAAGCCCATCAATCCTGATGAATTAAAGTTTGCTAACACAATAAAACAAAACTACTTAATGAATTAAACACATGCAGCACCTTCTTACAGCTCTTGTATCTTCGTTTGGTGTGTCTTGTGCTGCCTTCTTGACTGAATTCGTCCTAGGGTTCTGCTGCTTTGGTCTTCGAAACCTAGATAATGCACTGACCAAAAGCTCTGGAATTCGTCTGGTCTTGGGGTATTTATAGTTTCTGTCTGAGGGAAGATGCGGCGCATCTAGTAAGTAGATGCGGCGCATTGACTTAACTTCGCGTGGGGTCCAAGATTATAATATTCAGGAATATTCGTACACCGCCAGAAGATGCGGCGTAACTCCATGATTAGATGCGGCGCATGTCCTCTTGTATCTTGGATCGTATCTGGTGATATCTTGATAGAGATGCGGCGCATGTCATGAGTGAGATGCGGCGCATCTGGAGCAGATTTAACTTGATCTTGTCCATTTCAGTAGACTCTTCACTTTATGCATGTTTTGCTCCATTATTAGTCCAAAATCGCCAAGTTTCACCAAATGCTTGTTTTTACCTGAGAATTACAAAAGTAAACGATTAAGTATCAATCCTCATACATAATATAGTAAAACAAGTCAAATTAATAGGATAAATGATAGTAATAAAATGTACTTATTTGAGTTCATCACACTCGATCTTGACTTGAATGATGAACCGAGCACTTCCTCTTTAACATACAAATCGACACAAGTACTAGGATGACTCACATATACATATTAAGAACAAGAAGAGAGTAGTGGATCTTATGTTAATTTTAGTCAAAGGTTTATTAGCTTCAATGAAAAGGAAATAAACAATGACAAGGGGAAACACACACACTCTCTTTCTAACAATGAGGCACACTAATAACTGAGAAGTGCGTGTGTTTTATACGTACAACCATCAAACCAAATGGGTTTGGATGGGCTTTGACTTGAGCTATGAGTGGACTAGTAAATGTATTACACTTATACATTTGGACTATAACAAAACTAATACTACTAGCCCACTACTTTGACTACTTATTTCATTACACACTTAAGTCTTACAAACTAATTACCATCACTTTTGCAATTCATAAATTAATTGCTAACATAATAGTTATAAGCTTACGTGAACTTAGGAAACATTAAATGGCTTTAACGGTGAATTGATGTGTAATCTTAAATAAGCTTTTAAAATTATTGATGCACGAGAACATGTCCTTCATTTATCTGAATCAACTATGTTGAACCTTTCTATACTTGTCATTACAGAATTTGGTGTAAAAACATTAAAAATTTGCATTCAGTGGTTATTATGTATGTCCACAAGGACAAGGCTGCAGGTATACTAAAGTCAATTAGTATAAATAGTACTATCTCCATTTTTGTTCTTGCATCATCTATAAATAACAATTTTTTATTGTGTTGCAGTGGAGAAACGTAAGACACCTTCATTGTTGATCTATCGGTGGGTTTGGTAACGGTTAATAGTCAATCTTTATGTACAAAAAATATATATAGCAATAAATAACTCAACTCATAGCGCGATATTGATTATAGAATGTAATCACATTCAACTATCATTTTTAAGAAGTGCAAGGAGATGTTCAATACTTGACTGCCAAGTGGAAAACCCTTTTTTTTTTGTTTCCTTTGTTTTTTCTTTTTTTTTTTGCCTTTGCAAGTATATGTTTGTGAGTCGTGTTGGAGTGTGTAGAGGCATGTGCATGCTCCTAAAAGTGAAGATTTAGTCAATGCTTTTATTAGTTGTGGGCATAAGAGCAATGAAATTATCTACAAGTACTGGGTGAAAAATTTTAATATGTCGATACATTTGCATCACTTGCGTGGCAGCAACAGAAATTCAGAAAGTACCTGAACATGGATGATATGCATTTGTTGGAAGACAAAGTTATTAAAGTGCAAAGAGTATGCAATTGAGGTCACTTAAGTTATATACTACAATGATGATTCTTATGCAATGTGTTGACGATGTGTGTAACAAGAATCGATGTGTAACACCACTATCATCTCGCGGTTGAAACTTAGTCCTTCCAACAAGTGGTTTCTATTGAAGATTAACGAAGATAGTTTCCCATAGCTGTTGCTTTCTATCATCTAATGAAATTTTTTGTTTCATGTTATGATTTTATATATGCAAGCTTCTTTTCGCCTTGAGTTGTGAAAATTTTCGATTATTGTTTGAGAATTAATATTTGTTACTTTAAGTATTTGAACCTTCATTTTCAAACTATCACGGGTTTATAGGCTAGTTATATATATTTCAAGCTTTTATGTGTTAATCTATTATATTTTTAATAGCATTTAAGTAATTTGACTAACTATAAACCCTTATAAGCATGTTTTAATTAACTTGTGCTTATGTAAGCTCATAGCTTGTAAAAGATTAATAAAATCACGTAAACTTATTTTAAAAAGTTTAAGCCTTTATAAGTCCGTAACCAAACCGAACACATTGAATAATGATAATTATTTAGCCCATTATAACCGTTGACATCTTAGTCATCCCGATAATCCAATATGCACCGAGCGAGACTCGACAATATATACCATAAATTTTGACCATTACTTAACATAAATTAGTAACAATACAGGCCGTAATACTTTCACCATCTTTAATTAATAATCCATATTTTTCTTGTTGAAATGATGAAATATATTATTACTTAGAATACCTTATTTGTTTTGTACCACCGTAACATAATTTAGAGGTGACCAATACATAATGCTAGTTTGACATGTTTTATTAGCTCATAGATGCAAATCATGCAATGATTAGCAACATTCAAATAATAATCGTATCTATAAACTTATCTTTAATAGAAAAACTTAGAGTAAACTGCAAACATTGTTTATGCGGTTTATTCAATTTGGCACTTATCAATGTGAGAAACTATCGTTAATTATAATCCTATAATGCACATGTCTAACTCTTTATATTCCCGAGCGATGGTTTTTTTGCAAAAATCATTGGTGAGGCTAGGTGTAATGGTCATCCGACCACCACTTTCGCATCTCTGCCACATCAGCTTTTCAACACATCACCTTTAAAGACGTAGTTGTGAGCACAACACCAAACACATAAAAATACCCCACAATATACTTCACATACAGACAAAAAAAAAAAAAAAAAAAAAAAAAAAAAAAAAAAAAAAAAAAAAAAAAAAAAAAAAACTCGTTAGATGATTTGCACCACCCAACCAACACAAAAAAGTGATCTTGGCGAGCGTTGGTGTTCGGCCATCATGGGCTTGGCTCGCGGTGATGTTCGTTAGGTGGTATGTACCATCCACATTCCATCATAACACCCGATCTTATAATTAAGGATGTTTATTGTTAAATACTTGTCTTCATAGAGATGATACTGACAAAAATGGTTACTGCCAAATTGACAAAAATGGTTACTGCCAAATTGGAAAAACCACAGGGATTATAATTGCAGTTTACTTTAAAATTTATCATTTAAACCCCACTCTAAACCTGTTTCATATCTTACTATTATAAGGTATTCAGTTATTAACGAGACATATCACCTTACTTAAAAATGTGAACCCGGCCAACCATACCAAAAAAATGATAAAATGAAATAAAACTATTCGTTATCTTATTATAAAACCGTGAATTATCTTTTGTAACCAAGCCATGAAAAAATTAACGAAGAATATACTGATTAAGGGCTAGCAATTAGGTAACCGACTTCCCTTGATAATATGTGCATTCGATATATGTTGCATATGCTTGAGATTTTGAGTAGTATACTTTTGCTGCATGTTCTTTCTCTTACAATAAAATCGTGGACAGGTTCTTTTTTATAAAAATATACAGAAAAAGGTCGGCGAAAAATTTGTATCACGGGTTAAACGAATTATTAATACATGACGCGTTTTTGTTAATTGATTGAGTTGCACATCAAATGTTTGGTTAAATATATTTGCTTCAAAGTGGTAGTTGCATTAAAATGTTTGCTTCAATACTGCTGTAAATTATTGTTACTACTAGTAGTTTATTTTTTTTGGGTAAAGGGGATCAAGACCCCGGTAAAAAAGTTACTACTAGTAGTTTACTACAATTAATAATCCAACTACCACATCTTCTATATATACAAGCCCAAACTGAACACGTTTATGCATATAAACCATACACTCCTTCGCTTCTTGTTGTAACAACTCTGATACGGGTTGACTAGTATATCCCGAATCGAGTCTATGAAGAATAGGTCAACATTGCAGTTTTATTTAGTATTGTATTGTGTTCCTTCATTTTAGCTAGTCATGCATGCACGTTCTCTTTTACATTCACATTTCCCTTTTCTATAACATATACATACATGATGTCTTGAGTTTTCCACTTGTGGTGTATTGAATTAATGTTTCAGTCACAAATTCAAATTAGTTTCTTTCAGTGTTTTTGTTTGTTGTTTTGCTATTTATTATTTTCAAACTTTGAAAGGGAATTTCCTATACGTTAGAGACAATTTGTGTAATGGTCAACAAGTCAATAGTCCACTACATTAATAATGCAACTACCAGACCTCCATAGTCCATACATTAAAGATTACGAGGACCCACACGCTTATCCATATCTCTTCTATATATACAGACACAAACCAACCAGATTTATGTATATCACCCAAACACTCCTATTTTTTAACAACCCACGCACCCTTTTTTGTTCAGATAAACAAACAGATACATACATGATGACTTCCGTCAATCATGACGACTTTGCTCACTTAAAAATCCCCCTAAAATATTTACTATCCGCCACCAACAACTTTGATTACGAAAATATCAGCGGCCGAGGTGAATTTTGTAATCTTTATCAGGGACAGCTCATATGGCCCGGTGAGTTGATTGATATCCTTGCTCAGAGGTGGAATAAAGAATGGTCTGAAAGTGAACACGAGTTTTGGATGAAGATTTCAATGCTTTCTAGTCTCAAGCATAAAAATTTGGTTTCTCTTGTTGGGTTTTGTGATGAGAATAACGAGAAGATCATCATTTACAAGGATGTGACCGGGGGAAGTCTCATCAACTATCTAAGTAACTCAATGTTGCTGACATGGGTGCGAAGATTGCAGATATCTGTCCGTACTGCGCAAGCATTGAGCTACGTTCATTATGATGAGTCACGTGATTTTAGCGTAATACACCGGAACATCAACAGTGTATCGATTTATTTAAATGATGACTGGGAACCCAAGTTAGGTGGATTTATACGTTCCATGAAGATCAAAGCATCTGAAAGGCACAATTCTTTCTATACTGATAAAGTATGGAGTACGGATGGGTATACAGACCCAACATATATAGAGACAAAAAGGGCGAACCACAAGTCGGACATGTATTCCTTTGGATAGTAATGTTTGAACTACTCTGTGGTAGGCTCTGATGCACCGAAACGCCTGTTAGCCCCGCGTGCCCGTTTGGGAACGGCAAGGGAACGGAAACGCGAACGAAACGTCTCTGAAACGTTTCCCCGACGTATCCCTAGCCGTTTCTAGATTTTCATGCCGTTTCCCTAGCCGTTTTTGGATTTCCAAAAGTTTCCAAGCCGTTTCTTATGGGTTTTAATGGGCTTTTTTATTCGAAAGAGCAAAAAAATGGAAAAGAAAATTTCATCTTGCCGGAAACTCGGAAAGTTATGAAACGAAGATGATAAATGAAGATAGGCATGTGAAATGAAGATGATGACCAGTTTTCTCTTTCTTCACGTGATGTAAACTTGTAAAGTGAATAGAAAAGGAACTCATCTATACTTTTGATACTCCCCATGCTTTTTCTTTTAGCACTCCGTATTTCTTATGCTTTTATTATTTCTTTTTCTTTTTTTTATAACTATTGACATTTATTTCACTTTCTTTTTGTGATTAAAATTTAAAAGTATAATTAAGAGATTTTACATAAATACTATAAATGGATGGTACTCAAAAGTCTTATATAATTTTATTTAAAATGTTGGTTACATATTTACGTGATAACTACTATTCGTATCTATGCCGTTCTCGTATTTTTTTATTTAAAATGTTTGTTACATATTTATGTTTGGATTTTATTTAAAATGTTCGTTACATATTTATGTTTGGATTTTCTTTAATGTATTTTTAGTTTTTTTATATTTTTTTTATTGCCGTATCTATGTCGTTCCCGTATCTTGAATTTTTAATTTTGGTGTTTCCTGTTCCCGTATCGTTCCCGTATCCCTTTGCCGTTCCCGTTTCGGTGCTACATAGGTGGTAGGAAAGCAGTAACCAATGACTACCATGATAATAAGTACTTGGCTTCGGTGGCTGTTACCCATTACAGGGAGAAGAAACTCGATAAAATAATTGATTGGGAGCTATGGAATCAAATGGACTCTCAATCGAAGAACATTTTTGCGGAAACAGCGTTTGACTGCTTGAACGAAGAACGATCGAAGCGCCCAAATATCGATGAGATTGTCACGAGACTTGAGAGAGCGTTGGAACTTCAACTCGAGCACCAAAATGAGGTAAGACGGATTTTCCTCTTCCATCTTTCTATCATAATAGGTACTACTATCTGTTTCTTTGAGTGCAAGTTGGCTAATATACCTAATAAGTATGGTTATACTATGTGAGTTAGTGACAAGTTTTATGAATTTCTTTTATTTACCACTTTCTAAGACTTTACGTAATTTGCTTTTCTTGTAATTAAATATATATCCATAACAGTTATATTATGTAACTTAATAGTGACAATTTTTTCATATGAATTTAAAATAATACTGTAATAATTAGTCGTGTTGTATTACCAAATTATTATTTAAATTTTCGTGTAATTATCATTTATATTGTATGAATAAAAATAGTTATTGACGAAGATGACCATTATGAATTATTTATACTCCGTAATTATGAATAAACATATGCAAATATATAGTTAAACCCCTTTAGTGTGACTTATGTCACAACTGTATATGAAGAATAAGAAAGAGAATATGAATATGGATTGCTGGGTTACAAAGTAAAATCAACATTTTAAAAGTAGTATACCTTATTACGATATGTCGATATACACAAGATATGGCCTTGCACTGTAGCTTGTCCAAGCTGCAGACCAAAACTAATTTTCTTCAAAATTACATGTAAGCTGCATATGAGTTGTCCATCCCCTTTTGGTTTGTGTCTTTAACCTCAAAACTTAAACTTTTACGGACTCTAGTCTTCAAGTATTTTCCCATTTCAAAATTATCTACGAAAGAAAACCACAAATATTAACAGACTTATGACGCATTGACTGGAAGAGAAGCAACTTCCCTTATACGGGTTCGACTCATTTACTTGTAAATTAGTCTGTCCAGGTTATGTTTTGTCTCTATGTGGGGATAAAAAAACTAATACTACGTAACTGATAAGAAAAAAGGTCTGTTAGGTCACTGGTTAAGACTTGATAGTCACCCACCGTGTAATTTTAGTGAATACAACTTTCTAAATCCTTTTTAAATCAACCTAGCCTGACACACACTGAAGTTAATGCAAGAGATTAAACACAACATACCTAGTTACCTCAGCCAATATAAGCAACATTAATATCCCATAAGCACCATGAAACACCAAAATCCGACATGTTAAAAAGACGAAAAAGGTAGCTAAATGATGGCCAATAAACAAAACATCACGAAAATGAAACAACTACCTTATCAATATTACCCATAATAATCCTTTTGAACTTGGTTATCTTAGCCTTCAGTTTTGTCAGTATACTTATTTAATATGATCCCTTGGCCTCTTTATTCAGCCTAACAGAGGCATAAACAGAAAACATAAGACACGTATTAGTTACAGAAAAGAATACTCAACGAAATAACATATGACATCTACACTCAACACGCACCCGAAATCCTTATTTATATTGTATGCAAGCAATGGATAACAACCTTTTGGGATTGTTGATCTGCTTTGAAAGTTGAAACAATTCTACGGGTCAAATGGGTAACAACCTTCTAATTTCAGCGTTTATTCTTTACTGTACTATATAAGCAATTATCAGTTGACTTTTTGGGATTATTGATCTGCTTTGAAACATTACCTTGCCACTTTTTAAGGCTTTCCATATGGGTCCCCTTCACATACGCTTTTGAAAAATCATTTTGTGCCTGAAACAAGAATTAGTATATAAGAACTGGAACTGGAATGGGATGAACAAATCTCAAAGTATGAGATAAACATCATATTATCCCTTCAAAGTGCTTAGGTAGACAAAGTATCGCCTTATAAACACCTTAGGAGCCATCACTTCCTAAACTTATAAAGGATGCTATTTTGATTACTAAATTACAAGATATATGCAGAATTAGACCTAAAATATCTTAGACATGGTTCAGGAATTCTATCAAACATGTCACTGGAAGCAACTTCAAACATCAAATGACTAAATATCAACACTAAACAAAAGTATTTGCAACGTTAAACAATTTACTGTTACACAAAGCACATGCCATAGTTTTTTTCTTTTTTTTTTCTTTTTTTTTTTTTTTTCTTATGAATACCAGTTTATGAACTTATCCACAAGACAAAAACATGTCTTTGAATGCAATGAGGGAACCAAACAATGCAATTCAAATCCATATTATCCCATCAAAATGCATCGGGTAGACAAAGTATCGCCCATGTAGTCCATACTTACACCATCTGATTATGGACCAAATGCTTTAAAAGCACCTTAGGAGCAAATATTGACTACATTAACCAAGACTATCTCTCAACATGAAGTCACTAATCAAAACAATTCCATTTAATAAGACCATTCACTTCCTAAACATGTAAAGAATGTTATATTAATTACTATCCACAAACGGAATAACTAGTACTATAAACGTAATAACTATAATCCTAACAACATACATAATAAACCTTAGCTTTTTTTCTTCTTCCCTCCACACACAAACACACAGTTCCATCTCTCCCTTCCACACTGAAACACACAATTTTCCTCCACAGAGAAACACATAATCAATTTAGGGTTTGTAAAATTAGGGGTTTGTAAAACCAATCAAATTAGGATTTTTCAATCCATTCCCCAATGTTCATTCAAATTAGGATAAATATTCACGATCATAACAATTTTTTCAAAATCTTCAGTGATTTATTAACCGAGTCTCAATTAATAGTATTCATATTTGTGTTGTGAAAAATTCTTTTGATTACTTGTAACTACAAATCTCAATCGGTTCCAGAATGTCATCGATCCATAATAACGACAATCTAGGTATGTATGTGTTATGCGATTTTATATTAGTATGTATGATTCTTAGTTGAAAAACTAACCTGAAATGAACATTGATTTAGTTGATTATATTTTGATACGATACATTAGTTATAGCTTAATCTTTTGTAATTAGTGTATTTGATGAATAATAGTGTGTTATTAGTGTGATCTGATGCAAGTTTGTATTTCAAATGGAATTTGATGCACAAATTAGTGATTTGATATATGAGTTTGTGTCATCAGTTAAGTATTATGCACAAATTAGTGTTTTCATTGTATTTGATATAAAATTGTGTGTTAATACTGTTATTTGATGATAACTTGTATATGTAGTGGAATTTGATGCACAAATTAGTGTTGTTGTTGCATTCGATGCAAATGTATAATGTAGCATAAATTAATGCACAAATTAGTAGTATTAGTTCTAGACAATATGGATTACTTGAAGAGAAGAGGCATTGAGGGTCGTTTGGGTAAAGATTACTTGAAGAAAATCAAACAATATGGATTCATTGATGTTGCCAATAGGAAGGGTAAGCTTTCGGGTTTGTGGGTTCATCTTGTTGCTTATGGATAGCATGTGTACGCGTGAGTTATCTTATATTATGATTTATAACTAACAATATGTGCCGGTCAGAGTTGTAACTCGTTGAAATGAGTTTCAACCCACAATTTGATCAATCGTGACTACAAAGCACAATATTGAATTTAAACCAAAATGTTATTAGGTCAAAACAACGATAATCATGATATGTAGTTTTTGTTGAGTTTGATTGATTTTGTTTCGATATTGTACATCATATTAAGCTTTTTGTTTTAATTATGTGTTTGTAGTTGAATTTTCTGCACAACCTAGTGTATATGATACATAAATTAATTTTATTTTGTGTAATCAGACATATACATTTTTGTTAATAGTGTAATATGACGTAAAAGTTTGTTTTATTAGTCTAATTTTATGAAAATTGGTATTTGTAGTAGAATTTAATGCACACATTAGTGTTTTTGGCTACATAAATTACTGTCGTTAGTGTTCTTTATGCACATTTATATGTAGTAAAATTTGATGCACAATTTAGCATTATATTGTATTTTGATATACAAATTTGTGCTATTAGTGTAATTTGATGAAAATTTATGTTTTTAGTGGAATTTGATGCACAAATTAGTGTTAGTAGTGTTTACTTGATTGTGATTTACAAACATTAAATTTGGTTATTAGTCGGTATGAGCTGAAACCACTAACGTTCGGGAAATCAGAATCTGGTGTTAATAATGAAGGGGAATACGTTTATTACAAATTTTCAGTAGATGATGACACATGGGGAACACCTCAGCACAAGCCAATATCACCTTTACAGAACTGTTGTTGCTGGTAACATTTAAAACAATCAAAATTCCTTCTAATCCTTATTTTAATGCACAAAACAATCAAATCTGCTACTAATCCTTATTTTAATGAACAAAACAATCAAAATTTCTTCTAATCCTTATTTTAATGAACAAAACAATAAAAACTACTTCTAATCCATATTTTAGTGAACAAAACAATCAAAATTCCTTCTAATCCTTATTTCAATGCACAAAACAATCAAATCTGCTACTAATCCTTATTTTAATAAACAAAACAATCAAATCTACTACTAATCCTTATTTTAATGAACAAAACAATCAAAATTCCTTCTAATCCTTATTTTAATGCACAAAACAATCTGCTTCTAATCCTTATTTTAATGAATAAAACAATCAAAACTCCTTTTAATCCTTATTTTAATGCACAAAACAATCAAATCTACTTCTAATCCTTATTTTAATGAACAAAACAATCAAAAATCCTTATAATCTTTATTTGAATGAACAAAACAATTAAAACTACTTCTAATCCATATTTTAATGAACAAAACAATCAAAATTCCTTCTAATCTTTATTTTAATGCACAAAACAATCAAATCTGCTACTAATCCTTATTTTAATAAACAAAACAATCAAATCTGCTACTAATCCATATTTTAATGAACAAAACAATCTAGGTTTGGCGATTTCCGGCCGCCACCCACATACTTTTTCCGGCCAATAATTCGTATCCTACATCGTATCTCTACCTTCTAACGAGGGTATGCAATCGATTTGGATGTGATTCTATGGGTGGCGGTCGGGTGATTTATATTTTATTAATCTTTTCTAATCGCTTTACTGCTGGATGTGCGATCAAGACAAACCCTTCTGTGGGGTCGATTATTGCTGATCTATTCTTAATGCCTTGATCGTTTATTTATTCATGTGCGATCATGACGAACCCTTCACGTGGTTTGTAATATTCTATGGTTGTGGTCGGTTATATTACTGATTCCATTATTATCAACATTCACGTGTTTTGGGTGGATTATATTATTTTATATTCGATCCATGATCTAATATCTTATCATCATTCACGTGATGTTCTATTATATAGTAGTGGTCGGTTATTACTGATTCTATTATTTATTCAACATTCACGTGTTTTGTGCTATTATATTCTTTCGTGGTCGGTATTCATAATATGATCTGGTGTTGTGGGGATGTGCTTTAACGAATAATAATCCTTCTAGGGTTATTCATAATACGTTTTGTGGTTGACTTTGGATTATGGTACCTGCTGTTCTTAACGATAGCAAAACTCTTCTTTTAGGGTTTGGTTTATTTATTCAACATTGATTGTGAAGCTGCACGTTAACCTGTTAATGAGTTGGTTAGTTATTGAATGCAAGTTCTATATCAGATGTTAGTCATTATGTTTGTGGGTTTGAGAGAGTTGTACGTCAAGTTTTAGGGTTCCTTGTTCAAAAACCCTATTTTTCGTTCCATGACCTGTTGCTGATTGTTACTCCTCTTTGGTCTGTGATCGATATTGCTGGATGTTAGGGTTTTTTAACCCTTGTACCATCCCCAAACTGGTCCTTTAAAAAGATGCTGCTGTGGGAATGTGAGTTTGGGTTTCCTACATTCATATTCCTAAGGTTTGTGATCAGTTCGAATCTGGAAGTTAGGGCTTAAAAAACCCTATTTGGCTGTCATTAAAGTCGTATATCAGACCTGGTTTCTTATCTGTTCGTGATCTTGCTGGTCTGTTATTCGTTATTGGGAAGTTAGGGTCGCAAACCCTAGTATTATTGTGGTAAGTTAGGGTTTGAATACCCTATTGTCCGTCTCATTGCTGGTTTTCATTTGGTAGTCATGATGCTGGAAGCTAATTTACACTTAGACTCGTGTGATAACCGGTTCTGTGAGGTTCTGTTCGTGATTCGTTCATCAGATCTGAAGTGGCTACTGTTGGATATGTTGGTAGGATCATGATTTCAAGTACTATGATGGCTATGGATGTATTTAAGTGATACAAGCTTTTAATTCTCATTTTCTTATTCACTTGTATAGTCATTATAGATTGCATGTTTGTATGTAAGTTATAAGAATGGCATGTCATTCTTATATAGTGGTTGGGTCTATTGACCTTTACTTGTAAGTTGCACATGTATGTGCATTTTTGTCGCCCCGTTCGGGCAAGTGATGGGGGATTCACCCTCATCCTTTGTACTTCAACGTTTTTTGGTGTAATGAATTTTGCCAGGCGGAAGGCCTTTTACCAAAAAAAAAAAAAAAAAAAAAAAAAAAAAAAAAAAAAACAATCAAATTTCTTTCTAATCCTTATTTTAATGCACAAAACAATCTGCTTCTAATCCTTATTTTAATGAACAAAACAATCAAAACTCCTTTTAATCCTTATTTTAATGCACAAATTAATCAAATCTACTTCTAATCCTTATTTTAATGAACAAAACAATCAAAAGTCCTTATAATCCTTATTTTAATGAACAAAACAATCAAAACTCCTTCTAATCCTTACTTTTAATGCACAAAACAATCAAATCTGCTTATAATCGTTATTTTAATTCACAAATAATTTAGAGTAAATTACAAAGATGGTCCCTATGGTTTGGGTTGACTCACACTCTAGGTCCCTTGACTTTTTTTTTGCACATATAGTCCCCAACTCTAAAACCCTTAACACTCATAGTCCCTTGACTAAACAGACGTCAAGTTTGACCGTTAAAGCTACTCATGTGACTTGCACATGAGGGCAAAATAGTCTTTTAATGTCTAACCTACATGGACCATATGTGTAATTTACTCTTTTACCACAACCACCACCATACATCTTGTACCACAACCACCACCTGGTGGCTACCACCCCAACCACCATATCACACCCCCTGCTGCCACCACCAAAACATTATCATCATGATACTAAAAACCAGAAATTCAGATGAACAATTTACATGCACAAATCTTTGTCACACCACATATACAAAACATCAATTACAACCCGATTTCAAGCAACAATTCTCATACCACAACGATTTAAACATGAGACATAAACAATTCACAAATTCAAACACATTCACATATGCAAAAAGATACAAACTTTATCATAACTCAATCATCAAGATTCCAAATTTAACAAATCCCACATCACAATTCACCATAAAAACCCAAATCAAATCCAAAATCACAACAAACCCAATTGGGATCTACAAATCTTGAACCTTAAAAGATATAAAAATCAAAACTTTAATACAAAAAATAGCACATGATCTAATAATGATTAAAGGGGTTGCTTTACATTCGAGCAGATTGAATCTGGAATATGATTTTTAAAACAAACCAAGAGGGCGGCGGTGGAGCTAATCACCAATACGAATTATCACCTACGGCTTGAGTTAATCACCAATACGAATCCAAACACAAATTGGACTAAGAGAAAATAAAACTTACCACCCCGAGACCTTGTGGTCTCGGCTCGAACCGTTGTCACGAAAAAACCAAACGAACCACAATATTACCTCGGATCCAAAATCAAACCAAAACCCAAAACCAAATCGGACCTAAGTCCGTTTCACCAACAAAACCCAAACGGACTTCACAAAATAAAAATAAGCCGGAAGCATAAGCTTTGGATAAGCTGAAAAAGAAAGAAATGACAAGCTCGCCGTGAGCTTATTACTTCCACGACATCACAATCGAACCAACGCAAACAAAATGATGATACCCGTTTTTCTTTCAACTCGTTTCTTTTAAGAAAACGATTTCCAAAACCCTTTTCATAACCAAACAATTCACCACATGTGGTAATCGTTATTTTATCAAAACCAATAAACGATTTACTCGTTTGTAACTTACCATGAACGAAAAAACAAACCAATAGGGCGGCGGTGGAGCGAATACAAGCAAAAACACAAGCGAAGTAGGGTTGGATTTGAGTGTGGAAATGGTGTTATGAGGAGGAGGAAGATGGTGAGGAGGGTTATGAGGAGGAGGAAGATGGTGGCGGTGGTGGTTGGTGAGGTGGCAACCATGGAGAGAAGATGGTGAGGAGGTGGCGGCCGGTTTAAGGAGAGGAGAGGGAAGTAGGGTTTGAGTGGTAGTGGTGAAATGGGCTTTACAAGGAGTGTAAATAAGATTTGTTAACAGTTTCAGATATGGTCCTTGGGTTAGACATTAAAATGACCATAATACCCTCATGTGCAATTCACATGAGGGGTGTTTAACAGTCAAAGCTAACGACGTTTGGTCAAGGGACCATCTTTGTTAACAGTTTCAGAGTTGGGGACTATATGTGCAAAAAAAAAGTCAAGGGACCAAGAGTGTTAGTCAACCCAAACCATAAGGACCATCTTTGTAATTTACTCAATAATTTATATAAAAATTCACCTAATTACATCAATACCTATAGATTTTGGAGTTTTTGAGGGACGATCGTGGAACTCCTTCCTCCGCTTATTAGCTTGTTGTTCTTCATTATTCGACAGAGATATAGTTATTGATACCCTTCTTCCACTTCTTAATCTTTTTGCTGCTAATTTTTCAAACAAAATGCATCAAAATTGGGCTACTCTATCATAATATGAACAAAATCAGATTTACTTGACTTACCTTTGCTTTTCAACGACATTTTGTAGACGATTGTAGGAAAGTGAGGATTTGATGAACGGATCTTAATGAGATTGATGATCGGAATTTATTGAGAAGATGATCGGAATTTTATGGAGAAGATGATCGGAATTTATTAGAGAGATGATCAGAATTTTAATGAGATCTAAATTTTTTGAGAGAGAAAGTAGTTGGAGGAGAGAGAAAGTAAGGATTGATCTGATTTAATGAGACCGAACGGCATAATAGTGCGTCTATGTATTTTTAGTAAAAGACGTTTTTGCCCTTCCAGCCTTAATTAAGTATAGTTTAATGTCATCCATCGATTTTAAATCTAAGGTTCCAAAATTCTTCTTATTCTTTTTTTCCACAAATTCTCTTTTTATTTTAACCCCTCCCTATATATATATATATATATATATATATATATATATATATATATATATATATATATATATATATATATATATATATATATATATATATATATATATATATATAAGGAGACTTTCTTGCGAGAACCATCTTATCAGCGAGAACTGACAGAACCACCAAAAACATACATGCACGTCATATGTTCTAAAAACAACATATATGTTTTAAAAAAACATGGTTGTTCTAAAGAATTTGATAAGAAATTCGAAATACAAAATTTTTCTTTGAAGGTGTGCATGTATGTTCTTATAAAGCGTGCAACGAAAATATTGCGGCTGTGTGTAAGGTTTTTGTGAAAAAAGAGGATGAGTTCATGATGATATTGAAGAACATAGGTGGATACTTACGATTATTGATGATTTGCGTGTATTTTTATTTTATTTTAAAAGGCGTGCATGTATGTTTTTGGTGGTTCTGTCAGTTCTCGCAGATAAGATGGTTCTCGAAAGAAAGTCTCTCTTTCTCTCTTGAACAAATATATATATATCTACATATTATATATAACAGGATGCGTACGACGTCATCAAATGCATGATTGATGAATAAGCGCTGGATTGATGAGTAATCATGCTCTTATTCCACCTAAGCAGTCCACCTAAGCAAAGTTTGACTGAACAAAATTCGTATGTTGACTTTTAATTCCGAAATTTTAAAAAGGATTCTAAATATTCGAACTTGGGTTGTTTACATAGCTTAAGTATACGTCAATGTTACCATTAGACCAAGTTATATTTTGTGATATAACTCGCACAAAAAATAACTATAATCTTCTTCTTTGATTACCAGGCGGAATTTTTGGAATGGTATATGTATTTTCTAAACATGTATCCCGGATTTTTTTAAAAGATATGTTTAATTTTAATTTGTAGAAGATATAGTTTGAAAGATAAGTTTGGAATGTATTTTGTATAAATCTTTTGTTCCCATATTTAAGATCAGAGTTCTACCCTATCACTATATATACATCATATATACATCATATATATACCTCATATTATAACGTTTTTTATAAACTCAAAAAAACAATAAACTCTATTGATAATAATATAGCCATTATGCACGGCCAAAGACACTCTGCAAGGCTTGCAAAAGGAACTGACAAGAAGAACATGAGTGCTTCTTTGGGAGGTATGTTTTTTACATGTAATTTAATCATTAGAATGTAATTTAATCATTAGTTTGCTAGCACTGCCAGACTCTATTGGTAGTACTGCTCGATGTACATGATACTGCTTATGTGTGTTTGTACTGCTGGAGATGTTTGATACTGCTTATGTGTGTTTGTATTGCTCGATATATTTGATACTGCTTATGTGTGTTTGTATTGTTTGTTAATAAACGATGGTGCATGTAAATATTAGCTTGATTATACAGCAACAACATAAAAATTACAATATTAAAAACTATTAATATAAATTAACAATATAAGTAATACATTAATGAGGATAGCATATGTTATGTAAATAATCTGATGTTTTAACACATGAATGTTTTTTAACGAATAAATTATTCGTAAATTTGTTATAATCTTATTTATGTTGTTGTTGGATCAATCTAATGCCTTATTAAAAACTATTAATATAAATTAACAATATAAGTACTGCTCGATGTACATGATACTGCTTATGTGTGTTTGTACTGCTGGAGATACTTGATACTGCTTATGTGTGTTTGTATTGCTCGATATATTTGATACTGCTTATGTGTGTTTGTATTGTTTGTTAATAAACGATGGTGCATGTAAATATTAGCTTGATTATACAGCAACAACATAAAAATTACAATATTAAAAACTATTAATATAAATTAACAATATAAGTAATACATTAATGAGGATAGCATATGTTATGTAAATAATTTGATGTTTTAACACATGAATGTTTTTTAACGAATAATTTATTCGTAAATTTGTTATAATCTTATTTATGTTGTTGTTGGATCAATCTAATGCTTTATTATATGAACGTCTTTATATATTGATTATAGTTCCTGATGCAAATACAAGCAATACCATACAGAAGAAACATACTAAAGCCTCTTCACAAGGTATTCTATTCTTATATAGGTTTTCGTGAATCCTACATTAATTTGTTTTAATTTACCATATAAGTTTATGATTTGTATCCACCTTCAGATACAACAAGCAGAGGCTCTGGCAGTCACGTTCATCCTAAAACCCCTTCACAAGGTATTTTTGTTGTTGTATATGTCTTTCATGTATCGTATATTAGTTTGTATTGTTTTACCCTGAAAGTTGTTGATTCTGTATTTGGTAATCATCCATATCATAATTTTGATACAACAGGTACAAGATCAACCAACCATGTTTCCGATGTTGTTAAACGATCAACAGGTATTAGCTTCATCAATGTTTTATTGCAGTAACTTTGTTGATATTTTATTTATGTACATTTTACATGATGTTTATATTATGTTACTTAATTTTTAACTGCTAAATTAGTAGGAAATATAGGTTTGGTTCAGCCATCTTCTTCGTCTGAATTGGATAATTCCATATTTCAAAGTGATACACCCGGTAGTATATCTGGAACAGTTGTTTCTGATGTCGTTGCTAAAGCTAGAGGTAGTACATTGAACATTAATTTTTTTATTTAATACAGTAATACATTGTATTTATACAATCGTAATTGTTCCAGCATCTAAACCACCTGCAAAGGGCAGATTTGGCCACGTCTCATCATCTTTTGAGTCACAACCATCTCATGAAGGTAACATGTTTCTAAACTGATCGTGTTCATATTATAAATTGTGATTATAGTATACACATTAAGTATGTTTGTACATTCTAAATTGCGGTAAATCTATATCCATTGAATAATAGGAGCTGTTCGATCATTAAAAAGGAAATCTACCAGTCAATCAAGCTGTTTTGAAACACACTCCACGTATGAAAACTCTAGGATTGATTCTTCCAACTTTCAATCTCAATCAGGTATGAATATTTGTTTATAAAAACCCGCACCTTTATTGTTATATGTTATACAACAATTTGTTTTGTTATTGTTGCTAGGGGCGACAAACTCAAAAGGTGATTCTAAAAGATTTGCTTATATTAGAAATCAACAAAAAGATTTGAGGTACCAATCAACATCTTCGGACGCACCTTCACATCGGAACAAAAAAACCGTTATGCATACATCGACTTATGGAAAATTTCCTTCAGGTTTTGTACAAACATTCTGGATAATGTCTGTTCCAGATTGCTTATTTTATATAAATAACATTGTCATAATTTCTTTGTGTATTCGTAGGATCTAATTCTCATCCAAGTAAAAACAATGGAAAGAGTATGTCCACAATTAAAAGTCCTAAGCCAGGTTTATTTAAAATGGTTGATTCATTATACATATTTCATTTTAATGTGATATAAAAAAAAAACAGCGTTTTCTATATATATATTTTTTTAATTTTTTTAGCGGTGAGAGAGAGAACAATGACTCTCATTAAAGATGTCAGTCCGATGAATGTGAACATGGCCATTAAAGGAAGATGCATCTCCGTATGGCATTCACACAAATTTAACGAAGAACACGATCCTTACAGTCTTGACTGTGTTTTCCAGGATGAAGAGGTATATCAGATGAAATTAGTAAATACCTATATTTGTGTATATTTATTATATATGTTAAATTGATATTTGAACTATATGTACAGTCGAACCGTATCCAAATCTATGTCAAAAAAGAGTTTATGTTTAAATTTGAACCTCTTTTACGAGAAGGTCAATGTTACATAATCTCTAATTTTGGAGTAGCAGAGAATGCCGGAAGGTTACCTTTGTTACCAAACCAGTGGAGAATATCTTTTTATAAAGGAACCGAGGTTACCCGTATTGATCACATCGACGACAACTTTGTTGGGTTCGTTAACGAGCCATTCTCAAGTATTCTCGATACAGATAATGAATACCACGAACATGATTGTGTTGGTATGTGTTTTTTTTAAAATTATATACAACAGTTGGTGTTACTTGAATGTTTATGTGCATATTTTTATAACAAATGTTTTTCCAGATATTGTTGGTACAGTCGTAGCTATTGGGAAAATAGTGGCGTTGACCAATTCTGGCGGTCCTAAGCTACGGAGGACAATTGTCGTTGAAGATGCCGAGTAACTATATTTTATAAATTATTATTTGTTTAAAATAAAATAACGTGTATAGAATAGTATTCATTTGTAATCATATATTGAGTGTACCCTATTTTATGCAGATCTCTGAGAATTGATTGTACTTTTTGGGATAATTGGGCATTAATGTGGAATGACTACGACAACAAACGTGACGAGCTTTGTCATATAGACATCCTCTTGATGCTGGGGAAAGTGAAATATTGGGACAGTAAGTTTTATAGATGACTTTTAAATTTTTGGTTACGTAATTAAGATTTTTAATTCATATTAATAGATTTTAAAAGTGTCTATATTTGTTGTGCAACACAGATAAGCCATCAATACATAATGCTTTGTTTGGCACAAGAATATTCATAAACAGGGATGTGCCACAATTGTTGGATTTCCGGAAAAGGTATATACATTGATACCGGCACATGTGTGTTTTAGTTTTAAACTAAAAACATGTTAAATTTATTAGGAACCTATTTATACGTTTCACAGATACGAAGAGCAGGAAGGGTATGATGCAGGTGAATTCAGAATTGAGGATCATTCAGTTGGCAGCCGTGTTGTTACGCCTGCGGAGTTCATGCACGGCTGTGTGAAGCAAATAGTTCGAACAATTCGAAGCATTGAACCGGTAAAACAAAATTTATTGTTATGGGTATAATATAAATATTATTTTATCACTAATTAAACCCACGTTAGTAATGTTTATATGTGTTTTTGTATCTAAATACAGGAGTCACACTGTGTAGTTTATGCAGAAGTACATAGCATACAAGAGGAAAATGGGTGGGTTTATACGGGTTGCAAATCATGCAGTACAAGAGTGACACCAATTGTTTCAAAGCGCAACTCGGGCGCAAGGAATAAGAAACAGTTGTGGTATTGTAAAAACCATGGAGAAACATATACCGTTGCTTCCAGGTATGTAAAACAACCTTATATATATATATATATATATATATATATATATATATATATATATATATATATATATATATATATAATTATTTGGATTTGTCCTTAAACATATAATACATAATGTGGATATTTCGATACTTCGCGTTCGGTGATAAATATTTTATATATGTAGGTTCAAAATAATTGTGCGCATATTTGACCATAGTGGTACTGTACAAGTCGTGATTTTTGACAAGAGTGTGCACAAAATGACAAATTTAACAGCGTGGGAGATAATGGAGAGCGAAGGCATGAACACAGAATAATACTTTCCGGATGCACTTAATCAAATTATTGGGAGGAAGTATCTTTTCAAAATTTTATTTTCTGAGTTCAATCACAACAACAATAGTTATATATATAGAGCGGAGAAAGTGACGGACGATGTTGATATAATCAACTATTTCAAGAATGGCTTTATAGAAGAAGAGGTCTGATTCATTTTTCCTTTAATGTACCTAACAATGGTTTGTGTTTATAAACAAGTATATGCTAATCCTTATGAATGAATCAAAATAGGATGACGACGAGGAAGACGAAGGTTTTGAGAACAATTCCGTGTGTTCAGATGATGGATCGGAAACACATTCTGATGATATTAGTGAGGTATTGTGCATTGTATTTTTTAATTTCTAAAAACACCGTTAAATTGTAACAAACAATACAAATTAATCTTTTACATCTTCTCGCAACATGTAGCAGGAACCAACAAACGAAGATGTTGTTGAAACGATAGACGCAACGGATGATATTCCAGCAGTGTGCGTTGGTGCCACGAACGCCACTTTAATTCAAATTGATGATGTAGGCAAGCGTACGACAGACAACGTTAACAGTGTACCAGCGACACTGGATGACGAAACACCAGCTAATGATCTTAATAATCAAGAGGAGCAAGAAGACAATTAATTTACATAAGCGTGTTTTAATATTTTTGAACAATTTAATTACAAATTGCAAACTTGCATGTGTGTGGATATTCGTATTAAGCTTTATTCATATTAAGTTTTATTAATTTATCTACCAGTGCAAATGTTGATCATTACGTGAAAAAATGATATAGCAGTACCAAGTATATGTAGCGGTACTAATATAATATTGCATTGATAACCACATGTATAACCCTATATTATCTCAAATACAACAGTACTAACGTAACCACAGTGCAAATGTTGATCATTACGTGAAAAAATGATATAGCAGTACCAAGTATATGAAGCGGTACTAATATAATATTGCATTGATAACCACATGTATAACACTATATTATCTCAAATACAACAATACTAACGTAACCAGCAGTATTAACATTGGTGATGTTTAAAAATAATATTAACCGGGATAAGGATGTATACACGATACTTACCTATAAAATTAAAATAAAAAAATTACTATTTGGAAGGATGAATATGATTTATTCATTGCCCTATTTTCGTGTATATAACTTCCTACACAAGATAATAAGAATTTTTAAAATGATATATACATATTATAATCATTTTTTCAAGAATATGATAAATTTATAGAAAATATGATTTGAAAGTTAAATTTAGAATGTATTTTGTATAAATATTCTGTGTATATATTTAAGATCATATACCACTTTCACACTATATGGGGGTCAAATATATATTTAAGAGTACTTTGTATTGGTATAAACAATACGTATGTGCTATGTAGTACTGCTGAGTTATATCCATCATGTATTTTAATTTTGTACTACTACGTCCCCGACTTGGTACTGATATTATAACCAGTTCAAAAGAGTTATATTAAAACGCAATGTCACTTTAAATATACGTAGTCCATTGTTTTTATACCCCATTAATTCTAACAACGTTTTTAAATGCTCATACACAAACGAACGTAATCTTTATATACAATAAAGCTATGATAATCAAATATTTTGTAGAATTTCCAAATCTGTATTTAGAGCATGATATAAATCATGTAAACTCTAGAAAACGTTTAAATTGTAAACGTAATCTTTATCTATAACAAATATATGAGAAACAAATCTTCGGTTTCCATTATATGGTCACCTTCAAACTCTATAAATAAAGCCATATATTAACACATATTGAATATATATCTTCAAAAATTACGAACATAAAATACAAACAATGTCACACCGAAGATCACACAAGGTACATAATCTTAAGTTGAATGTGTTTTGTTAATTATCAGATGAATTAAATACTAATTACTACAATTTTGTCAGGGTAATCCGAAAACAGGTCACCACCATCCTCCATCATCAGCCGATGGCTCGCTCGATAAGAATATACCAAACATCATCATATCAGATGATGAGGATGTACAATAACTAAATTAACTGTTTATTTAAATTATATATGAAACACATCATCTGATTATGTTTAGCATGAATGCAAGATGGACAATTTGATTTGTTCAAAAAAGATATATCCAGTGTTCATATATTGGACGATGAAGAGGTATCCTTCATAACATGTCTAAGTACTTTTTTTCTAAACTACCCACAGGCACTACCTTATAAGATTATCATGAATTGTTTTACATATACGAATATTTATTTACCAATAATCTTTAGCTAAAATAAATGCTTGAACAATGGTACATGTTTAAAACAATAGGGTTGGTTGATTCTATTGGTCGAGACGTTTCCATGTTTAGATAAGCAATTGATTATATCTATAACTTAAAATTATGTAGCATATATCCATTAATATATCACAGGATCTAATTATCTTTATAATACTTGCAGGTTGGCCTATCAGATGACGAGGTATTATAACATAACTAAGGTTATTATTATTAATAATAGTTTTTGTTATGTTTAACGAATTAAATATAAATGTTAAATTTATAGATTTATGCTGTTGGTGTTAACGGATATCGAACTACTCCAATTTGTAATAAGCGAAAACCACGTAATCCGTATGTATGCAAAATATTCAATGAAGATGCTGATTTACATGATACCAATAACGAGGTATTATATAAAAATTTTAATGCGTAGTAATTTGCATTGTAGTAAACATAAAATACTTAATGGTTTTTATTTTTGGATGCTCTGTTTAGGTTGTTTGTTTAACACATAACAATCGGAGATTGTCAAAGGTGAAACCCGGGACCCGTAAGAACGGATGCAAGTTTGATTATTATGAAAATCAAACTGATAACAAGGTATTTTCATAAAATTTTCATTACGTCGAACTCAACTATTATAAAATCTAAATATCAATCTAATAGTTGCAGGCTGATCAAACAACACATAAACGGTTTAGACCAACTAAAGACAACAAGTTAGTTAGCAACGATATTGTTTATGTTGTTTCATCAGATGATGAAAAAATACAAAAAACACGTGACAACAAAGAGGTATAAAAAATGGTTGTAATCCATATTATGTGATACTTATTAATCAGTGGAACTAACAACTTTTGCATTACTTGCAGCCTCTCCCACCTATACACAAACGCCGTAGGCTTGCTAAAAACGGCAAAATAGTCAACAACATAATTGTTGACCTGGATTCATCAGATGATGGAAAGCCACAAGCAAGCAAAGTTGTAGATCTAACTTCGATTGATGATAAAAAAACGCGATCAAAGCGTGTGGAGACTATGACTGCTAATCATCCTGGGGAAAAAACCCATTGGTAATAATAATTTATGTTTGTACATTATATTTCTATAAAACATATATGTTAAACGAAACATCCTTGCTAATCCCACATTATTAAGCTAACATATACAATAAGGTAAACCAAACAGTCCACATAATAGATACTCTGTTGCTAAGTACTAACTATATTTTTGGTATGTAGAAACCCATTTTCTCACGGAACTATATGCTATATGATGAAGATACGGATGATGAACATGATAACAACAACAACGTATCTGAAACAGGCATGTGTGTCAATATCAATGCTCTCAAAGAACCCTCTTACCCCACGCGAGATTGTAAACCTAAATATACTATCCCTGATGAATTTGTTGTTGAAGACTCTTCCACAGGTTGTTTGTTAAAAAAAAATTTATTATTATTTGTGTTTGTAAATTGTTAAACATGTTTTAAAATAATAGTTTGTTTATATAATTTTATAGTCGATAATTTCATAGGCGACTCAAGATATACATCTATTGATGACGATTATGATGAAGATTACCAATCTAACATGGTTGACAATAACGTGTGGGACGAGATGCCTGATATCGATGGAAAAGTACACGGTAGAATCATCCACATCAGCGATGTTGACGAAGAAACGTGGGAAATAAATTCAGCCGCGTATAGTGTCAGTTATGACTCTAACGACGATGATGTCAGCAACTTTATCAATGACAGATCTACTGATTATGAAACAACCAGTGATGATGACAGCGAAGATGAATTATGAACAAATGGAACACGATTTCCCGTGTTATCATCTTAGATTATTTACAATAAATACTTAAGTTTCATGTTATCATTTTAGATTATTTACAATAAAGACTTATGTTCTAATTTTTTAATAAATTAACCTCATTACTTTTCACATGACACTTTGCTACTTAAGCATTAGATGTTTATTAACTTTGTTTGCGTGAAATCATACCGCCAGAGTATGAAATAAAATCAAATACCAGCAAAACACTCGAACTAATCAACAAACAAATACAAACCAAACTAATAAAAAATCATATCCATTTAAACTCTGGTAAAACAGAACATGGTACTGTCAATGTCAGTGATGTAATAAAACATGATACTGCCAGTGTTGAAGGTTAAAAATCATATTCCTTTAAACTTTGATGGGACAGAACATGGTACTGCCATTGTTACTGATGTAACCGAACATCATACTGCCAGTGTTCAAGGTGCTCTAATAAACGAGATTTCATCCCTAAAATTACACATAAAATAATTACTTAAGTTAATTATAACATACAATTAAACCCAAAAAACTAAACCGTGTTCTATTGCTTTTGTATAAAAGTAATTATACTTTATTATGTTAAATGTAACGAAATTAAGGCATGATTTAAAATTAACGAAATTACAAGTCATGCCCGCCCATTGGGCGGGCTTTGAAGTCTAGTATATATATATATATATATATATATATATATATATATATATATATATATATATATATATATATATATATATATATAGGGTCCCTTACTTACGAGAACCACCTTATCTGCAAGAACTGCGAGAACCACCTTTTTACAACTAATAATACACAATGTACATCATTTAAATGCTCCATAGCATTTTGTTATTTTTATTTAATTCAAAAGGGTATAATAGTAAAAAACATTTTCATATTTTTCTTTTTTTATAATTCCCGTTTTTTAATATATCTTAAAATTCGGATTTTTTTTTTAATGCTAACATTTTTTTCCCCCTAAAAAGTCAAGGTGCATACATGTTTTCAATTAGTAAAAGTGCATACATGTTTTTTTTCCCTTTCAAGGCGCATATAGGTTTTTTAATATAATGAAATTTATAACAAACCAATAACATAAATGTTATATACAAACTTCGATATCGATTGAAATACAATTAAAATACAAATTTCTAAAAGCATAAAAACATGAATCTAATCGATCTATACACGTGAGCACTAATAATATTCAACACAAATGGACATATGCGGACGAGTAGCCGTCAACATTTTTTCAAAAGTCGGACATATATGCACACTTGTAGCCGTGAACATTCTTGTAATTACACCTGATACAAAGTAAAGTACACAAATTAGCAACAATAATATTATTAAAAATTATATATGTTCATGAGTACATGTATGTTTGAGGAAATATACTTGTTTGGCAAATACGAAGTCTTTGAAAAAAATAATAATTACACTTACTAAATAAAAAAAACATGCATGTTTTTAAAACATACATGTTTTTAAAACATACATGTTTTAAGCATTCCGTTTATAAGCAATCATTTTTTAAAACATACATGTTTTAAGCATACATGTTTAAAAACATCATGTTCTCAAACATATATGGTTTTCATTAGTTAACTCCCACTAATTAAAACATATATGTTTTGAACATGTATGCATCCATTTATCATTGAATCTATATTAACCTTAAAACTATTTGAAAGTATTATTATTTTTCAACGAAACTACTGATTAGATGAAAATAAGTGAATCCTTTAAATATGGATCGTAACAAAAAGGCTATGACCAACCTTTTTTACTCCTATAACATATTCAAACAACAAAAGATAAAAACCTTATTTTATACAGTAGCAAATTTTAAACAAAGAACCCATGTGCAATCTAGTTATACCACGTATTGGATCCAACTAAAAATAACTTCGTACTAATAAAAACATACATGTTTATATCAACATATATGTTCTCGAACTTGCCAAACCAAGCATCTATAATGGGCATATTCAGTTTAAAGCCACAAAATTAATGTTATCTAAATAAAATAACGATTGTGAGATCTACCCTTCCTCCACCAACAATAATATTATTATCTTGTTATCAAAAAACAAATCTACTCATCTACTCAAACAACCAACGATTTATGTCATCTCTATTTTTTTCAGATCTATTTTTTCTCAGACCGAACCCAATATTTCGAAAACCATTTTTCTCATATCTGTTTTTTTCATATCGAAACCAGTATTTTGAAGCCACAAAATCAACGACTTAACAAAAATCACAACAACACGCCTGTGTTATGGATTATAGGAAACAAAGCACGGTTTAGAAACCAAAAAAAAAAGACCGTAAAACACTAACAATCAAATTCATCTTTAAAACTCACCTTTGGTCATCATGACGAATCCAACATTCATAGATCTTTTGATTTTTCTTTTTCTTCAAATCAGTCCCTAATCCATAGATCTAGAAACACAACAACAAAAAAAACTCTCGAGAGGAGATCAAGTTTTTGGAGAAGGGCGACAGTTTTTTTTAGGGTTAAAGTAAATAATTAATCCCTAATGATATGATATGGGGGAGTTATGTACGGTTTTAAAAAATTATGATTGTGATATTCCTTAATTACCCTTATACTATTTACATCAATATACATGAACTTTTAGTTATTTACATAAATGACACATTCATTTTTTACCATTGATCAATTAATCTAATGGCTAAAAAGTGGATCTAGCAGTTCTCGTAGATAAGGTGGTTCTGAAAAGAAAGTCCCACTATATATATATATATATATATATATATATATATATAGAATCTGGATCGATTGAGAAGGTTTTTATTTTGAGAAGATTTTCAAAAACGATAGATTTTTAACTTTGATTCATGTTTTTCAAGCGTAAAACTCATTTTAATGTGATTAAAATTCAAAATGTGTAAAAAAAATTTGAATCAATGTTAAAAATCTCTCGATTTTGCGATATATGTAGAATACTGAATCATCTGTACAAATTTAATGAATCATCATCATAACTCGATTTTAACAATGATTTGTGAATCAAATTTGTAATTTATAGATTCGATTCACCATAAAATGATGTTTTACTTGTGAATCAAATCAAAAACATGAATCAGTTTGTTCAAACGAAGATTTCTCAATTTTCTCAAAATAAAAACCTTCTCAATGGAACCGGATCCTATATATATATATATATATATATATATATATATATATATATATATATATATATATATATATATATATATATATATATATATATGGGCTTTATTTTCAGAACCCTGTTAAGTGCGGGAACTGCGAGAACTCTTCTAGACCAATAAGATTTTTTTAAATATTAAAGATTATTATTTAATCATAAGGGTATTTTAGTAAAATACAATTTTTATATTATTTTCGAATTTTTTATTAAATCCCGTTTCAAAACATTCCTAAATTTTCGGATTTTTTTTTTTTTTTTTTTTTTTTTTTTTTTTTTTTTTTTTTTGGTAATGTGCATCCAGAATATTACAAGAACATATGTGTTTTTGTTTCTTTTTTTTTCTTTTTGTAAAATATTAGGTGCATGCATGTTTTTTAAATAATGTAAATTTAAATTTGTTTCTATAATGTAATTGTTCACATTTTTTTTATCAACCTATCAATATTTTTGTCTATTATTTTTTAAGAAGTTTGAAACACAAATCAAAGAAAATAAATCATTATAAAAGAAAAAAAATAAGATTCATATACTTAAATGTTACATTCCACTTAATTACAAGAACATAAAACACGTATGCAATAATCGTATATCTTCAAAAATCACAAATTATCTTCATGTATATTTTTGTTCATCAACTTCTCGGTCTTCAATGATATCGTCATCTTCATCAATCTGAAACAAGCATGCACAAAAACAATTAAACCATAAACAAATAAGAAATAAAAAATAATCCTAACAACTATTATAACGCATATGCACAATCTTGTATAACATGTATGTTCTATGAAAACCAAAATGTGTACCGAATAACATGTATGTTAATAACATGAAAAACAGCCATGTTCAATGTAAAAACAAGTATGTTCAATGAATAACATGTATGTTCTATGAAAACCAAAATGTGTACTGAAAAACAAGTATGTTCACCGAAAAAACAAGTATGTTCAAACACGAATTCCACGTTTAATCTAGACATGTATTATCTACACATGAAAAACAGCCATGTTCAATGTAAAAAACAAGTATGTTCACTAAAAACGAGTATGTTCATAAAAAAACAAGTATGTTCAAACACGAAGTCCAAGTTTAATCTAGACATGTATAATCTAGACATGAAAAAACAAATATGTTCACAGCAACATGGTTCACTCATAAAGGTAAACACATCTCAAAAAAAATTGTTTCATCACATGTACCATTGCCGTGTAGGATGACAAACTTCCCAACAGTCATGTATTGAACATTTTAACGTGTGTAAGTTCCTACATTTTATGTTCTATATTCAAGACAAAGCTTCGACATAACAGTTCGATGTGATATTAGAAATGCCAATACGGAGCAAACAAACAACTTAGTATTAAGATAATTGTTACAACCAATGAACAGGCAAACCTAGGGGTGTTATCGGGTCGGGTTATCGGGTTATCGGGTTAGTCGGGTCGGGTTGAGTCGGGTTTGGATTTTTTAAAAACTCACCCGACACCCGACCCGATAAGGAATCGGGTTATCGGGTTCGGGTGGTAGTCGGGTCGGGTTATGTCGGGTCGGGTGATTCGGGTTATCGGGTGACCCGATAGTAAATGTCATAAACTTGCTAGGCGTCTCGGAGCTAGTACAACTGTGACTTCCTTACAAAACTCTTTGTATGTATTCTTATATTTCTGTTTATAGTTATACACTACCAAAAAATTTCTCAAGATGTGCATGTGCTAATCTAGTCGACTATGTTCAGTTGAGAATTCAAAACTCTTTGTATGTATTCTTATATTTCTGTTTTATTATATCAAAATAATGTACATATAAGAAGTGAGTCTGTTAAGGAAGAAACAATTGCGGTGACATTATTAATGACCATTCTGGCGTGAATGCACTAATCAAGTACCAACTAAAGATGCTTGTAATATTTGGTCATCATTGTATACTCATATCATATGAGACTGATTCATAATTCTTTGAGAACTGGATATATTATTTGACAAACCTTGCAGAAACGACTAAACCTCGTGAATCAGCAAATTTGTTTCTTTTAACAAGCAAAAGGGTGCAGAAATAAACTTTAATGCAAGGTTTAACTAAAAATCCAGAGGTTGATTATATATTGATTTCAGTCGACAATTTTCCCATATACTGTACTAGTCACAAATTTGTCCTTCAAAGCACATAAGATGTGCATCATGCTATGTTTCCACATGACAAGATTCAAAGAATAATTATAGATACTTTATAAGGTCAAAAGACAAAAGTTGCTGCATTCAACATTTTCTGCAACAATGTATTAGGAAATATTAGCAAAAGAGAACAAGTAATCATCAGTCTTGACTTTGTGAAAAAAGAAAAATCCAACACTATGTTCCACACAGTATATGTTCCACAGAAGAAACCATCTTCATTACAGTAGCAGACTAGCAGTTTAATGTGCAAATATTCTAGTAGCAGTTTACAAAAGGTAAGTCAAAGTGCAAACATAGTAGCAGTTTAATTATAGATAAGTCAAAGTGCAAATATTCTAGTGATATTCCAGTAGCAGACTAGCAGTTTACAAAAGGTGTTCACCATTGAACAAATCCAGTAGCAGTTTACAAAAGGTGTTCAACATTGAACAATTCCAGTAGCAGTTTACAAAAGGTCTTCAACCATTCAAACGCGCACCTTCTTGCTCCATCAACTCTACATAAAGGGACATTAATATATTTAGCGATATATAATATGTATAATATTGTCAAATATATAAGATAAAAGAAGTACCTTTTTCTATTTTTTCAATGGTATCCATATCTTCTTCTTTTTCGGGATTTAAACTTATACGAAGCCAATCTTGAGCACAAACTAAGCATTCGATAGTTTTGTCACCCAAAGAGCTCCGATATGAATCCAACACTCGACCACTAGTGCTAAATACCGACTCCGAAGCCACTGTTGAGATTGGAATGGCCAACAATTCTCTAGCCATTAAAGAAAGAATTGGAAACCTAGGGCTATTTACTTTCCACCATAGCAAAATATCAAAATGGACGCTTTTATCAAAAGGTTCACAAAATTCACCGGTGTACTTATCTAATTCACTAGTTAATGAACTAGATGATTGGCCCATTTTCATCTTACCTCTCAATATATCTCCATGATCAAGTTCGTTGCTAGTATTAGTGGTCCTTGGCCTTTTCCCTAAGGTTGAAGATGAATTAGAAGATGGAGCATGAATACGCACGTAATCGTCATAAAGAAGTTTCATTTTCCCTTTAATGTACTCTTTTTTCTTTACCACAACTGATATGCCTTCCCTTCCGTAATGGTCATCCGCAATTACATCCAAAAATTCATACTTGTTCCTTGGATCAAGAATGAAAGCAAAGTACACTAACAAATTCATGTTTTCAACCTCACCATAATATTTTTCATATTTTGGTTTCATCGCTTTAGCAATGTCATAGAGATGTTTATCCGTAGGTAGTTCATCATGAATATCACAATCAAGTTGTGCTCTTAAAAGAGCACGAATTGAGGCTAATTCATTGACTAGTGTATGTGATGTCACATACTTAGTCCCGGAAATTCTCAAAGTTATATCATAAAAAGTTTTTAAAAAATGACACAACCTTTTAGCTTTAACCCAATCTTCCGATGTTGGAACCGAATGACCTTGGTTTACAATATGAAGCCCAAAATCCACATCTTCTAAATCGTACCTAGCAAAAGCATCTTTATATTCATGAGCTACTTCTAACATATTGTAAGTGGAGTTCCACCTAGTTGGACAATCAAGTACCAAACTCTTAGTGCTATCACATCTAGCACTTCGAGCACATCTATTAAACCTTTCAATCCTAGTTCCCGACTTTTTAATCCACTTAACGGCACACCTAATGCTTTCAATCGAATTACCAACATGTTTTATGCCATCTTGCACTATAAGGTTGACAATATGAGCCGCACATCTAATATGAAGCCATTCTCCTGATAACAAACAATCATGGTTTTTTTCAAATATAAGCTTCATAAAACCAATAGCACTATCATTTGAGCTTGCATTATCAACTGAAATAGACAAAACATTATTGAAACCCCATTCATTCAAACAATTCTCAACCCCCTTTCCTATATCAACCCCCCGATGGCCATCAAGAAGACAAAAGTTCAACACTTTCTTGACCAAATTCCAGTTATTATCTATAAAGTGGCCCGTAAGAGCCATATAACTCTTCTTTTTAATGGATGTCCAAGTGTCGGTAGTCAAACAAACCCTACCAATATTTTTCCTAATTGTTTCACGAAGCTTGTTTTTCTCCTTTAAATACATCCCTAAACACTCTTGTGTTATTGCACCTCGACACGGAACATCAAATAAAGGTTGGTTGATTCTTTGATAATACCTAAAACCTGAATTCTCAACAAAGCTAAATGGGAGCTCATCGACAATTATCATGTGTGCTAAAGCTTCCTTACTTTTTTTCTGATCAAACTTCCATGCCATCATCTTTTTTGCATCACCACCCTCAAAAGTTATATTAGTTTGAGAAGTACTTATTTTTTCTAAGTAGGGTTTGCATGTCGTTAGATGATTTATCATATTTTTATTACCATGCTTTCTAGAGTGGCATAAGTAAGTTTTGCCGCAATGTTTACATTTAGCTTTTTTTTCGATAAGTTTCTCACCTTTTTTAAGCTTTAGTTCTTCAAATTCGTTCCATACAGGTGATGTTTTTTTGCGGCCCTTTCGTTGTTCTACCTCCTCCTCCGTGTCACTGCTCTCAACCTCAACAGGTACTTGATTAACTGAGTTTGATTCCAACGTCATCTAACAACAATTAAAAAAACTAATAAGAAAACTAATAACTTAAATATATAGATATGAAAAATAAGCCGAAATTATATAAACTTAAACAAACACCAGCATTATTATTCTATTTTGCGTAATGATTAGGAGTAAAAGAATGGATTTGTCTAACAGATAAGAGATGATGATGATGATCTTGTGAGTTGTGAGTTGTGAGGGGAAAGTATGATGATGATAACAGATAAGAGATGATGATGATAAACTTAAACAAACAAACACCAGCATCATTATTATTCTATTTTGCGAAATTATATAAACTTAAACTTAAACAATTACCTTTCTTAGAATGATGATGATCTTGTGAGTTGTGAGGGGAAAGTATGGACACCTAAAGGAAAAGATTTGTCAGGGGAGGGAAGGTACCACTGGTAACCAAAGTGCATAGGAAATTGATACTACTTGAGTATTAGATATGATATTCGCCGGCCTAAAAAGTTACTAATAATTAAAAAAGCAAAAGGGTTGTCGGGTCTTATCGGGTTGACCCGATAACCCGATAACAATTTTTATTTAACCCGAAACCCGACCCGATAACGCTATCGGGTTATCGGGTCGGGTCAATTTGACCCGATTAAATTTTTTGACCCGATTAGACCCGACCCGATTAGACCCGACCCGATCGGGTTCGGGTTCGGGTCGGGTTGACCCGATCCGACAGACACCCCTAGTCACAGGTACAACCAATGAACAGGCAAACCAAAACTATGCCTATAAAGGATGCACAAATGACAAATTAGCATAAACCAAATAAACATACCCAAAAGAACACACACAAAATTAGAAGTGAAAAAAAAATGAAATAATCAATCTCAATCTCGAAACCTGGTTTAATAATATACAACCACAATCAAATCATTTTTTTTTTGGGTACCACAATCAAATGGTTCACATATGAATAGTTTGAAATAGTTTTTTAGCTAACAAAGAGATTTGAGTTGGAAAACAAATTTTGTGCACAAAATGGAAGGAAAAAGATGTGTAACAGAGATTTGCATGAATTAATGAAGATAATGAAGAGGGAAAGAACATACATTGCAATTGAGTGCGTATCTTCTGGCTAGAACAATGGCTGCATTTCTTTCTTGTTCTGATTCAAACATCAATACGAAAGACTGCTCCAGATCTGCTCTTCTTTGATGGAATCTCTCCATCTTCAAAACTGCTCTTTATTAATTTTTTTACCCCTTCACAACTAAATCATCATAAAAATATTGTAAAACACAGATCGGTTGAACAATTTTGCTGTAAACACAGATCGGTTGAATTTATAAAGAGAATTTAGGGGCGGCGGTTTTTTTTAGAGAGAGATATTGAATAGGTTTTAGTGTGAGATACAGATCCTACATTCATGGTGATAACGGAGAGTTTAAAATGATTACATTAAAATTGTTTTTGAAAAGACTATAATAACCTTTTACTCATTCTCAGATTTTCCACTTTTTTTATTTAATTACAAGAGTGCCACAATCATTTTTAACCATTGATCAACTAATCCAATGGCTAGAAAAGAGTTCTCGCACTTAACAGGGTTCTGAAAATAAAGTTACACTATATATATATATATATATATATATATATATATATATATATATATATAACCAACTCTATGGATATCACTTAGAATTGAAAATAATGATTAAAAAAGGGATGTTCAGTGGAGATCGCCAATATATACATGAGAAATGATAGAACCACAAATTACTTCCACAAAAACTCTTACAAAATGAGGTGTAATTTCGTGATTGGTTTAATTAGAAAGAAGAGAGAGAAAATTTATAAAAATACACCAATCACGAAATGACAAGTCATTTTGTAAGAGTTTTTGTGGAAGTTATTTTGTGGTTCTATCATTTCTCTATATACATACGTATGATGCATCACTTGCTGTTAATTTGTGTATTAATTGAATATGTTCTGATCACATCCTTTTGTAACCCAAACTTCGTTTATGTGACAGATTCACTCTTCGCCCAACGACCTTGCTCACCTAAGAATCCCCATTGAAGATATAGACGGCTATATCGAACGTGGAATTGGAGGGGTATACGAGGGATTGCTATCATGGACGGAGATTTCGATGCTGTCTAGTCTCAAGCATAAGAATCTTGTTTCTATTGTTGGGTTATGTAGTGAAGTTGGTGCAAAGTCCATCATTTACAAGCGCGAGTTTAGGGGAAGCCTCAAAACCTATCTAAGTAAACCGATGTTGTTGACATGGGTGAAAAGATTGGAGGTATCTGTGGGTGTTGCGCGTGCATTGAGTTACATTCATTATGACGAGGCACGCGATTTTAGCGTTATACACCGGAACATCAGCAGTGAAGCAGTTCAACTGAATAATGACTGGGAACCCAAGTTATCTGAATTTCAGCATTCCATGAAGATTAAAGCATCTGAAAGGGGTATCATACCCTGTTGGAATAATCTTACTATGTTGTTCGAATAAACTTGCTTGTAATTTACACAGAATTTGTTTTCATATATAAAGTATTCGACACAATGACTTGCTGTGGTTCTGGCTTTATATAGCCAACCATACGACACATATAACAGACACGACTTTTCCTAAACCGACACAACTTTTGACACATAACTACCTATAACCGAATGTAACTAACTTTTCGGTTATAAACTTTCTAACTTGACACTTTTGGTCCTACATACTAAATATACTTTCTATTTTAACCCAAAGTTTAGGTTAACAATCAACACTCCCCCTTAAACTAAACTTTGGTTTAAGGTGGGTCTTCAACTTGCTTTGACTTGCTTTACAACAATGTTGGTTCTTCGTCGCTTTGGTAAATGAGATGTGCTTCTTGCTTTTTGTCTTTATCCTTCCATTTGGTGCATTCGTATGCAAAGTGACCAAATTCACCACAATCATAGCATCTCATTTCTTTCTTGCTTTGTTCTCGACTTGTACCTCTTCCACGTCCTCTTTCTTCGTTACTAAAGTTTCTACCTCGACCTCTACCACGTCCTTGATTACTTGAACTTGCCATTAGAAGTTTGCTTTGGTAATCTTCTTCCGGTTCATCTTGACTCTTGAGGCGTTCTTCATAAGCAGTTAGTCTTCCAACAGCTTCTTCAAACGTCATTTTGTCAATTTCTGAATATTGCTCGATGGATGCCACAATTGGTAGAAACTTCTTTGGAACGGAGTTCAGCAACTTTCCTACTAGTATTTTGTCTTTAAGATTAGAACCAAGACTTTTACACTTGCCTCTTATGCTTCCCAATTTTCCCGCAAAGTCATTTATGGTTTCATTGGTCTTCATTTTTAACGTCTCAAATTCGCTTCTCAAAGTTTGTAGGCGTGCTTTCTGAACTCGGTCTGCTCCAATATAACGTACTTTAATTGATTCCCATACTTCCTTCGCAGTCTCGTGCTGTGCAACTTGCATTAGAACATCTTCCGGCAATGTTGTGAGGATCATTGCTTTTGTTGTATGCATCTTTCTTACATCTACTTTTTCTGTATCTTCAAGCGTTTCCCAAAGACCATATGCTTTCAATATTGTCTCCATCATAATTGCCCATGTTGTGTAGTTTGTTTCGGTGAGTTTTGGACATTGAAGTGCTATGCTTTGGTCACGAGTTGGTGTAGATGATTCTCCTTTAGTCATGTTTTGTTGCTTTCTGACTTGCGTTCTTTCTTGCTTACTATCTTGCGTACTTTCTTGCTTACTATCTTACTTTGAAACAAAAGTTTCTCTTACTGGTTGAAACACCGTGGTTTCTCTTACTGGGTGAAACACTAAGGTTTCTCTTACTCGTGAAAATCTAAGGTTTCTGAAAACACTAGGTTTTCTCTTACTTACTTACTTTGAAACAACAGATTTTCACTTACTTACTTTGGAAACACTAGAGTTTTCTTAAAAACGATAGGTTTCTTCTTACTTCTTACTATGTGTTTTGTATTTTTTCTAATTCAAAAAAACTTATTTTGTCTCCCTAAATTGAAAATATACAAAACTTAATCACTTAATCTTACTTACTTTATTCTATTTTTGAAAAAAAACAAAATACACCACCCCACTCTTAAACATAAATTATAAAAATTAATTTAAGAATAAAACTTATACTACGTATATAAAAGGTATGAAAAGTTTTAATATAAAACTTACGGGGTGTGTTTTTCGCTTATTCCCTTTTTCGGTTCTTCTTTCTGGGTTGAGGGGTCCGATTAGGGTTCTTCCTTCTTCAATCGATTGCTGGTATGATTAGGGTTCCTCCGATTAGGGTTCTTCCTGGATTTTCTTCGATCGATGCTTTCTCGATTTTGGTCAATCGGTGGTTTAAAAAAAACCCTTTGTCTTCTCCGGTTATGTTTCTTCGGTTAACCTCTGGTCTTCTCTCTGGCCCAAGTCTTGCCTTCGTGCCTTTTGATCGACCAGTATGATTATCAAAGAAAGGTTTTATCTCCTTCAATTGATCGGATCTTACTCCGCCTCCGTGGGGTTTTCAATCAGCAATTCTGATCACTTGTTACTCTGTTTTGATCGTCTTCTTACTTCTCCAATCGACGAATGAACAGGTATTCCTTCTTCCTTACTTTCTTTCTTACTTGATTGATTCCCAGATTCGTTCTCCCTTGATCGATTAGCCTTGGGCTCTGATGCCAATTGTTGGAATAATCTTACTATGTTGTTCGAATAAACTTGCTTGTAATTTACACAGAATTTGTTTTCACATATAAAGTATTCGACACAATGACTTGCTGTGGTTCTGGCTTTATATAGCCAACCATACGACACATATAACAGACACGACTTTTCCTAAACCGACACAACTTTTGACACATAACTACCTATAACCGAATGTAACTAACTTTTCGGTTATAAACTTTCTAACTTGACACTTTTGGTCCTACATACTAAATATACTTTCTATTTTAACCCAAAGTTTAGGTTAACAATCAACATACACCTTTCTTTCCATACGGATTCAGTTTGTTCTATGAAGGGGCATACAGACCCAACATATGAAAAGACTAACAATGTGAACCACAAGTCAGATATCTACTCCTTTGGAATGGTATTGTTTGAACTACTTTGTGGTAGGGAATCAGTAATTAAAGATAAGGATAATAAGTATTTGGCTCCGGTGGCAATTTTTCATTATAGAGAGAAAATACTCGATGATATAATTGATCCAAAACTACGGAAACAAATGGATCCGCGATCGTTGAACATTTTTGCCGAAACAACGTATGAGTGCTTGAGTGAAGAACAATCGCAACGCCCAAATATGGATCAGATTGTCACAAGACTAGAGAAAGCGTTGGAACTTCAATTGGAATGGAAAAATGTTGTAAGATGGTTTTTTCTCTTTATCTTTCTAGCACAATAACTACTCTATAATACGAGTAATGTTTATTTACTTAATTATTGCTGTATTTGTTGCCATTGATGTTATAGGAACACTCGTCACTTGTGGCCGAAGTTGGGGAGACATCATCCGGTCATGAGAAGGTAATTAATATTCTTTTTAGCTCTTGTTGTAAGCCATTGAAATCTTCGAAAAAAGTGGAAAATGTCAAAACAAGAGAATGGCTAAAGAAAGACGCAAGTAGAGAAGGGGCATAATTATTTGTACACAGAAAAAGAATTTTAAATAAACTATAAACTGTTAGGTGATGATACTTTATAATGCAATTTTCAGCTTCAAAGTTACATTTTTAACAATATTTTATTCTTATTAATGTTTAAAAAACATTGCTTAAAAGAAACAGTGACCGGAAATGGTTGTTAATGTTGTTTGGTACTTCTCAAAAATATATCGGAAATTTTGAGGTTCAAAAGAAAACAAAACAAAAAATGGCTACTACTAGACAAGGATATAAATGTCTTTTCCATTTAATATTTTGAGTACAAATAAATACACTCCATTCACATGCCACTTCCCTAAACTATTTTATTTGTATTAAAGGTGGTGGTTGTGGTTAATTTGAGGTCTTTTCCTTGTTGACCGAAAATCACATTTGCCAACAATTTTTGCAAAATCTAACTATTCCTCAGAATGTTACACAAAATCCCCTCTTACGCTTACTTAGCTCTTCACCATATTTTCCTTTTGATAAATGTTAAAAATGAATGATTAACCTCACTGGAAGTGTTCCACCTGTGAATCTGCACACTTCTTAATGTTGTCTTCTTCGGTGCATATAGGGATCAAAGAGTCACTTCATATCCACAGGCGTTGAATCCCATTTAAGCAAAAAGACAATGTCTTCCCACGAATACCGTTCTTACACACTCAACTTTAAACGTATAGAATTGGCAACCAACAACTTTGCTCCTCGGAATATCATAAAAGAAAAACCAGTTGAATCGGTTTACCAAGGCCGTATTTTGCTATATAGACCAACAAAACAGATGATCGGTATTGTTGCACGGAGGATCTATCGTAAATATCAAAAGGATGAGAGCGAAAAGTTTGAGATGAAGAAGTGGATGCTTGCTAGGCTCAAACATAAGAATCTAGTGTCTTTTATTGGGTTTTGTTATAAGGGGGACGAGCAGATTATCGTATACAAGAAGGAGGCCAACGGAAGTCTCAACAAATATCTAAGTGACCAAACCTTCACATGGACGCAAAGGTTGAAGATATGTCTAGGCGTTGCAAATGCATTAAGTTACATCCATTATGATGTTTCACGCGATTTTAGTGTCATACATTGCAACATCAGGAGCTCAAAAATTTTACTAGATGACGAATGGGAACCCAAGTTATCTGGTTTTGAACTTTCGTTGAAAACTACAGTAGCTCGGAGGCACCGTCTTCTTCTTACTTGTGATATTATTGAGAATGTATACTTGGACCCAAAATATAAAAAGACTGGCGGTATGGCCCACAAGTCAGATGTGTATTCATTCGGTGTTGTATTATTCGAAGTCTTGTGTGGAAGGAGTGCAGTTCTTCCAGATGAAGAGTTGGGAGAGGGGTTATTAAGTCAACTGGCCAAATCTCATTTGGATGATATGATTGCTCCACATTTACGAAAACAGATGGACCCAGAATCATTCAAAATCTTCTCAAAGACAGCATATTACTGCATACAAGAGGAACGAGCGAACCGTCCGCATATAGATCAGGTTGTCAAAGGACTTGAGAAAGCTTTGGAACATCAGCAGAAATGTGAAATTCCAGTTGACCGTACATCATTCAATCGCTTGAAGGTAATTAATTTCCTTCAACTTTTAATTTGAGGCCGATTACGAAATATCCTAGTTAATAAACAAGGGTTACTTATATTATTAACTGTGTTGTGTGGTTTAATGTATAACCACTATATCCTCATTATACCATTTTTATTTAACAAAAAGATGATTAATAATGTAAAAAATATATGCATGTGATTTTGATTTTACATTAGAAAAATGCTAGCCCTCAGGGTTATATTTAAGAAATTCAGACATGCTTAAATAGTTTGTTTATTCAGACTAATCACCCATCTCCTAAAGTTAACTCTCCTAAGTCCCAACCAACTAAATGTCTCACCCGTATTGCATGTTTTTAACTTTTAAACATAGCATTTAAGGCCAAAAATAGACAAACGCTTTACATTATTATGTTTTTAAACATTGTATTTTACAAGGAAAGGAAGGTCCTCCGCGCTTCATTGCAGTTATGAGCGATTAAGACATTCGACGTAATTTTGGTTGACACGTGCATAATTTTTTCCCTTATACTTATATGCCTCATAGACTCGTAAAATAACAATGGATTAAGTTCATGTTCACTGCCAGTGGCGGAACCAGGAGCCGAGATCAGGGGTAGCGAAATACGAAAATTTGTTTAGGGGTAGCGAAAATTTGTTTCAGGGGTCGTGAAATCGCGAAAAAATGGCCAAAAATCGCCAAAAATCCCACTACCGGGTAAAAGTTCAGGGGTAGCGGTCGCTACCCCTCGGCTCTATGTAGTTCCGCCCATGTTCACTGCAATATTTTATTTGAATTGACATCGTCAATGATAAACTCTTAAAAAAAGACAAATATTTTAAAAAGGTATCATACTTAGACATCATTTGTTTTTCTGAGTAGCGAACAAATTTTTTTGCTTAAAAGGATACATTTCTTTCAAATTCATCATTTTTGAGGTATTTTGCCACATTTTTTTTTGACATTTTTGCCTTTCAAAAATAAAAAATTCTATTAGCTAAAAGGGGCAAAAATGTCAGAAAATGTTGAAAAATACCTTAAAAAGACTGAATTTGAAAGAAAAATACCCGTATAAGCAAAAAAAAAAAAAACTATTCACTACCCATAAAAATAAATGGTGTCAAGTATGGTACATTTTTGAAACATTTGCCCTAAAAAAAAAACATCCAATTATCTTCGAGTAAAAGTTAAATAAACATGATACTTCTGTTTTTTTCATTATAAATAACTCATTTCCATTATATTTTATCTAAAGGGCACAAAATGATCATTTAGTAAAACTTTAAAGTCTTAAATTAAGTGAAAAATTATCAAATGCTAGACTTTAACCCTCCAAAGTTGAGGGGCTTAAAAGATCATTTGTAAGTGCATTCAGAAAATCAGAGGTGTATAAAGAAAAAAAAAAATAAGGAAACGAAATTATAATTTTAAGTTAACAAACTGTCCAAGTTTGAGGGGGTATTATAAAAAGTTTTATAACATAACAGGCAATCAGGGTATGTCTTTCTAAGATTGTATTCATCGGTTGGTTCCTCTCCAACCGATTTGAGGGTAAACAATTAATATTATATTGAAAGATTCCAAAAGAAAGAAAGAGAAAATCTGAGGTAGTACTAAAACGAGGTAACAAATTGGACCTGTTGATTCACAGGAATACCAAGAACAATTCTTCCAACTATCGTTAATTTAATAGAATACCGATAATTAGGGCAAATTCGGCAAAATTGCCAAAATTAGACTTTTCATATAACATTCAACTGAATATCAGGGTTACAATACCATTATTAAATAGTCTCACAAAACTTAAATGGGCCTCAAAAGACAAACGGGCCGGGCGTTAGCCCACAAACAAAGCCCAACAAAACAAGAAAAAGCATAAAAATGCAAATAACTTCTAAAATAGGGCGTTTTGGGGCCGAAAAATTCCGTAAACCAACGTAGTCAGTTACCACAATGTGCTCCTCGTTCCAAGCTTCGAATTGACTGGTCATGGGCCTAAACCGAAGCACCGTAGCACAAGTTATGCCTATTTTAGTGAATCTCTTTTTATCACACAATATTGAGCTTCCAGAAACAAAAGGACCCGTTCCCTCACACTTAGGCTTGCATCAAAATCTCAATCCAGTCGTTTGGTGACTCCCAAATATTTGATCCAACCTCATACTAGGAATAGCCAATGTTTTTAAAAGGTGAATATTCTATTTAATAATATAATTTTATATGTTAAATTGAGTTGTTCATAAATGTTAAAAAAGTTGAGATTGGTTGTATGTATAAGTTGTATAGGTGGATGAATAAAAAAATAATATTTTAATAGAGCTTCGGTTGTGATAGATTGTTGATAAACTAGGAATAGCCAATGAATAGTGATTTAAAGCTCGCTATACTTTCTATATAACATTATAATGTATTCTAGTTAAGTATTTCAAATATCCAAATATACTAAATTAAAACTAAGAACATTATTATATAAACTAAATTTTTGTAATGAATGTGGGGATATGAAAGTGTGAAATAATTTGTTATATAAAATTTTAATAGTGGGTTCACTTTTGAATGCATAGAGAAGATCTTTTCAATGATGTAATCTTAAAAAGTATTGACATAATAAACTTGTTTTCTTTTTCCAATTGAAAATATGTATTCAAAATTAATCTATATAAAATTTATTATTCCATAATCATTTTGTGAAATTCTTGAATAGGCGATCATATTAGTGTTACCGTTTACAAAAGATTTAAGGTACGCCATGATTAAGCGTTTTAGGGGGAAGGAACAGGTATGGGTATGATATATAATATGTTTGGTTTAAGGACTTAAAAATGATCATAAGCTGCGGGTTTTCTAAAAGCATGGTGATTTGCACACACCATATTTTGATTAGCACACTTAATCAGATGCAGTTCTACATATGTCACATATTGCCTATTATACATGTATTAATATGTGTGCAAATCAAAAGGTATTTTCTGCAAATCACCTCCATTTCTAAATCAACAACACATTCTTTTACTAATTTTACATCCTGATAAAATGTTACTATTTCATGACTTTTTCCTAGAAAATGGCAAAACAATTTTACAAAAGGCACCCAAGAAAGGAAAGTTGCAGCAACTTAAAAATAAAAACTTTAAGAGGGAGGAATAACTAATTTTCCATCCGAAAACGATTGAGAAAATAAATAAACCTTTAAGTAATGATATGATGCATAATTAGTATCCTTAAACTTATGCCTAGCTATCTCATAATCTTCATTTTCAGTTTTGACACGCGACTTGATTTTTTCATAAGACATATCCTTAGACATTAGTTTTAGGGATGAAATCATTTTCCTACTAGTTAACTTGAAGCAGATCAATTGTTGCTTTTAAACATTTTCATATTCTTTTAAAATGTTAATCAATTATAATTTTTTCTATTTTCACTCCAATCCTCATTAGCATTAATATTAATGAGGTGCTGCAAAATTCCATAATGTTGCAGGGGAAGAACATGGAACACTTGAGGATTGGACTAAATGATCTAAATGAAGCTACCAGGAATTTTGATGATGCATACATCATCGGGTCTGGCGGATTTGGTAAAGTATACAAAGCAGATCTTGAACATTTTGATAGCAGTAATTCTTCGTCGATAGAAGGGATGGATAAACGCGATTTACCAAGAAAACGAAGCACGGTAGCCATAAAGCGCATTCACAATCAAGAAGGAGAACAAGGGTTCATTGCAGAAATTGAAACTCTAACTACTTGTAAGCATGAGAATATAATCTCTCTTCTTGGTTTTTGTTATGAAGGTAATGGTGCAATGATTCTGGTTTATGAGCATGCTTCGAAAGGAAGTCTTGAAAACTATTTGGGAAGCAGTGATAAGATGACTACTCTTACTTGGGTGCAACGTCTGAATATATGTCTTGATATTGCACATGGTTTGAATTACATTCACAACAACACAGATCATGGCAAACAAAAGATGATACACCGTGACATCAAGAGCGATAATATTCTACTGGGAGATAATTGGGAGGCAAAGATTGCTGATTTTGGCCTCTCCAAATTCCACCCAGTAGATCAAACGGCTAGCACTATCTATACGAAAAACATTGCAGGTACATATGTGTATATAGATCCAGAATATCGGAATGGTGGTAGATTAAATAAGAAATCAGACATTTACTCGTTTGGAGTAGTGTTGCTTGAGATCTTGACCGGGAGGTTGGCCTATGATTCTGTATACACCAAGGTAAATGAGAATGGAATTGCACCCATTGCAAGAGATCATTTTAAAAATGGGACAATAATGGAAATCGTTGATCGCAAGATAAAGGAGGAGACCGATGAACATGTCTTTTGTAAAGGTCCCAATAAAGAGTCTTTGGACATCTTTTTAGAAATTGCATCTCGATGTGTGGCAGAAACTCAAAAGCAACGTCCAACAATAGAAGTTGTCATTAAAGAACTCAAAAAAGCGTTAAACTGTCAGGTAAGTTACAACGAAAATTTTAGATAGCAGCTAGTAGTTTCAGTTTATTTTTTACTTATCAAATCAACTTACTGACCCATGATTCACAGGAGAACCATAAGGACAACCTTAAACTGTCACTTGAAGACATAAAGTTAGCAACGCAAGACTTCAGTCAAGACAATATCATTGGACATGGAAACTTTGGGAATGTTTACAGAGGAGTAGTTACTCACGCTCATGGACATAATATCATTGCGGCAAAGTGGTTAAATGGGAAGTATGTTGCAAAAGATGCTGAATTTGTGACAGAGCTGGAAATCCTTATGGAATATAAACATGAAAATGTCATTGTTCTTGTTGGCTACTGTGATGAAGAGGATGAAAAAATTATTGTATATGAGTATGCATCCAAAGGTAGTCTTGATAAGTACTTGAGCGATGATAGTCTTACGTGGGTGATGCGGATTAAAATATGCATCGATATTGCAATTGGGTTGGAGTTTCTTCATGGAACTGTTTCAAGTGCTGAAATAGTAATACATAGGGACATCAGCAGCAACAACATTCTACTATTTGATGAGTGGAAAGCAAAAATCAGTGGTTTTGTGCTTTCCTTAGTATGTTCAGTTACAAATCAGAATGTAGACTATGTCATCGACAATGTTACGGGCACAATTGGCTACCGTGATTCACTACACTCAGAAACAGGCTTCTTAACCAAAGAGTCTGATATATTCTCATTAGGTGCGGTCTTATTTGATATATTATGTGGGAAAATGTCATCCAAAAAACTAGATAGCGAGTATCTTTATTTACCCTATTTGGCTAAACACCACTATCAAGTAGGAAAACTTGATGAGTTAGTGTTTGAGGGTATAAAGGAGCAAATTGAGACACAGTCATTTATTACGTTTGCAAGGATTGCCTATCAATGCCTACATCACAGGGGAGAAAGACGGCCAACAGCTAATGAAGTGGTCATACAGCTTAAGAAAGCACTGGAATTCCAGGTAAGTTTCTATATTTTGACAAAACTCCCTAGCTTTTGATTCATATAAATCTAAACTATCGCCTTTAACTGTATGAAACATCAGTTTATTAATTGATTAATGTATATACAGGAAAATTATGAGAAATGGGAGCCCAAATTGCCTACTGACTATAAAGAAATAATCCAAATGTCAAAGTGCCCTGAAATCTATTCTACCAAAAAGAAAGAGGAACTTTACAACATTTTTTCTGAGGGAATCCTCCTTCAACAGGACAAAGTGGTAATCAGTTCATATCTCCTTTATTGGTTGTTTCCTGTTTCTAAATATATTCTCCTTATCGAGAGATAATTTAAAATCACATATGCATTTATACATCATACACGTTGAGTCTGATTTGTATTTCGGTTGTATAATAGTTGTCATTCGTTGGTAATGGAGAGAGAAATGAAATGGTTTCAGCCACAATGTTTTCCTACATAAACAGTTGTCCACATGAGTGGAAATCTCTTTCAGAATCAAGGTTAGTTTTAAATGATTAGCAAACATATGCATTATTGGTAGAATTATGTTATGCTTTTTAATGTTAAAGTATAAGATTATTATGGTAGCATAATATGATTATTAATCACTTAGAAAAAATACATTTGAATCCCTTTGACTCTATTCTGCTAGACCTGCTAATCCCCTGCACTAATCAACAAAGGAATATTGCTTCATCTTTAGCTCTTTTACACTTCAGCCCTCATCTCATCAGGTTAATAGCAAGATTAGTCCTGCATACATACATATCAACAATGTGGGAACTATAATTTTATAAACCTTCTAATAAGGTAGTTGAGGTTTACCCTTGTTTTGGTCCTCTGTTCTCATGACCGTGAATTATAAATTTTGCTAGCATCTTGATAGTATTTTTTATAATATTCTTACCTTTATTTAAATAGAGATTTGTCTGGTACACTAAATTGTAATATAGAATTCCAACTCTTGTTCCAGTAAATTACAAAATTCAAAAGTAGAAGCGTATGGGAATAAAGGCTATGACTGATTCAGACTTAAATATTTATAATATGTGCAGGTTTGGGACAGTAGTCGAGATGTTAGATATTTCCAACTTGAACATCGAAATCAAGACAAGAGCTCAATTTTTATCTCCTAATGTTGTTTATGGGGTCTATTTAGTGTTCAAATTTTGTGATTCAAGAAACTTTTCAAGTAAACCTGTGTATGTTAACCTAAAGTATAGAAAGGGACTCGAAAGTCTACATGCATATTTCGCAACATGGAGAGACAAGGACTGGATGATGATTGAGTTGTACCAATTCTTGAATCAGAACGAAGATGTCGTTTTTGAGTTTCTACTTGAAAGCTTTTCATCGTACTATTGTGGAGATGCTGCAGTTTATGTTCAAGGCATTGAATTTCGAGCCATTGACAACGTAAGTTTGAAAATATCCCTTGGTTCCATTCTATGTTCTTTTGTTTAATATTTTAAGGGAACATGAATGCACGGTAAAAAAAAAAAAAAAAAAAAACATGTTATAAAATAACTGTTTACAGGTTAAACGTGAAGAGATTGGAAAATTGAAGGAAGTCCAACAAGTCTTGAAATCAGACTTCAATGTGGATCAAGTGCAGCAATTGCCAACTAACTTTGAAGAAATATTCAAGGTATGCAGAAACTATGACGAGTTGTACTGGTTGGGCGAAGTTGATGGGAAGAAACTTCTTCTGCTTTCAGCAAAGGCAGCTTTATACAAATTTTCTAATGTGGATACTTTTACTTCAAAACCAACAGCACAGTCCAGGTTTGTTCTCTTTTTTATTTTTATATAACTAATGTGTTACAGTCACGAAAAACTAGATTTGATTATTCAAGGTCCAAATCCTTTTCGCTCTCTAGTTAACTAGCAAACAGTGAATAGATGGTTAACAAAAGGAACATTCTTTTTTTTTGGTGCAAAATGGTAAAAATATATTACTCCAAACATTTTACATGAGGATAAACAATAACTGATCTTGTGCATTTCCCATATCAGAAACAAGAACAAATACAAAACCAAAGCCTACACATACAAAGGACTAAAGAAATAGCTATGTCTGCTAACTATATCAGCATGAAAACAGACTTAGGACTCAAACTACAGACCTTTCTCCATACATCCTCATTCTGATATTACCATTTAAGCACCAACCATCTAGCTACATTTCCATTGCTCCTTTCTACCCAGCCACTCATCCTGCCACCACAGTGGACCAAGTAGAAAAGGAGAATGGCATCACTAGGCACCCATAACCCATCCATGGGGGGGCTCTGCCAAAGCATCCTACATTTCCCTCTCAAAGAAGGGCTTCAGATGCTTGGGAACACTCACCCTCCATGATGACCATCCTAACCTCCTGTGGGAATGTAAAGTATGGACCATGAAGTGTCATCTTTCACCACTCTCAATTCCATACTACTTACACTCCCCTCCTAGGCCATATACCCTTCACAATGAGAAGCCCTACTTTATGGTACATCTTATATCCAGCCTAGACCTCCTATTCATCCAATATAGCAGCTAATTACTCCACCAATTAGCAGAACTATATGGATTACTAAAGTTTCACTTCCTTTTTAGTTTCCTGTTCTTAAGAAGTATGTAAATTACATAATGTAATCATATAATTTAGAGATGGAACATGCAGATTTCAAGAGGTGATTGAGCTTTTGCCACAACAAGTATTTCATATCAACTGTACGATCAAAAGTCAAATGCTGTCACTGGATACGGAATACGTGAGCTGCCTACTATTCAAGCTTTCAGAAAGCTGCCAAGGAATGCGTTGTCCAGTGAAAGTACGAGATATACTCCACCAAGAAAACAACGAGGCTGAATTTTTTTATTTTATAACCCCGAGCCCATCGAATATAAATGATATTACTCGGGTTCCAAAACAAAGGGAAGATGGATGGATGGAGATTCAACTGTGGAAATTTAACTCAGCTCATGAATTCAAGGATGACTCTCTTTCTATGAATATGAAATTTACAAGTCATGAAGGAATCATGTCTGGCCTCATTGTATGTGGCCTTGAGTTCCGACCAATGTAAAAGATTTCTTCCTGTACTTATTAAAACTCGTTTTTACTTTGAGTTTCAATCACCTGGAGAATATAACGTAATTTGTTTAAACTTACTAGTTTATTAATGTAAATTTTTGTACAAGACACATGCTTTATATGGTGAACTTCATTTTAGTGAGATATAGACGGCAGTTTTGGCAGGCTATTCAATGCTAGGTGGTAATGGCTAGATTGAGTTGCACATCAAATGTTTGATATAATGTCTGCTTCAATGGTGTTGTAAATTGGTCATGTTCGCAAGGCTGATTAGAATTGTTTTGTGGTCTTAAATCACATTTAAGTAAATAGCCTTTTTTATTTAGTGGAGATTTGATATAATGCAAACTTTTTTTTTCAGAGTTTTATGGTTTAATAAACATTGGGGGATGGATGGTTGGAGTGATATATTGCGCAAACTTACTTATACAGGGATAAGAAGTAGAATCTGAAGGCATCCTTTTATATTCGTCTTATATTTTCTTTCGATCAACTGACCTTTGACTGGTTGATGTATTTCAGTTGTTTAGGAACAAAGCAACGTACAAGATGGACAATACAAGCATGCTGTTGACCTTGCTAAGACAACCTTTGGTATGAGAGCAAATTATGCATCAAGGGAACCTGAAATCCAGAAATTATGGGATGAAAATAGGTTGTTAAGAAGTTGCTGAAACGAATAACGGGGTGAGTTTTGAAGCTTACTCGAGTTCATCTTTTGTGCTACAAAATTCCTGTCTCCACTCTTATTTGACATCATTTCTGCTTTTGATAGGTACGTTTTATTCTTCATGATGGCCCTCCATATGCTAGTCGTGATTTAAACATGGCACATGCATTAACTGATATAAATTATGGTCGCAACATTCACTTTGCACTGTGATATTTTGGATATGTACGACAGAATGATACAGTTTATATCGTATTGAAAAACAAATAGAACTAGATATGACAGTTACATTCCTGATAGGGATTGTCATTCTCTACCGATTGAATTGAATGACTAGTGATAGGTACCTCTACCGTGATACAAGTTTGTAATACGACGAACAACTAGCCGTTGATGGCATGGGTTGGTGCTAGCAACAACCCCAGCTAGCCGATCACCACTGGTCTCAAGAAAGCTTGGTACTAGTACTGGCATTAACTGGTCCGGTTCTTTTTCACAAGACCTCATTCACAAGGCCTTTAAGCAGGGGGGCGCAGCTATTAAGGGGCGGGGGGCGCCCGACCCCCCGAAATTTTTTTTACGATGTAGGGGTATATAGTTTTCGTGTAGAAAAATTTCGGTATATTCGGTTTCGACCCCCCATTTTAATTTCGGTATATACTAAGCATTATAGAATTTTAGATCCCGACCCCCCGAAATTTTTTCCCAAGCTTCGCCACTGCACAAGGCCTTTAAGCAGCCAATAATTTAGTTAATCACCCTGGAAATGATTTTCAAAACACCAAAAGGGCAAATCCAATGGTTAAAATAATTCATTGGCACAAAAGTCAACTTCCTCTCGAAGCTAAAATTTGATTATTAGTCAACGTTTTTAAACATAGTAATGCAGACATAGAAATAAATCAGTCAAGCATGACAACCTGACATTTCTTGGATCACGTTTTCAAGAAACGAGACCCGGTTTACGAAGTCCCACGACTGAATGACTGAAATGACACATACACGGTGGTTACGTGATCGTGTGATTTTTTTTGTGTTGTTTATGAAATGTCTGTTTTTCTAGGTTTACATGACAAAGTGACCAGTTGTACGATCGGTCGCATGAAAAATTGGGTCTCCTAGGTTGCATTAAAGTATGGTATAAAATTATTGATATTTTTAGAGAATGTAACCTTATTACAGTATTAAGAAAAACCTACACTTCTTTGATAAATTTATTTTATCGTATAAAGTATTCTTTGGTTGAGTCAAGCCGGTAAGCCAATGAGATGCTTTATAGGCTTCTTACGTGTGACTAGTTTGATGTGTAGTGGTGGTGGCCTGTGACTTTACGTCTCACGCTTGAGTAACAATGCCCCCTACAACCAGCCTTAGTGCTACTTGTCAATGTTTTATGCTATCTATAAAGCCCGATTTAAATATAATAATCGTAATAATTACTATAAATTTAATGTTTGATCTTATAGAAGATTGCATACAAAAACATATGTATTTACTATTGAAAGATTAAACTACAGTGCATCTATATCATAAATTGTTGACAACATAGCTTACAGGTCACAAGAATTTACTATTAGCATAAAAACTTACAAGTCAAAATTCATCCAAATAAATATAACATTTGTTTTCTAAGATTCATGAGTACTTCATGCGCGTAGCATTTATAAAAATAAATTTAATTTTAGTATCACAAAACTGAGAATACAATGGTTGTCAAATATAAAATTCCTTATTATGTCCGAACAAAAATACTAATGATACATTAACAAATGATGGAGAAACAAGAACTATAATCACCTCCTCGGTGCTTCCTGTGTGTACCATTTTGCACAACACATGTTACTCTCGAGTCTCCTGCTTCTGTTTACAAAGTAGCAAAAACTTCAGCTTTACGTAATTTTATAGAAATTTTGATCCAAAGTCGAAGTCTGCAGCAGTAGAAATTTTGACCCATTTACTTAGAAGTTGGGCTGATTTGGGTAATATCCTATCCCCAATGGGTCAAATGCGTAAAGTTTAATAATTTGACTAGATGCAAGTCACCTAAAGTGTGTCAAAATCCTAAATCGTTTTGTTTAGCAATAATTAGATTATTATGTTAAGGCAAGTGATCAGATAAAAGCGGGTTATTGTGTGAGAAGAGAACCAATGATTCCAAAAAAAAAAAATAAAAAAAAAAAAATCCAACAACAGAGGAAGGTTGACTCATTACTTAACCCACGCCTATCTCGGACAGACACTCTAGAAGCATTCTACCTATTTTCAGGATTAAAAGAGTTACAGAACACAAGTGGTCAATTTGATCATGCCAAATAAACAATGCAGTAATCTAAGGTATTCCGATGAAGATTAACAATGTGTCAGAGATAAGCATAAGAATTCGAGTATGTGACAGTCAAATCTTTTTGTTTTTTTTTCATAACATCATATGATTGGAAAAGGTATTGATGGCCATAACATTACAACTATTTTGCCTTAGTTTATTGTTCCACAGTACCCATAAACTCAAAATACAAGATAAAGGAAGTTGGGATAAGCAAAAAGATGCTTACCCATCAAGTACCAGTGCATACGACTTCAAAAATTTATCCCATGCAGAGTCACCTCATATTAACTTTCTAACTTCAAACCATTATTACTAAAACATATGACCGAAGAAAGGTAGATAGTCGTACCTTAGAAATAGGAGTATCGTCTATATTTGGCTAAATACCAATTAATGTAGTGTTTGGGAGTATCATGCCACCTTCTAGGCTGTAAGTGCTTAAATCAGCAAGAGATATTGCCTCTCCACCAATTATGTTTTGATAAACCACTAAAATCCAAACATCCTCCAAATATGACGAGAACCATACAGTTGACTTTCACCCATACTGAACTGATAAGAATGCAATAAACTAGTATAATGTTTTATTTGCAATCAAGTACGAGCACTAGGAATGGTAATGTGAACGATAGTTGAATCTAACCGTAAGTCCGATTGGATATCACAATCCTTACACCCTTCGCTTTTGCTCCATAAGCAAGAGCTTTTCCAGCACCGCCAGCACCAATAACCACAAATAGTCTACCAGCCAAGGTTGATCCTGTTGCACCATTTGGAACACCTGAACCTGCAGACAGTTGCAACAATTTGTGCTTTATGTGAATCTCAAATGGGTCAAATGGGTCGAACAGGCAGAAAGTAACATGTGAAATCATATGAAACTTTTATAAGTGAATAAAAGGCACTGTTTTGACCCAGCCCATATTATCACTTCTTTTAGGAAGTATAGAAAGAAACCTCATAGACTTTCCTCGATAGCAGAAATAGCGCCTACATAGTCTGTATTACACCCATATAATATCCCATCATTTGGACTCCTTATGGCACAATTGACCCGCTCCTATTGACCGTAACATACAATCAATAACACAAAACATTAAACGCCATACTTTTCTCATTGTCTGCATATTGTTTGATGGTAAAGCTTTTTATGACAATGAAAATTACATTTGCAACCGGATCAACCTCATCACAACATTGAAGTAAAGATTCTTTGTGAGGAATGGTACAACTGCAAACAATAATGATACATTTTACTCATTGAATAGGTAGAATTAAGGGTTTTTTTTCCCTTAAAATATCAACGTACTTCCACATGTGTCATGTGTGCCCTTTGAGTCATTGTACTTTTTTATAACATTTGAGTCAATAAAAGATGGCTTTGTATGCCGTTTGGGCAAGCTAAAAGCCTAAATTTTGGCTAGCTTATATCGTATAGATAAATTTTCATATAAAGAACGTCGAAAATGAACATATAACGAAAAAGATACGGCCGGTTTAAGATTGACAAAATACAAAAATTTTGACAGCAATTTCATAAAATTAACTTGCTGATCTGATTTTTAAAACGAGGTTTTGGACCCTTTCGGATCCGAACCGGTTTAAGTGTAAAACACGAAACTTGTCCGAAATGCTGTTTTACTAAAGATAAAGCGAGATTTTTAAGCTTGAAAGTGTAAAACTAGGGATTTTAGCTTGGTCAAAGTCGGGCAATTTTTCTGAAAAAGTCAAAGTACCATTGCTGTTTGGAAATTAAATTGGTGCTTTTAAGCGTTTTCGAGTCCGTTTGAGCTTTGAAAACCGTAGCGAATGCTATTGTATCACTTATAAACTACTAGGGAGCATTAGAAACCCTCTCAATTCAATATTTCGTAAAGGGTAAGGCTTATTAAAAAGGAGTGTTTGGAATTGCTTACTTGTTTTGCTTATTTTTAGTTTGTTTTAATTCCTGACTTATTTCGTCATATTATCTCACGACTTGATACGACGTAATCGACTCACTCGACTCATTGTTACACAACGTTGATATACGATATACATTAAAACAAAACTTATCCTGAATAACAAATGTATATTATTCATCGTGACACTTAGTTACCACGTACAATTAAAACATATACTCGGGTCATGCCCGAATTTTCTAGAGACCCTACATTTATAATTTACAAATGTATTTTTAAACTCTTTTAATGAATATATATTCTCCTGCTACCCTTATTAATCTTTGAATTAAGCCTAATATATGCTCTTGATTAACATGTTGGACTGACAGGTCAACATCGCCATATTTAGTGTAGAGGCCAGACGCGTACGACCCATAGGGCTCAAAAATGCAGCCTCTCGTGCCTCGATAACACTCAAGATAGGATTTCAGATTCTTAATTTGCGTCTTCAGTTGTAGGCATAAGACAACAAATAACTTTTGAAACAGCAAAGGAAAAGCTTGTCAAGTCCAAATTCTTCTGTATAACAAAAGATGAGATTATTAAGATAATATGTCATTACTGGTTAACAAGAAAAGAGGGAAAAAAAAAACAAACCAAAATGCAAAATTAAAATCTTAAATCATCAACATGTAATCCACTCTTTTTTTACAAAATCCTAACAAGCATATATCTTTATTATAAAATCTTCACTAACAACCTAAAAAAAATCCAATCTTTTTTTAACAATCTTCACAAACAACTAAAAGTCAAACATTAATTCTTACCTAGGCATTAAAAACATCTACTTTCAAATGCAATTAATTAATTCTTACCTAGGCATAAAACATGAGATAATTTGTAAATCAATCAACCCGTTGAAGAATGAATGAATTGGGAATTAGGATTTTTTATTATTTTATTATTATTAAATATTTTTTTTAAGGTTTTATTAAACAAAAACCACAACCAATGTAATGTCTGTTGATAGCAAGGTTTTCAAGATCGAGATCCTACCTAGGATCGTTTTCGTCTTTGCAAGATCGTGATAGTAAGATCGGATCGGGATCCTAAGATCCTACTATAATGCTATTTTTAATGATCTTTGTAATATTATTCAAATCTACAAATTTTTATATATTATAAACATGAAATTATATGAAATATTTCATGAAAATTTTGTCCTAAATTATGAATATGTAATGTTTAAAAAGAATTACATGTTGTTTTTTAAATTATATAAAAAAATATACCATAAATTTGTAGTTTTTTTAGTTTACGGTTCGAGAAAAGTAAGATCGGATAAGAGTAGATCTTAAGATCCTATGGTCAAGATCGGGATCCTATAAGATCTTAAGCTTGTTAAGATCCTACGTAGGATCCGGATCGTTTTTGCTTTGTAGAATTGTAAAATCGTAAGATCCTAATATCAGGATCGAGATCTTAACAACTATGGTTGATAGTCAAGCTAACAACCTAAAAACATAGGTTCTGTTTGTGTTCACGCAAAAAAATGGTTCGTTCCGGTGACTTTTTTCCCTTTTGTTAAACTTTTATAAAAGCCAAAGTATAGTCTTCCATAAAAACTCATCACAAGCTGAAACTATTCAAGCCCCTCAACTTTTCACCCTAACATTATAATTCTTTTTTTAAAGGCAATTCTTCAAGAAACTCCTCAGTTCACTGTATAATCTCACAACCACATCAGATTTATAAAGTTCTTTTTAACTAACTATTACTTTAACTAAACCCTAACATCAAACATTAATAAAAATGACCACATTTAAAAAAATAATGAACAGATAACACAAACAGGAAGAATGACCAAGTAACTAACCATATTATGAAGGTAGTCTAACCCACTTTTGTCAAGACGAAAAGATCGGCATGCCAAAATAGTTGATGGCAAACTGTCATACACTGTATAGTCCATAACCTTGAGAATTTCGAGTTGAATCTGGCTTAGGAATAGGAGATAATCTGTGTTTGATGATTGGTGTGGTGGTGTGTGTGTTGTTGGTACAGTAACTGCTTATGTCAAGTTAAATGACCAAAAATTTATTGGGTAATAATAAATTTGGTTGGTGGGCACATTTTGAAACTTCAGAGTACATTTCGAATTTTCATGCTTCTCCTTCTATTTTGAACCACAAAATTTCGAATTTGACAGATTTTGAAATCGTGGTAGCGCTTATTGGGCCATGTCATTTTGGAGTTTGATATTTGCGTTTGGTCATCTCATGTTTTAGGTGGTGTTTGTTTATTAAGAGGGTCTGAATCTGAATCTGAACCGCACGTCTGAATCTGAATCTGATGCGTAAATGTCTGAATCTGAACGCATTTGAACGGAAAAAAAAAAAACTCATGTTTGAACGGGAATTTTTTTTTTTTTTTTTTTTTTTTTTTTTTTTTTTTTTTTTTTTTTTTTGTGTCAACAAGAGGCATTCAGACGCGTTAAGACACCCCTCTCACGTCTTGACCATTAAGATCTAATTGCATCTGAACGCGTCTGAACGAAAAAAAAAAAAAAACAAACAAACGGTCTGAACGGACAAAATGTCTGACCGATTCAGACACAGTGTCCGTTCAGACGCTGGTCAGAGGCAAAAAAAGAAAAACAAACGCAGCCTTAGTCTTTAGACACTTGTTTTATGTATAAGTGTTGGAAATAAATTTTTCTAAGTTACGCTGGTCAATTACAGAAATGTATTCTGTTCAATTGAAAGTGTTTTATAAGTTTATCCTTATTTACTAACTTTGTTATTCTTGAAGGGCTTTTTGTTTTGCTTATTTGTGCAGGGTGTTGAGTGGAACTATGGTGTATATAAGTATATAACTATATGGGTTTTGTTTATAACAACCCATGGGGTTGTGATTAAGCATTATTATATGTGTAAAATAACATTTAATGAACTCATTATTTTCATATTTATAGATATTTAATGATTGTAATTATGGAATGTGTTGTTATACATGAAATGTTTGATGTTAATTAAGGGTTTTGTTTTCAATTAAGGTAAACACAACCCATAAGGTTGTGTGTAAGCATTCTAAATTTATGAAAATGACAATTAATGAACTCATATATTCCATAATTATATGTTTTTAATCATTATAAAAGAGGTAAGTGATGTTAATTATGGAATGTTTAGAGTTCATTAAGTGTTCATTAAATGTTAATTTTATATTTATAGAAGGCTTATACACAACCCATAGGGTTGTGTTTAACAAAACCCTTGATGTTAATTAATTATTTTTTTTCAATTAAGGTAACCTTAATAACAACCCATAAGGTTGTGGTTAACAAAACCCTAACTATATATACCTATATACCCATTTAAGTTAAGTAACTCAAATGAATAAATGGAAGCTCGTTAATTTAGGTTTTTTTTTTTTTTTTTTTTTTTTTTTTTTTTTTTTTTTTTTAATGTTTAGTGACTTATATTTTCCCATTTTAACTATGGTTTTTGACTTTTACCAGGTAAATCTCCTTCATTTTCATATGGTTGCTGTATCCAATTTAAGATTCTTTGTACGTAGTAGGAATTGAACATGAGAGTTCTCACATTTTAGTGATGATCGTTACAAGCCTTTTATCAATAATACACTAGTGATTTATTTTAGTTACTTCTACAATACTTAAGAGAGAATTACTATTTTTTAATCCATGTAATTAGAAAATAAAGCAACGACCCCGTCTAAAGTCACATTTAGGAGTTATTTTTTTGTTTTTTTATTTGATCCTCCTCTCAAGTCAAGGATGTACATCGGTTTGGTCATCAAGTTATTCGGTTCGGTTAATTGTAAAACCAAAAATCGAACTGAAAATCGAATTTAAATTCGGTTCGGTTTTCGGTTGACTTGAATGACCCGAATTACATAAAAAAAAAAGAAATCATTAGAAAAAAGTTAAAATAAATCAAGCTTAAAAATATTATATTTATATTAGGAAAGAGTTAAAATGGTTTGAGTCTGTGTGGCGGTTGGTTCAAACCCCGTGAATTAGTAGGACAAAAGGTCGGAAACCATGGTTACCCAAAAAAAAAAAAAAACATATAAAAAATAGATATATTTATGTGAATTCGGTTTCGGTCCAGATTAACATTTTGCCAAAATCATATTTAAATCGATAATTGAATATTTAATTGGATTTCATTCAATTTGACAAATATGTAACGCCAATACGTCAATAACAGAGAAGTGAGAATTGGGCTATTAAACGTACTTAACTAATATCTGGGCTAATTTCGTATTGTCGGATATCTAAAAGTAAACCAATATATTGGTGGGCCAATTATACATATAGTAATAGAGCGTCAAATGACGCACGATGACGTCACCCTCAGCCTCACATTCATAACCGTCACAGATCTATAACCTCTTCTTCAGGTATATCTTTTTCACCAATCGATTCCGTACACTTTTTTTTTTTTCTTTTTTTTTTTTTTTAATAATCTATTCATATCAATTAATTGTTGTAGTTATGTAGTTAATCTGATAGATCAAATATCGAATTAGTATATTATTGACCTTTTGTGTTTATAGATTGTTGATTTTCATTTAATTCGGTTAAATTTTATCGTGTATAGGATTAAATATCTCTATTTAACTTTTGATGTAAGATTAGGCTCTTTTTGTTCTAAGTAGTCGATTATACGGTATCGTATTGATAGCTGTTATATGATTTACCTTTTGGTTAGCATTTGCGGCTTTTTTGTGTGTAAGGATATGGACTTTGAGATTCAGGATTTATATATAGGTGTTGATGAAATAACGATTTGTTAATTCGATATTGTCAATATATCGTGCTTTTTCGGTCCGTCGATATTTGATAGCTGTTTTATGATGTACCTTTTGTTGTATAGTCAACTTATAGTACATAAAAATGGAATGATGTACAGTATGCAGTTTCGTTTATGAATTTCGCTGTTTGACAGATGTTTTAATTGTTAAGATGTTAACTTTTGAGAATTCTAGAGATGGAAATGACCCACAAATTAAAGTCAAGTTATATGTATATGAGATTTGGCCTATAAGTAATGAATGTGTACTGATATGGGTAGAAATGGAAATGACCCACAAATTAAAGAAAAAAAAATAAGTGATATAAATGCGTGGAGAATAATGTGTTGAGGATAAAGAAATTGTACTAATTTTGCATTTGAAGTGATTTTATATCAGAAAATAGGCTTTTACCCAAACTTTTGGAACATAGGATATCTTTGGTGTTCGATTTTTGACATTTTCTTTTTGGCTGAATTGAATTTGGTATGATATAATGCATGGGTTCGACACTTGAAGTGGCAATGTTTGTATGTTTCAAAGGTGTTATTTTTACTATTTTGTAGTATTTGATTTGTTTTTTCTGCTAAGTTATCCGTGCCGGGATGAGGCTTATGTTTCGTGTGTGATGATATTTATAGAAGTTTTATGTGTTTGAACAAATTTTGAACAGATATGGTGATTCCTCCACCAGTCAGGGCTCAAAGAATCACAAACTATCTGAAGCCATATCTCTTGAAAATGCACTTTTCTAACAAATTTGTAAGTGCACAAGTGATTCATACCCCAACTGCAACTGTTGCCTCTTCGGCAAGCTCACAGGAGAAGGCTTTACGGGAAGCCTGGAATAATACACAGCAAAGCACTAGAGACGTTGCTGCTGCTGCTAAGATTGGGAAGCTTTTAGGTGAGAGGTTGCTACTTAAAGATATTCCCGCTGTTTCTGTTGTTTACAAGAAAGAGCAAAGATACCATGGTAAGGTGAAAGCAGTCATAGATTCTTTAAGAGAAGCAGGTGTCAAGTTGCTTTAAATTGTGTTGCTTTTTTATTGGCTCATCTGATGGTTTTCTTGTTTATTATTAGTAGGCCAATTAACTTGAGTATAATTTTGTAATTTTTTTAAAACTTTTATACTGACTAAGTGGTATTCCAACACACAATCGTATTTAACTAATATCTGGGCTAATTTCGGGTTTGACACGAACATGATTATTTAGCTATATCTGACTCATAACATTAACGTAGCTATTTCTCAACTATATCCGAGTTATGGCATAGACGTAGTTGAGGGTTCTTAACCAAGACACGCGTGATAGGAGCTATGAGTTACTACTCTTCGCATAACTAATTACTTATCCATAGATACACCATATCCTTGCCGTATCCTGTGATACGTCGTATCCCCAATTCTGGATACGCTGAATCCTTCATACCCCGTATCCTTACCATGTCATGACCATATTATGTGATACGTTGTATTCCCATTTTGAGACACGCCGTATTCTGGATACACTGTATCTCCTATGTGGGATACGCCGTATCGATACTAAATTCTCCACTTATCCTAAATACCATATGGGACTATAGCTGAAATATTATACTGAAATACAACATAAACATAGTATAAAAACTCTACCAAGACATAAACATATGCTATTACCAGCGCTAAACATGAAATACTCGCATATCGAGTTACTAAGGGGCCGTTACTCACCTCGATTAGCTTAGGCACACCTCGGGTACTTCCGGACCTTCTGAGACCACTTAAACACTTTGAATATCATTCTGGTCTACATCAAATTTAACTAACTTATGAACTAGTTTGGCCTTGTGCCAAACAACCCCCTTATGGGCCATATCTACTCCAACATCATGTTTAACATATTCTAACCATGAATTTCTAATCATAACATCATTTAGTAGCATGATTTATCCTAGTCCAAAATCATGCCAAGATAATCTATAATCATCAAACATGAATCAAACTACATGAACTTGTCTAATATCATAACTAGCTTATTAACACATCAAAACCCACTTAATCCCCTTATGAATCTTGAAGCTAAACTGAAATCACCACATGCCTTTGATGGGGATATTGTTAAGAAAACTTAATACATCATATGAACAACATGGTATCTGTTGGTGCAACATTGATTAGCTAGGTCTCCTTTATGTTTTAATGATGACAAATAAACATTCGCAACACATAAAATTACAAACGTTAGCCAAAAACCAAAACGACCCAAAACTGGGTCTAACGCGCTGTCGGCGGTCCAGCGCGCCAGCCTCGTAGTTTTGGGCGTCTCGGTTTTTGAAAGTCGGCTTTCCCCTTACTCGACGAAGGTGGATCTTTCACTAAAGGTATGTATATGATAATATAGTCAAATTGTTACCCTTATATGGTCGACTTTTGTACCTGCATTTTGGAACTGTTTTGACAACCCAAATTGTTACCCTTATTTGGTCGACCAAATGACATGCTCTTTTCATGAACTTAATGTGGTTGGATAGATATTTCAAAGTACTTCATTTTAGACTCAAGATCACCTTAAAAGACCAATTTTTGACTAAGTTATACGCAAAAGAAGTTGACTTCCCATTTCAAACAACCCCTAAATTAGGGTTTTTAATTTGTCAAACTAATGCTTGCAATACTATACCCAAACACCTCTAAACGACCTAAACAACACTCAAACCCATTTTAGATATATCTTAACATCCTTTTTAACCATTAATCTCAGTAGTAACATGAACATAAACACATCTTTCTTATACAAATTTAAAAGCCCTTTAAACGACTCAAAAACCATGATTTTGTGTGATCTTCATTGTACCAACTCTCAGGTCTTACACCTAACACCAACTCAGCTAAGACTTGTCCTACCATCTTTTAGGTTGCTCACAGTCGATGACCCAAGTGACCTGGGTCACAGGCTGCCATGTCAGCTTTCTCTCTCTGGCGACCAGACATGACCAAAGTGCCACAGTCGATGACCGACTTTTTTCTTTTTTTCTTTTTTCTTTTTTTTTAATCAAACATTTAAAAAAAACTTAAAATTCATTAATAATAAAAACATTACAATACTAAATTAAAAATACGATAGCGATTACAAACGTAAACTAATCATCTAAGTTGTAGCGAGCTTTGATTTCTGCCTTAAGCTGCCTAAGATGATTTTGGTGATTTTCGGGCAAAGATGGGTCGATTTTTGAGTAGTAGAAGATTAAATCTTGGTTCTTGTTTGATTTTTTCATGATTTTGACTTGTTTTCGTTGGAGCTCCATTTTCTCTCTTTTTATGGCTAGCTCTTCCGCCTTCATCTTCAGATACTGATCTTCAATGACCTTCTTTTTTCCCTCTTTTGACGACTTCGATTTGAAGAAGTTCTTGGTTAGCGAAGCTACAAACGATTGTGGTGGATCACGAGAGGAGGACTTGTTGCGTCGAATGGTCTGGCATAAAATCCTCCAAATCCATATCAAGATTAACACCCCGAAGCGGGGAATAATCTTCATACGGTTGGGGAGATTGCAAGAAATCCATGTTAGGCCGATACGACGACCCACTTGGTTCTTGGTAATAATCCGTATTAGGACGATACGGTGGAACATATGGACGATTAACGTAAAATGGGTTTTGATTTTGGTTGGGTTGTGGTAGTCGTGATGAATATTCAAAAGAGGGTGCACGAAATCGAATACCCCGTTGTTGTGGTGGTTTTATGCCGGTTAGTTCGAAGTTGTTTTCCGGCGAGAAATTTAAATTCGGGGCATTTTGGGGTAGTCGGGATCGTCGGTCTTTTGATGTGGGAGTGTTTTTCTTTGACATGATGAGAAGTTGGATATGGATGAGAAATTGTTTGAATTGTGTTTGAAATTGTGTGTTTAGATGTGTGTTTGAGGTTGGTATTTATAAGGTTGAAAAAGAGTTTGTTTGTTTGTTTGTTGTTGTTGTTGTTGTTTTTTTTGTTGTTGTTTTTTTTGTTTTTTTTGTTTTTTTTTTAAATTGCAACGTTCAAAACATTTGGAAGGAGTTAAAACTCGGTCGAATTTTAGACCGATGTTTGTGTTTTTGTTTGATCGACCGATATTCGACCTTGAAGCCACATCCCACTCGACCGATTTGCATATCGGTCGCTTGTGGTGTTTTGTGTTTGACCGACCGATTTTTTCCGATCGATTGTGCAAAGCCTTAGTGACCATTTTAAGCATGTAAAATTAGCTAATATCTCAGTAGCAAAAAGTTTTTAAAAGACCTATAAACAAGAACATAAGAAAAAGGTTCAAGAACCCGTTTTTAAGGCGTTTTGGTGCACGGTAGACACAAGTCGCCTTGCACCTTGTATTTTACCTCCAAGAAAGCTTCAAAAAGGTGAGTATGACTTAGGGGCTGATGTGATTCGAATCTCCAAAGGGTGTTTCTAGGTGAAACACAAGGCTAGAAACTCGTTATGTAGAACAATACTAACCTAGTGTGTATAAAACTTGAATAAAATCAAGTTTTTGATGGTGGTGAGGTGGTGGCCGTTTGCTTTGGAGAGGAGGAGGGGAGTATTTTTGAGAGAAACACCTAGAACAAGTGTAGATGTGTGTGTTAAATGTGAGATCTAGTTTAAAAGGGAATCACGGTAACTTGTGTAGGAAATACAAAAGAAGAGGAGTGTGGGATTTGATTTGTGAGTCCCTAGGGAGGGTCGGCCTAGGTGTGTCTATATATATATATATATATATATATATATAATATATATATATATATATATATATATATATATATATATATATATATATATATTGTATAAATGTTGTATGTATAATTTAAATTTAAATAAAGTGTGGTGTAAAAAGGTTAAGTATAAAAGCGATATATAGCGTACCGGGTGACGTAGAAAGTGGTAAGTTTTAAAGTGACCTAAATTTGTCAATATGAGTGACTTTAGTATTCTAAGTTGACATGAGCATATCGTGACGTTTATACGACGTTTAAATAAGATCGTAGTTCAAAGGCACGTTCGTAAACGAGGTTTCCTAATAAAATGACAATCTATGCACAAAATGACCCGATAAGCACAAATGAACTTAACCCAAGTAAGTTTAGTCGGAGACGTTATTTAAACTCTACGGTTGCTATCCTGAGTTTGACGGTTGTCACAATAAAAGTTGCCCACATTAGGTAAATCCCGTCAGTGTAAGATCCTACGAAAAACCCTTGAAGTTGATCTTAATAATTAGTGATAACCTTGTATTGTCATTCAATAAAACCCATTTTGCTGGGAAATTTAAATTTTTCGATTATTGTTATTAATTTTACGATGCATTCTATATATATATATATATATATATATATATATATATATATATATATATATATATATATATATATATATATATATATATATATATATATATATATATATATATTGTATACACAAACACGAGATAATATTTCCGACGCAACAACACATTTTCATGATCAACGACAAGTGATCATACTCACCTATTTATTACACTACCCTTAGTAAAAATTAATATCACCAAACATACTTAACCAAAATTTAATTACAACACTAATACTAATGCTAACTCTACACTAACTAAAACCAATCGGACCTTAACAATTTCGGCCCAAAAATTCTACCCAATCCATCGAACCTTACAGCCTAGCCCAACACACCTACTTTAATTGTTTTCTTTCCTTTGCTTCTTTTAAAATCCGATCGCTACTACTCTTCAAAAACCAATTTGTACTTCTAAAATAACAAAAGTAAACCATACATGTTTTTGTACCATTGTGATCACCACCCAATGAACTTGCCTTGTGCAAATTCCCAACTGTGAAGGTCGTGCCTAGATGCCACAACTAAAGCTCATTCGCTCGTCCCATGCTCGACCCATACATATACCTATAAATGTCGAAACAATATCAATTCGCACCCCACTTGTTCCTATGACTTTTCAACTATATTCCTAACTTGTTTTAACACTTCAAATGAGAACTAAACCTCAGTACACAACTAGTAGCTCGCACGTCCAAGCGTTATGTCGAAAATGAATAGAAACCGAATAAGGCAACAATCCAAGAACTAAGATACAAATTTCAACTACCACTATCAAAGTTACACTCAACCTTGGACAGCAAAGACACTTAGGTGTCCACTTCAAACAGTAGCTTTCAATGATTAGAGTAATAGTGATAAAAACGTGTGAGATTTTGTCTATAAAAGCAACCATCCCATCTTCTCCCTTTTCCCTACACACCTATCCTTTTCTATCACCCCCCAAAACATTCTTTGAATAGAACAAGAACTTTCTGTCGTGGGTTTGGAAACAAACTCAGTAGAAGTAAAGGTGTATAAAGCTTTTCGAGTTCACTACTTCTTATTGTGTCTCATTCGAACAACCACAGTCCTTCACCACCTTTTATAAAGGTGTGGTATGAACTCTTCTTTCCATTCTTTACACATTATATCACTCACACATCACTTGCATGCATCATTTTTTTTCATTCGAACATATAACTAGTGTACCTTATTTACTACGCATGCATTATATAGCTACCACGTACAAACGTATAATATCTTTGTTCATTTAGTGTTCGTATCATATGCACATATATAAAGAAATGGGGCGTAATATAGCCTCACTGTGAATGCTTGAGAAAACACAACCCACATCACCCTCACTGTTAGAAACTACATGGCATACTACTGTTTTAACACTCACAACTAAACCTCACTTCATGCATTATCAAATAACACTCATATACACACTAAATCAAACTTGAACTCAAAATATAACACTTACGCCAAACCGGTTAAAAAGAGATAGAAAAACATTATAGATTTTACTAGTTAAAAATTGGTTCGAACTACCCATTTCACGTCTGATTTAATTCGAAACATTACGCGTAACAAATAAATATAAGCGCATGTCTCGAATCACAACTTAACGAACTCCAACTTCCATGATTGTAACGTCAACCATGCACTCTCAACGACACTCAAAGGGACATGGTTCTTAAGCTACTCGACTAGTGTAGAAAAGATTTAGAAAAATATATAACCTATATCGGATCTAAAACTATGCGACAAGCCTACAAACTATAATTGTATTTTTGGATTTTTAAACACAACACTTAAATATTTTTGCACCTTTCGATAGTCTATGTGGTCTAGAACATTTTTCATATTTTAAGATTTTACTGATAAACTCGTCTCGACCTTTAAAACGGGCCATTTTAAGTACTACTCGATCGAGTATTTTAGAAACAAGTAAAAATCTAACTAAGTATTACAACCGAGAAAAACACCTCGACCTGGCCTAACTCATGAACCATTTATGTCGAATTCATGAAAGTAACATATATATATTTTTACTTCTCTCGATAGTACCCCTGGAAAACTACACTTTTCGTAATATAACTTCAATCTTATAAGTTCCCTAACACGTACAAATTAAATCGTTTTACCTGCCTATCGCTAGCCAAAACTAAAAATTTCAGAAAATATAAACATGACTTATTCGGTTGGGCTTATTTAAAGCCCAACAAGAGTTTGCGATAGATAAGCCCAACAGGCCCATGCAATATGTTTTCAGAATCAGAAAATTAGCCCAAGTCTAAGCCCAAAACAGTTTACACGCCCTCGCCTCTAAAATTCTTAATGGGCCTTAAGTTGATTCGCTACATGGCCCAATAATGTGAAAATAAGCTCTTTTCTGAAATAAGTTAAAATGAACTTAATAAGGTTATAGAAATTTTCAGAATACTTTTCCCGTTATTTTTATGCAAAAAGGACTAAAAATGTAACGCACTTTGACCTAGAAGGACCAAAACTGCCAAACTGTGAAACTTAGGGACTGAAGCTGTGAAAACAGTTTATAAAAGACTTAAATTGACATACCATTGAACTCCAAACTTTATATGGACATATGGACAAGATTCGGACTATTATTGGACTATGAACTTAACCGAGGACTAACGATGTAACGCGAGCCACAGTTAGGGTAAAGGATGTAAACACCCCGACCCGACAAGGGCAAAGGTGTCACAACAACGGTGGCTTATCAGAACAGATACAAGCACATGACATTAATAATACAATAGAATTCAATGGTTACAAAGGAAATATGAAAATACAGGATTTCAATACAACGATTTCTAAGACTAACATGAGTTCTTCTAACCATCATCAATAGCTAATTCCAGGCTGCTAGTAAATTCTTCTAAGTCCAATGTACTCTCCAACCAATCCCAACTTCCAACTAATTACCTGCCGCGGGAAAAGAAACGCGGCTGAGCTACGAGAGCTCAGTGAACAGATATAACGGTAACAAGCAGTAACGGTAAAGTAGTGAAGTAAAAGAATAAATACCAGATGTAACAGGAGTCAGGAACAAGAACATAAAGGTCATACAGATATAACATGATTAGAACTAGTTACAGTAGATAAGTGCAAAGGTGTAATCCATAATCCCACCACATGCCCAGATCAGATCATGTCAAGTCAAGTGTTAAGTCATGTATCAGGTTACAGGGTAACAGTAATAATGATGGTGAATAAAGGTTATAAAGTTATAAGGTCACAAGGTGCAGGGTAACAGAAATCCCCTACGAGCCCAGAAACATGAACATGAAATCATAATCATACCGCCATGCAGAGAGATGTTCCTCTCACTAATCCCAGAAATCAGATAATGTGGAGTGATCAGCTCCCAGAGTTGTGAAAGACGTGTATCGCACACACCATCAGTCACCATGAATAACATAATATAACGTGAACATGAACAGAAACAAATCTAGGATGCATCCATACGCCCCTGGTGGCCATAACTCCCAACACACCAAATAAAATACAGAAAAGGGACGGGACAGGTCATCACTCTCCTGCCCTAGAGTCATGCCATCGGTGCATCGACTGACATGGACATGAAACCCTCATGCCTAGTGAGTGGCTCGTAGTGTCAAACTGTGGGTTAAGGTCAGGTATCATGTATCATGTGTCAGGTGTCATGCCTCAGAAATCAGTATCATGTATCAGGTATCATGCATCAGAAACAGTATCATGTATCAGAAATCCGTATCATGTATCAGGTGTCGGGTTCAAGTATCAGGTGTCAGGTGTCAGGTATTCAGGTGTCAGGTTCAAGTATCAAGTGTTAGGTTCAAGTATTCAGGTTTATGGCAAGGTATTAAGTATTTAATTTAGTTGCATAAGTCAATTCCCATTTCAGAATATCAGAAGTTCATATCAGAGGCTCATATCAAGAAGGTCATAACAGTAGGTCAATATCATAAAGGTTCAATATCAGAAGGGTTTAATATCAGAAAGATCATATATCAGAAAGATCATCAATCAGAAAGATCATAAATCAGAAAGATCATATATCAGAAAGATCATGTCAAACGCTCATAATCTCATGAAAGAAACAAGCAAGGTTCACAGAACAAGGAAACATAGCAATAAATCAGAAATCAGAAAGTTAGGTTCAATATCAAAAGGTCTAATGTCAGAAGGGTCAAGTATCAGGGAGTCCAAAATCAGAAGGTTCATATCAATTTGTTTCAAGGTTCATAACAAGGTTCAATTTAAAGGTCTATATTAAAAGTTCCTATCATAGTTCAAAAAGTAATCTCTTAAAATAGATTTCATGAAAGTAAACCTTAAAACAGTCTTCATAAAGTAGGTCCTTTAAAGAAAGTTTCCAAAACATTCTCACATGTAATTAAGAAGAGTTTTTTTTTTTACATTTAGTTATAAAATCCTATGAACCTTCAAAGTATTCCAGGGTCATAAATATTCACATTACAGGGTGATGGACAGATCATATCATGTATCAAAAGAAATAAAGCAAGGTTCATGAATTAGGGAAAACATAACAAAGACATAGATTCAAATAGGAAAGCCCCATATAAAAGGCTCAGATCATAACCAACTGATATGCATAATGAAAAACCAATCAGAGTATGAGAAGACATAACAATGGCTCAGAGAAATACTAAGATGAATCATAGATACTGAATGAAATAAGCAAGAGGACACCCTTACTGAAAAAGGGCAGAATATCTGTACCTTAGCGAGTGAATGGAAGCAACCAAATGGATGGACACAAGGACACACTGTCACACCTCTTCAACGAATCTACATAGATGATGATTCATAATATGCTTATTAGCTCATTTAATTTCATAACGGATTTTAAATACTTGTTACTAATCACATTCTTATAGTTAGGGTTTATTAAGTAATTATAAATAGTTTTGGGATTATAGTGAAACTATCGTAAGATTAGGGTATGAAACATAAATATCATAAAGTTACATGTTTTAACAAGTTAAACCCTTTTAGTTTGACTAATGATAAGTCCCACCCTTAAGTTACACAATTAATCCTTATTTAGCCCTAATTAACTTCTTATCAGCTTTTCACCCTAAACAGGCCACATTTGATCGAATTTATGAACCATATTAGAACTCAGAGATAAAATCCACAAAAATTCACAGAGCTACCTTAATGTCTTGAAAACCCACACTAATTTTCCCAGAATTTATTAATTAGTTTAACCCCACATGAAAAATACCACAACTCGGAATACTCAGAAAACATGTCTGCTGTAACACTCAGAAAGTAACCACTTCATTTACCCACCAATACCTCCAGGAAAAATCTACAAAAATTCATGACACTACTAAACATATTGAAGTCACATACTGGAGAATTTCATGACCTAACTCCTCATGGTTTGAAAATGAAAAATCGTCAAAACGGACTGATTTCCAGACATCCGAATTCAGGTTTGACACACGAATTTCTAAAAATCAAAAAGTTGCCTTCCCGACCTCTAAAAATTATGAGGTTAATTTCTACAGAAATATATTTCATTGAACTTAATTCTAGACTCAAAAACCACCCAAAAACACGTTCACATCATTTAATTACAGCCAATTAAAATCGGACTAAATTTCTGCTCAGAATCTAGGTTTATTATTTCATGTAATCCTTTAGGTTTTCATATTCCAATGATTAATTTTTGATACAAAAAAAATTAAGATAACCATTAACATAGCCCTAGGTCGAATTATATGTGTTCTAAACATGTTCATATCTATTCAAATCATAATCACAACAATAGATCAATTAATATTTGGTTTTCATATACATGATTTCATGTAAACATATTATCATTACATGTGATTCTTATAGTATCATATGTGATTAATATTTTGACAAGAACAACAAGAATGTATCGACAAGAAATCATATCATGTATCAAAAGAAATAAAGCAAGGTTCATGAATTAGGGAAAACATAACAAAGACATAGATTCAAATAGGAAAGCCCCATATAAAAGGCTCAGATCATAACCAACTGATATGCATAATGAAGAACCAATCAGAGTATGAGAAGACATAACAACGGCTCAGAGAAATACTAAGATGAATCATAGATACTGAATGAAATAAGCAAGAGGACACCCTTACTGAAAAAGGGCAGAATATCTGTACCTTAGCGAGTGAATGGAAGCAACCAAATGGATGGACACAAGGACACACTGTCACACCTCTTCAACGAATCTACATAGATGATGATTCATAATATGCTTATTAGCTCATTTAATTTCATAACGGATTTTAAATACTTGTTACTAATCACATTCTTATAGTTAGGGTTTATTAAGTAATTATAAATAGTTTTGGGATTATAGTGAAACTATCGTAAGATTAGGGTATGAAACATAAATATCATAAAGTTACATGTTTTAACAAGTTAAACCCTTTTAGTTTGACTAATGATAAGTCCCACCCTTAAGTTACACAATTAATCCTTATTTAGCCCTAATTAACTTCTTATCAGCTTTTCACCCTAAACAGGCCACATTTGATCGAATTTATGAACCATATTAGAACTTAGAGATAAAATCCACAAAAATTCACAGAGCTACCTTAATGTCTTGACAACCCACACTAATTTTCCCAGAATTTATTAATTAGTTTAACCCCACATGAAAAATACCACAACTCGGAATACTCAGAAAACATGTCTGCTGTAACACTCAGAAAGTAACCACTTCATTTACCCACCAATACCTCCAGGAAAAATCTACAAAAATTCATGACACTACTAAACATATTGAAGTCACATACTGGAGAATTTCATGACCTAACTCCTCATGGTTTGAAAATGAAAAATCGTCAAAACGGACTGATTTCCAGACATCCGAATTCAGGTTTGACACACGAATTTCTAAAAATCAAAAAGTTGCCTTCCCGACCTCTAAAAATTATGAGGTTAATTTCTACAGAAAGATATTTCATTGAACTTAATTCTAGACTCAAAAACCACCCAAAAACACGTTCACATCATTTAATTACAGCCAATTAAAATCGGACTAAATTTCTGCTCAGAATCTCGGTTTATTATTTCATGTAATCCTTTAGGTTTTCATATTCCAATGATTAATTTTTGATACAAAAAAAATTAAGATAACCATTAACATAGCCCTAGGTCGAATTATATGTGTTCTAAACATGTTCATATCTATTCAAATCATAATCACAACAATAGATCAATTAATATTTGGTTTTCATATTCATGATTTCATGTAAACATATTATCATTACATGTGATTCTTATAGTATCATATGTGATTAATATTTTGACAAGAACAACAAGAATGGATCGACAAGAATCAAACAAGGATGACACAATTACCCTCGTAGCGCGATCAAAACACAAGGACACCACACGAACGAATCACCACGCCTCTTTCTTCCTCTTCTTGATAGATCGAGTGAAAAAATAACCACAAGGGTCGATTAGGGTTTATCAAAAATTCGAATGGATTGAAAAATATGTGTATATGATTACCTTATGATACGAATTGAACAAGAACAATGATCAAGATCACCAAAGCTCCCTTCTTCTTCTTGAATGTCGACTAGGGTTTTGTTTTTAGGGTTCTTTTCCTTTTTTTTTTTTTTTTTTTTTTTTTTTTTTTTTTTTTTGAATGCCGACAATTGATAGAGGGAGAGGGAAGTGATACACGGTTTTAGGGGAGGGAATGGGCTATAATTACGGATTTTCAGTTTGGGAATAATTATTAGGCTTTAATTTGCCATTTAATGTATTTTAATTATCATTAAAACTATAATAATATTGATATAAATTCTATTCGGCACATGAAGGGCAATTTGGTAATTTTATAGCTTGCAAAAATATTAAATGGAGTTGTCAAAATTATTTGGTATCATATCTTGTTCATTACCAGAAGTTTGGGATTGATTCGGTACTTTATAATCTTTTAAACAAATTTTTTTTTTAAACTTGCAGGGGTATTTTGGTCATTTAAGATCGTATAAATTTTGGGGTTTTACAACTCTTCCCCTATTAAAAGAAATTTTCGTCCTCGAAAATTGAAGTCGCAAGGTTCAACGAAGTCGTAGCAAGTCGCAAAAGATCATCACAAACATTCTCACGCCCGGGGAGATTCTCCCAGAAGGATCTTCAAAACAATAGGTTTCTCATGACTCAGATCAAAACGAGGTGGGTTTATATTTCTCAGGAGGAGACAAATTAGGTCGATTCAGAACAAAAGGTCCATGCAACACAAACTGGACAATAGGTGCATCTTCAGAAAGCTCATATGGAATACGAATAAGATTCCAAATCGGATTAATTGTACCAACAGTAGGAAGTTCTAAAAGGAGTTCAAGACTTATAACTGAGGTCAACAGAATTCAAATCGAGAGTTCAAACTCAATCAGATATCTAATGAACGAAAGCAGAGTATACGGATAGATAGGATGAACCTAAAGTCTCACTATTCGCGGATGATCTCAAACAGATATCAGAATTTCTAAAGCTCTACGGCACTTCTCGAAATATCCCATGCCCACAACAAGTGCACGTCATATGATGTAAGTATTATCACGTTGGCCAGACGTCATAATACTGGCATCATATAAATATGCCCTCATGATGGTCATACTTTATCTCAAGTCGTAACAATCACCTGTCTTAATCCACCTAGTACTTCTACTGTCTCAGAGATTAACCAAAGCAGTGTCATAGCAAGGCACGAATCAGAGTAATGCGAAAACGATGATACTTAAATACCTTATAGTCTACCCATTCCTCACAAGTCAAAACCTAAGTTCATATCAGGGAATCCTAAAGAAAGTCCTCAAGGTGTTCTCCTATGTTCTTACGGTGGAAACCTAATGGTCCTAAACGCACAGGACAGGGTAAATGTATTACAAGTCGTCAGCCTGTTCTCTGATACCATAATTGTAACACCCCGACCCGACAAGGGCAAAGGTGTCACAACAACGGTGGCTTATCAGAACAGATACAAGCACATGACATTAATAATACAATAGAATTCAATGGTTACAAAGGAAATATGAAATTACAGGATTTCAATACAACGATTTCTAAGACTAACATGAGTTCTTCTAACCATCATCAATAGCTAATTCCAAGCTGCTAGTAAATTCTTCTAAGTCCAATGTACTCTCCAATCAATCCCAACTTCCAACTAATTACCTGCCGCGGGAAAAGAAACGCGGCTGAGCTACGAGAGCTCAGTGAACAGATATAACGGTAACAAGCAGTAACGGTAAAGTAGTGAAGTAAAAGAATAAATACCAGATGTAACAGGAGTCAGGAACAAGAACATAAAGGTCATACAGATATAACATGATTAGAACTAGTTACAGTAGATAAGTGCAAAGGTGTAATCCATAATCCCACCACATGCCCAGATCAGATCATGTCAAGTCAAGTGTTAAGTCATGTATCAGGTTACAGGGTAACAGTAATAATGATGGTGAATAAAGGTTATAAAGTTATAAGGTCACAAGGTGCAGGGTAACAGAAATCCCCTACGAGCCCAGAAACATGAACATGAAATCATAATCATACCGCCATGCAGAGAGATGTTCCTCTCACTAATCCCAGAAATCAGATAATGTGGAGTGATCAGCTCCCAGAGTTGTGAAAGACGTGTATCGCACACACCATCAGTCACCATGAATAACATAATATAACGTGAACATGAACAGAAACAAATCTAGGATGCATCCATACGCCCCTGGTGGCCATAACTCCCAACACACCAAATAAAATACAGAAAAGGGACGGGACAGGTCATCACTCTCCTGCCCTAGAGTCATGCCATCGGTGCATCGACTGACATGGACATGAAACCCTCATGCCTAGTGAGTGGCTCGTAGTGTCAAACTGTGGGTTAAAGTCAGGTATCATGTATCATGTGTCAGGTGTCATGCCTCAGAAATCAGTATCATGTATCAGGTATCATGCATCAGAAACAGTATCATGTATCAGAAATCCGTATCATGTATCAGGTGTCGGGTTCAAGTATCAGGTGTCAGGTGTCAGGTGTCAGGTGTCAAGTATTCAGGTGTCAGGTTCAAGTATCAAGTGTTAGGTTCAAGTATTCAGGTTTATGGCAAGGTATTAAGTATTTAATTTAGTTGCATAAGTCAATTCCCATTTCAGAATATCAGAAGTTCATATCAGAGGCTCATATCAAGAAGGTCATAACAGTAGGTCAATATCATAAAGGTTCAATATCAGAAGGGTTTAATATCAGAAAGATCATATATCAGAAAGATCATCAATCAGAAAGATCATAAATCAGAAAGATCATATATCAGAAAGATCATGTCAAACGCTCATAATCTCATGAAAGAAACAAGCAAGGTTCACAGAACAAGGAAACATAGCAATAAATCAGAAATCAGAAAGTTAGGTTCAATATCAAAAGGTCTAATGTCAGAAGGGTCAAGTATCAGGGAGTCCAAAATCAGAAGGTTCATATCAATTTGTTTCAAGGTTCATAACAAGGTTCAATTTAAAGGTCTATATTAAAAGTTCCTATCATAGTTCAAAAAGTAATATCTTAAAATAGCTTTCATGAAAGTAAACCTTAAAACAGTCTTCATAAAGTAGGTCCTTTAAAGAAAGTTTCCAAAACATTCTCACATGTAATTAAGAAGAGTTTTTTTTTTTTTTTTTACATTTAGTTATAAAATCCTATGAACCTTCAAAGTATTCCAGGGTCATAAATATTCACATTACAGGGTGATGGACAGATCATATCATGTATCAAAAGAAATAAAGCAAGGTTCATGAATTAGGGAAAACATAACAAAGACATAGATTCAAATAGGAAAGCCCCATATAAAAGGCTCAGATCATAACCAACTGATATGCATAATGAAGAACCAATCAGAGTATGAGAAGACATAACAACGGCTCAGAGAAATACTAAGATGAATCATAGATACTGAATGAAATAAGCAAGAGGACACCCTTACTGAAAAAGGCTAGAATATCTGTACCTTAGCGAGTGAATGGAAGCAACCAAATGGATGGACACAAGGACACACTGTCACACCTCTTCAACGAATCTACATAGATGATGATTCATAATATGCTTATTAGCTCATTTAATTTCATAACGGATTTTAAATACTTGTTACTAATCACATTCTTATAGTTAGGGTTTATTAAGTAATTATAAATAGTTTTGGGATTATAGTGAAACTATCGTAAGATTAGGGTATGAAACATAAATATAATAAAGTTACATGTTTTAACAAGTTAAACCCTTTTAGTTTGACTAATGATAAGTCCCACCCTTAAGTTACACAATTAATCCTTATTTAGCCCTAATTAACTTCTTATCAGCTTTTCACCCTAAACAGGCCACATTTGATCGAATTTATGAACCATATTAGAACTCAGAGATAAAATCCACAAAAATTCACAGAGCTACCTTAATGTCTTGACAACCCACACTAATTTTCCCAGAATTTATTAATTAGTTTAACCGCACATGAAAAATACCACAACTCGGAATACTCAGAAAACATGTCTGCTGTAACACTCAGAAAGTAACCACTTCATTTACCCACCAATACCTCCAGGAAAAATCTACAAAAATTCATGACACTACTAAACATATTGAAGTCACATACTGGAGAATTTCATGACCTAACTCATCATGGTTTGAAAATGAAAAATCGTCAAAACGGATTGATTTTCAGACATCCGAATTCAGGTTTGACACACGAATTTCTAAAAATCAAAAAGTTGCCTTCCCGACCTCTAAAAATTATGAGGTTAATTTCTACAGAAAGATATTTCATTGAACTTAATTCTAGACTCAAAAACCACCCAAAAACACGTTCACATCATTTAATTACAGCCAATTAAAATCGGACTAAATTTCTGCTCAGAATCTAGGTTTATTATTTCATGTAATCCTTTAGGTTTTCATATTCCAATGATTAATTTTTGATACAAAAAAAATTAAGATAACCATTAACATAGCCCTAGGTCGAATTATATGTGTTCTAAACATGTTCATATCTATTCAAATCATAATCACAACAATAGATCAATTAATATTTGGTTTTCATATTCATGATTTCATGTAAACATATTATCATTACATGTGATTCTTATAGTATCATATGTGATTAATATTTTGACAAGAACAACAAGAATGGATCGACAAGAATCAAACAAGGATGACACAATTACCCTCGTAGCGCGATCAACACACAAGGACACCACACGAACGAATCACCACGCCTCTTTCTTCCTCTTCTTGATAGATCGAGTGAAAAAATAACCACAAGGGTCGATTAGGGTTTATCAAAAATTCGAATGGATTGAAAAATATGTGTATATGATTACCTTATGATACGAATTGAACAAGAACAATGATCAAGATCACCAAAGCTCCCTTCTTCTTCTTGAATGTCGACTAGGGTTTTGTTTTTAGGGTTCTTTTCCTTTTTTTTTTTTTTTTTTTTTTTTTTTTTTTTTTGAATGCCGACAATTGATAGAGGGAGAGGGAAGTGATACACGGTTTTAGGGGAGGGAATGGGCTATAATTACGGATTTTCAGTTTGGGAATAATTATTAGGCTTTAATTTGCCATTTAATGTATTTTAATTATCATTGAAACTATAATAATATTGATATAAATTCTATTCGGCACATGAAGGGCAATTTGGTAATTTTATAGTTTGCAAAAATATTAAATGGAGTTGTCAAAATTATTTGGTATCATATCTTGTTCATTACCAGAAGTTTGGGATTGATTCGGTACTTTATAATCTTTTAAACAAATTTTTTTTTTTAAACTTGCAGGGGTATTTTGGTCATTTAAGATCGTATAAATTTTGGGGTTTTACAGTAAAGGATGTAAAATCTGGAAAGAACAAGTACTAACTGTTATAACTTGACATTCTTATTCTATTTTTCATCTTTGCACCACACTTATATCTCATATGCATTTTTACGCATTCTATTTGCATATTAGTTAATTTTCGATATTTAGTAACGTTAGAGATATTTCATGATAATATTTCATATCAATTCATTTACTCTTTGAAGATATGATCTTACAAGAGCACGAGCACCATAATCATATATAATAACACCTTCACCTTCAACGATTAGATCGTTGTATATCATTAGTTAATCATCATCTACCATTCATACACACACACCACTAGAAATTGGTCAGATTCTCAGTTACTTATATATTTATCAGGTTCCATATCGAAGTTGTTATAATCACCTCTGAGTTTAATTTCACCATCACCAGTGACGCTTAAGGTGAGTCATGGCCTCACTTTTTAAACTCTTTATACTTTTTAAACTCCGTGAGGGGGATACATGCTATAAACAGATCACAAGTATTTTTCTGTATGCTACCTGACTTGATATATGCCTAAGTTACCATATTGCCACAAGACCCTTTTATCATGAGCCATTAATCACTGCGGTGAACGCGAATATAATGAATAGATCTATTAGAGGCTGACGACCTATCCCACTAATACTTGGACGGAATGTTTTTTGCTAGTCGTATTAGTCGCGATGCATTATATTTGAGAGAAATAGGAATTGGCAAATCACCTATTACACGAGGGCAAAACCTTCATCATTAATTTGATGGACACCTCCGTTTATGCGGTACTTTGTTAACGTTTGCGTGTCATGAGACTTAGGGCAATATATGAACTGCGATATCAACTTTTAAATTGATTGTATCTCCAATACAATCTTACTTGTGAATCGAACTGATATTTAAATTACAAACTCCATGATTTCACTCAACATTATGTTGACTTTTAAGCATGTATCTCAGGAAACTAGAGGAGCAAGGCAAGGCATGGAGCCGGCGTACCCTATCTTAAATAAATGGTGTAAAATAAAGTTGTAATTCAGTTAAAATGATGTTTCTTTGGAGAAACCTTAGTACTCTGATGTAACGCTTTGTAACTGAATTTGTATTATGGACCTATGTAAATTAAAAATGCCGTCTCAGGCCGTTTTTCTATGATTTTGTTTTCGATCCTCACGGTAACACCCAAATTAATGTTCCGCTGCTATGTTTAAAATTTGGGGGTGTTACAGTCAGCTAGGTAATACCCTTTTTGAAATGTAACTCCGTTTATTTCAAACGGGGCCACGGGGTCGATGTCATCCAGAAGGTTGTCGAATAGCGGAGAATTATTTAAAACGGTAAGATCGTTATTCACACCCGCTACCCCCAAAAAAATGCATGCCAAATCCACAAATCATATGACGCAACGACTTCAAGCATTATAGTTGGGTATTTTTTATCACCTCTCCCAAATTGCTCGTACCATTCTTTCATAAAATTAGTCCATTCCGAGTGCATACAATCAATGCTTACAAGCATTCCCGGTAACCCATGAATCGTGTTATGTGCGGTGTATAACTTTTGAATGTCATTCAAGTCAGGTTTTCTTAAAAACTCTGGAGTATACAACGTATACTGCATAATGCACTTAGTAAAATGATTTAAACAATCGCGCGCGCAATGTTCCTACATTTGTAAATATTTATCAAATGCATCAGGTGTTGTGCCGTATGCTAATTGGCGTATGGCGAATGTGCATTTTATAATAACACTAAAACTCATTTGACCCATAGCATCGGGTCGGGCTACAACGAATTTAAAATGTTCAGGAAGAGGATGAACAGTTTGAACATAAGTTTCAATACCTTGGACTATTTTTAAAAATAGTTTACGGCTCATACGATATCGACGTCGGAAAATGGTACTCCGGATATTTTGGGTTATCACCAAAATAGTCAGCCATCAAACGTGCTTCAGCAATATCACGCTCACGGTAGATCGGAGTACGGTGGCATGAACTTTGGGCTTCTAGTTGCAACGATTGCTCATGCTGAAAAGCTTTCATAATCATCTCGATGTCATTTTGATCATCAAGATCGGACATATCGGAATAGGATGAATCAATCATGTTTAAAAAACTATCTGTTTCATTAAAACAGTAACATTATTTTATTTTTTGTCTTATTCTCGCCGGATTCTTGGCGCCAGGCAACTCGGCGGGCTACAACGGTGTTGCGGCGCCCATTCGGCGACGCCGAATGTGGTGACACGTCGGATTCGACGCAAACTCTCGCTGCCACACCTTTTTTTTTTTTTTTATTATTATTACATAAAGGTTAACATTCAAATGACAATGATTATTTGTTTTTTTGGGTAAAGGATTTCTTACCCGGTAAAATAACAATGATTATTTGTTGTGTACCACCGTAACATAATTTAGAGGTGACCAATACATAATGCTAGTTTGACATGTTTTATTAGCTCATAGATGCAAATCATGCAATGATTAGCAACATTCAAATAATAATTGTATCTATAAACTTATCTTTAATAGAAAAACTTAGAGTAAACTGCAAACATCGTTTATGCGGTTTATTCATTTTGGCACTTATCAATGTGAGAAACTATTGTTAAGTATAATCCTATAATGCACATGTCTAACTCTTTATATTCCCGAGCGATGGTTTTTTTTTGCAAAAATCATTGGTTAGGCTAGGTGTAATGGTCATCCGACCACCACTTCCACATCTGCGCCACATCAGCTTTTCAACACATCACCTTCAAAGATGGAGTGGTGAGCACAACACCAAACACATAAAATACCCCACAATATACCTCACACACAGACACACAAAAAAAATTCATTAGGTGATTCGCACCACCCAACCAACACAAAAAAGTGATCTTGGCGAGCGTTGGTGTTCGGCCATCATGGGCTTGGCTCGCGGTGATGTTCGTTAGGTGGTATGTACCATCCACATTCCATCATAACACCCGGTCTTATAAGGATGTTTATTGTTAAATACTTGTCTTCATAGAGATGATACTGACAAAAATGGTTACTGCCAAATTGCAAAAACCACAGGGATTATATTTGTTGTTTACTTTAAAAGTTATCATTTAAACCCCGCTCTAATCCTATTTCATATCTTACAATTATAAGGTATTAAGTTATTAACGTGACATATCACCTTACTTAAGTAATATCTCCGCTTATAAAAATGTGAACCCGGCCAACCACACAAAAAAAAAATCATAAAATGAAATAAAACTGTTCGTTATCTTATTATAAAACCGTGAATTATGTTTGTAGGCAAGCCATGAAAAAATTAACGAAGAAAAAAAAACAAATTCCTTAAGAAAATTACTGCTATGCATGTGAGAGAACCACACACAATGTTCATGCACTAAATCATTCAAAAAATAAACTGATCTGCAAATCGAATTCGGACCAGCTAAGCTTCAGGAGATACAACATAGCAAAGAAATCATCGGTATCAACATCTGTATCCAATACTATCCGTTTTTGAGGTTCACCAGTTACAAACAACAGCGACGTCATCCATAACAATAGCATCTTCATTGTGGAAAAAAATGAGTGAGTAATGAGTTAATAGTGATAGGTGAACCGGACGAGTTTAATTATTAGTGGAGTGGACCGAAATGTTAAAATATGTTACACAAGGAATCGTCATTGTGGTCCTTTAACTTGTGATGCTGTTTTGAAATGAACCTTATAGTTCAAATAATTTTAAATGAACCAGAATTTACTTGCGGAATATTAATGACGGGTGCACGGTGCATAAAACTGTCAGAAATGAACCTGTAGTTTTTAAAGTTTTTAAAGAACCCCTGAAATTTAGTTTGCTGTGTGGACCGTATTGGAGGCATGGAGGATCGGGTAAATGGTTGGACTTTTGAACATGGACTACTGATTATGGTCCTTTAAATTTTAAAAGAGCCCCTAGACATTGGTTATTAGAGTTCAAAATGAACTTTTTAGAGCGAGTCGCATTGAACCGAGAGTTGGATCTTTTTGGGTTTGAAACGTGGACCAGAATGTCAGAATTGGTTACACTGGGAATCGTCGCTCTAGTCCTCTTAGTTAAAATGTTGTTTTAAAATGAACCCTGTAGTTTTGATGGTCTTAATTAACCCTTAGAATCTAGAGTAGCATGGACTGTGGACAATATTGGCGGACTGGGTTAATTAGAAGAGTTTATTAGCGAAGTTTTTAGTGCAAGTTGGGAGTAATTTTGCAAATTCATTTTTATTTACTAACATTATGCTGAATATATAAAGCGATATATGGATTACTAACTTAAAAAAATATACGTTTAAGCTGATAAACTTTTAAAATTTTTACCCTCAAATCACTTGTTTTAACGATTGGTTTTATAAAGAGATCTAAATATCAAGTGAAAAAAAATAAATGAATAAATGAATAAAAAAGCTAAATTCAGTCACATCCAAATATGTTAACCTCTTTATCTATAGTTAAGCATGCATGTAAAACTTTGAAGGTCATTATGTCCTAATCACTTAATCTAAAAATAGTGAAAGTCTAGTGTTTTATCAGGCTTCATACGTCTTGCATAGCGATTTGTAGAGTTCTAAGTTTACCTTGATCACAAAAGATAATCTTAAAAGTTTCAAAAAAAGTTTGTTCAAAGCAAAGTCAAAGTACAAAAAGCTAACAAAAAACAATCGAACAACCACAAATAGGATTATTATTCTACACTATTTGCAATATTTAATGAAAAGTAACCATAAAGAAGTGTTACTTTAGAGAAATTCATTTAAACGAGCAAATTATTGATGCAAAATGGTAGGAGAATCACAATCTATATCGGAAAGGGGGAGGTTATTTATAGTTTCATACCTTTAAGAAGGGGAGGACACGTGTCGCAAGCTGGTGACCTTTTATACTTTTTATTTCTATGTGACCTTGCATTTGAGCGCTTACCTAAACGTCCTTGGAATGTTACATCCTTTGGTACAAGGAATGAAGGAAAACTTGTAAAACGAACTACAATATCTTTTTAAATGCCGAAAGTGGCTAAACCTCAATTGAAGATTTACATGACCAATATTTTGTTTTTAGACCAATATTACTTTTGTAAAACACTACTCGTGTAGCATATCTTATCAGATTTCTTTTTAAATATTATACACTACACAAAAGGTTGTAGACATTGACCACGTAATAGTTAGAGGGTATAAGCATAATTTTAGAAACAAAAAGCTCCAATTCATTTTGAACGCTTTCTTGTTTAGCTTTTTTATTTAGAGATCTTTTTTAGTATAAAAGCTTTGATTTTGTGTATTCAAACAAGTCTTTTATTTTTGCAAGAGCTTGTTTTTCAAAACAAAAAGCTTACAGCTCAAAAAAATTATAAAAAAGTTTCATACCAAACAACAAGACCGTCTCAGGAATTTCGGTTGCCCTGGCGATAAACCAAATAATAGACTCTTTTAGTGTGTAAAATTTGATAAACATTGAAAGATTCATAATTACTACACTAAACATGTTATAGAAGTCCAACGAGTAATATATTATTTATATAGTGCTATTTTCGTAGCATTTTTCGAAGAAGAATTGTTGATCATCTCTATTAACCACAATCCATTTGGCCATCCATCTTATATTATTGACCACCAAATAAAAACAACTATAAATACATGTGAGTGTGCTAAAAAACCAATATATACACATACTAAGTCCAATATATCACATTTTAACTATTATAATACAAACAAATATTTCACACTGAAGATAACTTGTTATCTTAAGTAATTAAGTATACAATTCGTGATTACTAGTTTATAACATGCAATGAATCCAAGCGAATTGAAAATCTCAACGAAATATGCAAAAAAAAAAGAGAAAAACAAAGCTCAAGACTCAAGAGTTACATCTCCATAACAAAAAAAATCATTGCAAAATATAAACTAAATGCGATGATGTTGATCGGTATGAAACTCAGGAGGGCATGAGTTATTGTTCTTTTATTGTTTTTGTTTTTTGCTAACAGGTGATAATTGATGAATTAATAACTGGCCTCAAATTTAAATATAACTATCCAAGGCTTCGCATTAGCATATTTATACATTGGGCATTTCAAAAAATGGTGCCCTTTTATCGCCTGCGCGCCCGCCTTAGCCCAAAAGGTATGTTTAGTGAAACGAGTCATAACTTATACTTTAAGCCGAAAACATTAGTTTATTTTTACATAAAATTGTTTTGCAAATTATTAGTTGAAGTTTGTTTTATTGTAAAATCACCTAAAAATAAATCAATTTAAAATTATATATATTTTAATCTTTTATGTGTTAATCTATTATATTTTTAAAAATATTTAAGTAATGTGACTAATTATAAATCCTTATAAACATGTTTTAATTAACTTGTGCTTATGTAAGCTCATAGCTTATAAAAGATTCATAAAATTGCGTAAACTTATTTTAAAAAGTTTAAGCCTTTATAAGCCCGTAACCAAACCAAACACATTAAATAATGCTAATAATATAGCCCATTATAACCGTTGACATCCTAGTCATCCCAATAATCCAATATGCACCTAGCGAGACTAAACAGTATATACCATAAAGTTTGACCATTACTTAACATAAATTAATAATAATAATATAGGCCGTAATACTTTCACCGTCTTAAATTAATAATCCACATTATTAGAAGCACTGAATCAGCTGTGAAAAAATCGATGCATCAGATAGTGTTTGAATTTGCTAATGTTGTATAAAAATGCAGTAATTAGAATACAGGCCGTAATTTTGACCAATATGCACCTAGCGAGACACGACAATATATACCATAAATTTTGACCATTACTTAACATAAATTAGTAACAATACAGGCCGTAATACTTTCACCATCTTTAATTAATAATCCATATTTTTCTTGTTGAAATGATGAAATATATTATTACTTAGAATACCTTATTTGTTGTGTACCACCGTAACATAATTTAGAGGTGACCAATACATAATGCTAGTTCGTTTGACATGTTTTATTAGCTCATAGATGCAAATCATGCAATGATTAGCAACATTCAAATACTGCTGTAAATTATTCAATTTGGCACTTATCAATGTGAAAAACTTATCTTTAATAGAAAAACTTAGAGTAAACTGCAAACATCGTTTATGCGGTTTATTCAATTTGGCACTTATCAATGTGAGAAACTATTGTTAAGTATAATCCTATAATGCACATGTCTAACTCTTTATATTCCCGAGCGATGGTTTTTTTGCAAAAATCATTGGTTAGGCTAGGTGTAATGGTCATCCGACCACCACTTCCACATCTGTGCCACATCAGCTTTTCAACACATCACCTTCAAAGACGTAGTGGTGAGCACAACACCAAACACATAAAAATACCCCACAATATACCTCACACACAGACAAACAAAAAAAATTCGTTAGATGATTTGCACCACCCAACCAACACAAAAAAGTGATCTTGGCGAGCGTTGGTGTTCGGCCATCATGGGCTTGGCTCGCGTGATGTTCGTTAGGTGGTATGTACCATCCACATTCCATCATAACACCCGATCTCATAATTAAGGATGTTTATTGTTAAATACTTGTCTTCATAGAGATGATACTGACAAAAATGGTTACTACCAAATTGGAAAAACCACAGGGATTATATTTGCAGTTTACTTTAAAATTTATCATTTAAACCCCACTCTAAACCTGTTTCATATCTTACAATTATAAGGTATTCAGTTATTAACGTGACATATCACCTTACTTAAAAATGTGAACCCGGCCAACCATACCAAAAAAATCATAAAATGAAATAAAACTATTCGTTGTCTTATTATAAAACCGTGAATTATCTTTTGTAACCAAGCCATGAAAAACTTAACAAAGAATATACTGATTAAGGGCTAGCAATTAGGTAACCGACTTACCTTGATAATCTGTGCATTCGATATATGTTGCATATGCTTGAGATTTTGAGTAGTATACATTTGCTGCATGTTCTTTCTCTTACAATAAAACTGTGGACAGACAGAAAAAGGTCGGCGAAAAATTTATATCACGGGTTAAACAAATTATCAACACATGACGCGTTTTTGTTAATTGATTGGGTTGCATATAAAATGTTTGGTTAAATATGTTTGCTTCAAAGTGGTAGTTGCATTAAAATGTTTGCTTCAATACTGCTGTAAATTATTGTTACTAGTTTACTACAATTAATAATCCAACTACCACATCTTCTATATATACAAGCCCAAACTGAACACGTTTATGCATATAAACCATACACTCCTTCGCTTCTTGTTGTACCAACCCTGATACGGGTTGACTAGTATATCCCGAACCGAGTCTATGAAGAATAGGTCAACATTGCAGTTTTATTTAGTATTGTATTGTGTTCCTTCATTTTAGCTAGTCATGCATGCACATTCTCTTTTACATTCACATTTCCCTTTTCTATAACAACAGACACCCATTTTTGTTCAGATAAACAAATTAAACATATACATACATGATGTCTTGAGTTTTCCACTTGTGGTGTATTAAATTAATGTTTCAGTTACAAATTCAAATTAGTTTCTTTCAGTGTTTTTGTGTTTGTTGTTTTGCTATTTTATTATTTTCAAACTTTGAAAGGGAATTTCCTAGACAATTTGGGTAATGGTCAACAAGTCAATAGTCCACTACAATAATAATGCAAGTAGCTACCAGACCTCCATAGTCCATACATTAAAGATAACGAGGACCCACACGCTTATACACATCTTCTATATATACAAACACAAACCGAACACATTTATGTATATCACCCAAACACTCCTTGGCTTCTTTTTGTAACAACCCACACACCCTTTTTTGTTCAGATAAACAAACAGATACATACATGATGTCTTCAGTCAATCATGACGACTTCGCTCACCTAAGAATCCCCCTTGAAGATGTACTATCCGCCACCAACAACTTCGCTCAACAAAATCTCATCGCAGAAAGTGAATTTGAAAAGAGATACAAGGGACAGCTCTTGTGGTCGGGTGAGTTGATTAAAATCCGTGCGCGGAGGTGGTTAAAGAAAGAAAGGGATGATGAAAAAGAACAACAGTTTTGGATGGAGGTTTTTATGCTCTCTAGTCTCAAGCATAAAAATCTGGTTTCTCTTGTTGGGTTTTGTGATGAGAATGATGAGAAGATCATCATTACCAGGTATGTGACCTGGGGAAGTCTCAGCAACTATCTAAGTGACCTGATGCGGTTGACATGGGTGCGAAGATTGAAGATATCTGTCGGTATTGCCCATGCATTGAGCTACATTCATTATGACGAGCCACGTGATTTCAGCGTAATACACCGGCTCATTACCAGTAGCAGAGTTCTATTAAATGATGAATGGGAACCCAAGTTATGTGAATTTCAATGTTCCATGAAGATTAAAGCATCTGAAAGGCACCATTCATTTCATACTAATGAACTTGTGGGTGTGAAAGGTTATGGAGACCCAACATATAGTGAGACTAAAAGTGTTAACCACAAGTCCGATATCTACTCCTTTGGGATAGTATTGTTTGAACTATTGTGTGGTAGGGAATCAATAAGTGAGAATCCAGATAATAAGTATTTGGCTACACTGGTCTTTTTTCATTATAAAAAGAAAATACTAGATGAAATAATTGATCCAGTTCTAAGGAAACAAATGGATCGAGACTCATTCAACGTTTTTGCAAAGACAGCATATGACTGCTTGAATGAAGAAAGATCTCGACGCCCGGATATAAGTGAGGTCATCACAAGACTGGAGGAAGCCTTGAAACTTCAATTGGCAAGTCAAAATGTTGTAAGACGTTTTTTTTTTTTTTTTTTTTTTTTTTTAAATAATCTATATTTATTGATAATATTAACATAAGTAAAATTATCACTTATTACTGTATTTCTTATATTAAAGGAACATTCAATAGTTGCGGCCACAGTTGAAGATACATCATCCAATCATGACAAGGTAATTATTTACTTAAGGGTGTTTGGGATTGCTTATTAAAAATAGATTATTCGTTTTGAAAACGGATAATATGATAATCATAATATAGTGTTTGTATTTGATTATGTTGTATAATAACGCAATACATCAGTTTTTTAAGTGTTTGGCAAATTAGATTATTTATGACATACAAAATGACTAAGATAGACATTTACACTATTGTTATTTTAATATAGCTCATAAGAAAGTGATTGAGATTGTTTTATCAAATAAGTTATACATATTAAATAATAATTTAACAAAAGTAATTGTTGTAACGTACTCCGTATATAACTTAAATGATTATCTTTTATAACCATTCTATTCATTCAAAATACGGAGTAATCATTTTTATATATTATACGTAACTATTATCCATAACTCTCTCATCCACATATTGATGAGTCTGCCATCAGCGTAGGAACAAAATATTAAAGAAAAGTGATATAAGAGGGGTAATTTTGTAATAATGCCATCAAGAGAGAATTGCGTTTCACAACAGCATGTCTCTACCTGCTGCCACAAAATACACACGCAAAAAATCATTTATCAATTTTTCTTTGCCAAACACTTCAAATGATCATTATTTGCATTTTCGAATCGCTATAATCAAATAATCTGCACCGAAACGCGATCCTAAACACCCTCTTATTACTATTGTTGCAAGTCACTGGATTTTAGATAAGTGAACTCCATATATACATGTGTCATTTTTGGAGCACTTGGTAATGTTGTCTTGTTTGGTACATATAGGGATCATTGACCTCCATATCTACACGTGTTGAGTCCCATGTCAACAAAAAGACAAAATCTTTCCTCCAAGATCTTTCTCACTTAAAACTTAGTGCCACAGATTTAATGTCAGCAACCAACAATTTTGCTCAAGAAAATATCATCAGAACATTTAGGTTTGGAAGTATTCTCAAAGGCCGTCTCTTACATTCTGAACAATTCATCGATATTATTGTAAAGTTGTTTTATGAAGAATATGTAAAAGATGAGAGCAAAAGGTTTTGGACGGAAGTTTCGATGCTTTCTAGTCTCAAACATAAGAATCTAGTGTCTCTTATTGGGTTTTATGAAGATGTGTTCAATAAGATGATCATATACAAGAAGGAGGCCAACCGAAGTCTCGAAACATATATAAGTGACCCGACCCTCACATGGATGCAAAGGTTGAAGATATGCGTTGGTGTCGCGAAGGCATTGAGTTACATCCATTATGATGTTGGACGGGATTTTAGTGTCATACATTGCAACATCATGAGCTCGAATATTTTACTAGACGGCAAATGGGAACCCAAGTTATCTGGTTTCGAACTTTCGTTGAAAAATACAGTAGCTCGGAGGCACCGTCTTCTTCTTACTCGTGATATTGTTATGAATGTACATCGGGACCCAAAATATAAAAAGACTAGCGGTGTGACCCACAAGTCAGATGTGTATTCATTCGGAGTTGTATTACTAGAAGTCTTGTGCGGAAGGAGTGCAAATGGTGACAAAGACGAAGATGAAGACGAAGGCGAAAATGAACTTGAAGATGAGTTGAAAGAGGGGTTATTAAGTCAGCTGGCCAAATCTCATTTGGATGAATTGATCATGCCGCATTTACGAAATCAGATGGACCAAGAAGCATTAAAAATCTTCTCAGAAACAGTATATTGCTGCATAAAAGAGGAAAGAGCAGATCGTCCACTTATAGATCAGGTTGTCAAAGGACTTGAGAAAGCGTTGAAAATTCAATCAATATATGAAAATCCGGTAAGAAAATTAACTTGCTTATCAACTTTATATGATAATAACTCTTATATTTATCTACTAATGTCCTCGTGTTTTGCAAATATTATTTTAGGAACTTCCAAGGAATGCAGTTGACATTACATCATCCAATCACCTGAGGGTAATTTACTTCTTTATAGTTTTAGATTGATGGTCATCCAAATTAATAAACAAAAAAGTAAATTACACGAATGGTCTATGTGGTTAGGGGCTTTTAACATTTGATCCCGGTCACGAAGAAATTAGACAAGACATTTATGATATCTCATATTCAGAACCCTGGCATTCTAAAATGATAAACGACCGTTAACAATTTATTGATATGGGGACAGAAATAAAAAAAACATCTATAAATTTATTGAGATGACCACCTCCATACCACACAATCAACACCCAAAAACCAGGAATCAAAAGACCACCTGCGCCAACTACCATGGACCTGCACATTAGTAACAAATCACGAATCATTTTTAAGCGTAAACAATAACTGATATCGAAGCTAGCGGAATCCAATGGCTGAGAATAAAGTGTTGTTGAGTAACTTTTTTCTATTAATATCACAATTAGTACAGATTGTGAATCTTTTTTCATTCAATAATTTATTTAAGTACGTTGTTGTATTTTGAATGTCCACAATGTTGCAGTTGAAGAACTTGGAACACTTGAAGATTGGACTTAATGATATCGAGATGGCAACAGAGAAGTTTGCCGACAAATATTGCATTGGGTCAGGCGGATATGGTATGGTATACAAGGCACAACTCGAACATTTTGATAGCAGTAATTCATCTTCCATAGAAGGGAAGAATAAGTGTGATCTTCCCAAGAAACGTAGCACGGTAGCCATAAAACGCATTCACAATCGAGAAGGAGAACAAGGGTTCATTGCAGAAATTGAGGTTCTGATTAGCTGTAAACATGAGAATATAATCTCTCTTCTTGGTTTTTGTGATGAAGATCGTGATCACATGATCCTTGTCTATGAGCTTGCTTCAAAAGGGAGTCTTGAGGATTATCTGGGAAACAGTGAAAAAATGACTAATCTTAGATGGATGCAACGCTTGAAAATATGTCTTGGTATTGCACATGGCTTGAATTACATTCACACCAACACAGATCAAGACAAACAAAAGATAATTCACCGTGACATCAAGAGTGCAAATATTCTATTGGGCGAAAATTTGGAACCGAAGATTGCTGATTTCGGGCTCTCCAAATTCCACCCAGCAGATCAAGAGGCCAGTACTCTCAATGTCAATACGATTGCAGGTACGAATATGTGTTAAGTTTTCCTGTTTCGCGAATCATGCTATTTGGATGAACAATATATCGATATGAGTATGCACATGAGAAAGTGCAGTGACTCGTTAAACACAGAACAGAGGGTGGGAATATTACTCTAAACACACAATAATCTTATTAATATCCACACAAATAATTCTGTACATTACATGGCTATTTATAGCCTTCTAACCGAACCATCATGTCGGTTTACTAAACATCATAACTTCTAATCTTTAACATAACTGTAATTAACTGCTAAACGGTTGCATACTATCTAATTAACACCTTCAGCCCTTTGGCTTTCGATCCATATGAATTTCTTGATTATTTTAAGTCCAACATTCACTCCCCTAATCAAGAAATCATAATCTTCACTCTGTTCTTGTTCATCCTTTGATTGCAGCCTCGTTCCTTCTTCTTTATCATTTTCTTTTCATTGATCGCCTTGTAACTTGTCCGGTCTATCATGTTCAACTGCCTTCTTTTGTTCCATTTCCATGGATGATCCTTTTGATCATCGTCCTATCATCACGACCTTGTCCCCATCATACTCACTCATCTTCATCTTTGGCATCATTGCCTTTGTCAACCATCATGGTTGTAGGGTTCCTCATGAACCGGGGTCTCAAGGTTGGTTCTTCTTCTCGATCTCTTATGAACAAACTATGTTCTTTCTTTCTTTGTAACAAACTTGCAGCCATGTTCTTCTTTCTTTTCTGGACTTCTTTCTTCTTACTTTTCTGCCCGAAAATGGGTCGTTTCCTTGATCATCTTCATGCTCTGTTTTTCGGTTTTCTTATTCTTCAAAGGCGATAACTTTCTTGACTGCTTCTTATTGATCTCGCAAAACATTCTTCCACAGGTTTCTTCTTCTTCCAGGATCTTTGAACCATGTTCTCTGATGCCATGTTAAGTTTTCCTGTTTCGCGAATCATGCTATTTGGATGAACAATATATCGATATGAGTATGCACATGAGAAAGTGCAGTGACTCGTTAAACACAGAACAGAGGGTGGGAATATTACTCTAAACACACAATAATCTTATTAATATCCACACAAATAATTCTGTACATTACATGGCTATTTATAGCCTTCTAACCGAACCATCATGTCGGTTTACTAAACATCATAACTTCTAATCTTTAACATAACTGTAATTAACTGCTAAACGGTTGCATACTATCTAATTAACACCTTCAGCCCTTTGGCTTTCGATCCATATGAATTTCTTGATTATTTTAAGTCCAACAATATGTATATTGATCCAGAATATCAAGGGTATGGAAGATTAAATAAAAAATCAGACATCTACTCTTTTGGAGTAGTATTATTTGAGATCTTGACCGGGAAGGTGGCCTATGATCGTATTTTCACCGACATTGATGGGAATGGGATTGCACCCATTGCACGACGTCATTTTGAGAAGGGAACACTAATGGAAATTGTTGATCACAAGATAAAGGAAGAAACCGATGAACATGTCTTTTCTCTTACCAAAGGACCCAATAAAGAGTCTTTGGACGTATTTTCAAAAATTGCATTTCAGTGTCTAGCAGTGACTCAAGTCGAACGTCCATCAATAGATGTTGTCATCAACGAACTTAAAAAAGCACTATACTGTCAGGTGCGCATTTTTTTTGAATAACTTTATAATCTCCTCATATATTCTTCATAGTAGTATGTGACAGTTTATACATTTTACTTTGTGCAACTAATATTTTAATTCTCAAACTTTTACTGAATTAACGATCTTACCATTTAACTTTTTTAGTCCTTAACTTTTGTGATATATTGTTTTAATCTTAAACTTTACCAAGCTTGATTTACAACCGTAACCCTGATTCAGGGGGGAGGGAAGCTTTTGGAACATATTGTTTTACATGCCAAATTATTCAGTTATTTTTACTTATCAAATCGACTTATTGTTCGATGATTCGCAGGAGAACCACAAGGACAGCCTCAAACTGTCACTTCAAGACATAAAGTTGGCCACAAAAACTTTCAATCAAGACAATCTCATTGGACATGGAGATTTTGGGAATGTATACAAGGGTCACACTCATGGGCATAACTTCATTGCTGCAAAGCGGTTGGGTAGGAAATCTGCTGAAGGAGAAGCTGAATTTATGGCAGAACTTGAAATCCTTATGCAGTATAAACATGAAAATGTAATTGGTCTTGTAGGCTACTGTGATGAAGAGGATGAGAAAATTATTGTCTATGAGTATGCATCAAGAGGAAGTCTTGATAAGTACTTGAGCGATGATAGTCTTACGTGGGTGATGCGGCTTAAAATATGCATCGATATTGCAATCGGGTTGGAGTTTCTTCATGGAACTGTTTCAAGTCCAGAAATGGTAATACATAGGGACATCAGCAGCAGCAACATTCTACTGCTTGATGATTGGAAAGCAAAAATTAGTGATTTTGGGCTTTCCTTAGTATGTCCAACAAATCAGGATGTAGACTATGTCATCGACAATGTTACAGGCACAATTGGCTATCGTGACCCACTGTACTCAAAAACAGGCTTCTTAACCAAAGAGTCTGATATATTCTCATTGGGTGCGGTCTTGTTTGACATATTGTGTGGGAAACTATCATCCGAAAAGCTAGATGATGAGTATCTTTATTTACCCTTTTTGGCTAAACACCACTATTATGTTGAAGAACTTGATAAGTTAGTGTTCGAGGGTATCAAAGAACAAATTGTGCCACAGTCATATATTACCTTTACAAGGATTGCCCTTAAATGCTTACATCACAGGAGAGAAAGACGACCAACAGCTCATGAAGTGGTCATACAACTCAAGAAAGCATTGGAATTTCAGGTAAGTTTCTATATTGTGACAAAATTGGCTAACTTTTGATTCATATATATCTAAACTTTGGCCTTTAACTGTTTTATAAACTGTAAGAAAGTAGTATGAAACATGAGTTTATTAATTGATTAATGTATATACAGGAGGATTATGAGAAATGGGAGCCCAAATTGCCTAAAGACTATAAAGAAATAATCCAGAAGTCAGAGTGCCCTGAAATTTATTCTACCATCAAGAAAGAGGATCTTTACAACATTTTTTCGAAGCGAATCCTCCTTCAACAAGACAAAATGGTGATGAGTTCATCCTCAAATCTTACTTATACTTTTGTGCATCTTGTGTTCTATGTATCCTTTAGTTTATTAGGGATGAATCAAAATCATACATGAAGGGATGAATCAAAATCATACATGCATTTACACATCCTAACATTGAGTCTGACTTTTTTTTTGTTGTATTACAGTTGATGTCATTCGATGGTATTGGAGGAAGAAATGCAATGGTTTCAGCGACATTGTTTTCCTACAAAAACAGCTGTCCACATGAGTGGAAATCTCTTCCAGAATCAAGGTTATTCTCTCTACCTCTCCGCCTTTGTTAGTTTTAAGTGATAAGCAAACATATGCATTATTGGTATGTTATACTTTTTAATGTTTAAAGTATAAGGTTGTTCTCTTTACCGTTTATCACAATGACCGACTGCACTTACACAAAAAAAATTTGAATCCCTTTGACTCTATTCTGCTAGAAATGTTAATCCCTTGTACTAATCAACAAAGGAATAGTGCTTCATCTTAAGCTCTTTTACACTTCAGACCTCATCTCATCAAGTTAATAACAAGATTAGTCCTGCATACATACATATCAACAATGAGAACTGATGTTATACATGACAAAATAGATTTTAATACTCACTATATGATTGGGAACTATAATTTTATAAACCTTCTAATAAGGTAGTTGAGGTTCGCCCCTATTTTGGGTCCTCTGTTCTCATGACCGTCAATTATACAATTTGCTAGCATCTTGATAGTATTTTTTATAATATGTACACTAAACTCTTATTTAAACAGTTGTCCACGTGAGTGGAAATCTCTTTCAGAATCAAGGTGATTCTCTCTACCTCTCCACCTTTGTCAGTTTTAAGTGATATGCAAACATATGCATTATTGTTAGAATTATGTTATGCTTTGTAATGTTAAAGTATAAGTTTATTCTCTTTACCGTTTAATACATGACAAGTTGTTTACGGTGGCATAATATGATTATTACTTATATAATTATAATTACGGAAAATGCCCGAAGTAGATCAGCTGCCCAGGGGCACATCACTTTCTAGATCATTTTTGGGTGAGCCGAAACTTGACTGCGGGCAACTCTTGTCTACCGACTAAAATACCCTTCTATTCCAAATCTTATTACAAAATAATTATGATCAAATAGGATCAAACTTAAAAAACCCCTTTGACTAAGTTCACATTTTGCCCCTGTAATACACTTGCTTATCACAATGACTGCCTGCACTTACACAAAACATATTTGAATCCCCTGTGCTAATCAACAAAGGAATAGTGCTTCATCTTTAGCTCTTTTACACTTAAGACCTCATCTCATCAGGTTAATAACAAGATTAGTCCTGCATACATACATATCAACAATGAGAACTGATGCTGTACATGACAAAATAGATTTTAATACTCACTATATGATTGGGAACTATAATTTTATAAACCTTCTAATAAGGTAGTTTAGGTTTGCCCCTATTTTGGGTCCTCTGTTCTCATGACCTTGAATTATAAATATTGCTAGCATCTTGATAGTGGTTTTTTTTTTTTTTTTTTTTTTTTTTTTTTTTTTTTTTTTTTTTTTTTTTTAATAATATTCTTACATTTATATAAAATAGAATTGAAACTCTTGTTCCAAATATTACGAAATTCAAAAGTAGAAGTGTTTGGGAATAAAGGCTATGATCGATTTAGACTTGGATGTTTATAATATGCGCAGGTTTGGGACAGTGGTGGAGATGTTAGATATTTCCGACTTGAACATCGAAATCAAGACGAGAGCTCAATTTTTATCTCCTAATGTTCTTTATGGGGTCTATTTAGTCTTCAAATTTTGTGATTCAAGAAACTATTCAAGTAAACCTGTGTATGTTAATCTAAAGTATAGAAAGGGACCCAATAGTCTGCATGCATATTTCGCAACATGGAGAGATGAGCAGTGGATGATGATTGAGTTGCACCGTTTCTCGAATCTGAACAAAGATGTCGTTTTTGAATTTCTACTTGAAAGCTTTTCATCGTACTATTGTGGAGATGTTGCAATTTATGTTGAAGGAATTGAATTTCGAGCCATTGACAAAGTAAGTTTGAAAATATCCATTGGTTCCATTCTATGTTCTTTTGTTTAAGTTGTACAAAGGGAACATGAATGCACGGTAACAAAAAAATTCATGTTCTAAGTTGATATCTAAAATAAATATTTACAGGTGACACTTGAAGAGATTGGAAAATTGAACGAAGTCCAACAAGTCTTGAAATCAGACTTCAATGTGGATCAAGTGCAACAATTGCCAACTAACTTTGAAGAAATATTCAAGGTATGCAGAAACTATGACGAGTTGTTCTGGTTGGGAGAAGTCGAAGGAAAGAAACTTCTTGTGCTTTCGGCAAAGGCAGCTTTATACAAATTTTCTAATGTGGATATTTTTACTTCAAAACCACCTGCCCAATCCAGGTTTGTTTCTTTTTTTACTGTTATATAACTAATTTGTTACAGTCACGAATAACTAGATTTGATTATTCAAGGTCCAAATTCTAATTGCTTTCTGGTTTAATAGTTAAAATTCGTGAATAGATGGTTGATTAAAGTTTCACTTCTTGAGAAGTATGTAATCATAAAATATACCTTACATGCAGATTTCAAGAGGTCATTGAGCTTTCACCACAACAAGTATTTCATCTCAAATGCACGATCAAAAGTCAAATGTTGTCACCGGTTACGGAATATGTGTGTTACCTTGTGTTCAAGCTTTCAGAAAAATGCCAAGGGCTTCATTGTCCAGTGAAAGTACAAGATCTCCATAAAGAAAACAACGAGGCTGAATTTTTTTATTTTATAACCCCGAGCCCATCGAATATAAATGATATTACTCGGGTTCCAAAACAAAGGGAAGATGGATGGATGGAGATTCAAGTGTGGAAATTTAACTCAGCTCATGAATTCAAGGATGACTCTCTTTCGATTAATATGAAGTTTACAAGTATTGAAGGACCCATGTCGGGTCTCATTGTTTGCGGCCTTGAGTTTCGGCCACTGTAAAAGATTTCTTCCTGTACTTATTAAAACTCGTTTTTACTTTGAGTTTCAATCACCTGGAGAATATAACGTAATTTGTTTAAACTTACTAGTTTATTAATGTAAATTTTTGTACAAGATCACATGCTTTATATGGTGAACTTCATTTTAGTGAGATATAGACGGCAGTTTTGGCAGGCTATTCAATGCTAGGTGGTAATGGCTAGATTGAGTTGCACATCAAATGTTTGATATAATGTCTGCTTCAATGGTGTTGTAAATTGGTCATGTTTGCAAGGCTGATTAGAATTGTTTTGTGGTCTTAAATCACATTTAAGTAAATAGACTTTTTTATTTAGTGGAGATTTGATACAAGGACTAAGTCTAAAGATACGCAACATATTTTCTCAAAAGTACCGAAATACGTAACATACTTTTAAAATTATCATTGTACGCAATTTACTTTCAAATTTGGTGCAATGTACGTAACATGACCTGGAACCAACAGGTTACCAGGTTGAAAACTTTGAAAATTGACAGGAATGGTCCCTGTGGCTTGCGTTGACTTTCACCGGTCATCCCTTGACTTTTTTATCACTTAGAAAAGTTACAGTAATGGTCCTTATGGTCCCTGTGGCTTCCATTTTTGTCCCTTTTTTTACGTTTTCGTCCGTTTTTATACGTTTTCGTTCATTTTTATACATTTTCATTCGTTTTTGTCCGAATTTTGATTTTTTTTTTATTTTTTATTTTTTAAATTTGGTCAAAAAAATTCGGACAAAAATTTTGAATTTTTTTATTTTTTTTATTTTTATTTTTTTAAATTCGGACAAAAATTTTGAAATTTTTTTATTTTTTTTATTTTTTAAAAAAATTCGGACAAAAAAGAAAAAAAATCGGACAAAAAATTCGGACTAAATAAAAAATTTGGGAAAAAAAAAAGAAAACGGAAAAAACATAAGAATAACGGACGAAAACGTAAAAAACGGACAAAAACGAAAAAAAAACGTAAGAAAAATGGACAAAAACGTAACAAAAAACGGACAAAAACGGGAAAAAAACTTAAGAAAAATGGACAAAAACGTAAGAAAAAAGGACAAAAATGTAAGAAAAATGGACAAAAATGGATAAAAACGGACAAAAAAGGAAAAAATGTAAGAAAAACGGACAAAAACGTAGAAAAAGGGACAAAAACGGATAAAAAAGTAAAAAACGTAAGAAAAACGGACAAAAACGTAAGAAAAACGGACAAAAACGAATAAAAACGGACAAAAACGAAAAAAACCTAAGAAAAACGGACAAAAACGTAAGAAAAACGGACAAAAACGTAAGAAAAACGGACAAAAACGGACAAAAACGTAAGAAAAACGGACAAAAACGGAAAAAACGTAAGAAAAACGGACAAAAACGTAAGAAAAACGGACAAAAACGGATAAAAACGGACAAAAACGGACAAAAACATATGAAAACGAAAAAAACGTAAGAATAACGGACGAAAACGTATAAAAACGGACGAAAACGGATAAAAACGAATGAAAATGTATAAAAATGAACGAAAACGTATAAAAACGGACGAAAACGTAAAAAAAGGGACAAAAATGGAAGCCACAGGGACCATAAGGACCATTACTGTAACTTTTCTAAGTGATAAAAAAGTCAAGGGATGACCGGTGAAAGTCAACGCAAGCCACAGGGACCATTCCTGTCAATTTTCAAAGTTTTCAACCTGGTAACCTGTTGGTTCCAGGTCATGTTACGTACATTGCATCAAATTTGAAAGTAAATTGCGTACAATGGTAATTTTAAAAGTATGTTACGTATTTCAGTACTTTTGAGAAAGTATGTTGCATTTCTTTAGACTTAGTCCTTGATATAATGCAAACTACTTTTTTTTTCAGAGTTTTATGGTTTAATAAACATTGGGGGATGGATGGTTGGAGTGATATATTGCGCAAACTTACTTATACAGGGATAAGAAGTAGAATCTGAAGGCATCCTTTTATATCCGTCTTATATTTTCTTTCGATCAACTGACCTTTGACTGGTTGATGTACTCAGGTAAGTAAAGAAAAGAATATTAGATTAAGTTAAGTGAACAAACACACCAACTATAATAATATGTGGTACTTGCAAAACATGAACCTTTTATGACGGGTGAACTTTATTTTACTGATATATGTTGTCAATCTTTACCCTCTTAAAAGAAATTTTCGTCCTCGAAAATTGAAGTCGCAAGGTTCAACGAAGTCGTAGCAAGTCGCAAAAGATCATCACAAACATTCTTACGCCCGGGGAGATTCTCCCAGAAGGATCTTCAAAACAATAGGTTTCTCATGACTCAGATCAAAACGAGGTGGGTTTATATTTCTCAGGAGGAGACAAATTAGGTCGATTCAGAACAAAAGGTCCATGCAACACAAACTGGACAATAGGTGCATCTTCAGAAAGCTCATATGGAATACGAATAAGATTCCAAATCGGATTAATTGTACCAACAGTAGGAAGTTCTAAAAGGAGTTCAAGACTTATAACTGAGGTCAACAGAATTCAAATCGAGAGTTCAAACTCAATCAGATATCTAATGAACGAAAGCAGAGTATACGGATAGATAGGATGAACCTAAAGTCTCACTATTCGCGGATGATCTCAAACAGATATCAGAATTTCTAAAGCTCTACGGCACTTCTCGAAATATCCCATGCCCACAACAAGTGCACGTCATATGATGTAAGTATTATCACGTTGGCCAGACGTCATAATACTGGCATCATATAAATATGCCCTCATGATGGTCATACTTTATCTCAAGTCGTAACAATCACCTGTCTTAATCCACCTAGTACTTCTACTGTCTCAGAGATTAACCAAAGCAGTGTCATAGCAAGGCACGAATCAGAGTAATGCGAAAACGATGATACTTAAATACCTTATAGTCTACCCATTCCTCACAAGTCAAAACCTAAGTTCATATCAGGGAATCCTAAAGAAAGTCCTCAAGGTGTTCTCCTATGTTCTTACGGTGGAAACCTAATGGTCCTAAACGCACAGGACAGGGTAAATGTATTACAAGTCGTCAGCCTGTTCTCTGATACCATAATTGTAACACCCCGACCCGACAAGGGCAAAGGTGTCACAACAACGGTGGCTTATCAGAACAAATACAAGCACATGACATTAATAATACAATAGAATTCAATGGTTACAAAGGAAATATGAAAATACAGGATTTCAATACAACGATTTCTAAGACTAACATGAGTTCTTCTAACCATCATCAATAGCTAATTCCAGGCTGCTAGTAAATTCTTCTAAGTCCAATGTACTCTCCAACCAATCCCAACTTCCAACTAATTACCTGCCGCGGGAAAAGAAACGCGGCTGAGCTACGAGAGCTCAGTGAACAGATATAACGGTAACAAGCAGTAACGGTAAAGTAGTGAAGTAAAAGAATAAATACCAGATGTAACAGGAGTCAGGAACAAGAACATAAAGGTCATACAGATATAACATGATTAGAACTAGTTACAGTAGATAAGTGCAAAGGTGTAATCCATAATCCCACCACATGCCCAGATCAGATCATGTCAAGTCAAGTGTTAAGTCATGTATCAGGTTACAGGGTAACAGTAATAATGATGGTGAATAAAGGTTATAAAGTTATAAGGTCACAAGGTGCAGGGTAACAGAAATCCCCTACGAGCCCAGAAACATGAACATGAAATCATAATCATACCGCCATGCAGAGAGATGTTCCTCTCACTAATCCCAGAAATCAGATAATGTGGAGTGATCAGCTCCCAGAGTTGTGAAAGACGTGTATCGCACACACCATCAGTCACCATGAATAACATAATATAACGTGAACATGAACAGAAACAAATCTAGGATGCATCCATACGCCCCTGGTGGCCATAACTCCCAACACACCAAATAAAATACAGAAAAGGGACGGGACAGGTCATCACTCTCCTGCCCTAGAGTCATGCCATCGGTGCATCGACTGACATGGACATGAAACCCTCATGCCTAGTGAGTGGCTCGTAGTGTCAAACTGTGGGTTAAGGTCAGGTATCATGTATCATGTGTCAGGTGTCATGCCTCAGAAATCAGTATCATGTATCAGGTATCATGCATCAGAAACAGTATCATGTATCAGAAATCCGTATCATGTATCAGGTGTCGGGTTCAAGTATCAGGTGTCAGGTGTCAGGTGTCAGGTGTCAGGTATTCAGGTGTCAGGTTCAAGTATCAAGTGTTAGGTTCAAGTATTCAGGTTTATGGCAAGGTATTAAGTATTTAATTTAGTTGCATAAGTCAATTCCCATTTCAGAATATCAGAAGTTCATATCAGAGGCTCATATCAAGAAGGTCATAACAGTAGGTCAATATCATAAAGGTTCAATATCAGAAGGGTTTAATATCAGAAAGATCATATATCAGAAAGATCATCAATCAGAAAGATCATAAATCAGAAAGATCATATATCAGAAAGATCATGTCAAACGCTCATAATCTCATGAAAGAAACAAGCAAGGTTCACAGAACAAGGAAACATAGCAATAAATCAGAAATCAGAAAGTTAGGTTCAATATCAAAAGGTCTAATGTCAGAAGGGTCAAGTATCAGGGAGTCCAAAATCAGAAGGTTCATATCAATTTGTTTCAAGGTTCATAACAAGGTTCAATTTAAAGGTCTATATTAAAAGTTCCTATCATAGTTCAAAAAGTAATATCTTAAAATAGCTTTCATGAAAGTAAACCTTAAAACAGTCTTCATAAAGTAGGTCCTTTAAAGAAAGTTTCCAAAACATTTTCACATGTAATTAAGAAGAGTTTTTTTTTTTTTTTTTTTTTACATTTAGTTATAAAATCCTATGAACCTTCAAAGTATTCCAGGGTCATAAATATTCACATTACAGGGTGATGGACAGATCATATCATGTATCAAAAGAAATAAAGCAAGGTTCATGAATTAGGGAAAACATAACAAAGACATAGATTCAAATAGGAAAGCCCCATATAAAAGGCTCAGATCATAACCAACTGATATGCATAATGAAGAACCAATCAGAGTATGAGAAGACATAACAACGGCTCAGAGAAATACTAAGATGAATCATAGATACTGAATGAAATAAGCAAGAGGACACCCTTACTGAAAAAGGCTAGAATATCTGTACCTTAGCGAGTGAATGGAAGCAACCAAATGGATGGACACAAGGACACACTGTCACACCTCTTCAACGAATCTACATAGATGATGATTCATAATATGCTTATTAGCTCATTTAATTTCATAACGGATTTTAAATACTTGTTACTAATCACATTCTTATAGTTAGGGTTTATTAAGTAATTATAAATAGTTTTGGGATTATAGTGAAACTATCGTAAGATTAGGGTATGAAACATAAATATAATAAAGTTACATGTTTTAACAAGTTAAACCCTTTTAGTTTGACTAATGATAAGTCCCACCCTTAAGTTACACAATTAATCCTTATTTAGCCCTAATTAACTTCTTATCAGCTTTTCACCCTAAACAGGCCACATTTGATCGAATTTATGAACCATATTAGAACTCAGAGATAAAATCCACAAAAATTCACAGAGCTACCTTAATGTCTTGACAACCCACACTAATTTTCCCAGAATTTATTAATTAGTTTAACCGCACATGAAAAATACCACAACTCGGAATACTCAGAAAACATGTCTGCTGTAACACTCAGAAAGTAACCACTTCATTTACCCACCAATACCTCCAGGACAAATCTACAAAAATTCATGACACTACTAAACATATTGAAGTCACATACTGGAGAATTTCATGACCTAACTCATCATGGTTTGAAAATGAAAAATCGTCAAAACGGACTGATTTTCAGACATCCGAATTCAGGTTTGACACACGAATTTCTAAAAATCAAAAAGTTGCCTTCCCGACCTCTAAAAATTATGAGGTTAATTTCTACAGAAAGATATTTCATTGAACTTAATTCTAGACTCAAAAACCACCCAAAAACACGTTCACATCATTTAATTACAGCCAATTAAAATCGGACTAAATTTCTGCTCAGAATCTAGGTTTATTATTTCATGTAATCCTTTAGGTTTTCATATTCCAATGATTAATTTTTGATACAAAAAAAATTAAGATAACCATTAACATAGCCCTAGGTCGAATTATATGTGTTCTAAACATGTTCATATCTATTCAAATCATAATCACAACAATAGATCAATTAATATTTGGTTTTCATATTCATGATTTCATGTAAACATATTATCATTACATGTGATTCTTATAGTATCATATGTGATTAATATTTTGACAAGAACAACAAGAATGGATCGACAAGAATCAAACAAGGATGACACAATTACCCTCGTAGCGCGATCAACACACAAGGACACCACACGAACGAATCACCACGCCTCTTTCTTCCTCTTCTTGATAGATCGAGTGAAAAAATAACCACAAGGGTCGATTAGGGTTTATCAAAAATTCGAATGGATTGAAAAATATGTGTATATGATTACCTTATGATACGAATTGAACAAGAACAATGATCAAGATCACCAAAGCTCCCTTCTTCTTCTTGAATGTCGACTAGGGTTTTGTTTTTAGGGTTCTTTTCCTTTTTTTTTTTTTTTTTTTTTTTTTTTTTTGAATGCCGACAATTGATAGAGGGAGAGGGAAGTGATACACGGTTTTAGGGGAGGGAATGGGCTATAATTACGGATTTTCAGTTTGGGAATAATTATTAGGCTTTAATTTGCCATTTAATGTATTTTAATTATCATTGAAACTATAATAATATTGATATAAATTCTATTCGGCACATGAAGGGCAATTTGGTAATTTTATAGTTTGCAAAAATATTAAATGGAGTTGTCAAAATTATTTGGTATCATATCTTGTTCATTACCAGAAGTTTGGGATTGATTCGGTACTTTATAATCTTTTAAACAAATTTTTTTTTTTAAACTTGCAGGGGTATTTTGGTCATTTAAGATCGTATAAATTTTGGGGTTTTACAGTAAAGGATGTAAAATCTGGAAAGAACAAGTACTAACTGTTATAACTTGACATTCTTATTCTATTTTTCATCTTTGCACCACACTTATATCTCATATGCATTTTTACGCATTCTATTTGCATATTAGTTAATTTTCGATATTTAGTAACGTTAGAGATATTTCATGATAATATTTCATATCAATTCATTTACTCTTTGAAGATATGATCTTACAAGAGCACGAGCACCATAATCATATATAATAACACCTTCACCTTCAACGATTAGATCGTTGTATATCATTAGTTAATCATCATCTACCATTCATACACACACACCACTAGAAATTAGTCAGATTCTCAGTTACTTATATATTTATCAGGTTCCATATCGAAGTTGTTATAATCACCTCTGAGTTTAATTTCACCATCACCAGTGACGCTTAAGGTGAGTCATGGCCTCACTTTTTAAACTCTTTATACTTTTTAAACTCCGTGAGGGGGATACATGCTATAAACAGATCACAAGTATTTTTCTGTATGCTACCTGACTTGATATATGCCTAAGTTACCATATTGCCACAAGACCCTTTTATCATGAGCCATTAATCACTGCGGTGAACGCGAATATAATGAATAGATCTATTAGAGGCTGACGACCTATCCCACTAATACTTGGACGGAATGTTTTTTGCTAGTCGTATTAGTCGCGATGCATTATATTTGAGAGAAATAGGAATTGGCAAATCACCTATTACACGAGGGCAAAACCTTCATCATTAATTTGATGGACACCTCCGTTTATGCGGTACTTTGTTAACGTTTGCGTGTCATGAGACTTAGGGCAATATATGAACTGCGATATCAACTTTTAAATTGATTGTATCTCCAATACAATCTTACTTGTGAATCGAACTGATATTTAAATTACAAACTCCATGATTTCACTCAACATTATGTTGACTTTTAAGCATGTATCTCAGGAAACTAGAGGAGCAAGGCAAGGCATGGAGCCGGCGTACCCTATCTTAAATAAATGGTGTAAAATAAAGTTGTAATTCAGTTAAAATGATGTTTCTTTGGAGAAACCTTAGTACTCTGATGTAACGCTTTGTAACTGAATTTGTATTATGGACCTATGTAAATTAAAAATGCCGTCTCAGGCCGTTTTTCTATGATTTTGTTTTCGATCCTCACGGTAACACCCAAATTAATGTTCCGCTGCTATGTTTAAAATTTGGGGGTGTTACAGTCAGCTAGGTAATACCCTTTTTGAAATGTAACTCCGTTTATTTCAAACGGGGCCACGGGGTCGATGTCATCCAGAAGGTTGTCGAATAGCGGAGAATTATTTAAAACGGTAAGATCGTTATTCACACCCGCTACCCCAAAAAAATGCATGCCAAATCCACAAATCATATGACGCAACGACTTCAAGCATTATAGTTGGGTATTTTTTATCACCTCTCCCAAATTGCTCGTACCATTCTTTCATAAAATTAGTCCATTCCGAGTGCATACAATCAATGCTTACAAGCATTCCCGGTAACCCATGAATCGTGTTATGTGCGGTGTATAACTTTTGAATGTCATTCAAGTCAGGTTTTCTTAAAAACTCTGGCGTATACAACGTATACTGCATAATGCACTTAGTAAAATGATTTAAACAATCGCGCGCGCAATGTTCCTACATTTGTAAATATTTATCAAATGCATCAGGTGTTGTGCCGTATGCTAATTGGCGTATGGCGAATGTGCATTTTATAATAACACTAAAACTCATTTGACCCATAGCATCGGGTCGGGCTACAACGAATTTAAAATGTTCAGGAAGAGGATGAACAGTTTGAACATAAGTTTCAATACCTTGGACTATTTTTAAAAATAGTTTACGGCTCATACGATATCGACGTCGGAAAATGGTACTCCGGATATTTTGGGTTATCACCAAAATAGTCGGCCATCAAACGTGCTTCAGCAATATCACGCTCACGGTAGATCGGAGTACGGTGGCATGAACTTTGGGCTTCTAGTTGCAACGATTGCTCATGCTGAAAAGCTTTCATAATCATCTCGATGTCATTTTGATCATCAAGATCGGACATATCGGAATAGGATGAATCAATCATGTTTAAAAAACTATCTGTTTCATTAAAACAGTAACATTATTTTATTTTTTGTCTTATTCTCGCCGGATTCTTGGCGCCAGGCAACTCGGCGGGCTACAACGGTGTTGCGGCGCCCATTCGGCGACGCCGAATGTGGTGACACGTCGGATTCGACGCAAACTCTCGCTGCCACACCTTTTTTTTTTTTTTTATTATTATTACATAAAGGTTAACATTCAAATGACAATGATTATTTGTTTTTTTGGGTAAAGGATTTCTTACCCGGTAAAATAACAATGATTATTTGTTGTGTACCACCGTAACATAATTTAGAGGTGACCAATACATAATGCTAGTTTGACATGTTTTATTAGCTCATAGATGCAAATCATGCAATGATTAGCAACATTCAAATAATAATTGTATCTATAAACTTATCTTTAATAGAAAAACTTAGAGTAAACTGCAAACATCGTTTATGCGGTTTATTCATTTTGGCACTTATCAATGTGAGAAACTATTGTTAAGTATAATCCTATAATGCACATGTCTAACTCTTTATATTCCCGAGCGATGGTTTTTTTTGCAAAAATCATTGGTTAGGCTAGGTGTAATGGTCATCCGACCACCACTTCCACATCTGCGCCACATCAGCTTTTCAACACATCACCTTCAAAGATGGAGTGGTGAGCACAACACCAAACACATAAAATACCCCACAATATACCTCACACACAGACACACAAAAAAAATTCATTAGGTGATTCGCACCACCCAACCAACACAAAAAAGTGATCTTGGCGAGCGTTGGTGTTCGGCCATCATGGGCTTGGCTCGCGGTGATGTTCGTTAGGTGGTATGTACCATCCACATTCCATCATAACACCCGGTCTTATAAGGATGTTTATTGTTAAATACTTGTCTTCATAGAGATGATACTGACAAAAATGGTTACTGCCAAATTGCAAAAACCACAGGGATTATATTTGTTGTTTACTTTAAAAGTTATCATTTAAACCCCGCTCTAATCCTATTTCATATCTTACAATTATAAGGTATTAAGTTATTAACGTGACATATCACCTTACTTAAGTAATATCTCCGCTTATAAAAATGTGAACCCGGCCAACCACACAAAAAAAAAATCATAAAATGAAATAAAACTGTTCGTTATCTTATTATAAAACCGTGAATTATGTTTTGTAGGCAAGCCATGAAAAAATTAACGAAGAAAAAAAAACAAATTCCTTAAGAAAATTACTGCTATGCATGTGAGAGAACCACACACAATGTTCATGCACTAAATCATTCAAAAAAATAAACTGATCTGCAAATCGAATTCGGACCAGCTAAGCTTCAGGAGATACAACATAGCAAAGAAATCATCGGTATCAACATCTGTATCCAATACTATCCGTTTTTGAGGTTCACCAGTTACAAACAACAGCGACGTCATCCATAACAATAGCATCTTCATTGTGGAAAAAAATGAGTGAGTAATGAGTTAATAGTGATAGGTGAACCGGACGAGTTTAATTATTAGTGGAGTGGACCGAAATGTTAAAATATGTTACACAAGGAATCGTCATTGTGGTCCTTTACCTTGTGATGCTGTTTTGAAATGAACCTTATAGTTCAAATAATTTTAAATGAACCAGAATTTACTTGCGGAATATTAATGACGGGTGCACGGTGCATAAAACTGTCAGAAATGAACCTGTAGTTTTTAAAGTTTTTAAAGAACCCCTGAAATTTAGTTTGCTGTGTGGACCGTATTGGAGGCATGGAGGATCGGGTAAATGGTTGGACTTTTGAACATGGACTACTGATTATGGTCCTTTAAATTTTAAAAGAGCCCCTAGACATTGGTTATTAGAGTTCAAAATGAACTTTTTAGAGCGAGTCGCATTGAACCGAGAGTTGGATCTTTTTGGGTTTGAAACGTGGACCAGAATGTCAGAATTGGTTACACTGGGAATCGTCGCTCTAGTCCTCTTAGTTAAAATGTTGTTTTAAAATGAACCCTGTAGTTTTGATGGTCTTAATTAACCCTTAGAATCTAGAGTAGCATGGACTGTGGACAATATTGGCGGACTGGGTTAATTAGAAGAGTTTATTAGCGAAGTTTTTAGTGCAACTTGGGAGTAATTTTGCAAATTCATTTTTATTTACTAACATTATGCTGAATATATAAAGCGATATATGGATTACTAACTTAAAAAAATATACGTTTAAGCTGATAAACTTTTAAAATTTTTACCCTCAAATCACTTGTTTTAACGATTAGTTTTATAAAGAGATCTAAATATCAAGTGAAAAAAAATAAATGAATAAATGAATAAAAAAGCTAAATTCAGTCACATCCAAATATGTTAACCTCTTTATCTATAGTTAAGCATGCATGTAAAACTTTGAAGGTCATTATGTCCTAATCACTTAATCTAAAAATAGTGAAAGTCTAGTGTTTTATCAGGCTTCATACGTCTTGCATAGCGATTTGTAGAGTTCTAAGTTTACCTTGATCACAAAAGATAATCTTAAAAGTTTCAAAAAAAGTTTGTTCAAAGCAAAGTCAAAGTACAAAAAGCTAACAAAAAACAATCGAACAACCACAAATAGGATTATTATTCTACACTATTTGCAATATTTAATGAAAAGTAACCATAAAGAAGTGTTACTTTAGAGAAATTCATTTAAACGAGCAAATTATTGATGCAAAATGGTAGGAGAATCACAATCTATATCGGAAAGGGGGAGGTTATTTATAGTTTCATACCTTTAAGAAGGGGAGGACACGTGTCGCAAGCTGGTGACCTTTTATACTTTTTATTTCTATGTGACCTTGCATTTGAGCGCTTACCTAAACGTCCTTGGAATGTTACATCCTTTGGTACAAGGAATGAAGGAAAACTTGTAAAACGAACTACAATATCTTTTTAAATGCCGAAAGTGGCTAAACCTCAATTGAAGATTTACATGACCAATATTTTGTTTTTAGACCAATATTACTTTTGTAAAACACTACTCGTGTAGCATATCTTATCAGATTTCTTTTTAAATATTATACACTACACAAAAGGTTGTAGACATTGACCACGTAATAGTTAGAGGGTATAAGCATAATTTTAGAAACAAAAAGCTCCAATTCATTTTGAACGCTTTCTTGTTTAGCTTTTTTATTTAGAGATCTTTTTTAGTATAAAAGCTTTGATTTTGTGTATTCAAACAAGTCTTTTATTTTTGCAAGAGCTTGTTTTTCAAAACAAAAAGCTTATAGCTCAAAAAAATTATAAAAAAGTTCCATACCAAACAACAAGACCGTCTCAGGAATTTCGGTTGCCCTGGCGATAAACCAAATAATAGACTCTTTTAGTGTGTAAAATTTGATAAACATTGAAAGATTCATAATTACTACACTAAACATGTTATAGAAGTCCAACGAGTAATATATTATTTATATAGTGCTATTTTCGTAGCATTTTTCGAAGAAGAATTGTTGATCATCTCTATTAACCACAATCCATTTGGCCATCCATCTTATATTATTGACCACCAAATAAAAACAACTATAAATACATGTGAGTGTGCTAAAAAACCAATATATACACATACTAAGTCCAATATATCACATTTTAACTATTATAATACAAACAAATATTTCACACTGAAGATAACTTGTTATCTTAAGTAATTAAGTATACAATTCGTGATTACTAGTTTATAACATGCAATGAATCCAAGCGAATTGAAAATCTCAACGAAATATGCAAAAAAAAAAGAGAAAAACAAAGCTCAAGACTCAAGAGTTACATCTCCATAACAAAAAAAATCATTGCAAAATATAAACTAAATGCGATGATGTTGATCGGTATGAAACTCAGGAGGGCATGAGTTATTGTTCTTTTATTTGTTTTTGTTTTTTGCTAACAGGTGATAATTGATGAATTAATAACTGGCCTCAAATTTAAATATAACTATCCAAGGCTTCGCATTAGCATATTTATACATTGGGCATTTCAAAAAATGGTGCCCTTTTATCGCCTGCGCGCCCGCCTTAGCCCAAAAGGTATGTTTAGTGAAACGAGTCATAACTTATACTTTAAGCCGAAAACATTAGTTTATTTTTACATAAAATTGTTTTGCAAATTATTAGTTGAAGTTTGTTTTATTGTAAAATCACCTAAAAATAAATCAATTTAAAATTATATATATTTTAATCTTTTATGTGTTAATCTATTATATTTTTAAAAGTATTTAAGTAATTTGACTAATTATAAATCCTTATAAACATGTTTTAATTAACTTGTGCTTATGTAAGCTCATAGCTTATAAAAGATTCATAAAATTGCGTAAACTTATTTTAAAAAGTTTAAGCCTTTATAAGCCCGTAACCAAACCAAACACATTAAATAATGCTAATAATATAGCCCATTATAACCGTTGACATCCTAGTCATCCCAATAATCCAATATGCACCTAGCGAGACTAAACAGTATATACCATAAAGTTTGACCATTACTTAACATAAATTAATAATAATAATATAGGCCGTAATACTTTCACCGTCTTAAATTAATAATCCACATTATTAGAAGCACTGAATCAGCTGTGAAAAAATCGATGCATCAGATAGTGTTTGAATTTGCTAATGTTGTATAAAAATGCAGTAATTAGAATACAGGCCGTAATTTTGACCAATATGCACCTAGCGAGACACGACAATATATACCATAAATTTTGACCATTACTTAACATAAATTAGTAACAATACAGGCCGTAATACTTTCACCATCTTTAATTAATAATCCATATTTTTCTTGTTGAAATGATGAAATATATTATTACTTAGAATACCTTATTTGTTGTGTACCACCGTAACATAATTTAGAGGTGACCAATACATAATGCTAGTTCGTTTGACATGTTTTATTAGCTCATAGATGCAAATCATGCAATGATTAGCAACATTCAAATACTGCTGTAAATTATTCAATTTGGCACTTATCAATGTGAAAAACTTATCTTTAATAGAAAAACTTAGAGTAAACTGCAAACATCGTTTATGCGGTTTATTCATTTTGGCACTTATCAATGTGAGAAACTATTGTTAAGTATAATCCTATAATGCACATGTCTAACTCTTTATATTCCCGAGCGATGGTTTTTTTTGCAAAAATCATTGGTTAGGCTAGGTGTAATGGTCATCCGACCACCACTTCCACATCTGTGCCACATCAGCTTTTCAACACATCACCTTCAAAGACGTAGGGGTACACATAAAAATACCCCACAATATACCTCACACACAGACAAACAAAAAAAATTCGTTAGATGATTTGCACCACCCAACCAACACAAAAAAGTGATCTTGGCGAGCGTTGGTGTTCGGCCATCATGGGCTTGGCTCGCGGTGATGTTCGTTAGGTGGTATGTACCATCCACATTCCATCATAACACCCGATCTTATAATTAAGGATGTTTATTGTTAAATACTTGTCTTCATAGAGATGATACTGACAAAAATGGTTACTACCAAATTGGAAAAACCACAGGGATTATATTTGCAGTTTACTTTAAAATTTATCATTTAAACCCCACTCTAAACCTGTTTCATATCTTACAATTATAAGGTATTCAGTTATTAACGTGACATATCACCTTACTTAAAAATGTGAACCCGGCCAACCATACCAAAAAAATCATAAAATGAAATAAAACTATTCGTTGTCTTATTATAAAACCGTGAATTATCTTTTGTAACCAAGCCATGAAAAACTTAACAAAGAATATACTGATTAAGGGCTAGCAATTAGGTAACCGACTTACCTTGATAATCTGTGCATTCGATATATGTTGCATATGCTTGAGATTTTGAGTAGTATACATTTGCTGCATGTTCTTTCTCTTACAATAAAACTGTGGACAGACAGAAAAAGGTCGGCGAAAAATTTATATCACGGGTTAAACAAATTATCAACACATGACGCGTTTTTGTTAATTGATTGGGTTGCATATAAAATGTTTGGTTAAATATGTTTGCTTCAAAGTGGTAGTTGCATTAAAATGTTTGCTTCAATACTGCTGTAAATTATTGTTACTAGTTTACTACAATTAATAATCCAACTACCACATCTTCTATATATACAAGCCCAAACTGAACACGTTTATGCATATAAACCATACACTCCTTCGCTTCTTGTTGTACCAACCCTGATACGGGTTGACTAGTATATCCCGAACCGAGTCTATGAAGAATAGGTCAACATTGCAGTTTTATTTAGTATTGTATTGTGTTCCTTCATTTTAGCTAGTCATGCATGCACATTCTCTTTTACATTCACATTTCCCTTTTCTATAACAACAGACACCCATTTTTGTTCAGATAAACAAATTAAACATATACATACATGATGTCTTGAGTTTTCCACTTGTGGTGTATTAAATTAATGTTTCAGTTACAAATTCAAATTAGTTTCTTTCAGTGTTTTTGTGTTTGTTGTTTTGCTATTTTATTATTTTCAAACTTTGAAAGGGAATTTCCTAGACAATTTGGGTAATGGTCAACAAGTCAATAGTCCACTACAATAATAATGCAAGTAGCTACCAGACCTCCATAGTCCATACATTAAAGATAACGAGGACCCACACGCTTATCCACATCTTCTATATATACAAACACAAACCGAACACATTTATGTATATCACCCAAACACTCCTTGGCTTCTTTTTGTAACAACCCACACACCCTTTTTTGTTCAGATAAACAAACAGATACATACATGATGTCTTCAGTCAATCATGACGACTTCGCTCACCTAAGAATCCCCCTTGAAGATGTACTATCCGCCACCAACAACTTCGCTCAACAAAATCTCATCGCAGAAAGTGAATTTGAAAAGAGATACAAGGGACAGCTCTTGTGGTCGGGTGAGTTGATTAAAATCCGTGCGCGGAGGTGGTTAAAGAAAGAAAGGGATGATGAAAAAGAACAACAGTTTTGGATGGAGGTTTTTATGCTCTCTAGTCTCAAGCATAAAAATCTGGTTTCTCTTGTTGGGTTTTGTGATGAGAATGATGAGAAGATCATCATTACCAGGTATGTGACCTGGGGAAGTCTCAGCAACTATCTAAGTGACCTGATGCGGTTGACATGGGTGCGAAGATTGAAGATATCTGTCGGTATTGCCCATGCATTGAGCTACATTCATTATGACGAGCCACGTGATTTCAGCGTAATACACCGGCTCATTACCAGTAGCAGAGTTCTATTAAATGATGAATGGGAACCCAAGTTATGTGAATTTCAATGTTCCATGAAGATTAAAGCATCTGAAAGGCACCATTCATTTCATACTAATGAACTTGTGGGTGTGAAAGGTTATGGAGACCCAACATATAGTGAGACTAAAAGTGTGAACCACAAGTCCGATATCTACTCCTTTGGGATAGTATTGTTTGAACTATTGTGTGGTAGGGAATCAATAAGTGAGAATCCAGATAATAAGTATTTGGCTACACTGGTCTTTTTTCATTATAAAAAGAAAATACTAGATGAAATAATTGATCCAGTTCTAAGGAAACAAATGGATCGAGACTCATTCAACGTTTTTGCAAAGACAGCATATGACTGCTTGAATGAAGAAAGATCTCGACGCCCGGATATAAGTGAGGTCATCACAAGACTGGAGGAAGCCTTGAAACTTCAATTGGCAAGTCAAAATGTTGTAAGACGTTTTTTTTTTTTTTTTTTTTTTTTTTTAAATAATCTATATTTATTGATAATATTAACATAAGTAAAATTATCACTTATTACTGTATTTCTTATATTAAAGGAACATTCAATAGTTGCGGCCACAGTTGAAGATACATCATCCAATCATGACAAGGTAATTATTTACTTAAGGGTGTTTGGGATTGCTTATTAAAAATAGATTATTCGTTTTGAAAACGGATAATATGATAATCATAATATAGTGTTTGTATTTGATTATGTTGTATAATAACGCAATACATCAGTTTTTTAAGTGTTTGGCAAATTAGATTATTTATGACATACAAAATGACTAAGATAGACATTTACACTATTGTTATTTTAATATAGCTCATAAGAAAGTGATTGAGATTGTTTTATCAAATAAGTTATACATATTAAATAATAATTTAACAAAAGTAATTGTTGTAACGTACTCCGTATATAACTTAAATGATTATCTTTTATAACCATTCTATTCATTCAAAATACGGAGTAATCATTTTTATATATTATACGTAACTATTATCCATAACTCTCTCATCCACATATTGATGAGTCTGCCATCAGCGTAGGAACAAAATATTAAAGAAAAGTGATATAAGAGGGGTAATTTTGTAATAATGCCATCAAGAGAGAATTGCGTTTCACAACAGCATGTCTCTACCTGCTGCCACAAAATACACACGCAAAAAATCATTTATCAATTTTTCTTTGCCAAACACTTCAAATGATCATTATTTGCATTTTCGAATCGCTATAATCAAATAATCTGCACCGAAACGCGATCCTAAACACCCTCTTATTACTATTGTTGCAAGTCACTGGATTTTAGATAAGTGAACTCCATATATACATGTGTCATTTTTGGAGCACTTGGTAATGTTGTCTTGTTTGGTACATATAGGGATCATTGACCTCCATATCTACACGTGTTGAGTCCCATGTCAACAAAAAGACAAAATCTTTCCTCCAAGATCTTTCTCACTTAAAACTTAGTGCCACAGATTTAATGTCAGCAACCAACAATTTTGCTCAAGAAAATATCATCAGAACATTTAGGTTTGGAAGTATTCTCAAAGGCCGTCTCTTACATTCTGAACAATTCATCGATATTATTGTAAAGTTGTTTTATGAAGAATATGTAAAAGATGAGAGCAAAAGGTTTTGGACGGAAGTTTCGATGCTTTCTAGTCTCAAACATAAGAATCTAGTGTCTCTTATTGGGTTTTATGAAGATGTGTTCAATAAGATGATCATATACAAGAAGGAGGCCAACCGAAGTCTCGAAACATATATAAGTGACCCGACCCTCACATGGATGCAAAGGTTGAAGATATGCGTTGGTGTCGCGAAGGCATTGAGTTACATCCATTATGATGTTGGACGGGATTTTAGTGTCATACATTGCAACATCATGAGCTCGAATATTTTACTAGACGGCAAATGGGAACCCAAGTTATCTGGTTTCGAACTTTCGTTGAAAAATACAGTAGCTCGGAGGCACCGTCTTCTTCTTACTCGTGATATTGTTATGAATGTACATCGGGACCCAAAATATAAAAAGACTAGCGGTGTGACCCACAAGTCAGATGTGTATTCATTCGGAGTTGTATTACTAGAAGTCTTGTGCGGAAGGAGTGCAAATGGTGACAAAGACGAAGATGAAGACGAAGGCGAAAATGAACTTGAAGATGAGTTGAAAGAGGGGTTATTAAGTCAGCTGGCCAAATCTCATTTGGATGAATTGATCATGCCGCATTTACGAAATCAGATGGACCAAGAAGCATTAAAAATCTTCTCAGAAACAGTATATTGCTGCATAAAAGAGGAAAGAGCAGATCGTCCACTTATAGATCAGGTTGTCAAAGGACTTGAGAAAGCGTTGAAAATTCAATCAATATATGAAAATCCGGTAAGAAAATTAACTTGCTTATCAACTTTATATGATAATAACTCTTATATTTATCTACTAATGTCCTCGTGTTTTGCAAATATTATTTTAGGAACTTCCAAGGAATGCAGTTGACATTACATCATCCAATCACCTGAGGGTAATTTACTTCTTTATAGTTTTAGATTGATGGTCATCCAAATTAATAAACAAAAAAGTAAATTACACGAATGGTCTATGTGGTTAGGGGCTTTTAACATTTGATCCCGGTCACGAAGAAATTAGACAAGACATTTATGATATCTCATATTCAGAACCCTGGCATTCTAAAATGATAAACGACCGTTAACAATTTATTGATATGGGGACAGAAATAAAAAAAACATCTATAAATTTATTGAGATGACCACCTCCATACCACACAATCAACACCCAAAAACCAGGAATCAAAAGACCACCTGCGCCAACTACCATGGACCTGCACATTAGTAACAAATCACGAATCATTTTTAAGCGTAAACAATAACTGATATCGAAGCTAGCGGAATCCAATGGCTGAGAATAAAGTGTTGTTGAGTAACTTTTTTCTATTAATATCACAATTAGTACAGATTGTGAATCTTTTTTCATTCAATAATTTATTTAAGTACGTTGTTGTATTTTGAATGTCCACAATGTTGCAGTTGAAGAACTTGGAACACTTGAAGATTGGACTTAATGATATCGAGATGGCAACAGAGAAGTTTGCCGACAAATATTGCATTGGGTCAGGCGGATATGGTATGGTATACAAGGCACAACTCGAACATTTTGATAGCAGTAATTCATCTTCCATAGAAGGGAAGAATAAGTGTGATCTTCCCAAGAAACGTAGCACGGTAGCCATAAAACGCATTCACAATCGAGAAGGAGAACAAGGGTTCATTGCAGAAATTGAGGTTCTGATTAGCTGTAAACATGAGAATATAATCTCTCTTCTTGGTTTTTGTGATGAAGATCGTGATCACATGATCCTTGTCTATGAGCTTGCTTCAAAAGGGAGTCTTGAGGATTATCTGGGAAACAGTGAAAAAATGACTAATCTTAGATGGATGCAACGCTTGAAAATATGTCTTGGTATTGCACATGGCTTGAATTACATTCACACCAACACAGATCAAGACAAACAAAAGATAATTCACCGTGACATCAAGAGTGCAAATATTCTATTGGGCGAAAATTTGGAACCGAAGATTGCTGATTTCGGGCTCTCCAAATTCCACCCAGCAGATCAAGAGGCCAGTACTCTCAATGTCAATACGATTGCAGGTACGAATATGTATATGGATCCAGAATATCAAGGGTATGGAAGATTAAATAAAAAATCAGACATCTACTCTTTTGGAGTAGTATTATTTGAGATCTTGACCGGGAAGGTGGCCTATGATCGTATTTTCACCGACATTGATGGGAATGGGATTGCACCCATTGCACGACGTCATTTTGAGAAGGGAACACTAATGGAAATTGTTGATCACAAGATAAAGGAAGAAACCGATGAACATGTCTTTTCTCTTACCAAAGGACCCAATAAAGAGTCTTTGGACGTATTTTCAAAAATGCATTTCAGTGTCTAGCAGTGACTCAAGTCGAACGTCCATCAATAGATGTTGTCATCAACGAACTTAAAAAAGCACTATACTGTCAGGTGCGCATTTTTTTTTGAATAACTTTATAATCTCCTCATATATTCTTCATAGTAGTATGTGACAGTTTATACATTTTACTTTGTGCAACTAATATTTTAATTCTCAAACTTTTACTGAATTAACGATCTTACCATTTAACTTTTTTAGTCCTTAACTTTTGTGATATATTGTTTTAATCTTAAACTTTACCAAGCTTGATTTACAACCGTAACCCTGATTCAGGGGCGGAAGGAAGCTTTTGGAACATATTGTTTTACATGCCAAATTATTCAGTTATTTTTACTTATCAAATCGACTTATTGTTCGATGATTCGCAGGAGAACCACAAGGACAGCCTCAAACTGTCACTTCAAGACATAAAGTTGGCCACAAAAACTTTCAATCAAGACAATCTCATTGGACATGGAGATTTTGGGAATGTATACAAGGGTCACACTCATGGGCATAACTTCATTGCTGCAAAGCGGTTGGGTAGGAAATCTGCTGAAGGAGAAGCTGAATTTATGGCAGAACTTGAAATCCTTATGCAGTATAAACATGAAAATGTAATTGGTCTTGTAGGCTACTGTGATGAAGAGGATGAGAAAATTATTGTCTATGAGTATGCATCAAGAGGAAGTCTTGATAAGTACTTGAGCGATGATAGTCTTACGTGGGTGATGCGGCTTAAAATATGCATCGATATTGCAATCGGGTTGGAGTTTCTTCATGGAACTGTTTCAAGTCCAGAAATGGTAATACATAGGGACATCAGCAGCAGCAACATTCTACTGCTTGATGATTGGAAAGCAAAAATTAGTGATTTTGGGCTTTCCTTAGTATGTCCAACAAATCAGGATGTAGACTATGTCATCGACAATGTTACAGGCACAATTGGCTATCGTGACCCACTGTACTCAAAAACAGGCTTCTTAACCAAAGAGTCTGATATATTCTCATTGGGTGCGGTCTTGTTTGACATATTGTGTGGGAAACTATCATCCGAAAAGCTAGATGATGAGTATCTTTATTTACCCTTTTTGGCTAAACACCACTATTATGTTGAAGAACTTGATAAGTTAGTGTTCGAGGGTATCAAAGAACAAATTGTGCCACAGTCATATATTACCTTTACAAGGATTGCCCTTAAATGCTTACATCACAGGAGAGAAAGACGACCAACAGCTCATGAAGTGGTCATACAACTCAAGAAAGCATTGGAATTTCAGGTAAGTTTCTATATTGTGACAAAATTGGCTAACTTTTGATTCATATATATCTAAACTTTGGCCTTTAACTGTTTTATAAACTGTAAGAAAGTAGTATGAAACATGAGTTTATTAATTGATTAATGTATATACAGGAGGATTATGAGAAATGGGAGCCCAAATTGCCTAAAGACTATAAAGAAATAATCCAGAAGTCAGAGTGCCCTGAAATTTATTCTACCATCAAGAAAGAGGATCTTTACAACATTTTTTCGAAGCGAATCCTCCTTCAACAAGACAAAATGGTGATGAGTTCATCCTCAAATCTTACTTATACTTTTGTGCATCTTGTGTTCTATGTATCCTTTAGTTTATTAGGGATGAATCAAAATCATACATGAAGGGATGAATCAAAATCATACATGCATTTACACATCCTAACATTGAGTCTGACTTGTTTTTTTGTTGTATTACAGTTGATGTCATTCGATGGTATTGGAGGAAGAAATGCAATGGTTTCAGCGACATTGTTTTCCTACAAAAACAGCTGTCCACATGAGTGGAAATCTCTTCCAGAATCAAGGTTATTCTCTCTACCTCTCCGCCTTTGTTAGTTTTAAGTGATAAGCAAACATATGCATTATTGGTATGTTATACTTTTTAATGTTTAAAGTATAAGGTTGTTCTCTTTACCGTTTATCACAATGACCGACTGCACTTACACAAAAAAAATTTGAATCCCTTTGACTCTATTCTGCTAGAAATGTTAATCCCTTGTACTAATCAACAAAGGAATAGTGCTTCATCTTAAGCTCTTTTACACTTCAGACCTCATCTCATCAAGTTAATAACAAGATTAGTCCTGCATACATACATATCAACAATGAGAACTGATGTTATACATGACAAAATAGATTTTAATACTCACTATATGATTGGGAACTATAATTTTATAAACCTTCTAATAAGGTAGTTGAGGTTCGCCCCTATTTTGGGTCCTCTGTTCTCATGACCGTCAATTATACAATTTGCTAGCATCTTGATAGTATTTTTTATAATATGTACACTAAACTCTTATTTAAACAGTTGTCCACGTGAGTGGAAATCTCTTTCAGAATCAAGGTGATTCTCTCTACCTCTCCACCTTTGTCAGTTTTAAGTGATATGCAAACATATGCATTATTGTTAGAATTATGTTATGCTTTGTAATGTTAAAGTATAAGTTTATTCTCTTTACCGTTTAATACATGACAAGTTGTTTACGGTAGCATAATATGATTATTAATTATATAATTATAATTACGGAAAATGCCCGAAGTAGACCAGCTGCCCAGGGGCACATCACTTTCTAGATCATTTTTGGGTGAGCCGAAACTTGACTGCGGGCAACTCTTGTCTACCGACTAAAATACCCTTCTATTCCAAATCTTATTACAAAATAATTATGATCAAATAGGATCAAACTTAAAAACCCCTTTGACTAAGTTCACATTTTGCCCCTGTAATACACTTGCTTATCACAATGACTGCCTGCACTTACACAAAACATATTTGAATCCCCTGTGCTAATCAACAAAGGAATAGTGCTTCATCTTTAGCTCTTTTACACTTAAGACCTCATCTCATCAGGTTAATAACAAGATTAGTCCTGCATACATACATATCAACAATGAGAACTGATGTTGTACATGACAAAATAGATTTTAATACTCACTATATGATTGGGAACTATAATTTTATAAAACCTTCTAATAAGGTAGTTTAGGTTTGCCCCTATTTTGGGTCCTCTGTTCTCATGACCTTGAATTATAAATATTGTTAGCATCTTGATAGTGGTTTTTTTTTTTTTTTTTTTTTTTTTTTTTTTTTTTTTTTTTTTTTTTTTAATAATATTCTTACATTTATATAAAATAGAATTGAAACTCTTGTTCCAAATATTACGAAATTCAAAAGTAGAAGTGTTTGGGAATAAAGGCTATGATCGATTTAGACTTGGATGTTTATAATATGCGCAGGTTTGGGACAGTGGTGGAGATGTTAGATATTTCCGACTTGAACATCGAAATCAAGACGAGAGCTCAATTTTTATCTCCTAATGTTCTTTATGGGGTCTATTTAGTCTTCAAATTTTGTGATTCAAGAAACTATTCAAGTAAACCTGTGTATGTTAATCTAAAGTATAGAAAGGGACCCAATAGTCTGCATGCATATTTCGCAACATGGAGAGATGAGCAGTGGATGATGATTGAGTTGCACCGTTTCTCGAATCTGAACAAAGATGTCGTTTTTGAATTTCTACTTGAAAGCTTTTCATCGTACTATTGTGGAGATGTTGCAATTTATGTTGAAGGAATTGAATTTCGAGCCATTGACAAAGTAAGTTTGAAAATATCCATTGGTTCCATTCTATGTTCTTTTGTTTAAGTTGTACAAAGGGAACATGAATGCACGGTAACAAAAAAATTCATGTTCTAAGTTGATATCTAAAATAAATATTTACAGGTGACACTTGAAGAGATTGGAAAATTGAACGAAGTCCAACAAGTCTTGAAATCAGACTTCAATGTGGATCAAGTGCAACAATTGCCAACTAACTTTGAAGAAATATTCAAGGTATGCAGAAACTATGACGAGTTGTTCTGGTTGGGAGAAGTCGAAGGAAAGAAACTTCTTTTGCTTTCGGCAAAGGCAGCTTTATACAAATTTTCTAATGTGGATATTTTTACTTCAAAACCACCTGCCCAATCCAGGTTTGTTTCTTTTTTTACTGTTATATAACTAATTTGTTACAGTCACGAATAACTATAGATTTGATTATTCAAGGTCCAAATTCTAATTGCTTTCTGGTTTAATAGTTAAAATTCGTGAATAGATGGTTGATTAAAGTTTCACTTCTTGAGAAGTATGTAATCATAAAATATACCTTACATGCAGATTTCAAGAGGTCATTGAGCTTTCACCACAACAAGTATTTCATCTCAAATGCACGATCAAAAGTCAAATGTTGTCACCGGTTACGGAATATGTGTGTTACCTTGTGTTCAAGCTTTCAGAAAAATGCCAAGGGCTTCATTGTCCAGTGAAAGTACAAGATCTCCATAAAGAAAACAACGTGGCTGAATTTTTTTATTTTATAACCCCGAGCCCATCGAATATAAATGATATTACTCGGGTTCCAAAACAAAGGGAAGATGGATGGATGGAGATTCAAGTGTGGAAATTTAACTCAGCTCATGAATTCAAGGATGACTCTCTTTCGATTAATATGAAGTTTACAAGTATTGAAGGACCCATGTCGGGTCTCATTGTTTGCGGCCTTGAGTTTCGGCCACTGTAAAAGATTTCTTCCTGTACTTATTAAAACTCGTTTTTACTTTGAGTTTCAATCACCTGGAGAATATAACGTAATTTGTTTAAACTTACTAGTTTATTAATGTAAATTTTTGTACAAGATCACATGCTTTATATGGTGAACTTCATTTTAGTGAGATATAGACGGCAGTTTTGGCAGGCTATTCAATGCTAGGTGGTAATGGCTAGATTGAGTTGCACATCAAATGTTTGATATAATGTCTGCTTCAATGGTGTTGTAAATTGGTCATGTTTGCAAGGCTGATTAGAATTGTTTTGTGGTCTTAAATCACATTTAAGTAAATAGACTTTTTTATTTAGTGGAGATTTGATACAAGGACTAAGTCTAAAGATACGCAACATATTTTCTCAAAAGTACCGAAATACGTAACATACTTTTAAAATTATCATTGTACGCAATTTACTTTCAAATTTGGTGCAATGTACGTAACATGACCTGGAACCAACAGGTTACCAGGTTGAAAACTTTGAAAATTGACAGGAATGGTCCCTGTGGCTTGCGTTGACTTTCACCGGTCATCCCTTGACTTTTTTATCACTTAGAAAAGTTACAGTAATGGTCCTTATGGTCCCTGTGGCTTCCATTTTTGTCCCTTTTTTTACGTTTTCGTCCGTTTTTATACGTTTTCGTTCATTTTTATACATTTTCATTCGTTTTTGTCCGAATTTTGATTTTTTTTTTTTTTTTTATTTTTTAAATTTGGTCAAAAAAATTCGGACAAAAATTTTGAATTTTTTTATTTTTTTTATTTTTATTTTTTTAAATTCGGACAAAAATTTTGAAATTTTTTTATTTTATTTATTTTTTAAAAAAATTCGGACAAAAAAGAAAAAAAATCGGACAAAAAATTCGGACTAAATAAAAAATTTGGGAAAAAAAAAAGAAAACGGAAAAAACATAAGAATAACGGACGAAAACGTAAAAAACGGACAAAAACGAAAAAAAAACGTAAGAAAAATGGACAAAAACGTAACAAAAAACGGACAAAAACGGGAAAAAAACTTAAGAAAAATGGACAAAAACGTAAGAAAAAAGGACAAAAATGTAAGAAAAATGGACAAAAATGGATAAAAACGGACAAAAAAGGAAAAAATGTAAGAAAAACGGACAAAAACGTAGAAAAAGGGACAAAAAACGGATAAAAAAGTAAAAAACGTAAGAAAAACGGACAAAAACGTAAGAAAAACGGACAAAAACGAATAAAAAACGGACAAAAACGAAAAAAACCTAAGAAAAACGGACAAAAACGTAAGAAAAACGGACAAAAACGTAAGAAAAACGGACAAAAACGGACAAAAACGTAAGAAAAACGGACAAAAACGGATAAAAACGTAAGAAAACGGACAAAAACGTAAGAAAAACGGACAAAAACGGATAAAAACGGACAAAAACGGACAAAAACATATGAAAACGAAAAAAACGTAAGAATAACGGACGAAAACGTATAAAAACGGACGAAAACGGATAAAAACGAATGAAAATGTATAAAAATGAACGAAAACGTATAAAAACGGACGAAAACGTAAAAAAAGGGACAAAAATGGAAGCCACAGGGACCATAAGGACCATTACTGTAACTTTTCTAAGTGATAAAAAAGTCAAGGGATGACCGGTGAAAGTCAACGCAAGCCACAGGGACCATTCCTGTCAATTTTCAAAGTTTTCAACCTGGTAACCTGTTGGTTCCAGGTCATGTTACGTACATTGCATCAAATTTGAAAGTAAATTGCGTACAATGGTAATTTTAAAAGTATGTTACGTATTTCAGTACTTTTGAGAAAGTATGTTGCATTTCTTTAGACTTAGTCCTTGATATAATGCAAACTACTTTTTTTTTCAGAGTTTTATGGTTTAATAAACATTGGGGGATGGATGGTTGGAGTGATATATTGCGCAAACTTACTTATACAGGGATAAGAAGTACGTAGAATCTGAAGGCATCCTTTTATATTCGTCTTATATTTTCTTTCTATCAACTGACCTTTGACTGGTTGATGTACTCAGGTAAGTAAAGAAAAGAATATTAGATTAAGTTAAGTGAACAAACACACCAACTATAATAATATGTGGTACTTGCAAAACATGAACCTTTTATGACGGGTGAACTTTATTTTACTGATATATGTTGTCAATCTTTACACTCTTTTGGCAAGCTATTTAATGCTTAGGTGGGCGGGTGGCAATGACTACCTGAACGAGCAACCAACACGGAGACTTCTTCAAAATGCCAAATTTTTTAGATTGGGGCCGGAATGAATGAGATGAGAAGAATGCTTATTGTTAGCCCGTATTATTATGTATTGTGTTATCAGTTGTAATCATGAAACGATACATACTTTCATGGTATCAGAGTCGCTTGCCACAATTCTAACGAGTCTGGATCTCCCGTTAGTAGTGACGATGTGCTTACTTATGCTCTCGTAGGCTTGCCCGACAAATACGATCACGTGCGCGGTATTATCTCACATCGGGAGCCATTTTCGGATCTTAAAACGGCTCGCTCAATGTTAACAACCGAAGAGATGAGGTTAAAATCCAAGTCACAATCCCTACCCGTGGATTCCTCGTCATCCTCTCCTATAGTTCTTTTGGCCGACTCAGGTACTAATCGTCGCCCTCCTACTACTCAAGTTAAGTCTTGGCGACCTTGTTATAATTTTGCTAAAGGCTCATGTCGTTTCAGTGACTCGTGTAATTTTGTTCATGATACTCAAGTTAAATCGAGTAATAATAGTGGTGTTGCTAGCAATAATGACCCTAATACGAATGACCTTTTGGTGAAGTTGATTGGTCAGTTGGGGAGTCTGGGAATTACAGGTACAAAATACACCAAAATTGGCCCTAATGCATTACACCAAAATACACAACCCACTGTTGGACCAGTGGTTTATCACGCAAGCCCAATACCACAACAGGCCCAACAACCCTATCCAGCAGGTCACCAAATTAGCCCATCCATGCCACCCGTTCCCTACTACACAACAGCAGGCCCACCTTTTTTGTCTCGGCCCGACAGATTTGAAATATTGTATCTCGTCCGACACTTACTATTTTTAAGAAACTTTTGACTCATATAAAAGTTACTTAGAAATAATAGATGCTGAAAAACTATATTATTTTTTCTGAAAAGCTGCACTATTAGAAATAATAGATGCTGAAATTATTTTCGAACTTGCTTTTGAACCTTTGAAAGTCGAAATCGTTGAAAGTTTATAAAGACCTTAGTTAGCATATAATTAGACGTTTCCAACAAAAAGTGTTAAACGAGCGTATAACGAACAAGTTATAGTCATTTTAAATTTCAGCAACTAGAACAAGTTATAGTCATTTTAAAATTTCAGCAACTAAAAAAAAAGAAAAAAAAAAAACAATTCGAAATATTTAGAGTCGTTTTTGAGTGTTTGAGTCCGATTGAGGTATATAGTCCTTAAGAAATGTTGTAGTATTTTTACGAAAAATAACCATTTTAGTCCAATCAATATTGCAACTCCAAGCTAAACATAGTCCTTTCCACCGATTTTCATTATTATCGCAACCAAACAACAACTCCAAACTATCTTAGTCCCTTCCACCAATTTATAAATAGAATATAAACATGGTAAATAACAAATAAGCCGAATAGGCCGCGCATTGGAATTTTTACACATTTTACTCAAATAAGCCGAATAGGTCGCGCATTGGACTTTTTGCATATTATTACAACAAAATAAGCTACACAAACATGGTGATACATTTTTTCATGGTTTTTATATGTAACTCATGTAAATAACTTGTACTTTTGAAGAACAGATATAATGAGGATGCTAAAAGCACAATAATATGAAAGAAAAGTTTACTTACAAAGTTTGGTGAAAAAGTGTGGATTAAAGTGCAAGATTAACCCAAAATATGTATAACTATGACCCAAAACCTCTAAGTCAAGATACAAATCAAGAAAGTACAACACAAATCTTCATACAAATACTAGAGCTAAAAATTTGGTGGATGGTTTTGTGTGGGTTAGTGAAGTCGACAGCAAGGAGAAAGAAAAAGAAAATGATATGTGTTGTTGTAAATGAAAGGTATAAAGAACTAGCTTGAACCTTGAAACATAAGAAGCTTGATAATCAAAAGATGATAAAAAATTTATGGTGTTGGTGTTGGGTTTATGTTTGGCCGTCGAACTTGATAGGAACAAAGGGAGGAGAGAAAACTTTCTTGCTATGTGTTTGTAAGTGTGTGTAAATGTGAAGTGAAATGCGTGATTTTGAACTAGTTAGTTGATCCTTAGGTACAAGACCCGTGTGAAGTGGGGTTCAATTCTTATGAAAGACAAAGTGTACATATAATGAGCCAAAACATGTAAGGTTGTAACACCTCCAAAATCGGGAAGCAGCGAAAGATAATGTCACTGAGCTGCTACCAAATTTGTATCACAACACAAAGTACAAAGAACGGTTTTACCTCAACCGTTTAGAAGAAATTTCATAATCAAAAGCATTTGGTTTTACATTCTTCAAAATAATGCGGAAATACAGGCCCATAAAAGAAATAGAGCGGTCCCAAATATATCTGAGTAGTCTATGACCGTGCCCCTTTCCAAGCGCCTTTCAACAGTTTTCTATCGCCTTATACCTGAGAATATGTGACAACCCGTAATTTTTCGGACATATTTCTATACGAGGTTATCCTTGTTTTTCATTTACGAACCTCTCCGAACTTATTTGGTTTAAAAACGTGAAGTTATCTCGCGAAACGTGGAATTAGTACACAACGCGTACTGGCACAACCGACGATTTGATTTGATTATTTTATTATTTGCGAGAAACGAGGCGTATGAATAGTCGTTTTTATTGGAAAAATTATTCTGAGCACAATGGCGTATTTCCCGTGTTTTGAATCGATCGTTTGCTAGTCCAAACGAGCCCCGAGCCTCATATCAAGGAAGATTGCTAAAATGACAGATTTGGTCCCTGAACTAAAAAAAAATTACCGCCACCCCTAGACTTTGATTGTGACATAATTGGTCCCTAGGGTTTTTCTAACCTAACCCTAGCCTATATATACCACTATTATAACTCTTCTAGGGTTGAATTCATTTCCCCCTCCTCCCTTCCCTGCAGCCGCCAACCCTCCACACCACCCCACCTCAGGCCACATCTCCGGCCACTACTGCAACACCACCACCGCCACATCTAAAGTCACACCGCCACCACACAACCTTATTTCTCGACATCCTTTGCTCTTTCAGCTACCACACGCGCTCTAAAACACCCATCCACCACCACAACGAGCCACCACAGCCGACATCACCACCACATCAAATCGCCGCCTTATTCTGTGTTGAATCGAGATAAGTATAGATCGAGTGACTTGTTGCTGTTGGTTCGAGCTCTCTTCCTTTTCTCGACATGGTAAACCGAGAAACGTGATTATTTATTTTCTTTGGATTAAAACCGATTCATTATTTATTTGTTTTCATTATTGTTTTTCGTGGATTTAAAACTATATTCAAACGGAGGTTATTAATTTTGTGATTTAAAAACCGGATATAAACATGTTTTTGGCTAAGATTCGTGTGGTAAGAAATCGTGGTGATAATGTTTCTAAAAACGGGTCGAGTTATCAAACCCGGTTGGTGTCGTAGCTCGCGTTTGAAATTTAGTTTAATTGAAGTTGATGTTGAGTTTACTGTTATGTTGTTTTGGTTCATGTCATGGTTCGAAGCCGAGACCTCGTGGTCTCGGCAAGGTGAGTAATATTGGTCCGAATGGTATATAGTATTTGTGGCTTGGTTTGATTATATTTGGAGTTGTGTTTTGGAATTGTGTTAAAGCTTATTTCATTTTATTTTTTATTTTTTTTGTTACTTGGTCTCGAATGAAGTGTGGGTTCGAGTATTTGCAGTCAACGAGTGCTTGGGGGTGTTATACTTAATATTTGTGTTAAGTAGTGTGTTACCAAAAGAGAGTATGTTTGTGCTTGCGGTTGTCTCGAGTTGGACTAGAATCGATTTGTGTTTGCCCAGTTTTGACTATTAGGTGGTGCGCTTGGGTAATAATTGGCTAATGAGCCCACTAATAAGTTAAAGGTGTGTCATGGTTTAACAACTAGTGAGCCCACATAAAGTTTAAAAGAATGTGTTTAAAAGAGTTTTATGTTGTCATAACGGAAATTAGTTGATAACGAGATGGGCGACGATCGCCGCGTTGCGGCGAGGTGTTGTTTCATGTCGTTGATTACTGCACGGTATTTTCAATGGTAGGGTACCCTTTATTTCAAGCTCAGTCATTTTCACGAACTCACTGAAAATTTGCAAACGGGGTATAAGATCAGTTGCTATGCGCGTAATCTGAATAATGGTTGCAAAGAGTCGTCAACTTCAGGGGTATTTTTTTGCCAATTTTTCAAAATTATTTTTTGGAGAAGGACTGCTTTTGCAAAGAGCGCGAATTTCAGAGGTATTTTTTGCAAATTTTGAAACAGATTTTTTGGAAAAGGACTGATTTTGCAATGAGTCGTCAACTTCAGGGGTATTTTTTGTGAATTTTTGAAACTTATTTTTTGAAGAAGGACTACTTTTGTAAAGAGTAGTTAACTTCAGGGGTATTTTTTGTCAATTTTGAAAACCTGTAAGTTTGGTTGGACCACTTATTGGGCTAAGTTATTGGGGAAAAAAAAAAAAAAAAAAAAGTGGGCTGATGACGTAAAAGTGACGTCATGTCACTGTAGCAAGTATTGACGCAATTTAGTATATATATATAACGAGTAGGACGACCCCGCCGCGTTGCGGCGGGAACGTTTGGTAAAGTGCGTTTTATAGTTTAGTATCAGCCATTTTTTAAGACTTTGTGAAAAAGGACTCCTTTTGTAAAGAGGCGACGACTTTAGGGGTATTTTGATTAATTTTTAAAAATTTACGAAATGGATTTTTTAAAAAAGGACTCCTTTTGCAAAGAGTCGCCAACTTCAAGGGTATTTTTTGCCAATTTTCGAAACAGATTTTTTGAAAAAGGACTACTTTTACAAAGAGTCGCGAACTTCAAGGGTATTTTTTGCCAATTTTTGAAACTTGTGAGTACCTTTGGGCCTCAGGTACTATTTATTTATTTATTTTTATTTTTTGAAAAATGACTCCTTTTGCAAAGAGTCACCAATTTCAGGGGTATTTTTTGCAAATTTTTGAAACATTTTTTTTGGAAAAAGGACTACTTTTGTAAAAAGTCGTCAATTTCAAGAGTATTTTTTTTCAATTTTTGAAACTTGATTTTGGGCCTATGGTTGGGCTTACTGTAGCTACTGTAGCTAAAAAATAAAAAAATATTATAATCGCCATGCTTTAATATATATAGTGAACGAGTAGGGAAGCCCGCGCGTTGCAGCGAGTTGTTCAGATAGTTGTTTTTTTTTTTTTAGAAAAATTAATTTTAAAGTTTTTTGAAAATATTTTTTTTTTTGAAAATATTTTTTCAATTTTTTTTTTTATTTTTTTCGAAATTATTAAATAAAAAAAAAACATTTTACTGTAGCATGAACAGTAAACACTGTTCATGCACTGTAATTCACTGTTCATTCATTTCTCATCTTTTAATATATATATAATAGGAATATTGGTTATTAAATGATTGGACATTGATTGACGAATACGGATTTGACTTTGGATATTGGACAAGTAATGGATCGTTATTTGAGTTACGATGTTAGGCATTGGACTTATTGGACATTTTGGGACTCGAGACGGTATAATATATTATATTCGAAATGAATTTAATATATTAGACACAAAACAGACACAACTCAAAACTTAAATGAAAAAAAAAAAGGATCTCAGTGTTGTGAGTCAAGTGTATCTTTCAAGATCTTTAAAGATCTAAAACAACTCATCATAGATCTTAAAACTTTAAACAATAGACAAAACAAGCAAACCTACCCGAGACCTCATTAGAGAGATCTTGAAGAGATGATGAGCTACGGTTTTGTTTGTTCTTATTTGTGTTTCGGGGTGATTATAAAGGAGAGATAAGGCTGCTGATTGATGCGTGTGACTGGAGTTATAAGGAAGGCATTTGTTGTGTTTTGGTGTGATTAGGTTGGATAGATGATGTTGTTTTTTTGTTGTTGAGAGAAACATTTGTTGTGTTTTGGTGTGATTAGGTTGGATTGATAAGGTATTTGGAAGATGTTATAGTTTGTTTGACAGAAGTGAGGACATGACAAAATACATTGTATTATATGATTATCTTTGTCAATTTGAGAGGTAGGAGAAGAATGAGTTAATGTATTTAGTTTATATATGTATTTATTTTTTTAAAAAAGTTACGGTCGCCATTGGTCAGAATTAGCAAATTGTGGTTGGGTGTAGTATTGGAGAGAGAAAGCTGATGTAGTGCTAATGTGGCAAGGGTGACCACAATATTTATGGTTTCCATTAGTGTCAAACTAAGTGTGTGACAAACTTCACGTGAAACTCTCATACATATAGATTTATACAGTATTAGACTAGTAGGAAAATAACATATAGACTTTGATGTTCCTGAACAAACATCACTACAAAATTTATGACAAATACTCACTAAAACTTTTACCCACTAAGAGCAACGGGTATAGTGGCGAAGTAGCTTGCCGTTTCTGACGTGGCACCCCGTCACCTCTCGCTGTCCGCTCGCCACCACACCACAGACCCTCGCCATTTTGCTTCTCGTCGGGGAAGTGAGGAAGAAAAAGACAAACAACTTTTTAAAACTATTCGTTGGGTGTGTGAGTGTGTGTGTTTTATATTGGGTGAGTGGGGCTCAAATGGCTTAGTTGTTTTGTGTTACGAACAGTGTTGTAAAAAGCGGCCTAGGCGTTAGGCGGTCACTTACCGTGGCAATTTGAAGCTAGGCAGACGAATTAGGCGTTTTGGTCAAAAGGCGGTCAACATCCCGCCTAGGCGGGTCAAATCGAGCTAGGCGGTCAACACTTAAAAAAACTTCAAATTAGGGTTTTTTAACCCCAATTAACCCCTCCTTTCATACACTGTGACCAAATACGCATCTGAATCTACAATTGGAACGATTCATAATGATAAAAACACAACAATCACAATTAAAACACACATTATTGGATTTGAAGGCATGCTATTATTTTAATTGAAACCCCTCTTTGATTTCCGAAATCACATACCTCCGAACTTAATATGTGGAGGTTTAGATTTCGTCTTTTCTATTTAGATTATTGTTTTTGGTGTTTTGTTCATGTGTGGGACTGTGGATTTTGAGGTTTTTGGTTTTTCTTCGTGTATGGATTTTGTCACAGAGGTCAGTCACACACATAATTAATATGCAAAATGAGTATTAAATTCCTTATTTGTGTTTGATTTTTCTTGTGGGTTTGACATTATGTCATTATGTATTTGTTCAATTGAGTTGTTGTCAACACGTGCTTTTTATTTTTAGTAAAATAAATGTGAACATGAGATGTTAACAACAATAAATAATGCATTAGTATAACATCAATTATGTGAACCTTAGAGTTTTATGTTAAAATATATTTAAATTTATTAATAATTAATATACATTTAATTTTAATTTTTTTATATAGAAAAAGTCAATCTGCCTAGGCGGCTTAGGCGCTAGGCGGTGGTCGACCGCCCGACTAGCGCCTAATGTTTTTTGCAACCTTGGTTATGAATAAAGAATTATTTTGAAGTGTCAATGTTAGAATGAGACGGCACCAGGTAAGACCCAAATAAAGAGCAAAACCTCTTCAAAGCACTAAATGCTCTAAACATACAAAAAAAAATAAAATAAATAAAATAAATAAAGGTTAAAAATAAAAAGCAATAACAAAATAATATAAAAGTAAAGAGTTTGTCCCTCTCTCTATCTAATCGCTCACAATATGAACTTTTTCATTTGAGCCCATTGCAGATGAAGAGCATCAACAATGGAAAAAGTATTTCATGGCTTTTTGCATTTAATGCATTTAATGCATATCACATTTAATACATAAAACTTTGAGGAAAGACTTGAAGTTTATCAAGTCTTTCTAAAAAGCTTTTTAAAAAGCTTTCAATGCAATGAAAGAAAACCCTTTTAAAAGACTTTTTTAAATAGTAAAAAACTATTCTTAGTTTACCTATTGTGAATGCTCATTGTGGATGCTCTAAGTATCTATCATAAATTTTCTTTAAAAACAATATTTTATCAAGTCTTTGTTGCAATGCAAAGAAAAATTGGCACTAACTTTCTTGTATTTTATAATTTAAATAATTATTGATGTGAAGAAGTTGTTTGATCAACTCTTTACTTAAACACTTTGATTATGATTAAAATATTTGATATAAAAAAGCTTTTGATGAAACACATAAAGTTTTTTATAACTAATTTGAAAGTTGAAAAAAAAGGTCATATTTCGGCTTACACTCGGGATGTCTAACCTATCGGTCTACATTTTTTTTAATTTTCTTTGAACAAGAGTTACTTTTTAAAGGTTTTACTAAGGACAGCAGGGATTGTGGTTAAAAGATTTTATTTTATTCCAATTGTTTGTAATTATACAATTCAACAAATCACAATCTAGTGTCAATTGTGTACTCATTATTTTCGGGATTGTCTTTACTTTTTTTAAGATTATCATCCAATCAAATTTATTCATAGGTGGTATTCTAATAAAAATTATTTGCTTAATTACAACCCTTTGAAGTTTGAACTGTTGTTAGCAAAAAAAATATATATACTAACTAGTTATAATGCCCGCGCACGCGCGGGGTTTTTCTAAAATTTTTAAATAATATTTTTATTTATTAAAAAGTAAATACCTTAATTTTTGTTTTTTGTTTTAATTATGATTCTTAATTTTGATTTATAATTATATTTTATGTCCGTGGTAAAAGTTCATATATATTACTTTCTTAGACATGGGTCATCTTTATGTACAAATTTTTATTACCGCATTTAAAATACAATTATATCGTCTGATAGTTTATCTTACCGAAACATATCATCCAATTAATATGATGAGCACCTAATTAAGCTAACTATACTGAATGGTGGCACTTTATCTTTTGTAAAAAAAAATATATATATATATATATATATATTCGCTAATCGATGAGTGTGATGGTGTACTCTAAAAAATGAGGAGTTTGACTTTAAGAACTTTTAAAATTTCAAGTTATCAATAAATTCAATCTCATCTTCTCTTTGGCCGCCAAAAATGCTGATAATCAATTTTTTCACTGCCACTTTTGATCTTACAAAAGGAAATATTGTAGCTAACTTCAGCTCAACTGTCTATCCTGTTAGTTGGGCTTGAATACTAACTTGTTGTAGATTTAGTTCAGTCAATTTTATCAACCACTTCCGTGATGAAGGTTGCTTCAGACCTAGAAAAATAATTAAAGTATAGTTTACAAAACAAAACAGCAATACCTAATATAATAATTGTTTCAATGCAACTATAATTAATAACCAAAAATACCTAATGGAAGTCTACATAAAAAATGTAATAGCAATCTGTAATGTTAGAAATAGGCAAGTCATCCAGTTCACGCCGTAAGGTGAGGTCAAATCATAAATCATAGATCAGTGATGGAAAAAAATGGTTCACTACGTACAATTAGGTGACCATCCATTTCTTTAATCATGTGATAGTTGATGGTTAATCTATATTTATGTCTAATTATAGGATGCATTTATGTATATGTTTATTGAGGCATTTGTTTCCTTGGTAGTACTTAGCTTAATGATAGGTTTTCGGCACTTAAAGATGACGAAGTCAATGGTGCTATATCATCATAATTCAAAGTCACGCCTACATTCTTTTTCAGAACATCAAAATGCATTTCACTAAGCTCTAAAAGTAGAAACAAAACACATAATTTATCTCCCATCAACATACACTCAAATAATTTTCATCTTACTTGATTTGATTTGTGCTTTGCGGTTGAGCTTCTGTAATTGTATGCATCTTGCAGAACCATCATAACTTGCAGACCTTAAATCTTGCAGAATCTTAAAAGTTGCATATCTTAAAACTTGCAAAACCGTAACATGCAGATGAACTGAACAACTTTGAAAACCTAGTCAATAGAACAAAGATATTTGCATTAAATGGAATTCATGAGGGAAAAAAAACTTCATATGATGGCATGTCAATTTAAGCCACATACAGAGCCTAAATTACTTAACTTTAAACCATTCAACATGCATAAATATGTATGGACCATGCTACTTTAGAGATAGCCTAAACATTAATTCCAAAGCTACATTAAGGCTGTGAATTCACTGTAATTTAGAGCAATCAAATAGATTATCACCATTACGCGTATGTGCCGATGTGAACTTCTTACCCCAAAAGAAGTTCCAAATCATAACAAAAGTTATGCGGTGCAAGGGGAATAGGTTGCTCCAACGCGAATTGCTTGAATGTTGTCGGGTCGCTCGCCTCGCCATCCTTGTTCCCTGTAGTAATAATATTAAAATATGATAGGTTAGTGGATTACATTGGGTTATATTTTATTACACAGCCTGCTCAACCCATCCATTTTAGCACCTATAATATTTATCGAGAAAATATAGAACCAGTATATCATGTCACGTACCAGCATTTGGATCCTCAAGAACCAATGAATCTTCTCATGAAACTAAACAGTATGGAAGAAGGTTGGCGCAAAGAGAACCCATGTTGTAGACTTGCTGGTACTATAAGAAGAAACCATAAACACATGAGAGATTATACGATTGTGATGCATGTAATCACAATGTAATAACCACGTTGAAAAAACACATTCAAACACCCTATAAGACTTATCAATTAAGCTCATATTCGAGATATACCTACAATATGTTCAACCCATTATGACTTTAGCTCATATTAATCGCCTTGACCCGTTAAAAACAACGTATAACTTGAATCGACCCGGTTTTAGTTTGTCCAAAAATCATGCATACTTGAAGGACCTTCTGTTCATCTCAGCATGCCTTCCTTCTCGAAACGTTCAATCATATACAAAGCTCGTGTGAACTAAATAATCATAGTGGGGTGTGTGTGCGCGTGCGTCAAAGGCCAATGGTGGGGGTACGGGAAGGTACTTAATAAAAAGATAACAACTCACCATTCATCTGATTTAGCGTATCGTCTATGCCATTTTGGTATAGCCCGACGTCGTTGCACATAAAACGCATTACTTCCACTACCCAAGATCGCAACTACACTAACATGACTGTTCTCATATGCTAACTACTGGCGTCTTTTTTGGAAAAAAATCGAATTTCTTAACTAAGGTGAATTAGCTAGTGTATGCATTTAAACTAACCATATGTTGTGTAGGAGTTTTCACCCTCAAATGTCAGTGTCACATAAGGTACATGTATATTCGGGTCAACCCAGCCTAACTCGTGCCCAAACTTACCCGTTACCCAAACCTCAAGTAACCCATTACGACAATCTATGCAGAAATGGTGGTGAAAGGAAAAGTGAGTTGCCAATCTTTTACTTGTCTCACGTGCTTTTAATGCTTTTGAGTTTTGACATCACGTGTTGTTTATGCAATAACTCAGCTGTCTCTTGGCGTCCAAACGGATCTGAGTTGTTGCGTATTAAATTTCTTTTGGATGGACCAACAAAGTAGCCTTGACCAGTCATCCATTCCAGCAATTGCAGTAACAGGTCCTTCTTTTCAGGTTGATCTATATGGCGTGTTATCCCCATGGAAAACAAACCTTGAAACATAAAATATGCCAATAAAGTGCCTCACTTTTAGGGGTGTTTGGATGTGCGTTTTAAAAGTGATTATGTTATGATGCCATAACAGATCACATGAGATTAGCTCTAATGATGATACAATAACCACATATACTTGATTATATAAAATTCTGATTATTTTTAGAGTTCACAAATATCATTTTATGAAATGAGAGAGGTTTCATGAAATTTAAACATCTCTTAAATTAGGATAAAGAGGCGGTAAATGTGTAATTTTGCCTTAGTAGTGTTGTAAAACCAATAATGCAAACTGATTATTGTTACTTCAAGTCATAAGTATCATAAATTTAGTTCCATAACACAATTCCAAACACCCACTAAAAAAAGAAAATTTAATTACCTCGCCGATCTTGTTGCCGAAGGTGTGGATAGTCTTTATGAGATCATTTATCAAGTTTATATATTAAAAAATCTCATAAATGAGGTAGAAAACCTCTTCATAGCAGGCCGAGAATGAACCTTGCATTGCCCTGAATAATAAATAAATACATTTAGTAAGTGAACCCAACAGACCATTCTATTCATAAGCTTTCGATATAGTTCAAGTCTTTACATAAGTTCAATGTCCAATATTTTAGGCCCGTTACGGTCAGTGTGGTCTTCATTCTTCAGGCTTGTAATAGACATTATAAATGTTAATTATATTTTTAGTATTTTTGTTATCCAGTAATACAGTGTCATACTAATGTTTATCATTTCTTTAGAAGTACCTTAAACATATTCGATCAGGTTGGTTACTAATTTACAACATTGAATAAGAATTGTATGAATGCTATAGAATGGCAGGTTCATTACCTCAATAACAGTTCTTAATATGGTACGAACTTTTTTAGTTTTTCGAGATCCGAGACTGATATCAGCACTGAAAGTTCTGTATTCAAGCATTTTTTGTTCCTCTTTCTGGATATCAGCAATTGTGTGTTTTCTCTTGTAATGCTAATAAAGTTAAAATCATACAACGAAAGGTTATTGCCGATCGGTCTAGTCTACTACTTTGGGGTCAAGATGTTACATAAGGAAAACATTGTAGATGTAGAAGACCATACATGCAGCCCCGGAAACCAACCATTGGGTTCACTTCTGATAATTTCTCGATTCTTGAATATTTCATCCCGATTCATGCATATGTATCCTCAGCTCACCCACAATTTGTTATAGATCACCTTTGGGTAGAAATGGATGTAGTAAAGGGTCTAGAAGGCGAGTCGTCACCGGGAGTCCTGACTTTTTTTTTTAAAATATAAACTTTGAGAATGTAAAATAAGTGTATGATTAGGTGTGTAAAATGCTAAAAAGTGATAAAAATTACCACCCATTTCTCAGAAAATGCCTTCAAAGTCTGATCTTTGGTAAGGCAATAAGAGTCCAAGAGGTGTTTTTCTTTGCTCAATTGTGACGGCCATGATCGTTTTCCTTACGACTTTTATCCTCTCATCAGAAGCAATAAACTGAAAATAATCCAGAAAGTATAAATGATTTTAAATTATAGCAATACTAATGAGGAATAACTCAACCGTAAATTGTCATAAGCTTTAAATCCTTGATGAGTTGCCAATCCTTTATAGAAACTTTTCTTGTAAGTACGGACTATTCAGTAACATTACATCTTTCTCCTTCTAATATGTGTAATTTTGACAGTAAGAAATGAATAAGATTACCATATGCTCAGTCCTACAAAGACTGAGCAGGGTTAATAATAATCTGTCATAACAGACCTAATAAAATCTTATAGTTGACGTTCCCAGGTTAATGAATGTTTTTTGCTGCCTATTCTTGACGAATGCGGCCCCAAAGCAGCTTGTATAACAATTAGTGGCTAAATTATTTCCAAATACAGTTATACAAAATCAGCTTATGTTTTGATTTACTTATGAGCTTGTCAAAGACACAGAACTTTCCAAATAAGCACGTCCCAAAAAGCCTAAATTAGCCAATAAGCTTTCATACAGATATCAAGCAATCGTCTTTCCCAATTCAACTTTTAGTGCTTTCATTGTTCATTGTTATCTATATAAATGTTTTCATTTCCCATTTATAGTGCTACAATATGTACTATAGATTAGTAGTAATCTATTGATAACAAATATCCAGCGTTTCATTTGCAAATGTATGCAACATTAGTAGCGACAATCAATAACAGTACTGTATAAAGAAAACAAAACTAACACCAATGCAGCGATTTAATTCCTCAATTTCAAAGCAACAAATAATTCCTCTATTTTTAACTTTTATAGTTGCACACGATAAACAATTGATCGACATACACCAAACTCGAGCGCTGCTTTCTTTAAACCTTTTATCATGGCCAACGTAGAGATAATGTCAATTTAATTGATAACATAAATAGTTCTCATATTGTGGCAGCAGCATCAATAAAAAGTTCTCATTTTGTACCTTTTATCACAGCTTCATCTATTCCATGCCATGTGAGTAGCTTGGTGAGACTTTACTCTTCGGTATATCTTTATTCCAACAATAGAACCTAAATGAATTTTAAAGCGAATCATTAGGTTCCGCTAAATAGATTACAGGAACCAAGTATAAAACAAACAAAGTTCAATTTTTAAAACCCATATATAATATAACTTAACAAAGATACTAATACCACCAACAAAAACTCCCCCAATACAAATATTACAAATCCCCACTCCTACTTACCCTCATAATTTATATTATCAGAAATATAGAAGAAACTAAATTCTGATAACAAACTTTAAAAAAAAAAACACACACACAATCAAAACCCCTAATTTTTCATTAAAAAATTATGAAAACCCCAATTCATTTTTAATGAACAAATAATTTAATCCCAATTCATTAACAACCTTAAAAAAGATATGATAAGGCTTACTAATGGTGGCCGGAGTAGAGACGATGGCGCAAAGTTTGCCGGAAAAACCAAAGACATGCCAGCGACAAAAATTATTGAAAAGAAAGCAAACCCTATCAAATATATGATCCAAAGTTTGCAACCTCACACAAATAAAATGAAAAAAATATAAAAAATCAAACTTTTAAGGATAAAACAGAAAAACACACACCCATAACTTAATTACCCAAAAAAAAAACCCTAGATTAGTAGATAAATTAATAAGTAATAGATTAATATACCTTTAATCCATTAGCCGAAAAACATACTATTGATTAATCAGATTGAGATTGTTTCTTTCTTTTTTTTTTAGTCGGCTTTTCTTTGTTGTGTGTGTTTGCCGTGTAGAATGGATAAAGTAAGAAGAGACTGGTTTTGTTTGTTAAAATTATAGTTTTAACCCATATGTTTTGTATATGACCCGCTTTCTTTAAGTTTTACTTTTTATGTTTTTGACACATATATTTTTGTACCCAATCTCTTATATAATTTTACACAAAAACGAATTTTTATAAATTTTTACTAATTAAAGAAGTTCTTAATTTATTTTTTCTTTAAGCATCTTTAAAAAAATAATAATAATAATTCAGTTATTACCAAATAAGGTATGATTTGATTTTTTGAAATGAAAAAGTTCCCACTAGGGGTTTTGTTTTATTATATCTTTTATATAATAAAGCAAAACCTCTAGTGGGGACTTTTCCATTTCAAAAAAAATCAAATCATACTTTATTTGGTAATATTTTTTAATTATTATTTATTTATTTTAAATAGTTTAATTAAAAATCTATGAATACTTCCATATTTGTCAATAATGTTTGTAATTTTCGTTTTTAGAAAAAAGTGAGTACAAAGTTATATGTGTCAAAAATATAAAAAATTAAAACTTTAAAAGGGCGGAACAAATCTACTAAAAGATAGGGGTCAAAACCAAACTTTATGTCTCCCTTCAACATACGCCACTCAAAAAACAAAAGAAAAAAAAAAACAGAAACAAAAAACACGACTATGTTTCTTCCAACCCACTCTCAAGTCAAACAATCAACAAAATCAAGCAAATCAAATGTCAATTCCTTTACCTCGAGGATCATCAAGGTGCATCTGAGGTTATGGAACTTAGTTAGGTCTTTGTAAATTACTTTTGTGCCATAAATCTGGATGTTAGTTATAAATAATTACTTCCACTACCATTTGTAAGAAACTAAGAATAGCAGTCTCGATACATTTTTGATTATGATCTCATTATCATTGTTGTAATCGGATGATGAATCTTTTTATGTTGTCTTTGGCTTTTCATGCCATTAAAGATGAAAGCATTTTACAAGATGGGACTCTGCATTATAAATGGTGAGGTTATTTTCAGTTGTGTGGTTGTTTAGGCGACATCAACGGATAGATTAGAATGTCATATGTTCATTGAATAATATCAGTTTATCGACAATGCCATGTTCTTTGACTTTTGCATCATAGACTACACATCAACAGATAAATTAATGGCTTTTTAGTGTTACGATTACCACTGCTTTTCAAGTTGTAATTTCATGTGTCAAAAGCATTTATGACGTTGCTAGGTGATAAGTCTTTTTGAGTATATATTTTTCCAAAGGAAAAGGCAACGTATGCGTTTTCCCCGGGTCGTATCCCAACGAAGGTCGAATATCGAGTTGTTGTAACGTTGTCGAAAAGTGTGGTGAATGTATGTGAAAAAGAGTGATTGATTGGTGATTTTATACTACGAATAATGAAATTATAAAAGAAATCAACTAATTAAGCTAATGAAACAATTAAACTAAGCATACGAACTTAAAAACGAAAATTTGAATTTAAAAACGTTACGCGACGAATTTTAAAACGTAATTAAAAAGTGATTTTCTAAAATTTAAAACCTAAAAATATAAAAATAATTTTCCTAAATTAAAACTGATAAAATAAAATTTTTGGAAAAAGAAAATATTTTTTTGACTTTTTAATAATTTTTTATGAATTAAAAACTAAATAAAACAATTTAAATGATTTAAAAATATTAAAACACTTTGGAAAAATCTGGAAAAATTTGAGTAATTCTAAAATTGAATTTCAAATCTAAGAAAAATAAATTCAGAAACTGATTAAACCCTAATAAGCAGAACAGTGTAAATAAGTACTATGAAATAAGCCAAAAACAAGCAAAAGCTAACCAAAATTTATCAAAAGCTTAGGAATGATGCAGGGGACTATTTTAAGCATAAATCAACTCAGAAACATCAAATAAGCCAAAGCAATAAGCAGTAAATCAGCTGCACAGTTACCCACTTATGACAGATGCAGGCCAAATTGCAGCTTAATTATAAGCAAGTCCAGAGCTGAAATGGGAAATCCAGAAGCAGAAAATGGTAGCTTATATGACTGACTACTAATTTTCCAAGATTGCCCAAAATTTAACCACAAATGCTACTCTAAATAAGCCACAGAACAGATGCTAGAAACACAACAAATGCTATGCAGACCTTGGCTCAAATTTTTGGCTGATTTGCAGATGTGAATAAGCTGTCTTAATAAGCTAAAAACCACAATCCAAGATTTTGAGCTTAATGCTTGATATATCAAATACCTATAAACCAAAAGTTGAGGCTCAAGCTTAATTAAACAAGCCACTATCAGTCCTAGATCAGCAGCTAGAAACAATGCCTGCATACAACTGTCTTGTCTCAGCAGTTTACGATTTTGGCGCAAAACTTTGGTAAACCTATACTACTTCAAACCAAAACTTGCACACTCATTTAACACACTATATTGCACTAAACTATACCAAATATTATCACAAAGTACAAGCTCAGCTGGTAGGAGCTTATTATAGCAGTTTTTAGGCTCAAACTTGCACTAACAATCCAAATCCTCAAACATGATCAAAACACCTTAAAATCTTTCAAATTCAGCTGATCTAACCTAGAATATGCTCAATCATAATTCCTCAATTGACCAATGTACAATAATCCAACTAATTTTGAACAGCCATAATCCCAAACGCAACTTATAAAATCTACTTTTGCAATATTAACTAGTGAACTCTAAACAAATCTAACAATCTATTACTAATGATTATATTACTAAATTATTAACTAATCAACAATTCTAAATATAAACAAGCACTGAAACAATTGATTTAAGCAGTTTATACTAACATTAATTTTAATGAGATTTTTTGAACTAAAAATGATTAAGCTGATACTAACTAATAAACCTCTATTAATAAACTTCAACAAGATCAAATAAGCTTCAAAAAGGAAGAAAAGCACCAGAAATCATACCATAAGCAGATGAACAATGATGTTGACTAAATTTGACTTTTATAAAAATCTGAATTCGAGTACAATGATATACTGAAAAGTAAATTAACAAAAAGCTTGCTACAATAAGCCACAATAAGCAGAAATTAAACTAATCTAATTATGGCTACTCCTAATTTACCCTAACTTCTAACCTAAAATTATCTAACTAGCTAACACTCTCTGTGTGAATGAGGAGGGCTATTTATAGCCCTCAGCAGAACCTTCTGGGGACTCTCAGCATCAATCTTATCCATTGATCACGAGGCTTGCTCCCTACGCATCAATTCCAGCCGTATGATCATTTGATGAGGTGGCTCCACCAATCAGCAGCTCCCACGTGTCCCTGGCAGTTGTCAGACCCTTCTAGATATGCGTGCAAGGACTAGATTGCCCTTACTCGCTGTAATTTTTCGGATTGGGGATTTAGGGTTCGTCGCACAGTAAAAATTGGGGAAAAGAAAATGCGGGTAAAGGGATTTGGGGTTTGACTGGTTATTTAGTTTAGTCTGACCGGGTTATGTGAAACGGGTTGGGTGATGGATCCGGGTTTTGGGTAAATGATTTAATAAAGTGGGCTTGTTATCTTTGGGCTTTGTGGGATTTGTAAAGTGGTTTGGATTTTGTATTTTGGTTTTGGATTTAAGAAATGAAATCCGGATAGGTTATGTGATAAGCGTTAAACTTGTTTTGTGTAAAATGAAAATGATAAGGACCTTTAGTGTAAATTTCTGAAATCTCAAGGACTGATTTTGTCATTTCTCCAAAATAAATCCAAGGGCTCAATTTGTCATTTGATGATTCTTCAAGGGTTGACTTTGACTTTTTGCATTCCGGCTTCGGCTAAAAATAACACTTCCATATCTCGTGCTCGGTTTCCCGGTCTTTGCTTGATTATTGTCATTTTCTTCGATATCCGTGCCTGCATATGTAAAAAACAAAAACACAATATATTTGGCATTTTGATCGGGTTTTTGGTCTATTTGGGTCCGGTTTTGGTCAAGAAAAGGTACGTGTTTAAGCACATACCACTAGGGCTTGAATTATGCGATATGTAATGATGTTGTTCCTCTTTTATTAAGTTGAATAAAAAGTATAGCTCTTATTTCTTCCTAGAAAACCAGTTTGGTCAAAATCATGCTTTATGATATGTGAATCTTATGTTGCAGACTTGGGTGATAAGCGGATGAAATTCGTATCAATGTATTGTATAGAAAGTAAGCCAAAACATGACACTCGATTTCTTGCTACGAATTTAAAGCATCATATAGGGTTGTTATTGGCAAGATCTAGGAGTGAACCAACTGCATTTAGTTGCAACCAAGTTAACCCCATATATTGAGGAATATATAAGGTTGAATATGCTTCTAAGGTTTATGAAGTGTGGCATACCACCAAATAAATTGATATTCTAAGTTAGGTTTTATTATTTATTGTTTTCGTACTTATGCAGGGAAAGGTAATCACAGCCGAGGAGAAGCTGCGTTTCCAGTAGCTGTAAAAAGCTTTCTTAGTGAAAAGGGGTACGATTTCTTCATCATTCTATACACAGGTACTTTAGTTGGTTAAATTCCATGTGTTGTCATTTTTCAAGCTTATTAATTAGTTATATAAATAACAAGTATTATTACTATGAGGCAAGGACCGGGGTTATAACAGTGCAACCTAATTTCCGTCAAACACTCAAATGTCAGCTGCTCTATCGAAATCATTATAGCCTTAGACATGTGCAATGCGTTTTTTGGTTAGCTAAAGTTGTCATCGAGGCTACTACCAATTTTTTATATTGATTGAACACTATATTTACGTCAAAAGCATCTCATTAGATTGATTTAGTTGATTTTGCTTGGCCAAAATTTGTGTTTTAGAATGATGTAGTATTCATAGCCTTATTAAACATATTTCCGTGACTATAATCTATAAAACAAATCCTGTTCCTAACAAATAATCATAAGAAGAAGGCATGCAACAACTGAGTGCCAAATGTTCCATAGATAGTGCCAAATATTCTCAATTTCACACACTTAAAACATAGTTTGGTGACCTGCATATACAGGTTCAGTACCTTAATATCTTCCATAGAAAACTATTTTGAATACATCCTATATTATATAAAAGATGAACACAGGTCGTTTTAGTGATTATAAGTTGTTTAATTGTTTAGCTTTACGAGTTTTAAATGACTAGAATGTTTTATAGTTAGTTGTACCTGTTTGTTTACTTTCAGCTGTATGTACGGGTTGATAAGATGCGAATATTAGTTATCGGTTGTTTAAGTAGTAGGCACGGACTCACGATGGCTCTTGCAGGAGTAACCGTTGGATATATGGTTATGTAAGGAAGGATTTGTAGCTTATTGATAATTTGATATCATTTTTGCAAATTAATTGGTTCAAATGCTAACTATTTTGTGTCGTAAAATTATGTACAGTATGTATAAGCAGTTGTTTATTCAAAAAGTGGTGTGGTATAAAACTTTAGTTGGCTAATAAGCAACTGATTTGTGATCGTGGTAGACGTTATAGGCTTTATAGCTATAATGACTAGAAAGACAAAAGTCAACCGTCATTTCGTGAACTTAGTAGGCTTCAATATGTTACTTTAATGATTAGGTATTTTCTTTAGAATTGATCTGAGTTTGTGATGTTTGTTAGCTTACTATTATCTCTTCTGTCAAAAAATGCATTTTATATGATTAAGTAGCTTTGCATTATAAGGTGTACAGGTTATGTTTTGAGTTTATGACAATAGGCTATAGTTCTAATAACAACAAAAAAAAAAAAAAAAAAAAAAAAAAAAAAAAAAAAAAAAAAAATAATAATAATAATAATAATAAAAAAAATAATAAAAAAATGGTGAACTCGATTGTATAGTAAGTCTTCCGTAGTCCTACCATCAATTAAGTAGATATTAATTGTTAGCAGTTTGCTTATTTATGATTGCTAAGGTCATTGGTGATCAGATCATTTGGTTTGTGAGTTCAAGTTTGTCAATTGAGTTTAACTTTTTAGCCAAAAACTCATGTGGCTATGATAACCAGAGTGTTTGTACTAACTATGTGAATTTGATTTCTCAGCAGTATTTCAAATAATAATATAATCTTCACCATTAAAGCGATTAGGAAGTAATAGGCATTTGAAAACTCTTTGGATTATTTTTACACATTTGAACCCTTTCATTGTTAATTGGTATTTGAAGTTAGACCCGTTGGAGTTCAAAATAGAACCAATTCGACCCATATTGGTTATGGTATACAATATTATTCTTTTATACTTTTGATTATAGCTTAAAATAATGTGTGGAATAAAGTTATTAAAGCTAAACATCCCCTGAGCTAATCGGATTTGAAAGATAGTGCTTTGAGTTGGTATAGTTCATTCTTATTTTAGATTATATGGTGTTTTGTTACTTGATTGAGAGTGCAGAACGTGTTGTTCACTTTATGGCCAGCTGAGATGTATATATTTGAAATGTTATAACGAGGCATTCAATGATAAATGGCCGGTTGATAATGCATTGTATTATATGAAAAACAACTTTTTTGCTAACTAATTTTGTTCAACTAATCATAAATAGTATTTGACCCATTTTAACTATGTGTATACAAAAGAATTCGTATTTTTCATCCATAAAGTAAAAATATTAGGACATATTAAGTTGTTTGCTTTTTAATCGATAATAATACATAATTAAAATTAAAAAAAAAAAACCGTGCATGCACGGGTATTATAACTATAAAAGATAATAATTAAAAAAAAAAAAATAATAATAATAATAATCGGAGATGCAAAGCATATACCTACTTGTAGATTCTAGTTCCAATAGCATGAGCAAACAAACAAAAACTTTGGGAGACAATTCAATACTCCATGTTCATGGGATTGCTTTTTGGTCCCTGGACTATACATAAAAAATCAAGTTTTGCCCCTTTGAATGTTTCAGTGACAATCTTAACTCATACTTATCAATTAAAGCTGTATACATGTTTCATAAATCATCTGCAATGCTCTTAAATCAACGGCCGATCCACTCATCTAATCGACCACCACCACCACCACCGTCGAAACCCTAACTCCGGCACCATCGTCTTCAATCATCGTCGCCGTTACCAAGTTAGGTATAATACAACTGATTATTTTGAATTTTCTGCTGATTAGATAGTTATGTTATTTACAGCTCTGTGTGTGCTTATTAATAGTTGAATTAGTAAGAAAATTTTATGTGCTTATTAGCAGTTATGTTGTTTACAGCTGATTATGTGCTTATTAATAAGAAATTAGATGTTAATTTGTGTAGATATTGACTGATTAGAGGCGAGTTGAAGTGAATTAAGGTTGATGCTTGAAACAAATTAACGAGCGTAGAATTTTGGTTTTATCTCAGTTGTCATGCGTCTAAAGGAGGAAAATGACTTTATAGAGTAGATGTAAAATTACATAATTATCATTACTAACTATAAACCAGTAATTGTTTCAGAATTGCATGTTAATACTATAGAGGGTGTTTCAGAATGTAAATTTAAAGAAATTTTACTTTTTAGAGTTGATATAAAGTTAGATTTGATTAGAGGGTGTTTGGGAATGCATATTGTGTTGTTAAAAGTGAAAAATACATCTTCAAGTGTTTGGATTGCTATGAGCTTATGCAATTATCACATTGGTAGGTGCTTATAGAGCGTAAGCTGAAAATTTGCAATCCACAACCACCCCTTCTAATATAATTTTGTGGCAATTATCAATTTGGATTTGCGCATTGATACACTTTTTTGATGTTCAAGGTTTTAATTGGAGTTGCTGTTCTCAAATAATGCAAGTTTGTTTATCAGGATGTATATACGTATAGAGGTATAAATGACTATTGGTATGTTTGGCTAGTTGCTTAGTGGCTAAAGATGTGTTTATTCTTTGTATCTTTTTGTTTATCTTGTTTTTAAGTGGATTTCGCAGTTTGTAACTCTGTCTGAGCTTATCTTAGCCCTGATGATGTCTTCGTATATTAAATTTCAGTCTCTAAAGAAGAGGAAGAGGGATCTCCAGAAAGCTTCCCCATTGGACCTGTTGACCTAAGTATCTTTTTTGAAGAAGATGGAAAAATATACGGCTACCAAGGCTTAAAGGTATATATCATTATTATCCAACTTATCGATATTTAAGTTATTTAATATGTGGTTTCTGGCATATGCTACTCATATATTATTGGGGGTCTTTGCACTTGTATAAATGTCAAAAAAAAAAAAATAAAAAATAAATAAATAAAAAGTAAATAGTAATAATAAAAAAATAAATAAAGTGTTATTGTTATGCATTACTCAATGGATCGTCATTGTTCATAATCCTTCTATCGTGCGAAGAAATCATGTTTTGGTTTTTAGTATTAATGATCAGCAGCATATCATTTAAAGCATATGCTGATATTTCTTTTGAGAGCACATCTGATGTAAGTACACATTGTGTACTATATTTTTTTGAATCGTGTTTCCGTTCTTTAAAGACTGATTTCTGTACATATAAATCTGACTTCGTGTCTTTTCAATGGTTGATATTGTATGTCACTGGTAAAGGCTGGGAAAGGAGTCACGGATCTTAAAACTTCTCTTCAGGTGATCATCCTACACATCTTTTGCATGTTGGTTGTTATTTGTGTGTAGTAGCGCAATGCTGATGACCTTCTCATTTTCTTCTGTGCAGAATATTTTAGCAGATAATCTTGCTGAGACAAAAGATAACTTCTTCAAAACGTTTTCCACAGAAAATCAGTATATCAAGTATGTAAAGTGTCTCTGTGGGTTCATTAATTTGATTCCTACCACCCTTTTTATTTTGATATCTTGGTTGATTTTTGATGCTTGTCGATGTACAGATCTATGATTTCAGATGGGAAAATACTTCAGTCATATGTGAAGAGCAAGGGGTTAAAGGATTCGAAAGCAGATGAGCTTGAGGTGCGTGTTACACTTACCATTTACATGAAAGGTCATGTCATGTTTACCACCATTTCTGATTCACGTTTTGCAGGGTAAATAATAGAGGCCTTTAGTGTCTATTGAAAAGTCGTGTTTTATTTGCATGTATCGCGTTTTAATATGTTGAGATGCAGTTGCTCAATCCTATCTGTTATGATTAGGTTGTCTGCGTCGAGGGCGAATCTATGAGTCTTCTTTACTGTTGATTGGTAGCATTTGTCCTTCTCCTTGTTGATGGTAACATTCAGCTGCTCTCGATAAATAAATAAATAAATATTATGTGGTTTTGCATGATTATCTGCATATATTAGAGCTAAATTCTCCATTTCAACTGTTTCTGTATCAGGTAGCAATCCCGTTGATGTACTGATCCCGACTGGCAGATGTATCTTCTAGTTGAGAAGAAAAGTGATCAGCAGGACATTCCACAAAAAACTGCTTGGTTTTGCAGCCCTTTACCGGTTCTTCCATTACCCTGAGCCACCGGTTGAGACTTGGTCAGGTATATTCCCTCTTTTATGTTCTCCTTCAGCCTTTCTGATCAATTCCATAATTGCCGTGGCAAAGGGGGTGGGTCAGACAACGGGCTAAAATGGGTAACTTTATAGGAAGGGTGAAATGAGATGGGTTGGGTAGGGCTCACACACCTAATAAAGCAGTTCTAAACTAACTACTCAGTTTGCTCTAATAAAGCAGTTCTATAGGCTGTAAACTATTGACTGATTATGTGCTTATTAATAAGAAATTAGATGTTAATTTGTGTAGATATTGACTGATTAGAGGCGAGTTGAAGTGAATTAAGGTTGATGCTTGAAACAAATTAACGCGGAGAATTTTGGTTTTATCTCAGTTGTCATGCGTCTAAAGGAGGAAAATGACTTTATATAATTATCATTACTAACTATAAAGCAGTAATTTTGTGTAGATATTGACTGATTAGAATTTTATTGACTTCTTTCGTCCACAGGTCCATCTTTTGGATCCTTTATTTTTTTTATCTGGTTATTTTGAAAATTTTAACATTGAATGAAAAGTGTTAACGTTATGACCTGCTTTTAGACGACCCATTGCCCAAAATTAATATTTCAAGACAGTAATCTTCCTTTTAGTCTAGGTTAAAGGTGTAAGTTTTAAGCTTAAGACTGATTAAGTTCGTTATGATTAACATGCTTTACCATGTGATAAATGGAATTTGAGCAGCATAACTGATTATCATTGACAAATTGTGGAGAGGATTGTTGCATATGGACAGCATTAGAGAATAGGTCAACAGATGAGATAGACGGAGCACTAGTTGAGGGATAGTTCATGAGTTACGAATTCTAACTTGAAAGTTACCGACTTTGAGTCTTAGTATATTTCAGTTAATGTTGTATTGGGATTTACTGATCTAAGAATGAAAGCATGTCTTTTTAATACAGTTTACGAGCAATAAAGCAAAAAGTATCCATCTTTTCTTAAGGTTTGTCCGTGTTTGCAGAACTCCGAATTTGTGATCCAGAAAATGCCCAAAAAGAGTTCATCTAAGACATCAAAACCAGGGCTTCAGAACCCTGCAGTAGCTACTTGGGATATGCCAAAAAAGAGTTCATCTAAGCCACCCAAACCAACGCTAAAGAAACCGACTCCAGTGAAGGAAAAACCATCTTCGACACCAAAATCATTTGGACAGGAAATCGATGATATCTTCTCTAAGAAAAGAAAGAAACCCGAGCAGGAAAAGAGCAAAAAATCAGATAAAAGAACACGTAAAGATTCAAAAGATAATGAGTCAGTGCCCCGAAGGGAGAAACTGAGTAAGACTGGAGGGTCTAATGTGGATATGTTTGAAAGCGAAAAACCAGCTAGACCCAAGAAGAAAACTGCAGATGGTCTCGTGATATACTCAGAAGAAGAGTTGGGGATTGGTAAGGCAGATGCTGGAGGTACTCGATTATGTCCTTTTGATTGCGATTGTTGTTTCTGATCATATGTTAAACTGAGACTTTTATATTAACGACAGTTTTGACTTGTAGAATTCAATTGCTTCTGCAATTTTCTTATTTTAGTTCTTGGTTCTGAACGCGGAGTTGCTTTGTGTGTCTATATCTAAATCTTTTGTGGCTAATTTATCTATTTTAACCTATACCTAAACCTACTTATACGGTTATACCCATCACAAAAGGGCATCATCTCTTTTTCCACTAAGCATTGATTGTGCGTCGAACACCAATTCGTTGGCAACGCTTCATGTCCGTGCGGGGTACTTAACTTTTCTGCACGTGTTATGTTTCATTCCTAGGATCATGTGTCTCCCTTTAGATATTTCAACAAGGTCCTCACCTCGTATGTAAGTGTTTGTTGACCATATTAACATCTTCAAAACCACGAAACGATGTATGACTAAAATGCTTGTAGCAAATGAGATGACATAGATAAGAATGGCGATTTACTACTAGATGCTAGTCATGTCGTGGGTGTTTGCATGAATGGGGTTAAGTTGACAAGTATAAATCTTCATCATCATGAACATAAGAGGGCTCAAGCATGAGGGGTATAGGAGTGTGTTAAAGTGTGTCTAATACATGATATCTTATGCTATTGGAGTTTAGCCACGAGACTGGTGAATAAAATCACCTATAGTTGTTTGTTTCAATTTTATCATAATGCCACCTAATAAAGAACTTTTAAGTTTGTATCAATTCAATAAATAATAACGAGCCTTTTTAATGTCTCATTATGCTCTATAAAATACAAAATATGCAGGTGCATTCCATTTGCCTCAAGTATGTCCGCCAATAACTTATACGATAGCATTCTTTTAGACAGGGTGTAATGGTCACCATACCTACCTCCGCAATCTCAAGATTCACTCTTTTCACTAAAAAAAGAAAGAAAAGAAAAAAAAAAAAAAAAAGATTTTTTTATTTTATTTTTTATTTTTTTATTATCATCTCAATATCTCTGCGTGCATTTTTTCAAATCACCAACATTAATAATCATTGGATTGTTCATGTAATCTCTATTCGAATTTTTGAAAGTCAGGTTTCATATTATTTATTGACATTTCATAGAAGTTGCTGAGAAGTTTCTCATCATGTATATTTAGTTTTCCACTTGTGGTGTATTAATGTTTCAGTTACAAATTCAAATTAGTTACTTTAAGTGTTTGTTGTTTTGTTATATATAATTTAAAACTTTTAAAAGGAAGTTTCTTATATTTTTTTTCGAACTTAAAAGGAAGTTTCTTATATTACAGAGACAATTTGTGTAATGGTCAAAAAGTCAATAGTCTACTATCTATTAATGCAACTACAATAATTGCAACTACCAGACCTCCATAGTCCATACATTAAAGATAACACGGGACCCACACGCTTATCCACATCTTCAATATATACAAACACAAACCCAACACATTTATGTATATCACCCAAACACTCTTTTGCTTCTTTTTGTAACAACCCACACACCCTTTTTTTTTTCAGATAAACAAACAGATACATACATACATGATGTCTTCAGTCAATCATGATGACTTTGCTCACTTAAAAATCCCCCTAAAAGATGTACTATCCGCCACCAACAACTTCGGTGAAAAAAATTTCAGGGGAAAAGCTAATTTTGGAAATCATTACACGGGACAGCTCTTGTGGTCCGGTGAGTTGATTAAAATCCATGCTCAGAGGTGGAATAAAGAATGGGATGAAAAAGAAGAACAGTTTTGGATGGAGATTTCAATGCTTTCTAGTCTCAAGCATAAAAATCTTGTTTCTTTTGTTGGGTTTTGTGATGAGAATGATGAGAAAATCATCATTACCAGGCATGAGACCAGGTTAAGTCTCAGCAACCATCTACGTGACCCGATGTTGTTGACATGGGTGAGAAGATTGGAGATATCTGTCGGTGTTGCGCATGCATTGAGCTACATTCATTATGACGAGCCACGTGATTTCAGCGTAATACACCGGCTCATTACCAGTGGCACAGTTCTATTAAATGATGACTGGGAACCCAAGTTATGTGATTTTAAAAGTTCCATGAAGATCAAAGCATCCGAAAGGCACAATTCTTTCAATACTGATAAAGTATGGAGTATGGATGGGTATACAGACCCAACATATATAGAGACAGGAAGTGTGAGCCACAAGTCAGATATGTATTCCTTTGGGATAGTAATGTTTGAACTACTGTGTGGTAGGAAAGCAGTAATCAACCACGACCAAGATAATAAGTACTTGGCTTCGGTGGCTGTTACCCATTACAGGGAGAAGAAACTCGATAAAATAATTGATTGGGAGCTATGGAATCAAATGGACTCCCAATCATTTAACATTTTCGCGGAAACAGCGTATGACTGCTTGAAGGAAGAACGATCGCAGCGCCCAAATATTGATGAGATTGTCACAAGACTTGAGAAAGCGTTAGAACTTCAACTCGAGCATCAAAATGAGGTAAGACGGTTTTTCCTCTTCCATCTTTCTATCATAATAAGTACTACTATCTGTTTCTTTGAGTGCAAGTTGGCTAATACCTAATAAGTATGGTTATACTATGTAAGTTAGTGACAAGTTTTATGAATTTCTTTTATTTACCACTTTCTAAGACTTTACGTAATTTGTTTTTCTTGTAATTAAATATATATAATCATAGCAGTTATATCATGTAACTTAATAGTGTAAATGTTTTCATATGAATTTAAAATATTAATAATTAGTCGTATTCTATTACTGAATTATTATATAATTTTCGTGTAATTATCATTTTATATTGTATGAATAAAAATAGTTATTGACCTAGATGACCATTATGAATTATTTATAATTATAAATAAAATTACAAAAATATATGGTTAAAACTTAAAACCCCTTTAGTGTGACTTATGTCACAACTCACAAGTATGTGCACGCATGAAGGTTTAAAACTAGTATATGAAGAATAAGAAAGAGAATATGAATATGGACGGTTAACGTAACCCAAACCGATATTATTTGACCCGCCACCCACACCAAAGCTTATTTGTTAATTACCCATTTTACATAAACAACTGGCTTAGCAACTTGCTAGGCCAACACAAGTATCAGTTAAAGCAACAATAAATTGTTTTTGGGTGGTTTTCATTCTAGCATTCCTACCAAATGGGTACGTGAAGAAAAACGATTAGCGAGAGTCTTAGAGCAATGGGTACCCTGGAGCCATGGCACCACTGTATGACACCAGAAATTCCACGGCACCACATTCTGGGCAGTACCCACGGCACCAGAAAATGTGGTGCCGTCGTCCTTTTTTTTTTTTTTTTTTTTTTTTTTTTTTTTTTTTTTTACATAAAATAAAACTTACACAATATTAACTAAAATAAACTTCATTAATTTAAAAAAAAAAAACACACATTACATTAAAAAAAAAAAAAAAATTACATTTTAAATTTTATAAGTTTATAAAAACTCTAAACATATGCTATGTAAAATACTTCATAGGCCCAAATGAGTGTAAAACCCAAGGTAGAAATCCACTATATATCAAAGAGACACCATCATTATAGACGATAACATTTACAAACCAAACAGTGACCACTTTACTAAAAGTTTACATAGTTAATTCATTTGCTCTGAAACTTAAAAACTATACCTACCCGAGGCCCAAGTTCCTATTTTCCATCTGCGTTATCCATTTGCTCTGAAACTTAAAAACCATTCTTCCCACCATTTGATTACGACCCATTATATACCGGAAGATGGATCCATCGGTAACCTATTTGCAACACACATTACGTCTTCTTCCTTCTTCTTCATCAGATCTGCAGTCTGCTTCCTTGATTTCTTCTCCCAAAGCATGCCTCAAACGTTCAAAATTGCAGCAGGGAAAAAAAAAAAAAAAAAAAAAAAGGGAAAATTCGATGGCGTGGGCTGGTGGCTACGGCGCGACCGGCGGTACCGTGAGCCGTCGGCCATGGTTGGCGGGTGACCATGGCTTGAGCCATCAGCCAAGGGTACCGGCTGCTCTTAACGTGAACCAAAGTCACCTACACCTAGCATATAAGAAAAAAGAAAAAGAAAATTTGTATTAATCATACTCAGCTATAAATAACAACTTACGATAGTTTATATAGGAAAGTAATAAAAGATTTAAAACACCATAAAAACCTGTCTAAACAGCTTTTAAAGCCTTTAAAAACTTGTAAAAAGCAATGTGGAGCACCTATAAAAGATTTATTGACAAACCCAGCCGGGAATTATAGAAACGGGTAAAACACGGCGAGCCACACTGGGTTTTGAATTCTTAAAAACCAGTTCCTTTTGACCCATTATCTAAGCCAGAACCGGTTCGACTGGTCGAACCACCGGGGTCGAACCGGGTTTCAAAACATTGAAAAAAAGAAAAGTGGTATAGTAAAAGTACTTGTTGATGTCTGCAAACATTTGTGAACTATGACCACCCAACCGAGATTTTGATAGGACGTGCAAACCTTTATATGAAACTGGGGGAGTGTCCCTGGGGATTGCTGAGTTACAAAGTAAAATCAACATTTTAAAAGTAGTATAGTTTATTACGATATGTCGATATACACAAGATATGGCCTTGCACTGTAGCTTGTCCAAGCTGCAGATCAAAACTAATTTTCTTCAAAATTACATGTAAGCTGCATATGAGTTGTCCATCCCCTTTTTGTTTGTGTCTTTAACCTCAAAACTTAAACTTTTACGGACTCTAGTCTTCAAGTATTTTCCCATTTCAAAATTATCTACGAAAGAAAACCACAAATATTAACAGACTTATGACGCATTGACTGGAAGAGAAGCAACTTCCCTTATACGGGTTCGACTCATTTACTTGTAAATTTGTCTGTTAGGTCACTGGTTAAGACTTGATAGTCACCCACAGTGTAATTTTAGTGAATAAAACTTTCTAAATCCTTTTTAAATCAACCTAGCCTGACACACACTGAAGTTAATGCAAGAGATTAAACACAACATACCTAGTTACCTCAGCCAATATAAGCAACATTAATATCCCATAAGCACCATGAAACACCAAAATCCGACATGTTAAAAAGACGAAAAAGGTAGCTAAATGATGGCCAATAAACAAAACATCACGAAAATGAAACAACTACCTTATCAATATTACCCATAATAATCCTTTTGAACTTGGTTATCTTAGCCTTCAGTTTTGTCAGTATACTTATTTAATATGATCCCTTGGCCTCTTTATTCAGCCTAACAAAGGCATAAACAGAAAACATAAGATACGTATTAGTTTCAGAAAAGAATACACAACGAAATAACATATGACATCTACACTCAACACGCACCCGAAATCCTTATTTATATTGTATGCAAGCAATGGATAACAACCTTTTGGGATTGTTGATCTGCTTTGAAAGTTGAAACAATTCTATGGGTCAAATGGGTAACAACGTTCTAATTTCAGCGTTTATTCTTTACTGTACTATATAAGCAATTATCAGTTGACTTTTTGGGATTATTGATCTGCTTTGAAATATTAGCTTGCCACTTTTTAAGGCTTTCCATATGGGTCCCCTTCACATACGCTTTTGAAAAATCATTTTGTGCCTGAAACAAGAATTAGTATATAAGAACTGGAACTGGAATGGGATGAAGAAATCTCAAAGTATGAGATGAACATCATATTATCCCTTCAAAACTGCTAAGGTAGACAAAGTATCGCCTTATAAACACCTTAGGAGCCATCACTTCCTAAACTTATAAAGGATGCTATTTTGATTACTAAATTACGAGATATATGCAGAATTAGACCTAAAATGTCTTAGACATGGTTCAGGAATTCTATCAAACACTTTGTAGGCATTATTATACTCCCTTTTTCTAACTCACATTTTAACTTGACTATTTTACAGATAAGGAATGAATTTGCTCACCTCAGAGTCCCCCTTGAAAATATCCTTTCTGCCACCAACAACTTTGCTCCACAAAATGTCATCGGACATGGTGGGTTTTGGGATGAAAAAGAAGAACAGTTTTGATTAAAATCCATGCTCAAAGGTTTTGGGATGAAAAAGAAGAACAGTTTTGGATGGAGATTTCAATGCTTTCTAGTCTCAAGCATAAAAATATTGTTTCTCTTCTTGGGTTTTGTGATGAGAATGATGAGAAGATCGTCATTACCAGGTATGAGACCAGGGGAAGTCTCAGCCATTATATAAGTGACCCGATTTCGTTGACATGGGTGCGAAGATTGGAGATATGTGTCGCTCTTTCGAATGCGTTGAGTTACATTCATTATGATGAGCTACGCGATTTTAGCGTAATACATCGACACATCGGCAGTTGGAATGTCCTATTAAATGATAATTGGGAACCCAAGTTATGTGAATTTAGTCTTTCCATGAAGATTAAAGCATCTGAGAGGCATGATTCATTCTGTGTTGACAATGTTTGGTATAGGGAGGGGTATACTGACCCGGCATATATAGAGACTAAGAGTGTGAGCCACAAGTCACATATTTACTCCTTTGGGATAGTGATGTTTGAACTACTGTGTGGTAGGGAAGCAGTAATCGATGACAACCAAGATAATAAGTACTTGGCTTCGGTGGCTGTTACCCATTATAGGGAGAAGAAACTCAGTGAAATAATTGATTGGAGTCTATGGAATCAAATGGACTCCCAATCATTTAACATTTTCGCGGAAACAGCGTATGACTGCTTGAACGAAGAAAGATCGAAGCGCCCAAATATCGATGAGATTGTAACAAGGCTTGAGAAAGCGTTAGAACTTCAACTCGAGCATCAAAATGAGGTAAGACGGTTTTTCCTCTTCCATCTTTCTATCATAATAAGTACTACTATCTGTTTCTTTGAGTGCAAGTTGGCTAATACCTAATAAGTATGGTTTATACTACTATGTGAGTTAGTGACAAGTTTTATGAATTTCTTTTAGAGTAAATTGCAGAAATGGTCCCTGTGGTTTGCTCAGATTGCATGTTTAGTCTCTGGTCTTTCGAAATTGCAGTCGGCCTCCCTGTGGAGAGTTTTTGGTTCCGTTTTGGTCCCTGGCCATTGCAGAAATCGTCCCTATGGTTTGCTAAAAAATGCACGTTTATTCCCTGGCCAAGGACCAAAACGGAACCAAAAACTCCCCACAGGGAGGCCGCCTGCAATTTCGAAAGACCAGGGACTAAACATGCAATCTGAGCAAACCACAGGGACCATTTCTGCAATTTACTCTTTCTTTTATTTACCACTTTCTAAAACTTTACGTAATTTGTTTTTCTTGTAATTAAATATATATAATCATAGCAGTTATATCATGTAACTTAATAGTGAAAATGTTTTCATATGAATTTAAAATATTAATAATTAGTCGTATTCTATTACTGAATTATTATATAAGTTTTCGTGTAATTATCATTTTATATTGTATGAATAAAAATAGGAAAGTAATAAAAGATTTAAAACACCATAAAAACCTGTCTATTTAATATGATCCCTTGGCCTCTTTATCAATATTACCCATAATAATCCTTTTGAACTTGGTTATCTTAGCCTTCAGTTTTGTCAGTATCTTATTTAATATGATCCCTTGGCCTCTTTATTCAGCCTAACAGAGGCATAAACAGAAAATGTAAGACACATATTAGTTTCAGAAAAGAATACTCAACGAAATAACATACGACATCTACACTCAACACGCACCCGAAATCCTTATTTATATTGTATGCAAGCAGTGGATAACAACCTTTTGGGATTGTTGATCTGCTTTGAAAGTTGAAACAATTCTACGGGTCAAATGGGTAACAACCTTCTAATTTCAGCGTTTATTCTTTACTGTACTATACAAGCAATTATCAGTTGACTTTTTGGGAATATTGATCTGCTTTGAAACATTACCTTCCTCTTTTTAAGGCTTTCCATATGGGTCCCCTTCACATACGCTTTTGAAAAATCGTTTTGTGCCTGAAACAAGAATTAGTATATAAGAACTGGAACTGGAATGGGATGAACAAATCTCAAAGTATGAGATGAACATCATATTATCCCTTCAAAACTGCTCAGGTAGACAAACTATCGCCTTATAAACACCTTAGGAGACATCACTTCCTCAACTTATAAAGGATGCTATTTTGATTACTAAATTACAAGATATATGCAGAATTAGACCTAAAATGTCTTAGACATGGTTCAGGAATTCTATCAAACATGTCACTGGAAGCAACTTCAAACATCAAATGACTAAATATCAACACTAAACAAAAGTATTTGCAACGTTAAACAATTTACTGTTACACAAAGCACATGCCATAGTTTTTTTTCTTATGAATACCACTTTATGAACTTATCCACAAGACAAAAACATGTCTTTGAATGCAATGAGGGAACCAAACAATACAATTCCAATCCATATTATCCCATCAAAACTGCATCGGGTAGACAAAGTATTGCCCATGTAGTCCATACTTACACCATCTGATTATGGACCAAATGCTTTAAAAGCACCTTAGGAGCAAATATTGACTACATTAACCAAGACTATATCTCAACATGAAGTCACTAATCAAAACAATTCAACTTAATAAGACCATTCACTTCCTAAACATGTAAAGAATGTTATATTAATTACTATCCACAAACGTAATAACACTTTGTAGGCGTTATTATACTCCCTTTTTCTAACTCACATTTTAACTTGACTATTTTACAGATAAGGAATGAATTTGCTCACCTCAGAGTCCCCCTTGAAAATATCCTATCTGCCACCAACAACTTCGCTCAACAAAATGTCCTCATTGAAGATAACAATGAACAGAGATACAAGGGACAGCTCTTGTGGTCCGGTGAGTTGATTGATATCCATGCTCGGAAGTTAAATAAAGAATGGGTTGGAGTAGAACAAATGTTTTGGATGGAGATTTCAATGCTTTCTAGTCTCAAGCATAAAAATCTGGTTTCTCTTGTTGGGTTTTGTGATGAGAATGATGAGAAAATCATTATTACCAGGTATGATGAGACCTGGGTAAGTCTTGATAACTATTTAAGTGACTCGATGCGGTTTACATGGGTGCGAAGATTGGAGATATGTGTCGGTCTTTCGAATGCGTTGAGTTACATTCATTATGATGAGCGGCGGGATTTTAGCGTGATACACCGGCGCATTACCAGTAGGAGAGTTCTTATAAATGATGACTGGGAACCCAAGTTATCTGAATTTCAATGTTCCATGAAGATTAAAGCATCTGAAAGGCACCATTCATTTCATACTAATACTGCTATTCACGTGAAAGGGTATGGAGACCCAACATATATTGAGACTAAAAGTGTGAACCACAAGTCAGATATCTATTCCTTTGGGATAGTATTGTTTGAACTATTGTGTGGTAGGGAATCAATAAGTGAGCATCCAGATAATAAGTATTTGGCTACACCGGCTATTTTTCATTATAAAAAGAAAATACTAGATGAAATAATTGATCCAGTTCTAAGGAAACAAATGGATCCAGACTCATTCAACGTTTTCGCGAAGACAGCATATGACTGCTTGAATGAAGAAAGATCTCTACGCCCGGATATTAGTGAGGTTGTTACAAGACTTGAGAAAGCGTTGGAACTTCAGTTGGAACGTGAAAATGTTGTAAGACGTGTTTTCCTCTATTTCTTTTTATATCATAATAACTACTCTGTGTTTATTAATGGTAACTTACTTATTACTGTATTTATGATGTTAAAGGAACACTCAATGGTTGCGGCCGAAGTTGAAGGCACATCATTCAGTCATGAGAAGGTAATTATCTTATTTTATTTAATTAAACTCTTGTTGTAACTTACAACTTGTAAGTCACTGAAATTTTTAAGAGAGAGGAAAACAGTTAATGATATATATTTTCTAGTTAAATCTTATCTGCTCATTATACTCAAACGGTATTTGTCAAAACAAGAGAAAATTAAAGGATAAAGAAAGATATATAGTAAAACCTCTATAAATTAATGATGTTAGGACCGAGATATTTTATTAATTTAATGAGATATTATTATACCGATAAATTAATAATTTATTAATTTAAAGATGTTTTACATATTGCCTTTAATTTTTCAAGTCCAATATACTAGTTATATTGTATACTAGCTAGAGATGAAAAATAAATTAGAAAAACAAGTTCCAATTAACATTTTATGAATTAACATTCACAAATTAATTGAATTTGTCATGTTCATTGTTTTTGAATAAGTAAAAAGTTAGTTTCGTTGGGACAAGTTCCAATTACGTATGACATTAATTGAATTAATTGAATTTGTACAAGTTCAAATTACGTATGGCCTTTATATATATATAAAATATTTTAGTAATTATTAATTTATAGTTTCGTTGGTACCAATATATAGACACTAGGGTTTCAAAAAAATTATTATCTTATTATTTTATCGATTGGGGTCCAAATTTGTACTGGTCCCAAGTTGGGACTAGACAAATTATTAATTTTATCGAGTATTAATTTATAGAGGTTTTACTGTATGTTCAGATTTTGACAAGGGGATGATCACATAAACGATAAACTTTACTAATTATGCCTAATGAGAAACATGCCACATAAGTCATTTAAAGTGGGTGTTGTGTTCAGTTTATAACGTGATGACTGGGTAAGAGTGAAAAATTTGACATGTCACATATATATGGGTTACTTAAATTATGGTCACTCTGCCTATATTAATATAAATCTTGAATTTTGGTTACAAATAAAAAGTCCTAATAAAACAATATAGGTGCGAGCTAAGAACCACATAAGTAGGTGGAGGCTCAAAACAATTAAAATACATGTCGTATTAGTTTTAGGATAATGATATGCAACGTGAAGACACGTGATAGTTTATAAAGACTATGCGAGTACCCGTACACAACAACAAAAATTTGTAGCGGCAAATAGCTGTTATAGTTATGATATTATGGTTAATTAAGTGTTTCGTGTAACGTTTATGCATATAACGTAAAATAATTTAAATACTATTGAACATGTTGTAATATACGATAATTCAACTCGATCAAAAAGAGAAACTGAAATTGAAAACTTAAAACTAATTTATTAAAAAAAAAAAAAAAAAAAAAAAAAAAAAACCACTAACTAACGATGCATGTTAATCATCATGTAAAACTTCTTGGTAAGAGCTTGTTAAACAACATAATCAACATTATTTGGAGTATTCATGTTATTGGATCATCTTATTCTACAAATATACATATAATTTATAAGCCGAAAGCTGAAACTTATATTTTTTTAAAGTTGTTTGACGAATTGTATTTTATATATGTAGTTTAGTTGAAAACCACACTTAAGTCATGAGAACTAAAACCAAATTCAAATTTTAAAACAAAATATTAAACATAGCATTAAATTTTAAAACAACTAATCTTTTTACCATAAATATTATTACTCACTTTTTATGCATTTTAAGCGATTTGCTAACAACAACCCACTGGGTGTTGTTTAAGCATTCCATGTTTAAAAATTATTATTTAATGATATTTAAACATTTTATATTTAACATCACATACCATATTTAAAATGATCAAAAGTGCATAATTATGGAATACATGAGTTCATTAAATGTATTTTATATATATATATATATATATATATATATATATATATAGGAAATGCTTAAACAAATATAAAAAAGTTATATATATGGAATACATGAGTTCATTAAAAGAGCATTTAAAAAAAGTTATTCACTCTTTATTTTATCTCATAAAGGTATAGTTGTTAAGATCCCGATCATGATCTTAGGATCTTACGATTTTACGATGCTACATAGCAAAAACGATCCCGATCCTACTTAGGGTCTTTGCAAGCATAAGATCTCATAGGATCCCCATCTTGACCATAGGATCTTATGATCTAATCCGATCCGATCTTACTTTTATCAAACAACTAACTAAAAAACTAAAAAGTTATGGATTATTTTTTATAAACTTTAAAAAACAGCATGTTAATCTTCTTAAAAAAATCAATAATCATAATTTAGGACAACATTTTCATGAAATATTTCTACAATTTTGTGTTTATGATATATACTAATTTGTAGATTTGTATAATATTAAGAAGGTTATTAAGAAAATGACTTATAGTAGGATCTTAAGATCTCGATCCAATCTTACGATCACGATCTTGCAAAGACAAAAAAGGATCCTGGGTAGGATCCCGATCTTGAAAACCTTAATTTTATCTCATAAAACCAATCCATCCATACGAAAATGAAGTTGACAAAAGTATCAACTATTTTCAACTATAGTACTCCCTAAATATATACTTTAACAATCTTCACCCCAGATAAACAGATTAGGTAAGCATATCGACATGATTATCTTTTATATCAATATTCTTTACACTTATGCTGTACCAGCTGTGCTTTGATCTTTCATTAACTATAATTGATTCTCTGAAAGATGTATAACACAAGATCTCGTATTATATGTACTTAGCTTCTCACCATTTTGTCTCTTTAATAACGTTATTTCACCCTGTTAATCTGCACACTTGGTAATGCTGTCTTGTTTGGTACATATAGAGAACGGTGACCTCCATATCTACACAAGTTGAATCCAATGTCAGCAAAAACACCAAGTCTTTCCTCAAAGATCTTTCACACTTAAAACTCAGCTATCAAGATATAAAATCAGCAACCAACAATTTTGATGAAGAAAATATCAACAGAGATGAAATGACTTTCAAAGGTCGTCTCTGGTGTTTCGAACAGTTCATCGATATCTTTGGAAAGATTTACGGATTTGATTCTAAAAAAGATGAGAGCAAAATGTTCTGGATGGAGCTTTCGATGCTTTCGAGTCTCAAACATAAGAATCTAGTGTCTCTTATTGGGTTTCATGATGCGGAGGTGAGGAAGGCTATCATATACAAGAGAGAGGCCAACGGAAGTCTCAAAAAATATCTAAGTGACAAGACCCTCACATGGATGCAAAGGTTAAAGATATGTGTTGGTGTTGCGAAGGCATTGAGTTACATCCATTATGATGCTGGACGAGATTTTAGTGTCATACATTGCAACGTCAGGAGCTCGAAAATTTTACTAGATGACAAATGGGAACCCAAGTTATCTGGTTTCGAACATTCGTTGAAAAATACAGTAGCTCGGAGGCACCGTCTTCTTCTTACTCGTGATATTGTTAAGAATGTATACATGGATCCAAAATATGAAAAGACTGGTGGGGTAACCCACAAGTCAGACATGTATTCATTCGGTGTTGTGTTATTCGAAATCTTGTGCGGACGGAGTGCCGTTCTTCCGAATGAAGAGTTGGGAGAGGGATTATTAAGTAAATTGGGCAAATCTAATTTGGATGATATGATCGATCCACATTTACGGAAACAGATGGAACTAAAATCATTAGAGATATTCTCAGAAACAGCATCTTGCTGCCTAAAAGAGGAAAGAGCAGATCGCCCATATATAGATCAGGTTGTCAAAGGACTTGAGAAAGCGTTGGAAGTTCAACGAAAACATGAAAATCCAGTAAGAACATCAACTTTGTTTGTTATCTTTATGTAACAATAATTGTTATATTTTGCAACGTAACTCATATTCTATTCTCTTGCATATATTATTATAGGATCTTTCGAGGAATGTAGTTGACGGTACATCATCCAATCACTTGAAGGTAATTAAACTCTTTAAACTTTTTATTTATATGCAGATAGGAATTACTTTATACATTTTCTTTTTCGGTACCAAACAAGTATATGGCTTTAACCGTATGTGATTTTATTTTACATTATAATCTTTTTAATGTGTGAAATCTATCAAAAGTAACGTTAAAATTCTAAATCTCGTTTAGTATCATTAAAATAAGTATGGTTAGAATTTTAATGCTTGTTTTAAACCATGTTGCCGAACAAGTTTTTTTTTATCAAACACGCTAACCGATACAAATGTTATGTTTGGTAAAACTAGTTGTAGGCTGTTAAATATAAACCGATAACTGTTAACTCTTAGTGGTAACTACAAACTGTGATTTTTATATTTTATATAAGTGTTTGATAAGTTAGTTGTGCCTGTAACTATAAAATGTAAAATGATACTAAAAGACATTTGCATACTTAGAAACGATTAAAAACTTTAGAAATTAAAAAGCAATTTATGGATAATTAATTTAATGTTATTAAAAAAGTATATCATAACAATCATTGACGCCGTGCATCAATATTGATGTAGCAATGTCATTGATGAATCATTTTATCTCAATAGATGTTTCTTCGAAGATGTTTTGGGTGTTTGTTTCATGCCCCGAATATGAGTGAAATGCAGAAATGGTCCCTGTGGTTTGCCCAAAATGCAGGTTTAGTCCATGTGGTTTCGAAAGTGCAGGCGGCCTCCCTGTGGAGAAACCTTGGTTCCGTTTTGGTCCCTGTGGTTTGCTCAAAGATTGCAAAAATGGTCCCTGTGGTTTGCTAAAATTGCAAAAATGGTCCCTGAAAAATTGCACGTCCAGGGACCAAATTGGAACCAAGGTTTCCCCACAGGGAGGCCGCCTGCACTTTCGAAACCACATGGACTAAACCTGCATTTTGGGCAAACCACAGGGACCATTTCTGCATTTCACTCCCCGAATATCATGAAATTCGTCAACTGAGATAAAATTTGGATGTTGCTCAAATTAAATGTAATTGAAGATGTTTCAAGTTTCATTTTGCAATATTAAATTGTAGTCTAAAACAAAACGATACCACTATTAAGGTAACAGTATGTTAAAAACACATTCTCCGCAGTAGATTGTCATACGAACGACTGTCGAGTATGCATACATCTTAACTTTATAAGCTACGTTCGTATATGCATATTAATAATATTTTTCATCCTACCGATAATATTTAATCTTTTTTCTTAATCATCACACATAAATTATAGTAAAATCAACTAACATGCATAATTATTGCATAATTATTGTTAGAGTATAACACATCCCACGTAACATAAGTCATATATTAATCTTAACGACTTATAATGCACAAGCCTTTTTTAAGCATTAATTACATTAACATAGTTGAAAATTAAGGAATAAAATTTTTCATGTGATGTATACAATCAATTGATACATCAACACATTTATCAATTGAGTTATCAACATCAAAATTGATGATACCCTAAACCCCCCCCCCCCCCCCCCCCCCCCCCCCCCCAATGAAAATTACAATTAAAAAAACCAATTGTACCAATCAAACAACCTACTAAACACAAAAAACAAACAAACAAAATAATACAAACTAAGCAAAGCTCCAACAAAATTTTTTTCATTGCTTATAATCCCTAAACAAACAAACTAATCGGTAAAGCTATTTTCAAAAATGTATAAATAAAACAAATTATTAGCCGAAAAATTAAATTACATGGTACCCACCGCCGCTTCACGCGGGTACCTTGCTAGTATATCTATTATTAATGAAAGGAGATAACACATCAAGTTGGACCAACAAAGGATAAAAATTCAACATTAGAGTGCTCGGTACAAGCATTATGAATAACATGTTATTCTTTTGCCACCTCAGCGCCACATCATCACACTCCCAATAACACACCTATAACAAAAATACCCTCTCCAAAATATATATATATATATATATATATATATATATATATATATATATATATATATATATATATATATAATATATATATATATATATATATATATATATATATATATATATATATATATATATATAATATATATATTGGTGCATGTATGTCCCACAAAACACCATATCAAAAATACCCACTCACTAAAAAAAATGTATCCACCATTCTACCAACATGGTGACGAATGGCACGTTGTTATGGTGCAGTTAGGCATGTTGTTCGTGTGACATTGGGTAAAAAAATATCCAATGGCGTGTGAATGGCACCTTGTACCGACGACTCTTAGTGGTAGGTTATTCATAGAAGGGTATTTAGGTAATTACAATAGTTAAAGCCATAAATTACCAACATACTTTACAACATTTCCACATCTAGGTGATTTACTTTATAAAAACTCATTAACACCATCCTAACTTGTTGGTATCGGTAAATAGTAGAAATGTTCCCATTTGAATTTCCTTGTCATTATTATAATCAACGTGGTTGTACGAAGCGTTCATTAAGTGTTGGTAATAAACACATATAAATGAACACTTACCGAATAGTTCTTGAAATGTTCAAGATCGAAAGCTGCCAACCTAAATTAGGATAAGTGAAGGGGTAAACATCCAACCGGGTTCGATACCCAACGACCAACCTCTGTAAACCAATAGAGAATGTTTGACTTAAAATATAACTTTTCTTCCCCCTAAACACAATAAAAACAATATAATTGATACCTACACACAAACTCGATTCCATTTCATACATTTGTGGAACCTCTACCGAAAGTGGTACCCGAATTAGAAAGATAAATACATAAACGTTGTACTTCTAAATTTATTTACAATATAAAACGTTTTATTCTCTTTCCTCGCTTGTACATAAAAAACCCAACGTAATCACTTTTTTTTTCTTTTACCGATCAAAGTATCAAACCAAATAAGTCTATGTATTCATGATATATGGATATTGTTTAGAACATGATTCATTTTGTAATTTAGCAAAAACAATTGTGCTCAAACTCTCAAGCCGCCCAAATTAAACTAACTTTTTCCAATTCGATTCGTAAAATAATTCATCCAATATGATTCCAGAATAGGTGAAACCGAAGTTACTAGATTTACCGAGATGTTACGCCCAAACCGACCTTTGCGGCCTCTCAATTCACTATTTGTTAGGATGTTAATATATGCTCCTCGTTCAATTTCTTTGGTTCGTATGCTAGCTGTGATGGTCAGGGCCGGTCTAAGGATGGGACGAAGTGGACGACCGGCCGAGGCCCGATTTTTTAGGGGGCCCGATTTTTAATTTTTTTTAATGTATATATATAAAAATTGTATATGTAATTAACTAAGCGCATTACAAATCTTAACAATCATTCAAAAATTAAACCATATAACTTAACCCACATAAAAAAGCCCACTTACATATCGTTTTTATATTTTAGTTTATATTATATAATTTGTTGCACCTAGCCTCCGGGCCCTTTTTTTTTTTTGCTCGGTCTAGGTCCATAAATCCTCAGAGACGGCCCTGGTGATGGTCTCTAATCATAAAATAATTTTTACCTCCTACTTAAAACCTCATGAATAACACCAAGCTCGAGATATCATCTTCCTAGAATAATCATCAATTAGAAAAGTTGTGACAATAATCTTTTAACAACTGGGAGGAAAGATTTGAAATTTCTTTGCATGCAAAAACACAAGGAATGGATAAATTTTTGTTTCCAGATGTTGAATATATATATAGTTATATATACGTGTATACAAGTATGCATGTATGTAAAAGAAAAGAAACGGGAAGATGCATTATCTTTAACAATTACAATTATCCAACAAAAAACTCATAATTCATCCATCATTTGAAACATGGGATATGTATTTTCTCTGTAATTCTTCATTTTCAATCTTGCCACACCTCTTGATCTTTTTATTAGATGTATCTTTAGGCATTAGTTTTCGGGATGATATTCATTTTACGAGAAAATGTCAGGTAATAATAATCAAGTTTCTTGAATATTTCAATTATGTCACTCAAACTTTATATCAATTACAAAAACCATATAAGTTTTGTCTCATTATTGTGAAAATATTCGAAAGTGTTATATTTAGGGGTAATCAAACATGCATTATTTGGTTGTACTATAGTTTTAAACACCCACCTCTAACAATAACTTCTCAGAACTAACTCAATCTATAACCAACTTTTTCAATTTGAAAAGAAAAATAAGTCACATAATAGTAAAAAGTATAAAAAGTGTTCTATTAGAGTCACTAAAATTCAAAAATTTCACAACAATAAAACATAATTGAAACTTTGAGTGATATTTAAAATTAAAAGAAAGTTTTAGTTATTAAATTGGAAAAAAAAAACTAAACTTAGTTACTATTTGATTTGATGATCTTCATTTGATTTGATGATTTTCATCCTAATTTTCCAATAAATCAACTTAAAACAAATCAACTATTGCTATGCTATTGAACATTCTCATCTATCTATAAATACTAAAAAAAACACACTTTTTCAGAAACTTAATTGGCAGGTTTATTGATAGAAATTAACCGTTCAATGATTAAGATTTTCTTAACATAACTAAGCACCTCCTTTTGACAAGTGTCCATGGCATTTTTGTTTAACCAGTTTTTTGAATTGTCTCTTGAGTTCTCCCGCCAAAATTAGTTAGTCACAACTATGTTATCAACTTTTACAATTGTTTACAAGCTTTGTAAGTGTATATTAATAATGAAAACTGTTGCCATTAATAAGTTTTTACCAATCACCCCCTAAGTTATGCAAGTATATTTTGAGACTTTGACAATCGATAAATATCATTTATAATTTTTTGAATTAGTTCTTAATATCGGTATTATGACCTGCACTTTGCAAAAAGGCGTGAACACACCCAATACTCCTAAAGTTACTAATAAAACACATATTTCGAAACTTAAATCGTTATTATTCTCCTAAGATAACTAAGCACCTTCTTTTGACAAGTGTCTATGGCATTTTTCCTTAACCGATTTTTTGAATTATCTCTTGAATTCTTCCATCATAAATGAATTATTCACAACTATGTCATTAACTTTTACGATTGCTTAAGACTTGGTAAGTGTATATTAATAATGAGCATTGTTTCCATTAATAGGTTTTTACAGTCACCCCAAGTTATGAAAGTACATCTTGAAACTTTGACAATCAAGAAATATCATTAAATATCATTAGTGAATTTTGAATTAGTTCCTAATATCATTATTACAATATGCACCTTTCAAAAAGGCGTGAAAACATCCAATACTTGCTTGCTGAATACCACCGCATACTAAATGACAACGAAGTGAGAATTAATAATAATTTATCATTAATCTCCAAATGAGAACCCTAATTATTGATATAGGGAAATCTATCAACTTTAATTTATATTTATTTGGAATTTAATTTTTTTTAACTATCACTTATTCCATCTGATTCTACACGAATTTTAGACCCTTGACAAAAAGCCATAATTTAGCATTTAAACAGGTCGAAACAAAGGTCATATTAAATACAATAAATGTGACATATATTGTTCCAAAATATAAAATAACTATATACATCTTTATTATATATACAGAGAAAACAAGAATTTTTAGAAATATAAAAATTAAGTAAAGTGGTTTGACAAAAATATCCCCTTAACGTTTATGTTTAAATTAGTGATTTTTAATAAGAATTCTTTGTTTGTCACCATAAAAAGGTTGACTTATATTCACATGATTAGGAAGGATCCATCGTTGACGGTAATATGTTTTTGAATTTTAAATTTGAAATATTTGTTTCACTTGACAACAAGAAAAGGTTCACTTAAGTGTCACATGATTTCAATTTTAAGCACTCAATTACATTTAAGCAAATTTCATATAGTGCACATATTTTACTATATATAAAAGAACTATTTTCACCATCCAATATATTTGTAAAGAAGATAGAAAAAAATAATTGTAGAAGAAGAAGAGCAAGATGAATGCTCCAATTAATATTGATGACATTGTTGAACACGCTCTTAGCAAAATAGGGTTAAGTAAGATCGTATTATATTTTTTATCAAGGTTGTAAATATCGCTCGGTGGTACCGTGGCGGTCGACCCCCGCCAAGCGCCAAGACCGATATGGCGGTGATATATCAGTGATATATCGGAGACCATAAATTATAAAGAAATTATATGTATTTTATATAAAATATGCATAATTTATATATTTTTATTGATTTTATTATTATTCTTATTATTTCCAATTACATATTTTATATAAATATTGCAAAATTCACAATATATAAGTTTTTAGTTAAATTTTTATCAATTTTAAGTAAAGCCCAATAATATGAGTTGGGTCATTTATGTAAATTATTAGATGGGAAAAAAAAGAGATACCCTAATAAATTAAGTAGGGTTTTTTCTCTTTCTTAGTAGCAGCTTTTTTTCATTTCTCTCCCCAATCATCTCCTGCTCCCTCCTACAACATGAAGACGCCGGAAAACACCACCACCAATGCAAATCTGAACATCAAAACGCCTAGATAGCCCGACTTGCTTCAAATCTCCACGGTAGGTACATGTTTTTCGTTTTTTAGATCGATTTTGACTGCCGATTTTGGACCGATATTGCCTGATTTTGACCGATCTTGACCGATTTTGACCGATTTTGACCATGACCGATAAGTTAGACCGATAAGTGAAAAATCGTATCGGTTGACCACCGATAAGCGATATATCAGTGATATATCGGCCGCCAAGACCGATATTTCTAGATTCGTTTTTCCGTTAAGATTGACTATAAATATGTCCATATTCGTTTTAACGCGTCAAAGTTCATCATATCTCATATTATTAAGTTCTATTGTGCCGACTCACGTTGTGTGGTCTAGCTCACAAACACACCTAAAAGTGAACACATAACTAAATAAATATATCATCACGAACTCAAGGTCGCGCAAGGACATGGCAAATTCACGGTTGCTACAAGAAGGTTCACTTAAGTGTCACATGATTTCAATTTTAAGCACTCAATTACATTTAATCAAATTTCATATAGTGCACATATATTACTATATATAACAAGACTATTTTCACCATCCAATATTTGTGGAGAAGATAGAAACAAATAATTGTAGAAGAAGAAGAGCAACATGAATGCTCCAATTAATATTGATGACATTGTTGAACACGCTATTAGCAAAATAAGGTTAAGTAAGATCGTATTATGTTGTTTATTAACCAACACATTTACAATTATTGACCAATATAATATATGTAAATTTAAAAGCCTTATCATTATAAATTTAATATATCACCCATTAAAACATTCCGATATAACAATATGTCATTAGAATTTAAATATCTGTGACCAATAATACATGTTCATTTTCCAGCTTAGTAGTTACTATAAATTCTATATTTTCATCAATTTTCTTTGAAAAACCCGGAAATTCGACGGGTCATTTAGCTAGTATTTTATAAATGTCAGTAAATTTTTCCCTCTTTTTCTTTCTTTTTGTAACTTCACTCCAATCCTTACTAGTATTAATGTGGTGCTGCATAACTCCATAATGTTGCAGGGGAAGAACTTGGAACACTTGGAGATCCGACTAAATGATATAATCCAGGCTACCAACAATTTTGATGAAGCATATTGCATCGGGTCAGGCGGATTCGGTAAAGTGTACAAAGCAGATCTTGAACACTTTGATAGCAGTAATTACTCATCGAAAGAAGGGGTGGATAAATGCGATTTACCCAAAAAACGAAGCACGGTAGCCATAAAGCGCATTAACAATCTAGAAGGAGAACAAGGGTTCATTGCAGAAATTGAAACTCTAACTAGTTGTAAGCATGAGAATATAATCTCCCTTCTTGGTTTTTGTTATGAAGGTAACGGTTCAATGATCCTGGTTTATGAGCATGCTTCGAAAGGAAGTCTTGAAAACTATTTGGGAAGCAGCGATAAAATGGCTAATCTTAATTGGTTACAACGTCTAAATATATGTCTTGATATTGCACATGGTTTGAATTACATTCACAACAACACAGATCATGGCAAACAAAAGATGATACACCGAGACATCAAGAGCGATAATATTCTATTGGGAGATAGTTGGAAGGCAAAGATTGCGGATTTTGGGCTCTCAAAATTCCACCTAGCAGATCAAACGGCCAGCACTATCTATACCTATATGATTGCAGGTACATATTTTTATTTGGATCCAGAATATCAGAAGGATGGTAAACTAAATAAGAAATCAGACATTTACTCTTTTGGAGTGGTATTATTTGAGATCTTGACTGGGAAGTTGGCCTATGATCGTATTTGCACTGACGTTGATGGGAAGGGGATTGCACCCATTACACGACATCATTTTGAGAAGGGAATACTCATGGAAATTGTTGATCACAAGATAAAGGAAGAAACCGATGAACATGTCTTTTCTCTTACCAAAGGACCCGAAAAAGAGTCTTTGGATATATTTTCAGAAATTGCATTTCGATGTCTCGCAGAAACTCAAGCACAACGCCCAACAATAGATGTTGTCATCAGCGAACTTAAAAAAGCCATTTACTGTCAGGTGCGTATTTTTTTTTTTTTTTGAATAACTCTATAATCTCCTCATATATTCTTCATAGTAGTATGTGACATTTCATACATTATACTTTGTGTAACTAATATTGTAATCCTCAAACTTTTACTGAGTTAACGATCTTACCATTTAACTTTTTTAGTCCTTAACTTTTATGACATATTGTTTTAATCTTAAACTTTACCAAGTCAGCGATTCACCAGTAAACTTCCTCACTGCCCATCCCCTTTTGACGGTGACTTATAAATATTTCTTCTTTAATTCTAAAATGCAACAACCAAGCTCGATTTACAACAATAACCCTGAACTTAGAGACTTTAAAGGATTTTAGATGGCAAATAGTTCAGTTATTTTTTACTTATCAAATCGACTGATTGTCCAATGATTCGCAGGAGAACCACAAGGACAGCCTCAAACTGTCACTTCAAGACATAAAGTTGGCCACAAAAACTTTCAATCAAGACAATATAATTGGACATGGAGATTTTGGGAATGTTTACAAGGGTCACACTCATGGGCATAACTTCATTGCTGCAAAGCGGTTGGGTAGGAAATCTGCTGAAAGAGAAGCTGAATTTATGACAGAACTTGAAATCCTTATGCAGTATAAACATGAAAATGTAATTGGTCTTGTAGGCTATTGTGATGAAGAGGATGAGAAAATTATTGTCTATGAGTATGCGTCAAGAGGAAGTCTTGATAAGTACTTGAGCGATGATAGTCTTACGTGGGTGATGCGGCTTAAAATATGCATCGATATTGCAGTCGGGTTGGAGTTTCTTCATGGAACTGTTTCAAGTGCAGAAATGGTAATACATAGGGACATCAGCAGCAGCAACATTCTACTGCTTGATGATTGGAAAGCAAAAATTAGTGATTTCGGGCTTTCCTTAGTATGTCCAACAAATCAGGATGTAGACTATGTCATCGACAATGTTAGAGGCACAATTGGCTATCGTGACCCACTGTACTCAAAAACAGGCTTCTTAACCAAAGAGTCTGATATATTCTCATTGGGTGCGGTCTTATTTGACATATTGTGTGGGAAACTATCATCCGAAAAGCTAGATGATGAGTATCTTTATTTACCCTTTTTGGCTAAACACCACTATTATGTTGAAAAACTTGATAAGTTAGTGTTCGAGGGTATCAAAGAAAAAATTGAGCCACAGTCATTTATTACATTTGCAAGGATTGCCTATCAATGCATACATCACAGGAGAGAAAGACGGCCAACAGCTCATGAAGTGGTTATACAGCTTAAGAAAGCATTGGAATTCCAGGTAAGTTTCTATATTTTGACAAAATTGGCTAACTTTTGATTCATATATATCTAAACTTTTGATTCATATACATATAAACTGTAAGAAAGTAGTATGAAACATGAGTTTATTAATTGATTAATGTATATATAGGAGGATTATGAGAAATGGGAGCACAATTTGCCTAAAGACTATAAAGAAATAATCAAGATGTCAAAGTGCCCTGAAATCTTTTCTACCAACAAGAAAGAGGAACTTTACAACATTTTTTGTAAGGGAATCCTCCTTCAACAGGACAAAGTGGTAATCAGTTCATTCTTGTATCTCCTTTATTGGGTGTTTCCTGTTTCTATGTATCTTCTCCTTACTGAGAGATAATTCAAAATCAAACATGCATTTATACATCATACACATTGAGTGTGATTTGTACTTCGGTTGGATAACAGTCGTTGTCATTCGTTGGTAATGGAGAAAGAAATGAAATGGTTTCAGCCACAATGTTTTCCTACACAAACAGCTGTTCACATGAGTGGAAATCTCTTCCAGAATCAAGGTTATTCTCTCTACCTCTCCGCCTTTGTTAGTTTTAAGTGATAAGCAAACATATGCATTATTGGTAGAAGTATGTTATACTTTTTAATGTTAAAGTATAAGGTTATTCTCTTTACCGTTTATCACAATGACTGACACTGCACTTACACAAAAAATATATGAATCCCTTTGACTCTATTCTGCTAGAACTGTTAATCCCTTGTGCTAATCAACAAAGGAATAGTGCTTCATCTTAAGCTCTTTTACACTTCAGACCTCATCTCATCAGGTTAATAACAAGATTAGTCCTGCATACATGACAAAATAGATTTTAATACTCACTATATGATTGGGAACTATAATTTTATAAACCTTCTAATAAGGTAGTTGAGGTTTGGCCCTGTTTTGGGTCTTCTGTGCTCATGACCTTGAATTATAAATTTTGCTAGCATCTTGATAGTGTTTTTTTAAATAATATTCTTACCTTTATTTAAATAGAGATTTGTCTGGTACAATAAATTCTAATATAGAATTTAAAATTTTGTTCCAGAAATTACCAAATTCAAAAGTAGAAGTGTATGAGAATAAAGGCTATGACTGATTTAGACTTGGATGTTTATAATCTGCGCAGGTTTGGGACAGTGGTGGAGATGTTAGATATTTCCGAATTGAACATCGAAATCAAGACAAGAGCTCAATTTTTATCTCCTAATGTTGTTTATGGGGTCTATTTAGTCTTCAAATTTTGTGATTCAAGAAACTGTTCAAGTAAACCTATGTATGTTCACCTAAAGTATAGAAAGGGACACGAAAGTCTGCATGCATATTTCGCAACATGGAGAGATGAGCAGTGGATGATGATTGAGTTGCACCGTTTCTTGAATCAGAAAGAACATGTCGTTTTTGAGTTTCTATTAGAGAGCTTTTCAACGTACTATTGTGGAGATGGTGCAATTTTTCTTGAAGGCATTGATTTCCGAGCCATTGACAGAGTGAGTTTATAAATATTTCTTTGATCCATTTTATATTCTTTTTTTATATTGTGCTAAAGGGGTTCAATGCATGGCCAAAAAAATTAAACTAAACCCATGTTCAATGTTGCATATTTAACATGATTTGTACACAGGTGAAATATGAAGAAAATAGAAAGTTGAAGGAAGTCCAACAAGTCTTGAAATCAAACTTCAATGTGGATCAGGTGCAACAATTGCCAACTAAATTTGAAGAAATATTCAAGATACACGACAACTATGACGAGTTGTTTTGGTTGGGGGAAGTAAATGGAAAGAAACTTCTTGTTCTTTCGCCGAAGGCGGCTTTATACAAATTCTCTAATGTGGATCTTTTTACTTCAATACCATCACCCGAGTCCAGGTTTGCTTTTTTAAACCAATTTTGTTATACGTTAGACTTTTTCTAATCGTACATGCACAATGTGCTCATCTATTAAAATACCAAATTAGGATTTGTAAATATATGTTTGACAATAGTTTCACTTCTTTTTTAAACCAATAGTTTCATTTCTGTGAATTATGTATATATATTGTACATGCAGATTTCCAGACGTGATTGAGGTTTTGCCACAACAAGTATTTTATCTCAAATGCACTATTAGAAGTCAAATGTTGTCACCGGATACAGAATATGTGTGTTATCTTGTGTTCAAGCTTTCAGAAAAATGCCAGGGGTTGCATTGTCCAGTAAAACTACGAGACGTACTGCACAAAGAAAACAATGAGGCTGAATTTGTTTATTTTACAACCCCAAGCTCATTGAACATTAATGGTAACACTCGGGTTCCAAAACATAGGGAAGATGGATGGATGGAGATTCAAGTGTGGAAATTTAACTCAACTCATGAATTTAAGGATGGCTCTCTTTCTATAGATATGAAATTTACAAGTCATGAAGGAACTATGTCTGGCCTAATTGTATGTGGCCTCGAGTTTCGACCAGTGTAAAAGAATTTTTGCTGTTCTCATTAACATTAGTTTTTTACTATGAGTATCAAAAAATGCTGAGTGAAACTTGGATAATTATAAAATCTTGTACGTGTGAAGGTTCGTGTTCTTTGTGCGTTTGTACATTGGGTGATTTATATAAATAAATTATTTCTTTTAAGAATTTATGTTCTGTGACAAATATAATGGGATCAGCAAAATGACTAGATTCATGATATGAAAATTAACAAGCTAATTTTGACAATGGAGTAATGCCTAGCATCTTTTTGGAAAGCTCATTTTCTATTGAGGAATTTTTCAAAAAGACATAATTGTGATTTCGAAGAACTTGCTCTCCAGGTGCAACATATTTTAGTCATCGAAACGACCATTATTGCTACAAAAAGTCTTACTAAGAAAACATGATAATTAAAAACATGAACTTGATTTTTGTAATATAATTTTCAATAGCTATTCAATGCTTGAGAGTTGATTAGTACTGTTGAAATGTGGTTAACAATATATGTGCAAATGTCTAGTATCGAACCCGAGACCTCGGGATTACACACATTACAAATGAGTATTAAGGAATAATAATAAATGTATTTTATATATTTATTATTAACACAAGAACTTAACGACCGTTAGTGTTTTCCGTTAAATGACTAACGACCGTTAGACGCAAATAAGGAAAGAAGTGTTTGTATACAATTAGGAAACAAGGAAAAGATTTAGGAAACCCCTTGGGCTTCTAAGATCGACCGGCCATGGGTTGGTTCGACCCAACCCTTTGCTTTTGCTCCAAGTTTCTAAGCTAGTATATATACAAACACAAGGGGTCTTGGTTTTCATAACTCTTGAACACACATTAAACCCTAAAAGTTTTCTTCTCCTTTTTCTTGGTCTTGCCGATCGTATACCCTTCTCCAAGGGTCATAGGATCGATTTTTGTTAATCAAAAATTAATCTTGTGTTTTACTTGCATAACCTTGATACGGTTTAATTTGTGTGTACAAGAACGAGGTAACAACACACTATTGTTGTTATCAAGAGATCGATAAACAAAACGGTAAGGGGTTTATCATTGATCTAGATTAAATCATATTCAAGATTTATTGAAGTGTATCGGGTACGTTTTCTATTTATGTTTAAGTTAATAATTATGTGTTATACTAATTGTTTACATGCTTCCGCTATTATGTACTTTGATCATGGAGTTTTATGATTGTCATGAGTGTCAAATTCCAACAGTGGCATCACGAGCCATGTATAACATGTAATTGATTACTTAAACAATAAAAAACGTATCTTTAAATTGTTTAGATTATACATGTTTTAATTTTCTAGGGTTTTAACTATTAAAAATTTGTTTTTTTTATAAAATTCGAAACCCTAACCCTAATTTAGGGGGGGGGGGTGTCGATTTGATCATAAACCCTAATTAGGGTTTGTGGTTTGAAAATTAATTGTGATTAATTAGAAACCCTAGGTCTTAAACAATTGTTGTGTTATGAATCTTGTGACCTAATTGCTATATGATATGCATGAATCCGTGACTATACATGCATAATTAGTCACGGATAAATTACTTGAATTAAATTGTTTAGATGTTTGCTACATGTTTAAATAAATCTAAAATTAGGGAAGACCTAATATATATTAAATTAATGAATCGGTTATGTGCAACGTGGTATATTATCATTAAAACTTACACGGCCAATTGTTGGTGTCTGTGGTCCATTGGGCACAATGAGCTCGAAAACCAATGGGAGTTTTATTGATTCTATACATAATAATTCACATATAGATTATTAATAGGATTTGTTTAAAAAGATTGCATGTGGCTAGATGTTTCACTTACAATTAATTGTGTTATTATTAGTTGATTGTTTGTTTTCTTTTAATTACTTGTTTATTGTTTTTTTTATATGTGATATGTTAAAGTAAGCAATAAAAAGGGTAATTTTCAAAGAAAATTAAATTGGACTAATAATGGTGAAACATAAAGTAATAAAGTAAGGATCTTGCAAAGTCTTATGTGCCGACAGTGGTTCGCTTCGCACGGTAATTTGCTCCCAGGCGAGACTAGCAAGATCTAAACTTTGTCACTTATTTTTTAAGACTAAGATCATAAACTGTTGCTTGATTGATGTTTTTGTACAATAGTGTGTGAAAGGCAGACCAAAGTTGACAAATTGTGTGGTGGGTTTATCTGGAGAGGGGTTTTTTAAGAGATTCGCTCCTACCGGCTCTCCGGGCCCGCTTGTGCGTCAACTGCGACTTACCTATATCACTATTTACGTACACTATCATCTTAAGGGTGATTTACCTCAATTCCACGTGCCACTTTTGTGGCAAATATCTGAATAACATGTAAGTAGTAGGATATGTGGGCGATAATTGTTGGTACTTCTTTAATTGGTGAACCCAATACCTCAAGTAAATAGTTTTTGGTTTACTCTTAACTAAATGGTAAATAAAAATTGTTTTGAAAACTAATGATACAAAGATGAGTGCATGCATCTTTGTACATGTTTTTGTCACATCAAAAACTAAATACCCTAAAATTTAAGTTACATGCCATCTAACTATAAGGAACACTTGAAGTTAATTTTGGGTATGCGTGAGACCTGGACCAAAATTAATGACAAGGTAAATTTTCGAGTGTGCGTGAGACCACACATGGATTAATTTGCAGTTTATAAGTTAGACAACTTAATTAAGCTGATGCATGAGACCTAGAGCTTAAGGCATGAGATGGGATAAAACATGCTTACGTGACATATTGATGAATCAATATGTAGTAAATCCATAAATTATCTAGGAATTGGAAAATTTGTTTGCCAATTATTGTACGACAGATTACCATCTTTTGTACTTCCACTACTAGCAGATCAACTGATGTAGTGGAATTATATAAATTTGGATCCTAGATTTTCAAGGAAATTAAGTTGGTTATATGAATATATCCATGGGTATTATATTTTCTTGAAAATAAGTATTATCGAAAATACTAATGTTCGAACTTTTCTATTTTCTGTAGAATGGCTCAACCCGATAACTCCGTGTTCGCTGCTTTCAAGAGTCATCTTGAAAGAGCCAAATTGACTGGGAAAAATTTCAATGATTGGCACAGATCGCTCAGAATTGTTTTGAGGGCGACTGGTAAGCTCAATTACTTGAATATTCCTTGCCCTAATGAGCATGCTGCGGACGCTTCTGAAGAGGTCAAAGCAGCATGGAGAGCTGAGTATGCTAAGTACAATGAGGTTGGGTGCTTAATGCTTCAAAGTATGGATCCAATGATGCAAAAGAAGTTTGAGTATTATTTTCCATACAACATGCTCGAGCAGCTCAAGAAGTCTTATGAAAAGACTCCTGAAATTGAAATGTATGAGTCTCTTGACAAACTACACAGCTGCAAACATGGTGATGGTAAACCAGTTGAAGACTATGTGAATGAGATGAGAGATTTCTTTGATCAACTTCATAGAGTCGGATTTGGTTATCCCGAGAATGTTCAAGTTAACCTAATCAACAGATCCCTTAACAAGGATTTTGCTGGTTTTGTACAGAACTTCAACATGCATTGCTCGGGGAAGACAGTTTCTGAGTTACTCGCATTGCTTGTTGACTATGAGAAACACTTACCACCCAAGGGCAAGGCTCCTACTCCGCAAGTGTTGGCAATTCAAGGAGGTAGGATCCAGAAAAAATCGCGTGTGAACAAGGGTAAGGGTAAAGGTGATAAAGGCAAGCAGGTCATGGCCTATCAACCAAATCCTAAGGTGAATCAACACCAGCCCAAGAAGAACAAGGTGAGTCCTCCAGGAAAGAAGGATCAGGCTTGTCACCACTGTCATGAAGTAGGGCACTGGAAGAGGAACTGTCCACTCTACATCAATGACTTGCGACAAAAGAAGCAAAAGAGTGAAGCTGGTAATCCCAGCTCTTCAGGTGCGTTTTTGTAATCGAATTATTTACTCTAACTCGTAAGTTAAATTCCTGGGTATATGATACGGGATGTGGTATTCATATTTGCAATACTATGCAGGGGTTTAGAGTTGAGAGAAAGCTGGCCTATGGACAACAATTCTTGCACGTGGGTAATGGAGCACATGCAACAGTTGAAGCTATAGGCATATTTGATTTAGTGTTGCCTTCGGGCCTAGTACTATCTTTAAATAATTGTCATTATGCACCGTCAATTGTTAGAGGTGTTATTTCATTTTCATGTTTGTTGAACCTTGGTTTTGAACATACTATTAATAGCAATGGAATTTCTGTTTCTTTAAATGGTGTATTTTATTTTAATGCTATTGCTGTGAATGGTATTTTTGAACTTGATATGAATGATAATGGTAATGCTTGTGTTAAAAATAATTCGATGTATAGCATCAACAGTAAGAGAATCAAGAAAAGTCTGGATTCGTCTTATCTTTGGCATTGTCGTCTTGCACACATAAGCAAGGATCGCATGAAAAAGTTGCAACATGATGGGCTTTTTAGAAAAGATCAATGATGAATCATTTGATAAATGCGAGTCTTGTATTAGTGGGAAGATGACAAAGAAACCCTTTAATAATAGGATTGAAAGGGCTACTGATCTACTTGGTCTTATTCATACAGATGTGTGTGGACCACTTAGACATGTGTCAAGGAGAGGTGCTAGCTACTTCTTAACATTTACGGATGATTTCAGCCGTTATGGTTATGTTTATTTACTTAAACATAAACATGAGGTGTTTGAAACATTCAAAGTGTTTAAAGCTGAAGCAGAGTTGCAACTTGGAAAGAAGATTAAAGCTCTTCGATCCGATAGAGGTGGTGAATACCTGAGTCAAGAGTTTGTGGATTATCTAGCTAAGGAAGGAATTGTCCAGCACCTTACTTCTCCATATACACCACAACAAAACGGTGTATCTGAGAGAAGAAATCGTACATTGCAAGACATGATACGATCTATGTTTAATCTAACAACTCTTCCCTTCTCATTCTGGGATTATGCCTTGGAGTCTGCTGTTCGCATTCTTAATATGGTTCCCACAAAGAAGGTTGCTAAGACACCATATGAGTTATGGACGGGAAATGCTCCTAACTTGTCTTATCTTAAGGTCTGGGGTTGCGAGGCGTACGTTAAACGTGACTCGGGCGACAAGCTCCAACAAAGATCTATAAAATGTATCTTCGTAGGATACCCAAAGGAAACAATGGGTTACTACTTTTATTATCCTCCTGAGAACAAAGTATTCGTTGCAAGGTATGGAGACTTCTTGGAAAAGGATCTCATATCTCAAGAATTAAGTGGTAGGATATATGATCTTAAAGAAGATCAAGATGATGCATTACCTTCTGAAAACACTAACCAACTTCCTGAAGAACCAGAAAGTCTGGGTCCTCCACCAGAAGTTGAAGTGGTTCCCATTCGCAGATCCGTAAGGACTGTAAAAGCTCCTGAACGTCTATGTCTTAACGTAGAATGTGAGGAATATATACAAGGGGATCTTGATGAACCGCCTAGTTATAAAGCTGCCATTAATAGTCCTGAAAAGGAAAAATGGTTAGTTGCTATGAATGGGGAAATGCAATCCATGAGAGACAATGAAGTATGGATTGAAGTAGACCTTCCTCCTAATGCCAAGGTAGTTGGGAGTAAGTGGCTCTTCAAGAAGAAAACTGACATGGATGGCAATGTACACACCTATAAAGCTCGTTTGGTAGCTAAAGGCTTTACTCAAACGTATGGTGTTGACTACGAGGAGACCTTTTCTCCTGTAGCTGACATTAGGGCTATTAGGATTCTCATAGCCATAGCTGCATACTATGATTATGAGATTTGGCAGATGGATGTCAAAACCGCCTTCTTAAATGGTCGCCTAGATGAAGATATCTATATGGCGCAGCCTGAGGGGTTTGTGAATCCAAAGTTTCCAAATCGTGTATGCAAACTTCAAAGATCCATTTATGGATTGAAGCAAGCATCACGACAATGGAACAAGAGGTTTGATAGTGAAATTAAAAGGTTTGGTTTTACTCAAAATCTTGATGAGCCATGTGTATACCACAAAGTTAGTGGGAGTGAAGTAATTTTCCTTATATTATATGTCGATGACATATTGATCATGGGGAAAGACATTCCAAGTTTGCTTGAAGTCAAGGCATATCTTGGAAAGTGTTTTTCTATGAAAGATCTAGGGGAAGCTGCTTTCATTCTGGGAATTAAGATATATAGAGATAGATCTCAGCGATTAATTGGATTAAGCCAAAGTGCTTACATCGATAAAATATTGAAGAGATTCAATATGCAAGATTCCAAGAAGGGATATTTGCCGATGCAAGAACAACATGGCTTGAGCAAGAAAGTTTGTGCTTCAACACCTGAAGAGGTGAAACGCATGGCAAAAGTTCCTTATGCTTCGGCTGTGGGATCTATTATGTATGCGGTTAAAAGCACAAGGCCAGATGTGGCGTTTGCTCAGAACTTAACCAGTCGATATCAGCAGAATACAGGTGAAGCTCACTGGAATGCTGTTAAGAATATTCTTAAGTACCTTAGGGCTACTAAAGATACGTTCTTAGTTTATGGGGGTGATCCACAAGCAGAACTTGATGTTACAGGTTACTGCGATGCTTCATGGAAAAGTGATAAGGATGATATGAAGTCTCAGACTGGATACGTCTTTGTCATTAATGGAGGAGCTGTGGATTGGAGGAGCAAGAAGCAGAGTACATTAGCGATGTCTGCAGCAGAAAGTGAGTACATAGCTGCATCAGATGCTGCAATGGAAGCCGTCTGGATTAGGAAGTTTGTATCAAGGCTTGGAGTTATGCCTTCGATTCAACAACCTATAAAAATGTATTGTGACAATTCAGCTGCAATTACATTTGCCAATGAACCTGGAATCATGAAAGGCACCAGACATTATCCGATCAAATATCACTATGTGCGAGAGCAAATAGAGATTGGGCAGATCGAAGTACTCAAAGTTCACACAGATGATAACTTGGCAGATCAATTGACGAAAGCTCTTCCTGGCACTAAGCTTTATAAGTTAGCTGAAGGAATAGGTCTTCGTAAGGCTGAAAGTTTCATGCCCATTTGTGATTAGTATTTGGATAAAGGATGTAATAGACAATTATTGATTTTATGAAAATAAAGTATTGTTTATGTTTTATTGTCTTGTTGAAATATACATATATCCTGTTTTTGCATGTTTATATACTTGAATAATTTTATTATTCTAAATGTGTCCATTGTCGGTTAATGATATGGGAATATCATTAAATTAAGACAAATGTGAATGTCGGTGAGAATATACTTGAAAGTATATTGATGTGTAGTCATACCAAATTCACATGATATTCTAAGATTAGAATATAGGACTTATCCCAACTAAGCATGAGATTACTTATGGATCTTGTCATCAAGTAATTCATGAAATAGTTATCCTCAGACTTGAGATACCAGATAAGAGTCATGGATGTAGTGCATTTTTGTAAAGCAATCTACCGCTTACCGTAACTGGAAGTTATAAGGATTGTTTTCAGAAGTGTTGCAAAGTTCATGGGTTATTCTTGTAGTCAAGAAAGAATTTGTTCCTTCAAATTTTGTTTGAAGTATAATACTGCTGGGCCCCTCGTAGGGTTGACAAAATGTTTGCGTGGCCACGCCCAAAGTCTATCTGGAATGCATTAAGATGTTTTGGTAATTTTGTTCAATCATTAACAACGAGAAACAGAAACTTTAATAAAGAGTGACTTAGATCCATTTCTTTATTAATACAGTATTAGTAACAAAAGGATAATAATAATGATGAATCATTAAATATTTTCCAGGAAATCTAGCTCGAGTCGGACTAGAGGCATTGGAGTGTTGCAAGACGCCAACCAATTTCATTTTGCTATTAATAATTAACCAAGTGGGAGTTGTTGAAATGTGGTTAACAATTAATGTGCAAATGTCTAGTATCGAACCTGAGACCTCGGGATTGCACACATTACAAATGAGTATTAAGGAATAATAATAAATGTATTTTATATATTTATTATTAACACAAGAACTTAACGACCGTTAGTGTTTTCCGTTAAATGACTAACGACCGTTAGACGCAAATAAGGAAAGAAGTGTTTGTATACAATTAGGAAACAAGGAAAAGATTTAGGAAACCCCTTGGGCTTCTAAGATCGACCGGCCATGGGTTGGTTCGACCCAACCCTTTGCTTTTGCTCCAAGTTTCTAAGCTAGTATATATACAAACACAAGGGGTCTTGGTTTTCATAACTCTTGAACACACATTAAACACTAAAAGTTTTCTTCTCCTTTTTCTTGGTCTTGCCGATCGTATACCCTTCTCCAAGGGTCATAGGATCGATTTTTGTTAATCAAAAATTAATCTTGTGTTTTACTTGCATAACCTTGATACGGTTTAATTTGTGTGTACAAGAACGAGGTAACAACACACTACTGTTGTTATCAAGAGATCGATAAACAAAATGGTAAGGGGTTTATCATTGATCTAGATTAAATCATATTCAAGATTTATTGAAGTGCATCGGGTACGTTTTCTATTTATGTTTAAGTTAATAATTATGTGTTATACTAATTGTTTACATGCTTCCGCTATTATGTACTTTGATCATGGAGTTTTATGATTGTCATGAGTGTCAAATTCCAACAAGTACTGCGTGAACGAGTAACCAATTTTGAGACTTCTTCGAGATGCCAAATTATATTAGATTGGCGCCGGAACGAATGAGATCAGAAGAATGTTTTTTGAAGGTGAACTCCGTAAGGGAAAATTGGAAGAAAAAAAATCCTCTTTTGTTTCTTTTGGAGAAACCTGCAACTTTCATTTTATGCAATATTGTTGTGGATAAATATATAGTTTCATTACAATTTATGGCATATTCAACATTATCCAAAACGTGTACCTTTTGTTACTAACGACCAATAAGGTGGCCTTGTGGACTAGTGGTTAGGCATTTGATATCCCCAAAATGAAGAATATCCAGCCTCAAAACTCACACTCAAAACTCACGAATGTGAAATGAAGGATAAACTTGCATATTCATTCCTTTATTGAATAAAACTAAAGGCTATTTGTAGCCTTTACAAGAAAGTAGCAACAAAGTACTACTCCTCCTAAAGACCAGGTAACACATCGACCACTATCCTCACATGTTCTGTATCCATGAGATTCGGTCATACACTTTTACCAAGCATAAATATACTATTAACTAAAAACATAATGGCAAAGCATCACTGCTGCAAATAGCAACCCAACATATCTGCAGCACAAGGAAAATAATTTTACAACTTACATTTGGTACCCTTTAACATTTACTACTTTGCATAATAGGTCATTCCTTATAGCTCATGTTAGTGCAAACGTTACGACGTTTAATCTATACATTGTCTTTATATTTTAGTGATGACAAATATTTAACTTGTAATACATAACGTAAAGTGCACAAGTTACTCGTTTACACAAATCATCAATGCATGCACGCATCAACATCTCTCGACGGCTCAAGTCTGAGTCACTTAAGGTATGTACAAACAAGTTACCAAATTAGTTAAGTGATCAAAGAAATAATTTGTTCTTAAAACTCACATTTTCATAAATGTAACAAAACCTTTTTACAAAATTAAATTATACAAATTATTTTGTAATTATAAAGAAATGTTTTAATAAGAAAAATATTTAAATTTGAATTTTGAAATCCCCAACAGCTATTTTTCCCGCCCAAATAGATGACACCCACTACAGAAAAACATTTCACCACGTAAGGACAAAAACTGTCGTGAAGGTCCCTTAAACAGGTGACGGTCCCTTAAATATTTAAGGGACCGTCCCCCGCACCTCGAGCTGTCTATAAATACTGCACTATTTTCATTAGATTTTCTCAACCCTCTTTAGCACAAAACTTTCTGTTCTTTATCAATCCTTTATTTCACATTCTTTGATCACATTAACTTTTTTGAATCTTGTTTAAATGCAGTTCTTTCTTTCTTTTCTCATGAAGGGTGATTAAATATGAAAAGTGTTTTTATTGCTTAATTTTTATTGGAATGTTTTGTTGTTTGATTCGTACTAGTTTTGTTGGTTAAATGCACCTTGTATACTAGCTTGAAGGTAAATCTTCTCAAAAGACTTTGGAAGTGTCGGTGTTTTCTTTTCTAAGTCTTAGGCGTAGCAATGTCGTCTAGAACACGTGTTTTATGTGCATAAACAAGTTCTTTAAGTCCAATAAGTCACCAAATGAATTTATACTCAAAAAACGTGTTTTTGAGTACTGGTGACGGTCCCAAATATACGGGATGGTCCCTTAAATATTTATGGGACCGTCACAGTTTAAGGGACCTTCACTAGAACGGGGCCAACTTTGAAAATTCATATAAAAGCAATCGTAAGTCCGTAGGAGTCGTGCCACCCGCCATTTTAAAGGTAATTGAGTCTGCTTTCATTTAAAAATACTTTCAAGTATTGATTCTGTAACAACCGTGAAATTTTAGGTCATTATTTTTACTAATTTTAATTACTTAATTTTTCTTTTTTAAGTAAATTTACTTTTGCCGGGAAAGTTGCCTGCGTACGTCGTGACACGTACACTTAAATTCGTAATTTGACTAAGAATATGCCCAGTCTACCCGTTAATATGATTTATTTTCCACAACATACTTGTTTTCATATGGAATATTCTATTTTTTTTCATTTGTACGCGAAGTTTGCACTTTTTATGTTTTGCGTGTTTTTTGCTCGCGTTTTAAGCTTTAACGACATTATAACACTCCGGAAGGCTCGGAAAATATATGAAACATCAAATTTAGTCATTTTAAGCTAAATGTAATATCTTTATGAAGATATTACTTCTATGACATTTTATAAGTTTTAACTTCTAGGTTACCCGATAAACAAAAAAATCGCGTAAATCGTTACGTTCTTTAAGTTTTAAAGACCAACACTCACATACGCCTAATAATAAGCTACTAAGAGTCTAAATATTTGAAAATAAACCATTTTTACATTTTAAAAAGTTACCTCATTCTATTTCATCCGGTACTCGCATTTTTACGTTCTAAACTCCACTGTTCTACACTATACTTACAATTAAACATTACAAAATGTATGCTTATCATTTTTAACAAGAAAATAAAGATAATACCCTCCTTTTCACTCCCAAAACCGGCCACACATGGGGAACCACCCATTGGAAACACCAAAACCCATATTTACACTCTAACCTAACTCTTTACTCTTTCATCATTTAATTTTTTTTCATACATGCATCTCACCTTCACTCTCTCACACTTCACATACATTTCCTAGTGTTTTCAAGTTTTCTCTCCTCCTCCTTGCTCACCATGGCCGGCCACCACCATCACCACCACTCAACCACCATCAAAACCTTGTTATTTTACAACATTTAAGCCTAAAGAACTAACCTTGTTCATTCTATAACAAGTGTTTGGTCCCAAGCCCACCAAAATCGAATCTTGAAGATTATATACAACCTCAGCCCACTATTCAACATCATCATACTTGGATTTTCTTGAAGGTAGGTTAGGGTGCAAGACGTTTCATGTCTATCTTGCACCCGAAAAAGTCACAAAATTGGCGGACTTTTGATTCATATATATCTAAACTATGGCCTTTAACAGTTTTGTGGAAACCGTAGAGGAGGGGGTGAATAGGTTTCCATTTATAAACTTAAAACTTTTTGTATCAAACACCCGATCAAGTGTGACGTAATATGAAAAGTGTCAACAATGATTATGTAGCATCTAGAGATGAATATAGTAAACTACAACATATGCACAATCAAACCATGGCACATACATAATCAATCACGACATAAGCAACTAGCCACACAAACATATACGCAATGCAAATATAAATATAAAGCGATAACGAATGAAATGAAACTAAAAAGATAAGTTAGAAGGCACAAACCGAACACGGTGATTTATAGTGGTTCGGTCACGAAGCTCCTCTTCGCCCTACTCCACACCCCGAGTACCCAACTCGAGAGTTACTTCACTAGTCAACAAACTCCCTTTAGGCGGAGAAAACCGTACACGTCGCTTAACTTGTTTTCCGACACTAAGCTAAATGTCGAGTGCTAATCTTAGCTAGCACCAATCTACCACGATCTACCCGATCTACACCATACACGTTGCTTATCCTATTTCCGACACTAAGCTAGATTGTTGGTCCCTTTACACGCTTAGAGTTAACTAGAAAGTTAATCTATTTGTGTTTATGACTAATATAATGTTATGATTAATTCTAACAGTTATAAAACGTGAATATAAAAACTCAAGGTAATTTTCAACATTTAAATTCTTATTAGAAATGAATCACAGAATCTATACCCAAGTGTTTTGCGGAACAAACACTTGGGATTGAATAGACAAGGTATGGTTGTGTCTCCTATCTAAACTCAAGTTTTGCTTGAGTGGTAACAATGCGACCTCACTGAGCAATCTCAGGGATACGTTACTCTTTGTAGGAGAGAAGTTGTTTTGCAAAAGTCTAAGCTTTAATTGTACAAAACACACTCAACTTCTCTCCTTCTCAATCTATTTATACACAAGTATTCTGAGTAAAAGTAATTAAAATATTACAAGTTGTTGAGCAAGCGTGTCTGACAATTACAACAGTAATTGTCATTTCCAAGAACCAATAGAAATGGCCTATTAAGTCTTTAGGAGTGGTTGGTCTGACACTCCAAGACTTTAAGCCGTCTTAGGAAGGATTTCTTCCTAACAAGATAAGATTTGAACTTATCTTAAATACTTCCTAGATATTTCTGCCTTTCTTCTCAGGCACTTAGTTCTTCAAGACACGCTTCTCAGTTATCATTCATAATTACTTCATTGTTGTTGAGGAGACTGGGGTTCAGTGAGTTCTTGTCCAACACTCACTGAACCATCATCTTCTTCTTTGGCTTAAGTGCTACTTCAGGGAGAACCGCCTTCCTGCGTAGTGAATCCTTCTTCTTGAATTCGCCTTAAGCATCCTGAAGATGACTCACTGAGAGGCTGTTCTCTCAGTGACTTGAATTGTTCTCGGTTTAAGTTAACACTTAGTTAATTTGTGTCAAAATCATGTTTTAAGTATTCTTGGGTTTTTCATGACCCAACAATCTCCCCCTATTTGGATATAAATTATTCCTAAGTGTTTTGATCAGTAAGGAGTGAGCTAATGACTTCTCCTCATACTGAATGTACTAGAATGTAAATAAGGACACTGAAATAATAAAAACATCATCTTATTGATATCATTACAAGTCCTAACAAGCTAAGTACAAAAAGGGATAGTAGGGGAATTCAGGCAGATCTTTCAGTTCAACTTAATACCAAGGGCTTCAAGCTTGGGCTTCTTTGACTGCAGCTCTTGTTGGTCAGGGTGCTCATGGATTTTCTTTTTCAGATCTTGACAAAACTTCACATTTTTAGGACTCTTGAGTGGAGAGGCCATCATTAGAAAACCAAGCATTGCTTTAATCCCTGACAAGTCGATGTCACTCCACCTTTGGAAGGCTTTTTCTCCGAACTCATCAATGAAGAACAAACCTCTTTCAGGTTGTTCAATGACCATATTGTTCCTGAAAGGAACACCTTCAGGGAGAGCCCTATTGCAGTCAAGACCAGGAATCTTGATCTCAGGCTCAGCTTCAATCTTCTTTCTTTTTCTTGAAGAAGACTGAGAGGGAGCTGGTTGTGCTGAATCAGGAAGAAGAGATGGAGTGCCAAGTTCCTGAGGTGCAGCTGCCAATCTTTCGTACCTCAGACTCAAGGACTTCAACAGGCTAGGGACCACAACATTTGATTTCTTTGCTATTAATGGACCCAACTCATCCAATTCTGTGATCCCAAAGTCAGCGAATCTGAAGGGGGTATGAACATCAAAGTTTCTCATGTCAGCCCCTCTGTAGACAGTTACACTGGCAGGATTGGTGTTTCGATGAATATGAACATCAGTGATTGGTTCTGGCTTCAACCTGTTAGTCATATACCACTGATATTTCTTAATCCTGTTCTGCCTGATCTCTTCAGCCCTTTTATTCCTTTCCTCTCTTTTCTTCCTGAGAGTGATCATCTCCTCAGACTGAGCTTTTACAAAGGTCATACCACCCTCTCTTCCTGAAAGATCCTTAGCTTCAAGACCAATCTTCTCAGCCTCTTCATGAACAACCTTAATGATAGCAGGCTTGCTTACCTTTTCTTCCTCTTTTAACTTCTTCTTTGCTTCCTCTTCCTCTAGGTAAGCACTGAGTTCATCAGCTGAGAAGTGGTGAAGAACTCCAGCAATATCATACGGGATCTTGGGTGGTGATTCAGGATCCTTTGCTACCAAGCTTGATGCTGGTTGAGGCTCAGGTTCAGTGAGGATGCCTTTGCCTTTTTCTTGATGGGTGGAAGAAGCTTCAGGAATCTCCCCCTCAGTGTGAGAAGGAGGAGAAGGAGGTTTCTGGGTTTTGGAAGCATCAGGGACGCCAGTGTCTTTCTCCTCCTCAACTGTTGCTTGAGCCATGGTGATAGCAAGAGTTGGAGTCACTGGAGCAGCAGGACCCTTGAAACCCTGATAGATCTCAGTCATCATTGATTTGATGTCTTTCTCCCCCTCAACTGTTTCTTGAGCCATGGTGATAGCAAGAGTTGAGATCTTATTCTCAAGAGATGCCTGAGAAGCTTCGATGCCTGACATCCTTGACCTAAGAGACCATGCCAAGGATATTGAAGATTGTGCCCAAGTACCTAGATGTTTTTCCTGAAGACCCAAGGAAGTCCTGATTGAGTCCAATGAAGAGTTAAGACCCTGAATATTAGAATCCTTCAGTAAGCTGAGAAGATCACTGAATTCAGCTGATTGCTTCTGGTAAGTCTCAGCAGCCTGAAGGACCTTCTTGTTGAGTTTCAGGTCATCCTTGACAGCTATTTGAATAGTTCCAAGGCTTTTGGTGATGCCTTCAAGAGCAAGATTGGACTTCCTGAGATGAAGATCAATAGCTTTCAGGGAGTGATTGGTGTCAGAATGCATTTCGTTCACATCATCATGATAACTTTCAACATCTGCCTTCAGGTTGGCATAGTGAACAGCAGCTTCAGTGTGATGATCGAACATCTCTTCAGTGAGACCAGTGTAAAGAGCTCTATTGGTCTTGAGTAGGAACTTGACCAATTTTCTTTCAGTGAGGGGAAGAGAGTCATCATACTTTTTGAGGATGTCCCCAGTATCAGAAGAATCAGAAGATTGAGAACCTGACTCTTCACTTTGGCGTGGAGATGACTGATGTGATTGTTCAGGTTGTTCATTTTGTACATCAGTTTCCATATCCTCACCTGCCTCAAAAATTTCTTCTTCACTCTCTTCCCTGAGCTCTTCATCAGACTTAATAAAAGCCTGAAAGTCCCCCATGGACTCAATACCCAAAAATTCAACCGGCTCCTCTTTATAAAAAGACTCGCCTTTGGTTTGGTCAGGTCCTGACCCCGTTGTCATAATAACTGAGTGGGTTTGCTTAGCCTGACTAGCCATAATAACCGGGGTAACACCAGCCTGGCTTTTGGGGGCAGTTCCTGAGATAATTAGACTGCCTGAGGGGTTTATGGGTTCCGTATCAGCGGGTTGTTTCTTTCCCTCTGAGTCTTTGTCCCCCTTAGCACCTTCAACCACTGATGGGTGTTTTCCAGTGGTATCACTAGGTACTGATTGTGAAAGTTGGTGGACCCCCTTCCCATCAGGATTGTGCTGTCCTTTTGGGGATTTAGGGTCCTTTTCTCCCTGAGATCCTGAGGGTGATTGCTCAGGAACGTTAACGGGATGTGAATGTTTGTGGGTCCCCTTCTCAGTAAGGTAGTGCTGCCTTACCGAGGATTTAGAACCCTTTCCTCCCTTGGAAACTGATTGTTTTTTGACAGTTCCTTCATCAGGATGTGAGGGGGGAATGCTTCCTGATCCCTCTGACTTGTTTATGTCAGTTGGACCATGTGGAAGGGGTGTGCCTGAGGTCACTGAGGATGATTGCTCAGTGACCTCTGTTGGCTTTTGTTTTGAGGTCAAGAGGGACTCAGAAATGGGTGTCTCAGAGGTCTCGGCCTTTTTTAACCTCTTTTTAAGGTTTAGTTGGTTTTGAGGATCAGTCTCAGTGGCGAGTGGCTTGGGTCTAACCACCTGGCTGGACTGACCCTTCTTTGTCTTCTTCACCTTTTTGGTCGGTGAAGGAACTGGTGAGACAGCGTCTTTACCCTGAATGACTGATTGCATGTATTCAGTCAGGGCAATATGTGTAACCTCACTGATGCTACTAGTGAAGTTTGACTTGTGCAGGACGTCAGGCTTCGTACCTTCTGCATCAGTCCTCACGTAGTCAGAACCAAGTAGGTCCTGAAGCACACAGGAAACAAATCTAGGGTAGGACATATGCCTTTGCCTATGTTTTCCTGAGAGCTTAGCAACAAGGTCTCGGAAGATTATTCCTCTGATGTCAATTTTTGTACCCTCAAGGAGACTGAACAACATCAATTGTTGTGATGAGTTCAATTGTTCCGTAGAGGATTTATTTCCACCCAGGACCTGAATGACAAATGTCATCAGTATCCTCCAAATAGGATGGAACCATGTTTTGACTACTGGAGCTTTCTCCAATAAGCCCCCAGCAGACGTTGTAGGACGTCTGGGGTCGTGGGGTGCTAGAAAGATCAGTTCATTCTTTATGTCCTGATCAGTAGGGTTGGGCTCAAACACTTCAGCAAAGTCAAGGCCTGTGGCTTTGATGAAGGTTGAGTAGTCAAAGGAGTGGGTTTTACTCCCATTCATCACCGTGAAGGTGATGATTGACTCTTTGGTGTCTTTGGGGCTGGTAGCCACAGCCGTACACCAGAATTCCCTCAAATAGTCATGGTAGATGACTGAGGGGGTGTGGGTGAAAGCTTTTGCAAGAAAACAATTACGAAGAAATTTCTTAACGTTCTTGTAGGCTGGGTAGATTTGTGGATATGAGAAATTTCCCACCACATTGTTTTTGGTGAGGTCAACACCCTCCAATGTGAAATCCACATTAGGGGCGTATTTCACAGCTTTAGAAGAAGCCATTTGTGGGTAAGTCTGGGTTTGACTAAGGTTTATGGGTTTCTAAAGCTTAAGAATACACACACAATTTGTTTTTGAGAATTAAAAATGGCAGAGTTTTGCTTAAGATTCTATAAAAACGTGTGTGTGTTTCTTTTGGTTGGGTTATTTATAGGGAAGTGGAGATGGGGGTGTTTTAGGCATTTGAGCGGTTTTAATTTATTCAAAAAAAATTAAAGGAAACTGTTTTGAATAATATGTTTTGGGATCCGCATTTAATGCCAACACTCCACTTTCCTGGTTTGGCGCAACAGTCAAGGTGAACAGTTGAGCAGTTCTGCAAAAGTGTAATTTGCAGAGATGAGTCATCACATTTCTGTAATGTGATTGGAGAGGCATTTAATGCCAAGTGGGTATGTGGTGGCCCAAAGGTGGAAGCCAGAAAGGCAAAAAGAACATATATTCTTAAATTAAATATGAGTTCAGTTACCAACCTCGGACATTTACTAACTAGATACTTAGAGCATTTAAGTCAGTATTTAATGTCACCTTTCAGGACCCTGAATGACTTTTCATTCAGTGATGGTTTTCAGGGACTTGAGATTAGTCACTGATGGTTCAGGAATATGGAATGATTCCTGAGCTCCAAGGATTTAGGAACTTGGGTTTAGTTCCTGAACCCTAAAGATTTCAGGAACTTGGGTTTAGTTCCTGATGTTGAGGATTCAGTGATTTGTTTTCACTGATGTACACATTGAGTCAGGGACCTGAGGTTATAAGAATTTACACTTCAGTTGGAAAGAATCAATCAGTGGACTGATTCTCTATATCCAACATTCCTAATTCAGCTTTCAGTCTTGTGAAAGTTGGTTCATCCAAAGGTTTGGTGAAGATATCAGCTAACTGATATTCAGTAGGGATGAAGTGTAATTCAATGTCACCATTCATGACATGGTCCCTGATGAAGTGATATCTGATATCAATGTGTTTTGTTCTCTGATGAAGAACAGGGTTGTTGGATATTGCAATTGCACTTGTGTTATCACAAAAGATGGGTACCATCTTATACTGAATTCCATAGTCACTGAGTTGACTTTTCATCCAGAGTACATTTGCACAACAACTAGCTGCTGCAACATATTCAGCCTCAGCTGAGGACAAGGCAACTGATTGTTGCTTCTTAGCACTCCAACAGACTAGTTTCCCACCAAGTATTTGGCAAGAGCCTGAGGTGCTTTTTCTGTCCATGTTGCATCCAGCATAGTCAGAGTCTGAGTATCCTTTAAGATCAAGGCCTGAGCATTTTGGATAATATAATCCAAGGTTTGGAGTGCCTTTCAGGTACCTGAATATCCTTTTCACAGCAGTGATATGAGATTCTCTTGGGTCAGATTGATATCTGGCACATAGACATACTGAGAATTGGATATCAGGCCTTGATGCAAGTAGATACATCAGTGATCCTATCATTCCTCTAAAGAGAGTTTGATTTACTGGTTTACCAGTGAGATCAGGACCAAGGTTGTTTGGGGGAACCATGGGAGTCTTGACTGAGGCACAGTCACTGAGTTCATACTTTTTCAGTAGGTTCTTAACATACTTCTCTTGACTGATAGTGGTTCCTCTATCAGTCTGCTTGATCTGTAGACCAAGGAAGTATGTCAGTTCTCCCATCATGCTCATTTCAAACTTCTTTGCCATTATATTTTCAAATTGTTTGCAAAGTTTGAAACTTGTTGAGCCAAAGATGATGTCATCAACATACACTTGTACTAGTATGACATCATTATTTGTCTTATAGATAAACAATGTGTTGTCTATCTTGCCTCTGACAAATTTGTTTTGGATTAAGAAGGCTGAGAGAGTCTCATACCATGCCCTGGGAGCTTGCTTCAGTCCATAAAGGGCTTTGTTAAGCTTACAGACATGATCAGGAGACTTATGGCTTTCAAATCCAGGAGGTTGCTGAACATAAACTTCTTCTTTCAGTGAACCATTTAAGAATGCACTTTTAACATCCATTTGGTACACCTTGAAATTCATGTATGTAGCAAAAGCAAGGAAGATCCTGATGGCTTCCATCCTTGCTACTAGTGCAAATGTTTCTTCATAGTCAATGCCTTCTTGTTGATTATAGCCTTTGGCTACAAGTCTGGCTTTGTTTTTAATGACTATGCCATTTTCATCAGTTTTGTTTTTGAATACCCATTTCATGCCAATGACTGAGACATTCTCAGGACATTTGACCAAGGTCATTACCTTGTTTCTGTCAAATTGTTTCAGTTCATCATGCATGGCCTGAACCCAACTTGGATATGTAAGTGCTTCTTTAACACTTTTGGGTTCAATTGTGGAAATGAAGTCCACAAATAAGCATTCATTGGCTGAGGCTGCTCTTAGACTAGCAGCCATGCTTCTGGTGAGCATGCCTTCAGTAGACTCTCCAATAATATTGACAAGTTCAATGTCCTGAGACCTAGTCCAACTTTCTTGAGGTCCTAGATACTGATTTGAACTTGTGGAGGCCTGATTGGGTAGAGGGGTTGGTTCTGGAGTAGACACATGATCATTGATTGGATCTTGAGTGTCTACTAGATCACTGAGATTGTTTGGTTCTTGATCATTTTGAACAGACTGATTAATATCATCAGTGTTTGTATGTGCCTCAACAAACTCAGTGATGGTTGGGTTAGGTAGGTTGTGAGGGATTATGTAATAGGAGAGGTTAGCATCATCTTGATACTGAGTAGAAGGATTGTTTTCAGGAAGATATTCATTAGGAGGATATCTTGAAGAATTATCAATTCCTATTTCTTCTACTGAGGCAGTTGAGAACCTGATTGCATCAGTGCTCTCATCAAAGGTAACATGAAATGTTTCCTCAGTCTGCTGTCTCCTTGTGTTGAACACTCTGAATGCTTTTGAGACCAGTGAGTATCCCAGGAAGTATCCATCATCAGCTTTTGCATCAAATTTCCCTAAGTGATCCTTGTGATTATGAATAAACACAGGACACCCAAAGACATGAAAGTAGCTGATGTCAGGGATTCTTCCTTTGAATAGCTCATATGGGGTTTGATGCGTGGTTTTGTAACCTTACAACAGGTTTTACCTCTCGAGGGATCTCAAGAGGCTTACAACCCCACCAGGCAGTGTACCTAACCGATGTAGTATAGTGTAGTGGTAAGTACGGGGGATTGATCGTTCTCCACAGGGAATAGTGTTCGTTAGGTGTGAAAGGCTACTCTAATTAGGTCTAAGGGTTGAGGAAGATTCTTTTTATGTTTTTATAATTTTTTATGAAAGCAAGTAAAATCTCGGGTTTGAAGGAGTGGGCGGAATTAGTTGCTAGTCAACTAACCCAAATTACTACGAATGCAATAAAATAAAATAACAAAAAAATGAAAATGTGGTGAGAAACTTATGTGTAGAGAAATGTGTTTACTTAGATTTCCTTACTCCCTAACTATCTTTTACCGGTTAATTAGTGTGTATTAGTCGCGTGGATGACGGGTGTATTCCTTAATCCCATTCGTGGGGTGGCGTACTTACTTCCCCAACTCTACAAACTCCTACTTCACTCCTATGTCGAGCCAGCTAGGAAGCTCCTAACATGGGATCACTAGAATTCGCTTGTGCATTAAATACAACCATAAAAACCTTTAGTACGCATTTGGTTCATGTTTCTTAAGACGTTCAAGCAAGTTACCGAATAGGAAGTTAGCCAGTTTTCTTAAGCCTAACATAGATAAACAATCATCCAATACAACTAACAACACACTAATAACCAATAATCAATAGCTAGGTTTCATTAGATCTAAGCAAACACAAGATAAATCTAGCCTAACATGTTAATCAAAAGACAAGAATAAGATAAAATCAAACAACACATAGACATATTGAATGATTAATTGATAACTTATCTTCAATGTAACATGGAAGATCTCAAGGCAAAAAGCCTTGAAAAAGGAGCTAAATTCGTCTTAGGGTTTTCTCCCAAAATTCCACACACTAAGCTCTCCCTTATGACAAAAAATTAGAAAACTATATATAGATTTTTGGATCTGACGGCGTCACCTTATGGATTGTGACGCCGTCACCTCGCCGCTTCTAGGGTTCCCGGATGACCTTCTTGACGCCGTCCCTCTTTAGCTCTTAAAAAATCCATTCTGGCTTATCAAGGCTTGACGCCGTCGAACCTTGAACGTGACGCCGTCCCCTTTTGATTTAAGCCGTGACGCCCTTGATCAGGTTAAAGCGTGACGCCGTCAGAATTCACATGCTATTTTCACTGGCTCATCATGAGTAAATTTCACGTCCACTTTTTCTTGCCAAGGCATGACGCCGTCTGGGGTAAAATGTGACGCCGTCAAAGGTAACTTTTAGCCGATTTTTGAGACTTTGCCGTTTTCTTCACTTTCATGCTCCAAAAACGTCCAAAATGCCTCCTTTTCCAGATTTCTCCTCAAAAGTACCTAAAATGACAAAAGGAACGATTTAGGGCAATATTTGATCAAATAAATACGATTTAGGGCTTAAATGACCCCTTAAAAGCGGTACACTTTTCGCTTCATCAAATACCCTTACACTTGAGATTTGCTTGTCCTCAAGCAAATGCGCTTTTATTCTAATCAAAATACAAGTTAGGGGTCATTTAATGCTAACATAAAAGTAATTACAACAAATATTCGTTCCACTTCAATCATAATAAGCACGGAGATTATAAACTAGCACCTCACAAGTAGTGTTTAGATACTCACATCTCTCAAGTGTCATCAAAATAAATCTCATAAATGAAAACGGATAATATCTCTCACTACCTGTCATAGCAAATAGATTACCATAGGCTTGGGAAAGGATCGAAAACCTCTTCCACTAGGCGTAAGCACCTAAGATAAACTATCAAAGAGGGCTTTTAAATGGGTTATACCGTTAGGTGTAGGGAAAAGGAAAACACGGTTTTGTTGGATAAGGGATATTTTACTGGTGGCGAGTTAAAAATCTTGATCAATTACATGTACTATACAATGTTGCTAAGCCAAGACTCGACTCGAATTAAGCAAATGAAAGAAAATAACAAAATAACAAAAACATAAAAATAAACATAAAATGAAACGGGATGGTAGTCCGTATGTTTTTTTTTTCTATTTTTCATTTTCTCATTTTTTGTATTTTTCTTGATTTTTTCGATTTTTTTTTTTTTTTTTTTTTTTTTTTTTTTTTTTTTTTTTTTTTGCATACACTCTTGCCCTACCATCCAAAATAATACATCATAGGGGCATTGCATCCCCCTTACACTTGAACTTTTACATAACTTTACAAATACTAATCTAATGACTCGAATTAAGATAATTGAAAAACTTGGAGTACTTTTAAAACACTTAGCACATATGGGGGTAATAAATGATGTTCTTCCCCATTACTCCATTACACTAGTACTTTACCCATGAGTCCCAATCGTCCCAAAACAATATGTACAAGGATATGACTCGACTTAGCAACCATGTAATCAACTAGATAATTAACTTGGGTTTAAACAAATGTTGTAACAATAATGCACTAAAGATGAGTGCATACAAGGTAGGCTAAGGCGATTTGGGTGTACATTTAAGTGGGGTGTAACAAATTCTTCCTTTAAGTAAAATGCTTAAAGGTTGAAACGAAAAGATAGGCTTTGAGGGGTATACTATGGGTATCGTGCACTAAAAATGAGTACAACGCAAAGGGTGTGGGAGAATTACTTGACCAATGTAGCCAATGTAATTATAACAAAAACACAGGTGTAAAACAGTGGGTTAATCCTAATGCCTCTTATCATGTAGTAAATCTAACTACACGAATGTAGTCTCACTTGTGGCCTTGGAATGGTCCTAACGCAAGTTCTAGAATCTAAGTGCTACCGGTACACACATCATAGCATAAATGCTTTTCCTACCAATTCTAGGGGTGAACCTCACATATTTGGGGGTGGAAAATTTTTTAGTGGTACGGTTTTTGTGCTAGTCATATAATTCCTATCCATGAGACGCTCATTAGAACTAAAGTTTCACTCCTAAATGTTGTAAAAAATTTTAAATTTGGCACTAAAATTGCCCTAACAGGTATTTATCTCAGTTTTATTACACATCTACCATCAAACAAACAAAAATCAAGCGCAATTGTATTCTCTAAAAATCGTATTTTTACCCCCCCTTACACTTAAGATGAACATTGTCCCCAATGTTCAAATAACAAATGTAAAAGCATAAAGTAAAAGAATGAAATCAAATACTCCCCTGATTCGCTCGGTGGATAATGAAGTTACACGGTTAGATCTTCTTCCAAGGTAATGTTGAAGCTCCATGACTAATGCATCGCCAAAAGCTTGATCCAACAAACATTTCCTTGTCCAAAATAACCTGTTAAACCTGAGAAAACAAACACGAAAACCTGCATAACATCGGCGGGATAAACTCTATATATAAGGATATAATGCTTGTGGAATGATAATTTTGCAGATTCCTGGAGATTATAAGTTGGAGATTTAATAAAAACTTTTTATGAAAACAAAACTTTCAAAAATTTCTGAAAATTAAATCTGACGCCGTCAGGTTATAAACCCTGACGCCGTCAGAAATGACCTGACAAAAATTCTCATTTTAAGTTTCCGGAAAATTTCTGGAAAAACCTTTACCTTACTTCCTGGAAATCCTGCAAAACATCACTATGACTCGATACAAGCATTTGACTCAAACAAATACTAATATGTATGTTCATTTATTATTATTACGATTCATGTTCATTTGTGTTCTAATAAACCGATTTAGATTTCCCTTACACTTATCTTTTGCAAAATACCTTTATATGTAGTTAAGACAAAGTTAAAAACAAAATAAAGCATTTTCACAAATTAGTTTTGAGCATGAATCAATAAGAATAAAAATTAAACATACATACGGAAACAAATAAAATCAAACAAACAAATAAATAAACACACAAAGCAAATAAAGCTTGGGTTGCCTCCCAAGAAGCGCTGTTTTTTGTTCGAGTCATGAGCCTGACTCTACCCTTATTTAATGGATAAAGGAGAGGTTTTCCCTACACTTAGGATTAAGTGCGGGTGATAGTAGCGATACACACCAGCTCGGTAGGAGTATGCCACGTGAGGAAAGAGTGGTGGATGAATTATATGCTCAAAGGGGTGTGCTCCTTTCATCATAACCTTGCCTAGTTCACTTTGGTCAATGGGTGATTTTGAGTTTCCTCCTAAAAAGGGATCATCTTCTATCAACTTCGAGAGACTCCTAGTTGGGAATCCATCTTGACCTAATAAACCCGGTTTAAACCCATAATGTTTCTTGTGATCAATCATGAATGGGTGATGTAAGTATGTAAGGTCATGGTTCACTCCTATGTTAGCTTCCACTCCACATGGCCTAGAGTCTACTACCTTAATCTTAACATTACCCGGACTACATGGTTTGATGGGTGGATCGGGACCTAATTCAATTCCTAAGTTATCTAAGGATGGAAGATTAGGTAACGGTTTTGGTTTAGGCTCCGGTTCATCAAAACTAGGAACTTCCATAGAACTAAAAGAAAGGTTATGACTACAAGTATTCAAACCTATTTCTTCTAGTTTTGTTTCTTCCAAAGGTTCTACTTCAATTGGGGTTCCCATAGTCCCTTCTACTTCTTCCGGGTAAGTCACGGGCGGTGTGTATGCCTCGAATGATGGTAGGACTTGTGGGGTACTTTGTAGGTTTGTGTTATTTACCTCATCATTCCTTGTGTCAAGATCACCTATATCCTCATCATGTGTTTTAGTAGAATCTAACCCTAACATTTTCCCTAGTATCTCAAGTGCTTCTCTAGGCATCTCAACTTCTATATCCGAATCATAAGGATCATCCTCAATATTCTGACTGCTATATTCAAATTGCCCAAAAGATTCATCATGTGTTTCTTGAGATTCATCGTCATCGATCATAAAACCTAGGTCTTTTTGATTAATGTGATCATGTTCGGCTAAATCCTCCATCACATCAAGGTCACCTATGTGTTTGTTTTGTACTATGGCATTACATGACATCCACTTAGGTATCTCAACACTAACATATTCATCCTCAAACAAACTTGTTTCATGATCCTTGAAATCTGTGGTCAATTGACTTGTACTAAAGTTTGTTGGGTTGTCTACTATATAATAATATTGGGCACAATTCTCAATAGCTTCCCATGCTTCCTCAGCACTTAATTCCCTAAGATCCCTGCCGGCAATATGGTAAATGTCCCTTTGGGCATGTTGGTCGACATGATTGTAAAAGATTTGAGTTAGGGACCAAAAATCGAAGTTATGATGAGGGACTTTTTGGAGTAAATATTTAAAACGAGTCCATGCATCATAGAGAGGTTCATCTTTATGTTGTTTAAACAACAAGATGTCATATGGAGTGGGTGAATTACGTGGTTGGTAGTATGGTGGATTCGCGTTCTCCATAATGGTGAACGGAAGAGTCAATGGAAATTACGAACAAACACACAAAGAAAAATAGATAGACTAAAGAAATCCTAGAAAAATAAAATAAAAATCTCACTAGAAAGGAATCTAGTGAGTAGACCTAATAAAATAAAAATTCAACCTAAACAATAACTATTCCCCGGCAGCGGCGCCAAAAACTTGATGCGTGGTTTTGTAACCTTACAACAGGTTTTACCTCTCGAGGGATCTCAAGAGGCTTACAACCCCACCAGGCAGTGTACCTGACCGATGTAGTATAGTGTAGTGGTAAGTACGGGGGATTGATCGTTCTCCACAGGGAATAGTGTTCGTTAGGTGTGAAAGGCTACTCTAATTAGGTCTAAGGGTTGAGGAAGATTCTTTTTATGTTTTTATAATTTTTTATGAAAGCAAGTAAAATCTCGGGTTTGAAGGAGTGGGCGGAATTAGTTGCTAGTCAACTAACCCAAATTACTACGAATGCAATAAAATAAAATAACAAAAAAAATGAAAATGTGGTGAGAAACTTATGTGTAGAGAAATGTGTTTACTTAGATTTCCTTACTCCCTAACTATCTTTTACCGGTTAATTAGTGTGTATTAGTCGCGTGGATGACGGGTGTATTCCTTAATCCCATTCGTGGGGTGGCGTACTTACTTTCCCAACTCTACAAGCTCCTACTTCACTCCTATGTCGAGCCGGCTAGGAAGCTCCTAACATGGGATCACTAGAATTCGCTTGTGCATTAAATACAACCATAAAAACCTTTAGTACGCATTTGGTTCATGTTTCTTAAGACGTTCAAGCAAGTTACCGAATAGGAAGTTAGCCAGTTTTCTTAAGCCTAACATAGATAAACAATCATCCAATACAACTAACAACACACTAATAACCAATAATCAATAGCTAGGTTTCATTAGATCTAAGCAAACACAAGATAAATCTAGCCTAACATGTTAATCAAAAGATAAGAATAAGATAAAATCAAACAACACATAGACATATTGAATGATTAATTGATAACTTATCTTCAATGTAACATGGAAGATCTCAAGGCAAAAAGCCTTGAAAAAGGAGCTAAATTCGTCTTAGGGTTTTCTCCCAAAATTCCACACACTAAGCTCTCCCTTATGACAAAAAATTAGAAAACTATATATAGATTTTTGGATCTGACGGCGTCACCTTATGGATTGTGACGCCGTCACCTCGCCGCTTCTAGGGTTCCCGGATGACCTTCTTGACGCCGTCCCTCTTTAGCTCTTAAAAAATCCATTCTGGCTTATCAAGGCTTGACGCCGTCGAACCTTGAACGTGACGCCGTCCCCTTTTGATTTAAGCCGTGACGCCCTTGATCAGGTTAAAGCGTGACGCCGTCAGAATTCACATGCTATTTTCACTGGCTCATCATGAGTAAATTTCACGTCCACTTTTTCTTGCCAAGGCATGACGCCGTCTGGGGTAAAATGTGACGCCGTCAAAGGTAACTTTTAGCCGATTTTTGAGACTTTGCCGTTTTCTTCACTTTCATGCTCCAAAAACGTCCAAAATGCCTCCTTTTCCAGATTTCTCCTCAAAAGTACCTAAAATGACAAAAGGAACGATTTAGGGCAATATTTGATCAAATAAATACGATTTAGGGCTTAAATGACCCCTTAAAAGCGGTACACTTTTCGCTTCATCACTCATATGGGGTTTTCCCATGTCTCTTGACAATGATGGATCTGTTTTGTGTATAACAGGCAGTTTTGACTGCATCAGTCCAAAAATGGTTGGAAAGGACTGATCCACATAGCATTGTCCTAGCAGCTTCAATGAGTGTTCTATTTTTCCTTTCAGCAACACCATTTTGTTCAGGTGTGTATGGAGAGGAAAAGTTTTGGGAAATACCTTTCTCATCACAGAAACATTCAAGTTCATAATTTTTGAACTCAGTCCCATTGTCAGTTCTAATCTGTTTGACCTTAATGTCATTTTGATTTTCAATGTTCCTGACAAAGGACATGATTGTTTCAGCTGCCTGACTCTTTTTGATCAGGAAGAATACCCAAGTGTATCTAGAGTATTCATCCACTATGACCAGAGTATACTTCTCATGGTTAATAGACCTTGGACTGATAGGTCCAAATAGATCCATATGGAGAAGATGTAGGCAGTTCCTGATGGAAAAGTTGGTTTTGGTTTTAAAGGATGCTCTGTGATGTTTACCTTTTTCACAAGCTGAGCATGGTTTATCCTTTGAAAACACAAGTGATGGTAAGCCAAGGACCTTGTTTTGTTTTACAAGATCGTTTATGTTTTTAAAGTTCAGGTGGGTGAGTCTCTTATGCCAAAGCCAGATGAGTGTATCAGTGGCTTTAGCAAAGAGACAAGTTCCATCCTGAGTTAGACTGGACATGTCTAATACATAAACATCTTGTCTTCTTGGTGCAATGAGGACAATTTCCTTATTTGCATTGAAGATGGTTCCTTGCTTATCATCAAACTGAACTATGTATTTTGCATCACATAGTTGACTGACACTAATCAGATTGTACTTAAGACCATTTACATAAGCAATCCTAGTAAAGACAATACCATTGCAGTTTACTAAACCATAACCTCAGTGAGACATGATGAATTATCAGCAAATATCACTTTGGGTCCTGGTTCTTCCACATATTTATGCAGACACTCCTTAACACCAGTCATGCTCCTTGAACATCCACTGTCTAGATGCTAAATAGGATCCCAGGCATGCTTCTGCACAAATAGTAAACTGGGTCAGTTCTTTCTAGGACTCCATTTCATGGAGGGTTTGGTATTGTAGGTCTTTATGAAAGTATTAATTGATTCATGGTCAGTGGTTGAGTGGACTGAGCTACCACATGTTTTGCATTTAGTCGCTGGGGTAGCCTCAGTAGTCTGAGAGGATTGTTTATTTATTCCTCTTCTTGATTGAATGACCTTCTCTTTTCTCGAGGATTTCTGAGTGGAACTTCCACTAGATTCACAGTGTTTGTCATATTGACAATCCTCAGGGTGATGGTCATTGAATCCACACAAAGTGCAAGGTGGAAAAGGCTTGGCCTTTTGCTTCTGTTTCTGCTTAGAATCAGAAGGGTAGTTCAGGCACTGAGCCTTAAGTCCTGAAAAGTTTGACATGACTGAGCATTGTTTATGATCAGAGGTCCTGTGATCTTCCTTTTTGCAAATCATGCAATAAAGGACTCTATAGCAATCATCAGTGAGATGATTTGTATAGTTGCATAGCTCACATCTTTTCAGGGGTTTTGTGGGTTTGGGTTTGGTCTTTGAGGAAGCTGGTTTTTGTTCCTTCTTGGATTGAGAGGGTTTCTCAGAAGATGCAATCTTCTCTCCCAGCTTCCTGACCATTTCAGCCAACTGATCAAATTTTGAATCAGGGCTTTGGGTTGTTACTTCAGAAGGGACTGAAGTTGATGAGTCATCAGTATTTACTGAGACATCAAGGTTTGCTCTTTTCAGGATGGTTGTTCCCTTTCCTGATCTCTCCTTTGGAGAGTGGGGTGAGAAGACCATTGGTGGGAGGCCTAAGTTAGGTGCAGCACCCTGAAGGGTATTTAGTGGAGGAAGTGGTGGGTATGATTCTGATTCTGACTCATTCACAAACTCAGTGATACTGAGTTGTTCAGTGAGTTCAAGCTTACTGAGTTGTTCAGTAAGTCCAAGCATATTTTTCAAGGCCTGACTTTCAGGAAGCAATATCTTTCCAGTCTCAAAGTTTGGTAACTTACTGACTGGGTTGTCCCTGACAATCCAGTCATTTGACTTGGAAAGCATTTCTTGCTCAAAAGATATGCCAGCTGGAACAAAGTTTAGTTCACTGTGACTCACATTGGGATCAACCATATAAGGGTCAATTCCAATGGTTTTCTGAGAGATAAATCCCACAGTGTCAAAAACCTTGGGGTTCTTCTTGGTCCAACTTTGGATAACAGCCTTTTCTTTGTTAAGTTCAGTTTGAAGGGCTTGGTTTTGTTTCAAAATCTCAGTGTTCTGAATTTGTAGAGTTATTGTTTCTAGTTTGGCTTGCTTTAGTACAAGCAGTTCATCTCTACATTTATTCAATTCTGACACAATATTGTTATATTTTGAAAACAGGTTAAGCCTTTGTTCCTCAACAAACTTTAGATCAACACAAATATAATTCATGTAAGACTGCCAATCAGAATCATCATCCATAGAAAGTAAAGTATTTACCTTCTTCATGGTGATGTTGACCCATTCTCCATTCCTAGCATGGCTTTTTCCCACAGCCACCTGATCCTCTTCAGAAAGTGCCATCAGTGCACTAACTCTTATTTCCTCATCTGAGGAGACCTCTTCATCATCCCAGTCATATGCTTCAGCTACTAAAACCTTGTTCTTTGTATGAATAGGTTTAGATGTTTGAGCAGCGAGGCAATAAAGGGTTAGTTTCAAGAAGTGCAAGTTTAGCTTTGATTTTCCTATATTTTGTTTCAAAATCCTTTTGACCCTTGTTTTGAAATTGTTGGGTGGACTGAAACATTTTAGGTTGAAACTTGCTAGTTCCTGAGGAACTGTTTCCTGAAAATTTGTAAGAGGGTTCTGAGATGTTTTTAGAGTAACAGTCCCTAGCAAAATGACCCTTTTTACACATTTAAAGCATTCTGTGGTCTCATTTGCTTTTGGTTTTGAAAAATTGGACTGATTTCTTTTGATGAAACGTCTTGAACTAGCAAGGAGTGCCCTTTCTTGGAATTCCAAGTTCAAGTCGTTCAGGTACTCCTCACCAGTCCTTTCATCAATTTCATCTTCAGAATCCTCTTGAGAATCCTGCACAACACCATTAGAATAGAAAGCAGTTGATATGGGTGTGGAGGTTAAGGCCTTTTTGGACTCAAGAGCTTTTGAGTCAGGGTATCTCCTTGAGATCAGGTTGTCCTCATAGACAAACTTCCCATAAATTTCAGGGAGCTCAAGGGTCTGAATGTGGTTAGCATTCCTCAGGCCTTGTGAGAAGTTGAGCCACTTCTCAGGGAGACTGTTGACAAAGCCAACATTTGTCTCATGCTTAGACAGTACAACACCATCATTTGATAATTCATTTATCAAAGTCTTGTATCTGGTGTAGGTCTGTGAGAGACTTTCAGAGTTTTTTGCCCTGAAAGTATTATACTCAAGTTTAAGGTCCATGACCCTATTTTCCTTGGTATCTGAGGGACCCTCAAAGCTGTTTACCAAGTCATCCCAAGCTTGCTTGGCTGTTAGACAGTTGATGACTGATTCCATTATATCGTCAGGAAGACATGATATAAGGATGCTTTTCAGGCGTTGGTCTTGATTGACCACCCTCCTCTCATCTATGGTCCATTGGGCCTCAGGCTTATTTAGCCCTGCGGCAGTCTTAGGGACAAATGGGCCATCCCTGATACAGGTGATGTAGTAGGGTTTCATACCGGTAAGATAGCAAATCATACGCTTCTTCCATTTGCTAAATTTCCCAGCTTCAAGTCTGGGTGCAACAGCGGAGTAGCTGCCACCCTTTTTGTCGACTAGCTGGGGTACATTGATATCAGCCATAGTAGGATCTTGGTTTTAAAAACCTAGAGCACTCTTGGTTAGTTTAAAAAGATTTTATAAACCAGAGGCTCTGATACCACTTGTTGCTCCCTTTACACGATTAGAATTATCCTATTTCGGACACTAAGCTAGATTGTTGGTCCCTTTACACGCTTAGAGTTAACTAGAAAGTTAATCTATTTGTGTTTATGACTAATACAAAGTTATGACTAATTCTAACAGTTATAAAACGTGAATATAAAAACTCAAGGTAATTTTCAACGTTTAAATTCTTATTAGAAATGAATCAAAGAATCTATACCCAAGTGTTTTGCGGAACAAACACTTGGGATTGAATATACAAGGTATGGTTGTGTCTCCTATCTAAACTCAAGTTTTGCTTGAGTGGTAACAATGCGACCTCACTGAGCAATCTCAGGGATACGTTACTCTTTGTAGGAGAGAAGTTGTTTTGCAAAAGTCTAAGCTTTAATTGTACAAAACACACTCAACTTCTCTCCTTCTCAATATATTTATACACAAGTATTATGAGTAAAAGTAATTAAAATATTACAAGTTGTTGAGCAAGCGTGTCTGACAATTACTGTTGTAATTGTCATTTCCAAGAACCAATAGAAATGGCCTATTAAGTCTTTAGGAGTGGTTGGTCTAACACTCCAAGACTTTAAGCCGTCTTAGGAAGGATTTCTTCCTAACAAGATAAGATTTGAACTTATCTTAAATCCTTCCTAGATATTTCTACCTTTCTTCTCAGGCACTTAGTTCTTCAGGACACGCTTCTCAGTTATCATTCATAATTACTTCATTGTTGTTGAGGAGACTGGGGTTCAGTGAGTTCTTGTCCAACACTCACTGAACCATCATCTTTTTCTTTGGCTTAAGTGCTACTTCAGGGAGAACCGCCTTCCTGCGTAGTGAATCCTGTCACACCCCAAAAATGGCGCAGCGGAATGACATTTACGGGGTATGACTTCATAGTTAAGAACACAAGGTGTCACAACGGAGAAACACTACATGCATAACATACAATAGATAATAGTCGCAAACTCCCACAACCGGGATAAGTACAACATCCAAGATATGCATAAGTCTCAAAGTTAAACAACATCACTAGGGAATATCCAAATGCAACTCCACGAGATATTACCCGGGAGGGTCTTGTCTTAAGTCTTGCTAAGCCAGTCAATACTAAACCTTCTAAGCAGCTTCAATAACACCTGAAAATGGTACTCGAAAACGTCAACATAATGTTGGTGAGCTCGTAGGTTTAAAAGTGAAACCGCTGAGCTGTGATGTCATAGTGTAGGACAAAAGTGAGCATGATAACCAATTATAAGCACAAGTCAAACTACATAATGTCGAAACCAAATAATGTCGCGCCAACTGAACCTGCCACGGTTGCACACATAAACATACACTGTGGGGAGCTACCCCGATAGATCTATCATATTGTTTCGGCTCTCGAAAGAGTTAACAGTTGCGCATCAATGTACACACAGTCAAACAAATTGTAGCACATAATTGTATCAACACACACATAATGTCCAAAATCATGAAAAACAGTATAATCACAGCATGAAAACAGTTAAAATATCATTTGAGTACCATTTTCCCCCAAGGAAAAACATATGAAAAAGGGGCTACGAGAACTCACCTCAGAAATAGTCGTGAAATCACAAGCAGTTCAAATAGAGTGCGGCACCGACACGCGACCTAGATTAGTAAAGTATGCTTTAGTCCATAGTTCAAGTTTCAAGGATTTCAATTATTCCAAAAGTTTATGTTGGTGTTGCTGTGTGTGGCAGCATTTAAGTGAAAACCAAGTTTTTAATATTTAAAGTTGTTGGCTCGTCGGGTTGTACGAACGTACAAAAGAATAGGAAATGATGACTCTTGATTTAAAAATGCTTGGAAAGATACGCACGAAGGATAAGAATTATGAAATGTCGAAGGGAACGATTTATAAGACAGTTGGTATTTAAATAATTGTACGAGTATATATATTTATAGTTATACGTATATATGCATGTGAATAAAATATATAGAATTGGAAAAGTTTTACTAATATAAAAAAAGTCATAAGGTTTTGAAACATAATATCCTCATTTGTTTTTGTATAATCATTTTTAGTTTAATAAGTTATAAAAATATATCATTTAATTAGTTACGAGTTATCAATTTAATCGTATATTAAATGTCGATACTAAAATTGAGGTCGTTCTATTTTAAACCTTTTTCATGACACATGTATATATTCCTACATATTGTTTAGAAATTAAGTGTTGGAATTTATATGTCTCGCAAGGTCTTATTTTAAAACAAATGTTGTATTTGTAGTTTTATTCGAAGAATATGTATTAACGATCAAATTTTTGTGTCGCGATATTTAGTTATTGTCAAGTTTTATTGTATGTTGTCGTCGAGTTTTTAAACAATTACAAGTTTATTATCATTAGTGTCGAGCCCATTTTATTAATTGTAGTCGTTTATATATGTATAGATGTAACGCGAAATATTGACGAATTAAAGTGTGTGTCGAGGAGGGGGGATGGGCTGCGGCCCTAGTGAAAACAGTGGACTAGACCATGGCTTGTGGGCTTTTAAGTGTCAAGTGAATTTTTTTTATAGTTGGCTTCTTTCCTTTGGGTTTGACGTGGATTTGAGCAAGACCACAAGGTCTAATCATGGGCTGGTCCAAGAGAGTTCATATGGGCTGTGGCCCATGTGATTTTAGATTAGCAGCAACGAAAGAAAAATAGCAGCAGAAAGAGTTTGCAGCAGCAACAAAACAAGTAACATCTTATTCTTATTTGGCCACTATTGTTAACGCAGGAACAAAAGAAAAAAATATTTTAAACCAGTTAACTTTGCAACTACGAAGCTACTGGACTCGAACTTTGGCACGGCTCGGGGAGGTCTTTAAACCACACGAACGAGGCTTAGTTCGGGTCCTTTTTGGGCTTATAAACTGATCGAAATGGCACCCATCGGGGTGGGTTTTTGCCACGAATTTGTCGACAAATATTTGGATCTTTGAGGAATTGCTTGAGTCGAGTACCACTCGACCCAACCTCGAACACAAATCTAACCGTAAGCTTGTGCTAGCACTAACCGACTAGAGTGACTTATGAACCGCACAAGAGAGGAGTTTAAGGTATACTTTTCGAACCACTCATAAGTCACAACCACAATCGCGGACATAGCCGGTATGAACTAGTGAAACCCACGACTCTAGCATCCATTTTATTCCAACATAGACTCGTTTTAGAAGTAAAAAACTTTAGAGACATAACATCAAACACTTCGCGAGCACCTTTTTTTAACATCAATTCATTCAACTAGTTTGACTCCAAAATAACGCGACTACGGTTTTAACTCACTAATCCGACAAGTGGAAAATAGAAACCGAATAAGCCTACGACTTCAACATTTCTAACTATCCTAACGAGTACGCGGTAACACGAGATTTGACAACGAGTAAACATATATCAAAATCGAGTCATACCAAACTTAATAGTTCAAAAACAAATGCTTCTACCACACCAACATTAGTCTCGTCAACAATAACGATTAACCAAGTTCAACATCACAATGTTTACTTATAATTGAACAAATTAACAACCATATTATTCTTTACAATGAATCATAAAACTAACATGTTTATTCGAATAAAATCAAAAGAGAAGAGTTTGGATTTCTTACAACTAGTAGTTGACTACTAGGAGTTGAGACAAGAATCGAAGAACACTCGAATGGTATCGATGGAACCCGAATCGAACCCAGCAAATCCACACACACCCTCCTGCTTCGGAATGCATTTTTCCACTGTACCGATCGCTACTCTCTTATTTCGAATTGATAGTAAATTTTGTGGGTGTGTGGACTTACCAAGATCAGTAGGGATTTAAAAGAGTAATCAGGGAAGGTTTTGATTCCTTCTCTCCTCTTCTCGGACGCTCCTTGGCCACACAAGGAAATCAATTCGTCATCACTTTGGCTCGTATGGTTAACTTCGAGCTCGAACAGAAGGTGGCAGCGGACTTGTAGATGTGGTGACAAATTTTTCTTGTTTCATCTTTAGTACTCTCTTTTTGTTTGATTTGATTTTTGGAGGAGTGGACCATCGGAGTTGAAGGTAACAGCGAAATCAGAGAGGAGATAGAAGTGAGATGCAGAGAAAATGGTGAGTTTGTGGGGAAGGGGAGAGAGAGAGAGTGGGGACTGCGTTTTGTTTATCCCTTTTTTTTCTATTAATAAAAGTGAAGGTGTAAAATAAAAAGTAAGTGTAATGTTTTTGTTAAATAAAAAGGTGAGGGTTAAACTAGCAGTTTCAAGTGTATCCCGGGTCTCGCTGAGACTTGATTTGATAAGTGCTTTTTGGGTTATCGTGAACACGGAAGATATAGTTCAGGTGTCGTCTTTCTTCAGATTGACATAGAATAAAATCTATTGATTCCGGAATGAAATCATAGAATTTAATTTTTACTAATGTGTTGTCGGTACGCGTGTGGTGTCGTTTTCTCAATTCGTGCAGTTTAGTTACCAGTTATACGCAAGGGGAATATGTAACTTCTAAAATAAATTATTTTGAGCTTTAAATGTTAAGTAAGGACCTGGAAATTTCGCGGTTGCTACAAATCCTTCTTCTTGAATTCGCCTTAAGCATCCTGAAGATGACTCACTGAGAGGCTGTTCTCTCAATGACTTCAATTGTTCTCGGTTTAAGTTAACACTTAGTTAATTTGTGTCCAAATCATGTTTTAAGTATTCTTAGGTTTTTCATGACCCAACATAGATGTCGAGTGCTAATCTTAGCTAGCACCAATCTACCACGATTTACCCGATCTACCCTTGATCCACATGATCAATCACACAAGCCCAATGGCTCCAAGAGATCTCCAAGATCTCAACACGATCACAATGATCTACACCCACTTGACTCGATCTACCCGATCTACCCTTGATCCACATGATCAATCACACAAGCCCAATGGCTTCAAGAGATCTTCACTATCTCTTAAGATCACAATGATCTTGACTCACTCTCTCACAAAATAAAAATAATCTTGATGTATGCTATGATACAATCAAGAGTGTAATAAATGTTACAAGACCTAACAACTCCAACTCTTGTATTTTCTTGGATACCTTGAGTTCTTCTCTTACAAATGAAGAGGAATGATAACACTTTGTATCTACTTGGATACTTTGTGTTCTTCTCTTGCTAATCAAGAGGGATGACAACACTTTGTATCTACTTGGATACTTTGTGTTCTTCTCTTGCTAATCAAGAGGAATGAAGAGGATCACTTGAGTGGATGATTGGATCACTCTTAAACAACCTAAGACTCTCCAAATGATCAAAGAAAGTTTTCTAAGTGAGGAGGGATTAGACCAGAGAAAAAGGACTGGAAAAATCAAGTTGGAAGTGTGGAATGGTCCACTATTTATAGGCAAGGGAAAATCTGACCGTTACAGACCCACGGCTCCACTAAATACCAGACGACTCCACTAAATTTAGTGGAGCCGTACCTATTTAAAGGTACCGTGGACGCTCCTTCATTTGTCTTTAGTGGGAAGGTTTATTTGGGGATGTTAGGAGCTGTTTTGGGGGGAAATTTGACTGTTGGGATTTTTAAACATATTTTTCAAAATAAAACATTTCTTTTTAATTCAAAAATAATTTGTGAAATATATTTTTGAAAAAATGTTTTGTCACATTAAAATGTGAAGTTTAGAAAAATAAAATCCTTTGATCATTTGTCAAGTAGTAGATTTGTTTGTCCATACCTTGAGTGATTTATGTCGGGATGGAAATCTACGACTTCGTTGAAGCATACTTGAGACGTCGGGAGGTGTTGATGTAAGTATGCATTGATAATTTGTGTTTACAAGTAACTTGCACATTTTACGTTATGTATTACAAGTTACATGTTTGTCATTATTAAAACCGAAGAAATCGTTTAGTTTAAATATCGTAATATTTGCACTAACATGTTTGATTAATGTATATACAGGAGGATTATGAGAAATGGGAGCCTAAATTGCCTAAAGACTACAAAGAAATAATCCAGATGTCAAAGTGCCCTGAAATCTATTCTACCAAAAAAAAAGAGGAACTTTACAACATTTTTTGTAAGGGAATCCTCCTTCAACAGGACAAAGTGGTAACCAGTTCATTCTCATATCTCCTTTATTGGGTGTTTCCCGTTTCTATGTATCTTCTCCTTATTGAGAGATAATTCAAAATCACACATGCATTTATACATCATACACATTGAGTCTGATTTGTATTTCGGTTGTATAACAGTTGTTGTCATTCGTTGGTAATGGAGAAAGAAATGAAATGGTTTCAGCCATAATGTTTTCCTACATAAACAGTTATCCACATAAGTGGAAATCTCTTCCAGAATCAAGGTTATTCTCTCCACCTCTCCGCCTTTGTATTATTGGTAGAAGTATGTTATACTTTGTAATGGTAGTATAATATGATTATTAATTATAAAACTATAATTATGATAAAAAAAGGATCAAACTTAAGAACCCCTTTGACTAAGTTCACATATTGCCCCTGTAATACACTTGCTTATCACAAATTCACAATGACTGCCTGCACTTACACAAAACATATTTGAACCCTCTGACTCTATTATGCTAGAACTGCTTCACCTATAGCTCTTTTACACTTCAGACCTCATCTCATCAGGTTAATAACAAGATTAGTCCTGCATACATACATATCAACAATGAGAACTGATGTTGTACATGACAAAACAGATATTTATACTTACTATATGATTGGGAACTATAATTTTATAAACCTTATAATAAGGTAGTTGAGGTTTGCCCCTGTTTTGGGTCCTCAGCTCTCATGACCGTGAATTATAAATTTTGCTAGTATCTTGATAGTGTTTTTTATAATGTTCTTACCTTTATTTAAATAGAGATTTTTCTGGTACAATAAATTCTAATATAGAATTTATAATTTTGTTCCAGAAATTCCAAATTCAACAGTAGAAGTGTATGGAAATAAAGGCTATGATTGTTTTAGACTCGGATGTTTATAATATGCGCAGGTTTGGGACAGTGGTGGAGATGTTAGATATTTCCGACTTGAACATCGAAATCAAGACAAGAGCTCAATTTTTATCTCTAGATGTTGTCTATGGGGTCTATTTAGTCTTCAAACTTTGTGATTCAAGAAACTTTTTAGGTAAACCTGTGTATGTTAATCTAAATTATAGAAAGGGACCCAAAAGTCTACATGCATATTTCGCAACATGGAGAGATGAGCAGTGGATGATGATTGAGTTGCACCGTTTCTCGAATCAGAACAAAGATGTCGTTTTTGTTGGAATACGTGAACTATATATAAAATCATAAACACATATAATCATCAAGAACACGCAGCGGAATAGATCTACAAGAACAAGTAATTAATTAAATTAAATAGACACGTACCTTAGTGATTCCTAGCAAGAACAAGGAATCTCTTGAACAAGAACAAGTAATATATAAACCCTAATAGGGATTATATTTGGATCGATCACCTTCCAAGATCACAAGCTAAAGTAAGCTTGTCACTCGTTCCTGTACACACGTAATGATAGCGTTTCAATGAGAAAAGCTAGGTTCTTGATCACCAATAAACCAAACACTTTATTGCTATACTTGATTTGCCAAATCCTAGTGGATTTAAAAGAGGGTCGAACAAGTGTAAGCAAGAGGAAGAGAAGAAGAAGAAGTTTGGCTTAGTTAGGGTTTCAAGATTAGAGAAAAACTAAAACACAATGAATTGTATTTATAGTGTTTCTTTTCTTTGTGCCCAAGCAAACCAAAACCGGCCCTCCCCCTAAAAGGAAAGTCTTGGCCGACTTTAATCCCAAGAAAGGGATTCTAGATCCTTCTCTTCCCTTTTTCACATTTAGTCCTTTAACGGTCGTTATCTCTAACTCCGTTAAATACTAACTGTCATTAAGTGTTTTATTGGTGAAATGAATAAATAAATACATAAAATATATATATATATATATATATATATATATATATATATATATATTGTTTACACGTCCCTTATCCAAATACTAACTAGATCAATTCATGACAATTTTCATTAATGATTATGCCACAAGTCATGTTCCACCATACTTGTTGACAAGGCATAAATCAACTAATGTTGATCTATCAGAATTTTGAGAATACTTATTTCATATAATGAAATTCTTGTATGTGTGCATTCATCTATCTAGATATTGCCACATACTTCATAAAATGCGTGACATCCTCATGCACGAATTTATGATAATTAAACTACCAAACCTTGTAGTTAAAGTATTCTAATTCTTTATGTATAATGCAACTATGCTCATATTGAGCACAACTAGTATACATGGTCTCCTAATAAGGATGAGCTCCCACCATGACTAGTATTGAGTGTCATCTCAATCTTACTAGCATCATTGTATCCAAACAACAATATGCTCTTTTAAAGTTCCGTAAACTTTAACATTCATCGTGTAATGTTTTGATATCTTCAAATCCTTCAAGATTTGAGCACAATATCAATCAAGCAACAATATGCCATATGGTTCATATTTAGAATTTTGGAGCAAATCCAGGATGAGGATGTAAATTCTAAACCATATCCATTACACTTAGCTATCTAATAATTTCCAATTAGATACTAATATTGTCAATCATCTTGCATCCAAGCATGATACAACAAGCAACATGATGTACATGAAAAATCTTTGTGTCAGACTTAGATTTTTGTTCATGTCATATCTTTCCAAAGATATGATTCTATCTAGTCCTTCTAATAGAATATCATGTTCTTTTAGAATCAGATATTATTACCGCTTATGTTTATTACAATAAACATATATTCCAAGGTTTTATTTTCTATATGAAGTTTCATTCCAAACTAAGACTTAACATTTAATGTTAACGTCAATGGAATGTTACTTCCCATATGTTATTCAACATATATGAAATAAGAAAATAAATACATAACTCCCACTAGCTTTCAGGAATATTAAGAAATATCTTAATTTTAATTATAAATCAAAACCAGATTTAATAACTAAAGTAAGTATATCTTTTAGATGCATGCATTAATCCATTTTACAAATGATTTGCACTTTTGTATACTATTAAAGATTATTTGAATTCAAACACTCATTTCAATTACTTTTCGTCCTCGCTCAAGTAATTATTCAAGAAAGAGTTTTGACATTCCATTATTAATTTCATATAAATGAAACTAATAATGACAATCATAATCTTTATCTATTTAATGTGCTTGGAAAGAATTTCAATCACATTTAATTGCTTAAGTGTGATTGATAATCTTTTCACATATTAAATATGTATACAAATTTGTCCATTATGATTTCTACACAAAAATTTAAATCTCTAGGATTTTCATTTCCTTTGTAGAAATTCATTTCCATTTTATAGTATTACTATAGAGTTTAAGATCAACTACGTTTCCAAACTAGTTATCTTTTTGGACAGCATCTAATTATTCATAGTATGAGTAATTTGCCAAATAATATTTGCAATTTATTAACAGGCATACCACGATCCTGTAACTCATAACCCTCAATATATTCTACAAATATTTGAGATATCCTTGCGGATTTATGAATTGAGAATTCCATCATCTTTGAGATTTAACACTAACATGTTAAATCCACATTATAATTTTGCTAGTGTATTTTAGAAGATTACGTATCTTGTAATTTTTATCTTATGAAGATAAAACTCCCACTCGCCTTTTGCAATTTATAGATTACCTATAAATGTTTAGCAAATAGAGCAACACAAAACTTGTTCTCTTTTGGGACTTTGCAGATACAAATTGACAGTTCCTAACCTTAATTTGTTAATAACCTACCCAACAAGTAGTTTAACAAATTATGAACTTCAATTTTAAGACTTAATGTGATTCATCACATTCCATAATAAATAGTTGTCTTATTAATCTTCTAGGTTGGAGTCTTATTGAGTATTTTCAATCCATACTCAATTTTCTAACCTTGCTATCTTGAGGAAGAATAGAAGATATAGTTATCTCAAATCAAACAATGTATCAAGAGTTTGATTCTCCTAATTGAACATACCATAAACTTATGTATTTCATCAGGATTGATATTGTAAGTCAATCTTACAATATGTGAGATAAATATATTTGTTTTGGCTTACCTATTTACCAACTAAATCACTTTAATGGTATAATAGATTTTCCAAGCCAATTGCATACTTTATAACATAAGTGCCTTTTAGCCCAAGCCACTTAATTTCTATGTCTCACCAAAAAGACATAAACTGTTATAATCCCAATGTACGTTATAAGTCATTAATCAACTCCATGACTTCTCGTATATGTCTTAAAAAACATAACAATATAACGTCTTACTTTGTTATAAGTCTTATAATAATAAAAGACTTCATATTTATATTTTTATACAAAAATATAAATATGCATAACTAAAGTAATTATGAAACCCACAACTTGGTTTCAATAGTTATTTCAAGTTAATTTATTTACTTCATATATTTATGTCATTCCAAGAATACATAAACATTCAAATTATGAAGTAGTATAAGATTACTTCATTTATTTATGTCATTACAAGAATACATAAATATTTACATTTGAAGTAGTCTTATTTACCATATTGACACTTGTTCTAATAATTATCTAATTTTTTTTAGAAACTTGTAAATTAACATAGTTTCATTATTTTAGCCGAGGCTGCAGATGATGAAAGTATGTAATTTACCTTGTCATTAATATCTAGTAATGAAAGTAGATATTAACTTCAAGTGTTCCATAAATTAGAATGTGTATAAAACACATTAGAACATTGATCTCTTACCTTACAGTCAAGAGAACCCTTTAAATCATATTCCTTTATGTTGTTGCTTGCACACAATACAGATTTCTCTCACTTGTGCATGGAACAACATTACGTATCAGATAAACAACACGTCAGTAGTTTGCTTATGTAATTAATATGATTGTGTCATAGGTATAAGTAGATATAGAATCACCTCGTCTAGTAAGGAAACGTACATGACTATCCTTAATACCACAAGTGTCTATAATTGGAAAGTATCATCTCAAGAAATTCTAGAGATAATCTGAGTTACTGTCAGGATATTAGGATACCAAGACTTGTAGCTCCCACTGAATTTAAGATCACTACTTGAACTCATTATTCAGTAATTACAACACAATGCTCCCACTGGCTTTGACAACATTGTAAGTGTTGCATCACCAGTAAAAGCAAATAGCGTGCTGTTTACTTTCCTACACCCTTGATGAATTCCTTACGTAACACTACTAAGGTACTCAAGGAATGTATTCTACTTTGTAAATGATGGAATATCCATCATTTCAATTAACTTGAAAGAATTGGGTATGCAATTTCTTCCTTAGTTAGGTCTACCATCCCCATCATGGTATGTAGCACTTTTAAAATGGTTAAAGCATAATAACTAGATTAAATATTCTAGTTTTCCTTTCACCAATTATGCGGTAATTAGTCTAGCTTCTAATTTTAATAACTCCTAACTTGCAATTTCTTTAAGAAATTCACCATGAGTTATTTCTTAGAATTTAGACCATTCTAATTATCCTATTATACCTTTCTCACTCATGAAAAGGAATAGGATTAAGTCTCACTCTTCACACGGAAAGTGGACTCGGTTTATTCTTTTCAGCAAAAATTGACTCTATCCAAAACCCCTACGGGTGTAGATCAATTTACTACTAAAAGAATATCCCACGTTTACGGTTTTAACGTTGCATTAAATACATTAAAAGAATTTTCAAAATTCAATTTAGTATTTTGATAATAACTTTTCAAGAAAATTAAACACCCACGGTAAGATAACCTTTTAATTTTCATTGAAAATTAGGATCCAATTGACGTCGTTTCATCACATCAGCTGAGGCTGCTAGCAATGAAAGTACTCAATAAGGTAGAGCTACACTCAATTGCCAATATCCAATTGCAATTCCTAGAATCATGGGACTTACATTGTATTGCCAACATCAGTTGCAAATGTAAGCATGTTTCATCCCCAAATCTTTATGCCTTGACGCCGTTTCATTACATCAGCTGAGGCTGCTAGTAATGAAAGTGCTCAATTAAGTTAACCAATTTAGAAACGTGTAAATTGACGCCGTTCCATCACATCAGCTGAGGCTGCTAGTAATGGAAGTGCTCAATTTACCCCTATTGATTTCATTCTTTGAATCATTACATCAGCTGAGGCTGCTAGTAATGATAGAATGTCATCTTAGGTGTTTCCATGTTAATTGGTCGGCATATCACTTAAATTTTAGGGTAATAAAATTTTGATGTGTTAAATCAAAAAATATGTACAAAGATGTCATGCATTCATCTTTGTATCATATGTGTTTTCAAAAACAAAACCGTTTACTCATTCATAGCTCAAATCATCAAATCTTTTAATTGAGGCGTTGAGTAAATTACAACATTGCCTTAAGATGCTTCGTATTTATCGTGGTGTACTTGGTAAGTCTAAAATTGACGCACAGGCGGGCGTAGGGACGACAGCCGCCGAAGCTGGTTAAAACCGTGCCCCTCTAAGGTCACAATTTAATGCGAACCAACTAGAACCCACTTTTTAGTTTGCCAATTTTAGGTCCGCCGCTTCGACCACTTAGTACAGTCGCAATCAATCAACAAAAAAAATATGATTTTCTTGCTAAAACAATTTTATGTAATAATTTATTAATTGCTAGTCTCGCCTGGGAGCAAATTACCGTGCGAAGCGAACCACTGTCGGCACTTAAGACTTTGCAATAAATAAAATTACTACAAAGGTTTCATAGTTATTAGTCTTATTTATTTTTATTTTGAAAAATTACCCTCTTTTGTAGTTTACAATCCATCATAATATTAAACACAAAAGATCAAGTAATTACAAAAAATAAATAAACACATAATAACAAATATATGATCATCCACGATATCATATAGCCACATGCAAACCTTTTTCAATAAATCCTAATATTAATTCTATGTGAAATTTTAAATGTATGTAACTAACAAAACTCCCATTGGTTTTCGAGCTCATTGTACCCAATGGTCCACAGACACCAAATAACTTGGCCGCGTAAGTTTTGGTTAGTTAGATACCACATTGCACATAATTTGTTAATTAATATATATTGAGGTCTTCCCCAATTTTAGATTTATTTAAAACATGTAGCAAACAATTCAAAACAAAACATACAAATCACACCATGACAAAATATGCAAGATTTTGTCATGGATACCATATTGATCACATAATCATGCATCACATATTATTATGTCAATATCTCATGTACGTATCTAATTAATTAGTAACATCACATACGGTACTTACTAATTAATCCCTAAAAAATTTTCATGCAATCCTAGGGTTTCTCAAGTTTTAATTAAAAACCTAAAACCCTAATTTTAATTTAATATGGATCGAACCATATTAGGGTTTCACAAAAAAATAAACACAAACCCTAGTTAATAATTGCATGTATCTCTACAAGATCCAATTTTTAGGTTTAAGTAATTAATTACAAGTTCTAAACGAGGCTCATGATGCCACTGTTGGAATATGTGAACTATATATAAAATCATAAACACATATAATCATCAAGAACACGCAGCGGAATAGATCTACAAGAACAAGTAATCAATTAAATTAAATAGACACGTACCTTAGTGATTCCTAGCAAGAACAAGGAATCTCTTGAACAAGAACAAGTAATATAAACCCTAATAGGGATTATATTTGGATCGATCACCTTCCAAGATCACAAGCTAAAGTAAGCTTGTCACTCGTTCCTGTACACACGTAATGATAGCGTTTCAATGAGAAAAGCTAGGTTCTTGATCACCAATAAACCAAACACTTTATTGCTATACTTGATTCGCCAAATCCTAGTGGATTTAAAAGAGGGTCGAACAAGTGTAAGCAAGAGGAAGAGAAGAAGAAGAAGTTTGGCTTAGTTAGGGTTTCAAGATTAGAGAAAAACTAAAACACAATGAATTGTATTTATAGTGTTTCTTTTCTTTGTGCCCAAGCAAACCAAAACCGGCCCTCCCCCTAAAAGGAAAGTCTTGGCCGACTTTAATCCCAAGAAAGGGATTCTAGATCCTTCTCTTCCCTTTTTCACATTTAGTCCTTTAACGGTCGTTATCTCTAACTCCGTTAAATACTAACTGTCATTAAGTGTTTTATTGGTGAAATGAATAAATAAATACATAATATATATATATATATATATATATATATATATATATATATATATATATATATATATATATATATAATATATATATTTAATTATTCATCATTGAAACTCTCACGTTAATATGTGCAATCCCGAGCCTCGGGTTCGAAACCGGACATACGTATATTAATATTTATACACAAAAACTAACAGTTTTTGAATTTCTACTTGAAAGCTTTTCATCGTACTATTGTGGAGATGTTGCAGTTTATGTTGAAGGAATTGAATTTCGAGCCATTGACAAAGTAAGTTTGAAAATATCCATTGGTTCCATTCTATGTTCTATTGTTTAAGTTGTACAAAGGGAACATGAATGTGGTAACAAAAAAAATTCACGTTCTAAGTTGATATCTAAAATAACTATTTACAGGTGACACTTGAAGAGATCGGAAAATTGAACGAAGTCCAACAAGTCTTGAAATCAGACTTCAATGTGGATCAAGTGCAACAATTGCCAACTAACTTTGGAGAAATATTCAAGGTATGCAGAAACTATGACGAGTTGTTCTGGTTGGGCGAAGTCGAAGGAAAGAAACTTCTTGTGCTTTCGGCAAAGGCAGCTTTATACAGATTTTCTAATGTGGATATTTTTACTTCAAAACCACCTGCCCAATCCAGGTTTGTTTCTTTTTTTACTGTTATATAACTAATTTGTTACAGTCACGAATAACTAGATTTGATTATTCAAGGTCCAAATTCTAATTGCTTTCTGGTTTAATAGTTAAAATTCGTAAATAGATGGTTGATTAAAGTTTCACTTCTTGAGAATTATGTAATCATAAAATATACCTTACATGCAGATTTCAAGAGGTCATTGAGCTTTTACCACAACAAGTATTTCATCTCAAATGCACGATCAAAAGTCAAATGTTGTCACCGGTTACGGAATATGTGTGTTACCTTGTGTTCAAACTTTCAGAAAAATGGCAACGAGAAAAGAAGAAAAGGCTGCAAGATGAAGTTCCCAAACCCACACATTCAGTCTCAAAAAGACGAAAAGATGACAGAAGTATGTTCGATTTTGCTATGATTCCGCATGGTTCTGCATCCCATTCTACCTGATTTCGCTCTGGTTATGATATGGCTTTGCATCTGGTTTGTTATGTCTTATTCTACCATGTTCCATCTGATTCGCACTGGCTGTGCATTCGCTCTGGTTACGTTATGGTTCTCTGACTGATTCTACCATGTTCCATCTGATTTACTTTGGTTCTGCATCCGATTCCATATGATTCGGATTCTGTTTGCATCCGTCTGATTCTGTTTAGGTTTGTCTTACATATGCTTAAATTTGCTTGTGCATGTGTCTGTTGCTCTGGTTCTTTCTAGTATATTGTTCAATTCTATTTTGAGTTTAATTTGTTACCCTCTCAATACATCTTAATTTAGCATTTGTGAGTTTGAGGGGATGTTAGCTTAATAAAGGTATGCTTGCCCGTAATAGTTTCGTAAGTTTGTTTTCTATTTAATCTCTTGTATTCTCATTTTTCACTAACAAAATCAAGTTATGTAAATCTAATCTGTTATTGGTTAACACTCATTTCGGATTAAGGCAACCCCCACATCTGATGCATGGAGAATTATGTTGCGTGGTAGGCCTTTGATGTCGGGCTATGAAGAGGATGTGACGACATTTCTATGGACTGAAATAGCACAAGGCAAACCATAGTAGCAGTCCACTCTAGACTCACCAAGTCTGATTCAGAGTGGCCATCCAACAAGGCTTCATCAATGCAAACAGACATCTATATATACCAAGGGTATAGCAGCACATTCACCATGTTTTAGTCCAGCAATTAATATGATTAGAAACATTTTTTTAAACTTCTATGATTGGAAAGGTATTGTCTAAACTTTAAAGTCCATGCACAAGCAATATCTAGTGAAAAGTATATTGTTATTCATCAACTTCTTTAAACCTATCATCATCATGAGTTTTAGGGATTTTACCGTACATTTTTCAACCCCACCATCTTTACCAAAAGTTGTTTATAGACGGGTGTTTGGGAGTAGTTACATTTTTTGTTGTTTATATTTTGAGAATCTTATTATTTTTTTTTTATTATTATTATTTTTAATGGTGATTGCTTCAAAAAGTCACATTTCTTAGACCATGCATAATGAAGTCATCCACCACCCGCAGCAGGCACTCTCCACGTGTGGTTTTCCATAACGGGTGTCCACCATCACGCACGGTGAAGAGAAGTTTGTGTTGGTTTGATGGTGAAGACCACCTAACAAAGGGCACTTATGTGTGACGCATGTGCAAGGTAGAACATTGTAGAAAAGAATGCTTTCGGAAAGATTTCTGGTAAAGACATGCATTTACTATTGGGCTAATGGCCTCTAAATATATCATAGTTGTCGTCATTTCCTTTTATATGTATCGAACAATTTTTTTTTTGCTATTATGTGTACTAAAATTAATTTTTTGGGCATTTTTGTGTACTTTATGACCATTTTGCCCTTCCCATGTTAATAAAATGAGGGGCAAAATGGTCATAAAGTATACAAAAATGCCCAAAAAATAAAGTTTAGTACACAGAATAGCAAAATAAATTGTTCGATACATATAAAAGGAACAAGTGACAACTATGATACATTTTGGTGCCATTAGCCCTTTACCATTATGACATTTTACTATAGTCCATCAAAATTCTCAAATCTATCTAGTTTTTCACAACATCAGCATACATATACTCACAAGAGTTTACTATCATGATGGCAAAATCTACAAAGTTACAATTTATCCGGATAAATATGACGCCGTTCGTTTTCTAGGATTTATGAGTACTTCATTTATAAAAATAAATTTAATTTAGTATCGCAAAACTCAGAATACAAGACTGTCACATATAAAATCCTTATTATGTCCGAACAAAAAATAGTAATTATACAATAACAAATGATGGAGAAACAACTATAATCACCTCCTCCGTGCTTCTTGTGTGTACCATTTTGCACAACACATGTTACTCTCGAGTCTCCTGCTTCTGTATACAAAGTAACAAAAACTTCAGCTTTACGTAAATTTATAGAAATTTTGATCCAAAGTCGAAGTATGCAGCAGTAGAAATTTTGACCCATTTACTTAGAAGTTGGGCTGATTTGGGTAATATCCTATCCCCAATAGCTATAATTAGATTAATATATACGAGTATGTGACAGTCAAGTGTATATATATATATATATATATATATATATATATATATATATATATATGCGATAAGTTGTCCGATATATAATTGCGATAGAGTTCTTGGACACAATTGCGATAAGGTTGTCTGTCGTGAATTGCGATAAAGCACTTCTGTGGCAATTGCGATAAAGTCCGTGAATTGCGATAGAATCCCAGCTTTTGATTTGTGATAAGTCCTAGTTTTGAATTGCGATAAAAACACAACTTCTGAATTGCGATAAAGTCCAGTTTTTTACAATTTCGACAGAATTATCAAATTCCAATTTCGATAAAAGCCCTTATCGCAATCTTTACAAGATTGAGATAATTTCTGATGAATTTCGATAGATGGCAGCTTCTGAATTTCGACAAATGGCAGCTCAACTACTCCTTGTCCTTTAGTCACTTGCCCACTGCCATGCCCATGCTTGTAAGAACTACCAACTTTCACCAACCTTTCACCAACTCAAATCAATCATTCTTGAACAATAATATCCAAAAACAAATCGTATTCAACCCTTTTGAATTATTGTCGATCTAAATACTTAGAACAACAAAAAATCCAACCGTTAAAAACACAAGATTCGAGTGATAAACTAGCAAACCTTCACAAATCACCTCGTTAGATCACTAACAAACACAACCTTTACCTTTGATCTTGCGTACGATGTCCAAGAAAAACACAAACAAGCTAACGTTTTTATATAACAAAAACGTAACTGTTGCTAACATAAGAACACAAATCGAACACAAAAACTTCAAAAACTCGACTGATGAATAGTAACGAGATAAAACACACCATAAATCACATTTTTTATCTCAAGAACACCACGATTCACCCCCGGTTAGCTCTTGATACCAATTGTAGAAGTCGAACCTTCTTTCTTTATCACACAAACACACGACACAATATGATAACACTCACAAGAATGTATATAATAAGAAGAGAAGTATGTATATGGATCGTATGGTGAAACTGTTGGTCGAATGATTATCACATGAAGAAGATAATACAAGGACTCAATGGAAACACACACACACACACTCTTACAATGAGCTATGAGGCACTCTAGTGAGACACACTTAGGAATGTAAGAGTGTGTGTGATAATATAGCGACATAGCTACAACAAGGCTTTGGTGGGCTTTGGTTTTGGGCTTGGTGTGGGCTAGTGTAAGTACTACACATATACATTGAACTTACAAATAAATATAATACCACTAGCCCACTAACTAGACTACATATTACACTTGACGCTTAGGTTCTAGATTAATAAATGACCATCACTTGCCGTTCAAAAAAAAAATAAAAAAAATAAATGACAATCACTTCACAATTAACAAATTAAATGCTAACACTGCATAAAACCGTTATTAATAAATCATCCAACACTTACAGGTTCGGACTTCGAGATTGTCAACAGCATAGTGTGAAGACTTTCTCTGATCCTAGCCCAGGCCGTTCTGAATCGGATACTCCCGAAAGGGCTTACACAGGCACACCGAAGTGCACCCACGATTCAGTGAGTCAATGGAGATCACCCCACGACTGTAGACCATTTGAAGCACGTAACCATCATGATATAAGGCAAGATCTGAAGATCTCATAAAGACTCTTGTACACCTTGTGTCCTTTTTGGCGAACACAAGGGTATTATAATGGAAGTGTTCCTAAGAGATCTTTTGATGAATCTCATGGCTCTAGACTCAATCATGTGCGTTTTGATTTTAGTAGTCGGAGGCATGGAGCAGAGTGCCACCTTTTCAATATCAACACATCTCGGAGTGAGAGGCCGATAGATTATGTAATGTTCTCCGTGAGAAATGAAACAAATATCTTTTAAGAGATATCTGAGTGGCTAGGAGGGGTGGTGCAGTGCGTCACTGGGTCCATGATGTCCTGTCTTCAATATCAGCATCAACTTGTGAATACCGATAGCAGATGTATTGACCCGGTTTATGCCCAAAGTTTTCATGGAGGGCTATTTCTTTTCATCCTTTCATAAAATTTTTCTTTTTCATTCTTCAACCCCTTCTTTCTCCTTTCTCATTTTACTCCTTTTTTAATCATACCTAAGGACTTCTAATTCTAATCTATTTGAATTGTCATTGGGTAGATCCCTCCGGCTCTGGCGGATCATAGGACATAACCTAACCATAATCACCTTATTACTCCATGATTATCCTAGATTTGTTGATCACTTGCCATAAAACCATTTGTGAAAATCTCTCAAAGAGTTTATGAATAAACACATTTAGATAACACTTTGAGAGTTTTGCATTTTTGAAATACTCCCCCCTTCACATGTGCTCATGCATTTTTAAGATAAATTTGCACATGTTGGGTAGAGTTCGCACTTTGAATTGATCGATTTTCAGTTAACATGACCATCGCGAGACACGCTTACATCACTAGCTAGACTAGCTTGAAGTTATTACCCGTCCCGGTCATATTAAAAGATAATCTCTCGAATTGGTACATTCTACTCGGACAAGTCCTTTGCGAGACACGTTTACATCACTGGATAACCAGCTTGAAATTATTACCCGTCCCGGACATGTCTTTTCGATAACGGACATTTAATTTTCGTCAATTCGAGGGTTCATACTGAGTCGATCTCTTATTGAGATTCAAACCACGATTTTATCACATTTAATCACGTTTTCTCCCCCTCAAAAATAGCATGTAGTGATATTTTTGATATCAACTTGATTAAATGAGAGTCCTTGTGAAGAGATAGACGGATTTGCATGAAGTTGGGATATTTTGTCTTTGATTACGAGTCCTGATTAGTAATCATCAGAAGTCTTCCTTTAGCTGCGGGTTTCGTACTGATGTATACGAAAGCCATCATTGGAGTGCGGGTTTCGTACTGAAGTATACGAAAACCATAGTGAAGAAATTTTGAGAGAAGATATGTTCTCGCTCAAGCATATGTACACATCCGTATCATTATTGAATGACATTTCTAGACACGTACAGAATATTGATTATACGAGAGACATATCGGAAGAAGAATATACATCAATTTTTTTTTATCTATATCTATATCTATATCTATATATCTACAGCGATACAATTTCAAGAAGTTTCGAAAAGACCTTCTAACTCTTCGGGAGTTAGGCTTCGCATGCCAATTCTTCGAACTAAATAATCAAATCACTCTTTTGGAAGAGCTTTAGTGAACAGTTCGGCGAGTTGGTATTCGGTCTTCACGAAAAATAGTTCCACAGTGCCCTCTTCTACGTGTTCCTTTATGAAGTGATAATAGACTCTAATATGCTCTGATACCACTTGTAGGTCGCCTAATATCAATCCTTATCACACAACTAACAATCACTAGATGAGGTACGAGATAAGTGAGGTGTAAGATTTTGTAGAGACCAAAAATCGTCTTTATCACCTTCTAGAGGACGAGGTTGATGAAAATAGAAGAGATCCATGTTGGTTTTAGTGAGAGAATGTAGAGAGAAGGTGGAGATAAAAACCTTAGATATTATTGCTATGTGTAAAAGGTTTCACAGCCACACCCCTCAAGTGGAGACTTGAGGGGTATTTATATGACTTACAAGACAACTATTTGAATATTACATAATAAGTCCCTGCACTATATGCATATTAGTTGTCTATTCCAATTCACGTAAATATCGCTCAGCTTCATTTCTAACAATCTCCCTCCAGCTGGAGATATACGTGAATTGGTTACAATGATTCCTAACAAGTACATAACAATGATGAATGCAATGCTGAAGTAGAGCAATTTCCTTTGAGGATGTCTTCACAGCTCTTGATCTTCTCGTATCTTTCTCAGCTTGCTTGAATTACTTGCCGAATCACTGTAATGATCTAATTGGGTTATTACTCCCTCCCAGTTAGTAAGCCATTTTCTTTTACATGCTCCCTCCCAAATTGACAACCCGTTTGATATAGCCCTGATGCTTGTAGAAGAAGTTTCTCTGAAATCTTGCCCAGATTGTCTTCAGTCTCTTGCACAGTGGAAAATGGATCATAGACTGATAATCTGTAACTTCTTCCCAGGTTTGTTTGGGGAGCATCATATCGACATCTTTAGCTCACTTAGAATGCTTCCAGTTCTTCATAAACAGCCCTGATGTACACATTTCTCCCTCCAGGATGATGACGATCTTTCGGACTCATCCTACATATGTGTACATAGACATATCAACTAGAAGCAACATACAAATCAATACCCCATGAGTGGATGTCGATAACTATTCTCTCTACAATTCTCTTCAGATCAATCTCTTCTCAAACCTCTTGTATCAAAACAACGGCTTTTTGTAGTGACTGCTGATGGAGAAACCCACTATGACGAACTTGAGTCTGAAGTAAAATAACCCAGGCTTGTGACTTAAACTTGCACGATAGTGTGACTAAGAACCTATACTGAGCACTACAATGTAACTCCTTAAAGCATAGGTCGTTTCATATACCCATCCATCATTCCTTAACTGTATATGAACATCTCTTGAATTATCCACATCTTTGTGTGACACTGAGTACTACAACGTATCTCCTTTAAGTGATAGTTAACTAGGTCTTCGTCCATCCACCCCTTGACCTATGAAAACTAGATAACCCAAGACTTAATCACTATTCTATAAATGCTCAAACAAGGATCTCGAAGAATCATGCATCCAACTAACCCCGATATCTTCAAGATACTAAGTACACGTACCCGTGATATTCCACTTCAACTTCAAGTAAGTAATAATGAATCATCCTTGTAGTCACAGTTGATAATTTAGCCATTGTCATTTGATTGCGATTCTTGATCAGGATCTTTTCGGCTATACGTGGTGATGTTGAAGGTGTAGGCCAAAAATATCATTTGTGATTTTGGTGTGAAAAATGCCATAAAATGACATTATAATAATGATGGAAAATTTTGAGTTTAAGAAATTTTTACGCCAAAAATTCCCCCAAAAATTCGAATTTTGGGCCAAAATTTTCACTCTTGTACCAGAATTTGAATCTCGCGTAAAAATTGACCGTTAAGTCACTCTTCCGAATTAAATTTTACTCAACTTTTCCCGCCAAAAATTAGTTATTCACAAATATGTTATCAAGTTTTACAATTGTTTACAAGCTTTGTAAGTGTATATTAATAATGAAAACTATTGGCATTAATAAGTTTTTACCAATCACACCCTAAGTTATGCAAGTATATTTTGAGACTTTGACAATCGATAAATATCATTTATAATTTTTTGAATTAGTTCTTAATATCGGTATTACGACCTGCACCTTACAAAAAGGCGTAAACACACCCAATACTTCTAAAGTTGCTAATAAAACACATATTTCGAAACTTAAATCGTTATTATTCTCCTAAGATAACTAAGCGCCTTCTTTTGAAAAGTTTCTATGGCATTTTCCCTTTACCGATTTTTTGAATTATCTCTTGAATTCTCCCATCATAAATGAGTTATTCACAACTATGTCATTAACTTTTACCATTGCTTAAGACTTGGTAAGTGTATATTAATAATGAACATTGTTTCCATTAATAGGTTTTTATCAGTCACCCCAAGTTATGAAAGTATATCTTGAAACTTTGACAATCAAGAAATGTCATTAAATATCATTAGTGAATTTTGAATTAGTTCCTAATATCATTATTACGATATGCATCTTTCAAAAAGGCGTGAAGACATCCAATACTTGCTTGCTGAATACCGCCGCATACTAAATGACAACGAAGTGAGAATTAATAATAAATTATCATTAATCTCCAAATGAGAACCCTAATTATTGATATAGGGAAATCTATCAACTTTAATTTATATTTACTTGGAATTTAATTTTTTTTAACTATCACTTATTCCATCTGATTCTACACGAATTTTAGACCCTTGACAAAAAGCCATAATTTAGCATTTAAATAGGTCAAAACAAAGGTCATATTAAATACAATAAATGTGACATATATTGTTCCAAAATATAAAATAACTATATACATCTTTATTATATATACAGAGAAAACAAGAATTTTTAGAAATATAAAAATTAAGTAAAGTGGTTTGACAAAAATATCCCCTTAACGTTTATGTTTAAATTAGTGATTTTTAATAAGAATTATTTGTTTGTCACCATAAAAAGGTGGACTTATATTCACATGATTAGGAAGGATCCATCGTTGATGGTAATATGTTTTTGAATTTTAAATTTGAAATATTTGTTTCACTTGACAACAAGAAAAGTGTCACACCCCAAAAATGGCGCAGCGGAATGTCATTTACGGGGTATGACTTCATAGTTAAGAACACAAGGTGTCACAACAGAGGAACACTAAATGCATAACATACGACAGATAATAGTCGCAAACTCCCACAAACGGGATAAGTACAACGATCCAAAATAAACATAGGTCTCAAAGTTAAACAACGTCACTAGGGAATATCAAATGCAACTCCACGAGATATAACTCGGGAGGGTCTTGTCTTAGGTCTTGCTAAACTAGTCAATACTAAACCTTCTAAGCAGCTTCAATAATGCTTGAAAATGGTACTAGAAAACGTCAACATAAAGTTGGTGAGCTCGTAGGTTTTAAAATGTTAAACCACGAAGTTGTGAATAATAACGTAGGACAATAATGAGCAAGATATACAAATGTGAGCACATAGTAAAGATCGAAAACTATCACAGACTGCAATCACGCCTAATTTATCCACACATAGACTGGGTACCACTTCCCAAATGATATATTGGGTGCCACTTCCCAAAATGATATACTTGGTGCCACTTCCCAAAATGGTATACTGGGTGCCACTTCCCAAAATGGTATACTGGGTGCCACTTCCCAAAATTATACCAACAATGTATCACAAAACAGTTGCGCACATTTAAGCTAAGTCTCACAATCTGAATTCACACAGTAAGGCACATATTACAATCGAAACAAATATATTGTCCAAAAACATGAAAACATTGTATCACAACATGAAAACAGTTAAAATATCATTTGAGTACCATTTTCCCCCAAGGAAAACATAATGAAAAAGGGGCTACGAGAACTCACCTTAATCAAACAATGCACAACACAATAGATTCAAGTGAAGAATAGCACAACGGCAACTAGAACATCACGGCACAACAGCAACTAGTATCACAACGCGACGGACTCGGCACAACCTAATAATAATAAGCTTATCTTAAGGTATATCCAAAAGTATAACGGTTCCCAAAAGCTAACAATTTCCAAGTATATTTCCACTTTCCTTTCCAAAATATCCTTGTTAAAACCATTTATTAGTGTTTGGTATCATCGTGTGTTCAGTGGTGACACAACATTGACTCAAGTGAACACACGCCGAACAAACAAACAAAACATAAACGACTTACTAAGACCAACAATAACGAACCAACCGAGTTTGTTGCAAATTCCCAAGTTTATTCCACTACTAACTACTTATCAAAACAAGGTCAAGGTCAGGTGATCAAGTTTTAAAGCTTAATAAAGTATCCGGACGAATTATCGATTCCTCCTCGATTTCGTCACCTGGTAAACCTAATAGTTCCTTCGACTTGCTTATTAATTCAATAACTAATTACCGTAATGGTAAATCATAAGGATGAGTCGCATACTAATAAATTTCTCCAACATACTTATCTAGTCCTTTTTGGGCTCTTTATCCCAATAAGTCCGGTAACCATGTTGGTCGAGTTTATTAAGGTTTAACCGATCCGTAACTTCAAATAATCCGCAATTAATTCCCACAAATAGAAATAAAAATGTACTTGTGCAAATGTGCCTCGAAACATTCCGTAACTTCATGTTTTTCCGTTCTTATGCAAGTTAAATATCCCACACTTTATATTCCATCTTCGTTACTATACATTTAATAAAAAGTTACTTGTTATTTATTACTCTTTTTATTTATTATTATTATTATTATTATTATTATTTATTTATTTATTTATTTTTTTTGTGTTTTCAACATGTCACGAAGGTTACTAAACGTATCGAGTCACATTCCCGTTAAGTCTCACGGCTACAAGCCGGGTCAAACAGTCAAAAATCCGTAAGTTCAAGTTCACATTACTAACTAACTAACCAATATGGGCATAACCAAGGTCACCCGAGACCACAAGGTCTCGTTTAACTCTTGTCGCGGCCAATTCATAAACTTAAAACAATATACTACCGCTACTAACATACCATAGTCAACCTTATATGTCAAAGATTCAAAGAGAAGTTTCATGCTGAAAGTACAAGTTGATATAACGCAAGGACTGAAGTGGAAGTCTAATTTATATACTTGGAGACAAAATAGGGTTCTACGTCATCTTTGTTTCTTTCCTAATCACACGATTACATTGCTAATTTCCAATCTTTGATTACTTTCTAGCATTCTACAAGTCTAATGCTTCATGTGATTATCATATAGATATTTATATTATATTTGCCTCATTATTTTCTGATTTGTACTGTAATGGCAAAATGAAAATAAATCAACAGAGTCAAAAGCTAAATAACTATGTCAGAAATTCCAATATAATCTAAAAGTCCATGTTACGGCATTGTCGGGGCCAAGCCGAGACTAAAGAGTCACGGTGACACCGACGTGGCACAAACCATCATCAGTATATATATATATAAAGAATCATGACAATATATCGGTTACCGGCCAATCCTACGGCTCGGCAACACTTATCCGCAATCAAATCCCAATCCAATCCGCTCTCGACCCAAGTTACAACTTCAACAACAACAATATGATGCCGAGACCCTAATGGTCTCGGCTTACACCTCCTCAGCACCAACAATCACCAATCGGACCTAAGTCCTCTTGACTACAATTCACAACGACAACAACAACCACACAATTAATTCCCACTCATCAAATCCATCTATTTCTAGTCCTACTCTCGGCCACAACTCGAAGTTGTGAAAAACCAAATCCGACTTAAGTCCTAATTTCCCAACTCTCGGCTATAACATAACCTCCTCAAAATCGATCCGAACCAAAATAAACACAAACAACAACAAGATATATAGCTCGAATATTACCAAATCAAACAACAACAACCACAACCGTGAGCTTATGCTCACGGTTTGACTCGATTCGACACACACAAATACAACCTATGATACCAAACTAAATTTGTTTTCATGTTTTTATTAACAAAGTATTAACCCACGAGTTTTAATCCTAACCCGAATCCATATAACGAAAACGTGACTCGGCGAGTCACGTGTCAACTCACACCGGGTCACCATCGCGCGTTACTCGGTGTGCCTTACCTTTTCTTCTCGATTTACTAACTAAAGATGGTTTGGAGTGGTGAGGGTGGCTCGTTAATGGTGAAAGGGTGGTGGTGATGATCTTCACGGCGCGTGTGGTGGAGATACGTGATGAGGGAATCAAGGGGTGTCGAATGGTGGTGGCGGTATAGCGAGGTGAGTGGCGGTGGTGGTGGCCGGAGGTGGGGGCAAAGGTGGTGGCGGCTAGGTGTGTTGGAGAATATAATTGAGTTTATATACTCTCCATACCACTCATAAGGACCTTAGTTGCAAACCCTAGTAAACCTTAGGACTAGAAGTATAATTTCAGGTAGGGGCCTTAGTTGTTATTTAACTAAACTTTCCGTTATAATTTCCGAGCTTCGTTTGACACACCACAAGTGACCGTAAAATTTTCTAGGTTGCACCATTATTTCTAGATTCGTTTTTCCGTTAAGATTGACTATAAATATGTCCATATTCGTTTTAACGCGTCAAAGTTCATCATTTCTCATATTATTAAGTTCTATTGTGCCGACTCACGTTGTGTGGTCTAGCTCACAAACACACCTAAAAGTGAACACATAACTAAATAAATATATCATCACGAACTCAAGGTCGCGCAAGGACATGGCAAATTCACGGTTGCTACAAGAAGGTTCACTTAAGTGTCACATGATTTCAATTTTAAGCACTCAATTACATTTAATCAAATTTCATATAGTGCACATATATTACTATATATAACAAGACTATTTTCACCATCCAATATTTGTGGAGAAGATAGAAACAAATAATTGTAGAAGAAGAAGAGCAACATGAATGCTCCAATTAATATTGATGACATTGTTGAACACGCTATTAGCAAAATAAGGTTAAGTAAGATCGTATTATGTTGTTTATTAACCAACACATTTACAATTATTGACCAATATAATATATGTAAATTTAAAAGCCTTCTATCATTATAAATTTAATATATCACCCATTAAAACATTCCGATATAACAATATGTCATTAGAATTTAAATATCTGTGACCAATAATACATGTTCTTTTTCCAGCTTAGTAGTTACTATAAATTCTATATTTTCATCAGTTTTCTTTGAAAAACCCGGAAATTCGACGGGTCATTTAGCTAGTATTTTATAAATGTCAGTAAATTTTTCCCTCTTTTTCTTTCTTTTTGTAACTTCACTCCAATCCTTACTAGTTGTTGGATCGATTATACTCTGACCAAACTAACTTGTAGCTTGTCTACGGTTTAACAGCTTTGAATAAATTCAAACCTATTAATAGTGAAACACTGATATACTTTGCTAAGTATGCGGAATCTACTTCAACAAAGCTAAGAAGAATTTAATAAACGAACTTGAATATTATTAAAACCTTGAACCTGCTTTCTTACACAGATTCACTAACAAACTCTAAACTCTAATAATCGTATATCACTAATCGACTATATCTTGTCTCTCTAAAACGCATATATCTCTAATGCCAACCTAGGGATCCTTTTATAGGCACAAGGAAAACCCTAGTCGGTTTACAATACTTGAACGACAATTAAATTCTAATTATAACTCTAATCTAATACGAATATTCTAGAATTACACATTAGTCCTTAAACTATTTTGCATGGCAGTCCTTTAACGAGCAGCAGTACTTTCATTGAATAGCAGTACTTTGACTTGAGTAGCAGTACTTTGACTTTTATAGCCCAACAATCCTCCCCTAACTTGAATTCTACTAGCTTGATTTCAAGTTTCTTTGTATGTCTTTAACTTCAACACTTTATCTTCAAGGAAAGGTTGTTTCTTCAAACTTGACTCGTTATTGTTTTGTCATCATCAATGCAAATAGTATCTTCAATCTTCATCAGCAACAATTCTTTTCAGCATCAGATCTTCTCAGCAACTCAGCATCATATTGGCAATATGTACATCAGATCTTACAAGTTTCATACTATTCTCATCACTTCCAGGTGCGTTAACTCCTGTGAGAGGTGAATCATTGAAAACTTAATGGTTTTTGATGTCTCTTTACCAAAGCCATTAACTCTGGAGTAGCCAATGTTTAGATTTAGGAAAAACCATGGTACATTGATAACCATATGATTTTTAGCAAATCATCAGCTATCAACGGATTTGAGTAGTCTTTACCAAATAGCCGTTTGCTTTTGGACTAGCTAGTTCTTGTAGTACAATCACTACCATGGTGAACTAATTACCATACAATGGTTTTCCACAGCCTTTACCACAAAGCCATTATCTTGTGGGCTAGCCAACTCTTCACTAATATAGATATGGTGAGTTGAAAACCATACAATTTTTAGTAAATTGCCAACTAAAAACGGATTTGATAATCACATCAGAGCCGTACCCTCATGATGAGTCAAACTCTTTCTTGTTTATTAAACATGGTGAGTTGATTACCATTTGTTGTGTAGTACAAGTACTAACACCATGCTTGTTGCTTTCAAAACCATTTGTTGCTGTTTAATCTTTGTGCTTCAAAATGTTTTTGCACTTATCAAAAATTACTAATTTTACCAAAAGATTTTACTGGTTTTATGCTGCAAGCAGTACTTTGTGAAAGTACTGTCTGACCAGCAGTACTTTGAAGAAAGTACTTTATTTTTCAAAAGATTTATATAATAATGAAACCATACCAGTAGTTATGCCTTAATCTTCAGATTCTGTAGTCCACTTGATGAATAATTTTATGACCATCAATGCTACTTCATCCTCTAGTTCCACTTCCATTCCATGCTCTAGCATTCTGATCATCAGATCTCTTGTGAGTGGATATCTTTGTTCTGCTAGCATATGAATCATAGTGCCATCTTCTAACTCTAAAACATGTATCCCAACTGATCCAAAGAATCTCCATCTATTAATCTCCCAGTTGTCTTGATTTTCCCACAAAGCACTGTCCTTAGACTCCTCTGTGTCCCAGATTGTTGTGAGATCCCCTAACAATACCAAACCTACTCCTTGTGGTGGAATATGTTCAAAATAAGTTTGCACTTGGAGATATAACTGAAGCATATCATCTCTATCAATCAGATGTAGAATATCCCACAATGAATTAAACACTCTAAAACTTCCATCTTGTCTATGAAAGATTAGATAATCTCCTTCTTTAGATTCTACAACTGAAAAAGTAGATATCTTGGACTTCTTATCAGAATCTTCTTTCAGTTTTGGATTTTCATAGTCAACAACTCTAAGATAATTTCTGAGCTCATCAACTGTGTCTGTTCTTAATTCAACAGCTTCCTTGAACTTCTTTGATGGCTGTTCATCAGTGACTCTTTTCCTCTTTGAGCTTCTAGTAGCAGCTCTTTCCTTTCTTTTATCTTCAGGCTTGTCATCTTCAAAAGAAATAATGCCTGCAAGATCTCTTTGAATAGCTTCTCTAACAGCATCATACAGATCCTTCATCTCTGTATATGTCAATCTAACTAATCCTGTGTATCCTTGACCTTTCAAATAAGCCATCATATCATTCCTTTCTCTAGCTTTACTAATTGGCCTTCTTGATTGAACATTCTTCCTTGATTCTTCAGCATCTATCTCTGCTTGTAATATTCTTGCTGCTTCCTCATTTTTGGCAACCTCAATTTGTCTTAACTGTGCCAATGTCATCTTCTTCTTCTTCTTTTCTATCAAGATCCCTTTGCCTTTATCTTTTGGATCTATCTCTTGTGCAGGTTGAGAAGAAGTATGATGTTGTTCAATCTCATGAATACTAATACCTCTTTGACTTGACATATTAAGCATGATATCAGCAATTGTTTCATCATCACTGTTAGTCTGAGCTATATCATCTTCTTCCTGAGCTGGTTTAGAAGGACCTACTTCCTCTTGAACTTGATTTGAAGGACCAATATCCTCTTCAAAATCTAAGGTTCTAGGTGTAACAATGAATTGTCTCTCAGTACCTTGTTGAGCAGTACTTTCTTGAGCAGTTCTTTCAACTTCAGCTCCTTCTAAGTTTATTTCCTCAGTATCACCACTTCTCACTTCAACAGTAGCTTCTTCCAAATTTATTTGCTCTGTTTCATCACTTTTCCTTTCAACAGTACCTTGAGGAATATCTTTTGGTGGTGTCCTCTGAGTATCATCCATAAATCCAGCATCTTGTTCAAAATCAGCATCATCTTCATTCAAATTCTCTAAATTCCTCCCCATTTGGAATGAAGATTGCTTCTTAGACTTTTTCTTCTTAGAAATCTTTGTAGGTATCCTACCAGTCTTCTTCTGAGACTTCACCCATAATCTATGGTGTTGAACTAGTGGCCAAACATACCTTTTCAATTTCTGAAACTTAGTCTTTAATTTGTCTATCTTAGCAGCTTGAGCCTCACTCTCCTTCTTCAGCCTCTTTAACTCCCTTGTTAAAGCATAATTGTCCAATTCTACCTCTTCTTCTTCAAATTGTTTAGACACATTTGTGGAAGAATCATCAATAGGAGATGGTGGATTATTCATACCTTGGTCTAACTCCTCATTAGTAGGAATGTCTATAGGAGCAGTACCTTCCCTAGTAACAGAATGTGGAGAAGCAGTATGTTGAGAAGCAGTAGGTTGAGGAATACTAACTTCTCTAGGAGACTCTTGGCTTGCTGATTCAGAATTTGCTTCTTGCTCTTGCTCTAGCTCTGCATCTCTTACAACTTGTGCAACTCCCAATATATGAGCAGTCAAAGGTGTGTTGGTTCCAGAAAACTTTGCACTTTGTTTAGACAGAAAAGTAAACACCTTTGATGGAAGTTTGACAGTGGGTAAAAAATTTTGAGGTTTAGGGACATCCTCAAGTTGATTGTTCAAAAACAACTGAACAAACCTTGGATACATCAAAAATGGTGAACCATTACTAATATGTGTAAGCATACCATCCAGAATAAGTCTTGAAAAATTGAATCTTCGATCGGTAGCTAAACCCACTAATGCAGATGCAACATTTTGACCAAATTGATCAAAAGAAGTACTCTTGGGACTCAAACAATGAAGTAGAATGTGAATTAGGTACTTCCAATGAGAACAAAACAAAGGCTTTTGAAAAGTAAGCTTCGTCAGATCGCCTTCATAACCTAAAGCACTTAATGTGTCCCAAAGCACTTGTTTTTCAAAACGAACAGCCCCCCCTTCATCATCAAACATCAAAACATCCCTAATCGTGGCCTCAGTAATCCTAATAGCTCGTCCAGCAACCGTAGCCCTAATCAACGAATCATCTTCTTTCGTTGCAGTAGCCCAAAATTCTTGCATCCAGGGACCAATAACATCAGGGTCAACTAAAATAGAGTAGTTGATGGAAGACCCAGTTAAGAAATCAATGATCGCATGAAAATCAAGATTATCCCTTGTCTTGTCCAAATTAGCGATCATATTATGTTTGCTAACAGTAAGGCGATTAGCCATGATGATTTGGTAGAGAAGAATTCGCTTTGAGTATGTGATTTGATAAAAAGATTGTGGTGTAAAAGCGAATGAGGGATCTTAAGTACGGTAAAAGGCGGGGAAATAGGAGAGAGTTTCTTTAAATAGGATGAAAATAAATCAAACTCTTAATAATAAAGTTACCGTTTGGATTAACTTATTATCTCCGCCGTAAGGAATTAATTAACCGTAGCCCCACTAATTTTTGACCGTTGGAACAGTACGTCCACGTAAGCAGTACGTTGAAACAGTACGTTGGTGAAGCAGTACTTTAGGCAATAAAGCAGTACGTTCCATCTTGTTATCCACAATCAATATGCCAACTAAAACCAAGAACTTGTAAAAGGTTCATGCTTTAGTTCGAACTAATAGCTAATGTTGCCTCCCCTCAAATACAACATATAGGCTAAACTAAAAACCAATACTTTTATTAAAACTGAATAAAAAGTATTCTAACTAATACTAAAGCCTCCCCTCAAATGTAGCCTAGTAGTTAATCATCCCAATGCTCACAACTAAGTGGTTGAATCTTGAAACATCGAATCCTTTAGTGAGTAGATCAGCTACATTATCATCTGTGTGAACCTTAACCACATTTATAAGCCTATGCTCATAACAATCCCGAATAAAATGATGCCTAATCTGAATATGCTTGGTCTTGGAGTGATAGACAGGATTCTTCACAATGCAAATTGTACTCTCATTATCAATGTTGATAGGAGTATTCTTGAAATTGAATCCATAATCCAAGAGTTGATTTTGCATCCACAAAACTTGTCCACAACAGCTTGCAGCAGCAACATATTCTGCTTCAGTAGAGGAAGGTGGCAGCAATGGTTTGCTTCTTACATTGCCAGGAGACTAATCTTCTACCAAGATATTGACATCCTCCTGAAGTTGATCTTCTATCATAGTTATCCCCTGCATAGTCACTATCTGAAAAGGCTTCTAAGTGAAAAGGTGACTCCTTAGGATACCATAATCCTAACTTTGGTTGATGCTTGAGATATCTAAAAATCCTCTTGACTGCATACATATGAGAAACCTTGGGTGTAACCTGAAATCTTGCACATAAGCAAACAGCAAACATGATGTCAGGTCTGGATGCAGTTAAGTACATAAGACAACCAATCATAGATCTGTAAAGCTTGACATCCACAGCTTGTCCATCTTCATCCTTGCCTAGAGGTTTATTTTTATCAATGGGTGTGGTGGCAGGCCTTAGATTTGGAAGATCAAATCTTTTAAGTATGTCTGCAACATACTTTTCTTGGTTAATGAAGATTCCATCTCTTGTTTGTCTAACTTGAAGACCCAAAAAGAAAGTTAATTCTCCCATAGAACTCATTTGAAACTCCTTCTGCATAAGATCTTCAAATTCTTTTACCATAGACTTCTTTGTAGCTCCAAATATAATATCATCCACATATACTTGGACTAACATAATATCTTTCTTATCCCTCTTGATGAACAAAGTCTTATCAATTGCTCCTCTCCTATAGCCATGTTGGAATAGAAAATTTGAGAGTCTCTCATACCAAGCTCTGGGAGCTTGATGAAGGCCATAAAGTGCCTTGATCACTTTGTAGACTTTGTTTGGATGTGCAGGATCTTCAAAACCAGGAGGTTGTTTAACATAAACTTCCTCAGAAATTGTGCCATAAAGGAAAGCACTTTTCACATCCATTTGGTAGACAGGAAATCCCATGTATGATGCAAAGGCAAGAAATAACCTTATTGCCTCTATCCTTGCAACAGGAGCAAATACTTCATCATAATCCACTCCTTCTTCTTGGCGATATCCTTGTGCAACCAATCTAGCTTTATTTTTGATAACATTCCCTCGTTCATCTCTTTTAATTCTAAAAACCCATCTTGTACCAATGACTCTTTTGCCATCTGGTAGATCACATAATACCCAGACTTCTTGAAGCTTGAATTGTAAAAGCTCCTCTTGCATAGCTTCAACCCAACTTTCATCAGCTAAAGCTTGAGCTACCTTCTTGGGTTCTTCTTGAGATAGAAAGCAAGCAAACAGGCATGTTTGTTGATCCTTGTGATTCATCCTGTTTTGTTTGTAAACAAAGCTAAGTAAAGCAGTATGTTGCTTAGAAAGGACTTTAACTTTGTTCCTTGTAACCACTCCTGAAGAGGGTGATCCAATAATATTACTTTGAGGATGAGCTTTATGAACTCTCAATGTAGGAGTTGATGGCACTGAAAGAGCAGACTCTAAGTTAGTAAAATCAATTCCTTCATTGGAGAAAATACCTTCTAGATTAAGCTCATCATCAACTTCTTCTAATCCAGGAATGTTAGCATTAACTAAATCATCATTATCAACATTGGAATCATCAGCATTGTTCCAATGTGATTGCTCGAATACATCAGAAGTTCTGTCAAAAGCATCATCAGTACTTTGATCTAAAGTACTGTGGGCAGTATCTTGAAATTTACTCTTTTTCTTTGCAGCCTCATAAGCCTTCCTTTGTTCATCTTCATAGGATTGTGCTATAGTTTCTTGAAAAAGCATCCTATTAAGTTCATCTTGTATGGCTTGATCTTCATCAGATACTGTATGAGTTGGCTGAGCAGTACCTTGGTCCTCAATAGCAACTTCAGGTTCTTTGTCAGGAACTTCTTCTGGTGTACCATTAACTCCATGAACAATGTACTGTGAATCATCTTCTTTGGAATTAGCCTGATTCTCTTCTCTAACAGGGACATAATTCATAGATGGTGTGAATTTGAGATCAAGATCAAACATCCAATCAGGACCTTTACCTTTCTGAGTTTCCTTATCTTCTAAAAATTCAACATGAAGACAATCTTGTACCTTTCTTGTATTCCTGTTATAAACTCTAAATCCTTTGCTATTTGTACAATAACCCAATAAATATCCTTCATCTGACTTACCATCAAATTTACCCAGAGAATCAATGGTATTCAAAATAGTCAGAGAGCAGCCAAAAGGTTTTAGAAAACGTATATTTGGTTTCTTTCCCATGAGTAACTCATAAGGTGTCTTCATCTGAGGTTTAGTTACTGAGACTCTATTCAACACATAGCAAGCAGTACTTATGGCTTCAGCCCAAAAGAGAATAGGTAATTTGGAATCTGCAAGCATTGTTCTAGCTGCTTCTATCAAAGTCCTGTTCTTTCTTTCTGCAACACCATTCTGCTGTGGTGTTCTAGCAATGCTAAACTCTCGCTTGATCCCTTTCTTGGCACAGAATTCATCCATATGCTTGTTCTTGAATTCTGTTCCATTATCACATCTAATACCTCTTACCTTGAGTCTTAATTGATTTTCAAGGGCTACTATCAGGTCATGGATAGCATCAAAGGTTTCATCTTTAAATCCCAAGAAAAAGACCCAACTAAATCTGCTACAATCATCTGTCACTACCAAGCAGTACTTCTTTTTGTTTAAACTCTCTACTGAAACTGGTCCAAACAGATCCATGTGTAGCAACTCCAAAGGTTCTCTAATATCTCTTTCCCCAAGCTTCTTACATGAAGCTTTATGTTGTTTACCCTTCTTGCAAGCCAAACATGAATGATCAGCCTTGAATGTTTTGGAAGGTAAACCTTTAACTAAATTTCCTTTGACCAGCTTGTTGATGTTCTTAAAATTAACATGACCTAATCTTCTGTGCCACAGATGTGCTTCTTCCAATGATGCCTTTGCTACTAAACATGTTGCTCTTCCAGCAGAATTGAGACTCTTTAAGTCTAAACTGTATACATCATTGGTTCTTGGTACTCTCAATGTTACCAAATGATCATCAACAAATTTGAACTCAGGTGAGAGAATGAGACATTCTGTATCAGTAAACAGGATTGGATACTTCTTGTCACAAATTTGAGATACTGACCATGATTAAAAATATTCGATCAGTATGAGGTTTAGAATAACGCACCTTGTAGTCCCACATATTCAATTATCCTCGATCCAATTAATTAATGCAATCAGTATCCATGCTACTTGTAGATCACGACAAACTTTCAATAAATTGTTCCACTTGACCGAAAACCACAAGCGACAAAATCATAAAGATATTATAACCGATCCACATGTCGATTGAACAAATTTATCACCGACCGACTTCAATTTACTTCGACCGATTCTATAATGCTTGAATGTTAACCCCACTAACACTTGCGTCTAATTCCATAAATCATGAATATGCAATAATCGACCAATGATTAATCAAATCTGACAATCACGTTATCTTGTCGCCACATAAAAACTTTTATCAAACTCGATCATAAATTCTTTTCCGTAGCTGCTTCTTCTGCGACAGAATTTTCTTTAATAACAAATAAATCCGATCTGCTGCTCTTCTCTTCGACAAATAAAAACCTTGTAACATCCCTAGGTAACGAGCTCCCCAAGCTCTGATACCAATTGTGTAGATCTTTTAGAGCATCTAGGGTTAACAATAATAAAGAACACAATCATGCACAGCGGAATAAGTAAAACATCTTTATTATTGAACAAGGTTTTTTACTTTATAATCTCTACTAACACTAATATAATTAACATGTTCTACCTTGATCAAGTAGAACATGTTCTCTAAACTAAAACACTAATAAACCCTAGGCGTCTATTGTAGGAACTTGACGCCTAGACACACACACACCTTTAAGTCGACTACATCTTGTACGTACGTTCTAAACCTAATGACCCATGTCCTCTTTATATACTAGAGGGATTAGGGTTACAAAGACTTCTAATTGTATTAGGAAACAAATACTTTCCTAATGTTTATTCTCCATCTTTTTCTGCAAGTCGTCTTTGTCCTTTGTCATCTTTAGTCCTTCATCTTTCATCTTTTGTCCATATCAACTCTAAATTATAATTCCCAACACTAGTATTAATGTGGTGCTGCATAACTCCATAATGTTGCAGGGGAAGAACTTGGAACACTTGGAGATCCGACTAAATGATATAATTCAGGCTAGCTACCAACAATTTTGATGAAGCATATTGCATCGGGTCAGGCGGATTCGGTAAAGTGTACAAAGCAGATCTTGAACACTTTGATAGCAGTAATTACTCATCGAAAGAAGGGGTGGATAAATGCGATTTACCCAAAAAACGAAGCACGGTAGCCATAAAGCGCATTAACAATCTAGAAGGAGAACAAGGGTTCATTGCAGAAATTGAAACTCTAACTAGTTGTAAGCATGAGAATATAATCTCTCTTCTTGGTTTTTGTTATGAAGGTAACGGTTCAATGATCCTGGTTTATGAGCATGCTTCGAAAGGAAGTCTTGAAAACTATTTGGGAAGCAGCGATAAAATGGCTAATCTTAATTGGTTACAACGTCTAAATATATGTCTTGATATTGCACATGGTTTGAATTACATTCACAACAACACAGATCATGGAAAACAAAAGATGATACACCGAGACATCAAGAGCGATAATATTCTATTGGGAGATAGTTGGAAGGCAAAGATTGCGGATTTTGTGCTCTCGAAATTCCACCTAGCAGATCAAACGGCCAGCACTATCTATACCTATATGATTGCAGGTACATATTTTTATTTGGATCCAGAATATCAGAAGGATGGTAAACTAAATATGAAATCAGACATTTACTCTTTTGGAGTGGTATTATTTGAGATCTTGACTGGGAAGTTGGCCTATGATCGTATTTTCACTGACGCTGATGGGAAGGGGATTGCACCCATTGCACGACATCATTTTGAGAAGGGAACACTCATGGATATTGTTGATCACAAGATAAAGGAAGAAACCGATGAACATGTCTTTTCTCTTACCATGTTAGCATTTTCTGGGTTTACAAGATCATCAATACACACAAATAAACTGGAATTTTATTACAATATGAATTCACGATGTTTACAATGACTTTGACCCCTATTTATACTAACCTAACCGACACAATCTTCTAATGAAACGTGGTGATCGGTCTTGACCAGTTATTAACTTTCAATTTGATCCATTACACCCCTAATCTATTTACAATGACATAATACTACTAAAACTTCACTTTAACTAATGACACCAAGACCCCTATACTTTATAACTAAACTATATTTGGTTTAAACGTCCAATACTCCCCCCTAAACTAAATATAGTTTAAGTAAGGTCTTCGACTTCTTCAACATCCGAGCACAACACCATCAGTCCATCATCTTCATACTTGATCAGGTTTGCCTCGTCTGTCTTTTCTTTCACCTTTCGACATTCACTTTTGTAGTGTCCAAATTCATTGCAGTTGTAGCATTGTATCTTGCTCTTGTCTTGAACACCTTGAACACCGTCTTTGTTCTTCCATGGTTTCCCATTCTTGCCTCTGCCACGTCCTGGTCTTCCTTGACTTGAATTTTCATGACCGCAACGTTCACACTTATTTTCTTTGACCTTCCACTTCTCATCTCCTTTACTGAATAGTAATCTGCTATGCACATATTCGTCTTTGTTTTTTGGTCTCTCGTCACCCATTTTCTTCTTATTTCTCCCAATCTTAACCTGATTGTGTCTTTACTTTCTGCACGCGTTTTTACCAACCGTGTCTTCCAAAAATAGTTATCCTAGTTTCCTCCTAACCAACTATTCTAAATCAACCGCAATATACCAATTGCCAATACCCAAACAATACACTGGTTTTTCAAGACCTATTGTTTATGCCAAAACAACACCCTGGTCTCTTTCCCAAAACCTATTGTTTACCAAAACAATGCCCTGGTTTCTTTCCCAAAAACCTACCCTGGTCTTATCGAAACCTATTGTTCTAATTACCAAAAACAGTCCCCTGGTTTTATCACAAACCTGCTATTTTTCGACCACGACAATTCCCTGGTTTTCCAAAACCTATTGTCTTAACAACACCAAAACAATAATCCTGTTTTTAAAATTATTGTTTACAACAACCCCGAAACAATTCCCTGTTTTAAAAAACTATTGCTTTAATCAACAAAACAATAATCCTGTTTTCAAAAAAACTATTGTTTTCACACCCACTAAAACAATTCCCTGTTTTCAACCCGAAAACTATTGTTTTACAAATCCTAAAAATAGTATTCTGATTTTTCCGCCCGGTTGTAAGACAAATCCAAAAACCAATTGTTTCAATTTACCGAAAACAATACCCTAGTTTTTCCCTGGTTGTCTAACAAATCCAATCCACTATTCTTAAACTTTTCCTAATTGTAATAATTCTAAATTCCTACACTAAATACCACAATTCGAAATTGAAAAAAACTTATCTCACTGTGTTCGGTTCCGCAACTCTCGATTCTGCAAATTCTGTTTAGAAATTAAAAGAGTTTTAATTTCTTTTCCTTGCACACCAAACCACAACAAAATACTGAATTTGTGTTTTTCCTTTGCACCGCAATATCAAAAGGAATATGATTTCCTTTTTCTTTTGAGCAGCCAACAAAAACCAATTGTTTCTTCTGTTTCCTTTTTTCGAACAGCAACAACCAGAAATCGTCCTTCTGTTCCTCCTTTGTTATGTCTTTTCCGAACAGCAACAACAATAAATCGTTCTTCTGTTCCTCCTTTGTTATCTCTTTTCCGAACAGCAACAACAATAGATCGTACTTCTGTTTTTTTTCAAAACTTCGAACAAACAACCACAAATCTTCTGCCTACCTTGAATCGATTTAACCGTAGGCTCTGATGCCAATGTTAGCAATTCCTGGGTTTACAAGATCATCAATACACATAAACAAACTGGAATTTTATTACAATATGAATACCCGATGTTTACAATGACTTTGACCCCTATTTATACTAACCTAACCGACACAATCTTCTGATGAAACGTTGTGATCGGTCTTGACCAGTTATTAACTTTCAATTTGACCTATTACACCCCTAATCTATTTACAATGACATAATACTACTAAAACTTCACTTTAACTAATGACACCAAGACCCCTATACTTTATAACTAAACTATATTTGGTTTAAACGTCCAATATACCAAAGGACCCGATAAAGAGTCTTTGGATATATTTTCAGAAATTGCATTTCGATGTCTCGCAGAAACTCAAGCACAACGCCCAACAATATATGTTGTCATCAGCGAACTTAAAAAAGCCATTTACTGTCAGGTGCGTATTTTTTTTTGAATAACTCTATAATCTCCTCATATATTCTTCATAGTAGTATGTGACATTTCATACATTATACTTTGTGTAACTAATATTGTAATCCTCAAACTTTTACTGAGTTAACGATCTTACCATTTAACTTTTTTAGTCCTTAACTTTTATGACATATTGTTTTAATCTTAAACTTTACCAAGTCAGCGATTCACCAGTAAACTAGCTCACTGCCCATCCCCTTTTGACGGTGACGTATAAATATTTCTTCTTTAATTCTAAAATGCAACAACCAAGCTTGATTTACAACAATAACCCTGAACTTAGAGACTTTAAAGGATTTTAGATGGCAAATAGTTCAGTTATTTTTTACTTTTCAAATCGACTGATTGTCCAATGATTCACAGGAGAACCACAAGGACAGCCTCAAACTGTCACTTCAAGACATAAAGTTGGCCACAAAAACTTTCAATCAAGACAATATAATTGGACATGGAGATTTTGGGAATGTTTACAAGGGTCACACTCATGGGCATAACTTCATTGCTGCAAAGCGGTTGGGTAGGAAATCTGCTGAAAGAGAAGCTGAATTTATGACAGAACTTGAAATCCTTATGCAGTATAAACATGAAAATGTAATTGGTCTTGTAGGCTATTGTGATGAAGAGGATGAGAAAATTATTGTCTATGAGTATGCGTCAAGAGGAAGTCTTGATAAGTACTTGAGCGATGATAGTCTTACGTGGGTGATGCGGCTTAAAATATGCATCGATATTGCAGTCGGGTTGGAGTTTCTTCATGGAACTGTTTCAAGTGCAGAAATGGTAATACATAGGGACATCAGCAGCAGCAACATTCTACTGCTTGATGATTGGAAAGCAAAAATTAGTGATTTCGGGCTTTCCTTAGTATGTCCAACAAATCAGGATGTAGACTATGTCATCGACAATGTTAGAGGCACAATTGGCTATCGTGACCCATTGTACTAAAAAACAGGCTTCTTAACCAAAGAGTCTGATATATTCTCATTGGGTGCGGTCTTATTTGACATATTGTGTGGGAAACTATCATCCGAAAAGCTAGATGATGAGTATCTTTATTTACCCTTTTTGGCTAAACACCACTATTATGTTGAAAAACTTGATAAGTTAGTGTTCGAGGGTATCAAAGAAAAAATTGAGCCACAGTCATTTATTACATTTGCAAGTATTGCCTATCAATGCATACATCACAGGAGAGAAAGACGGCCAACAGCTCATGAAGTGGTCATACAGCTTAAGAAAGCATTGGAATTCCAGGTAAGTTTCTATATTTTGACAAAATTGGCTAACTTTTGATTCATATATATCTAAACTTTTGATTCATATACATATAAACTGTAAGAAAGTAGTATGAAACATGAGTTTATTAATTGATTAATGTATATATAGGAGGATTATGAGAAATGGGAGCACAATTTGCCTAAAGACTATAAAGAACTAATCAAGATGTCAAAGTGCCCTGAAATCTTTTCTACCAACAAGAAAGAGGAACTTTACAACATTTTTTGTAAGGGAATCCTCCTTCAACAGGACAAAGTGGTAATCAGTTCATTCTTGTATCTCCTTTATTGGGTGTTTCCTGTTTCTATGTATCTTCTCCTTACTGAGAGATAATTCAAAATCAAACATGCATTTATACATCATACACATTGAGTCTGATTTGTACTTCGGTTGGATAACAGTCGTTGTCATTCGTTGGTAATGGAGAAAGAAATGAAATGGTTTCAGCCACAATGTTTTCCTACACAAACAGCTGTTCACATGAGTGGAAATCTCTTCCAGAATCAAGGTTATTCTCTCTACCTCTCCACCTTTGTTAGTTTTAAGTGATAAGCAAACATATGCATTATTGGTAGAAGTATGTTATACTTTTTAATGTTAAAGTATAAGGTTATTCTCTTTACCGTTTATCACAATGACTGACACTGCACTTACACAAAAAATATATGAATCCCTTTGACTCTATTCTGCTAGAACTGTTAATCCCTTGTGCTAATCAACAAAGGAATAGTGCTTCATCTTAAGCTCTTTTACACTTTAGACTGTTAGGTTTTATGTATAAATATTAATATACGTATGTCCGGTTTCGAACCCGAGGCTCGGGATTGCACACATTAACGTGAGAGTTTCAATGATGAATAATTAAATATATATTTATTTATTTATTCATTTCACCAATAAAAACACTTAACGACGGTTAGTACTTAACGGGGTTTTAACTAACGACCGTTAAAGGACTAAACGTGAAAATAGGAAAGAAGGATCTAGAATCCCTTGTGGGATACTAGGATCGGCCAAGACTTTCCTTTTAGGGGGAGGGCCGGTTTTGGTTTGCTTGGGCACAAAGAAAAGAAACACTATAAATACAATTCATTGTGTTTTAGTTTTTCTCTAATCTTGAAACCCTAACTAAGCCAAACTTCTTCTTCTTCTCTTCCTCTTGCTTACACTTGTTCGACCCACTTTTAAATCCACTCGGATTTGGCGAATCAAGTATAGCAATAAAGTGTTTGGTTTATTGGTGATCAAGAACCTAGCTTTTCTCATTGAAACGCTATCATTACGTGTGTACAGGAACGAGTGACAAGCTTACTTTAGCTTGTGATCTTGGATGGTGATCGATCCTAATATATTCCCAATTAGGGTTTATATTACTTGTTCTTGTTCAAAGGATTCCTTGTTCTTGCTAGGAATCATTAAGGTACGTGTCTATTTAATTTAATTAATTACTTGTTCTTGTAGATCTATTCCGCTGCGTGCTTTTGATGATAGTATGTGTTTATGATTTATTTATAGTTCACATATTCCAACAGTGGCATCATGAGCCTCGTTTAGAACTTGTAATTAATTACTTAAACCTAAAAATTGGATCTTGTAGAGATTACATGCAATTATAAAATTAGGGTTTGTTTATTTTTTTTATGAAACCCTAATATGGTTCGATCCATATTAATTAAAAATTAGGGTTTTAGTTTTTTAATTAAAACTTGAGGAACCCTAGGATTGCATGAAAATTTTTTAGGGATTAATTAGTGAATACCGTATGTGATGTCACTAATTAATTAGATACGTACGTAAAATATTTTGATAATAATATGTGCTACATGATTATGTGATCAATATAGTATCCATGACAAAATCTTGCATATTTTGTCATGGTGTGATTTGTATGATTTTGTATTGAATTGTTTGCTACATGTTGTTAAATATATCTTAAATTGAGGAAGACCTCAATATATATTAATTAATAAGTTATGTGTAATGTGGTATCTAACTAACTAAAACTTACGCGGCCAAATTATTTGGCGTCTGTGGACCATTGGGCACAATGAGCTCGAAAACCAATGGGAGTTTTATTAGTTACATACATTTAAAATTACACATAGAATTAATATTAGGATTTATTGAAAAAGGTTTGCATGTGGCTATATGATATCGTGGATGATCATATATTTGTTATTATGTGTTTATTTATTTTTGTAATTACTTGATCTTTTGTGTTTATATATTATGATGGATTGCAACACATAAGAGGGTAATTTTTATAATAAAAATAAATAAGACTAATAACTATGAAACCTTTGTAGTAATTTTATTTATTGCCAAGTCTTATGTGCCGACAGTGGTTCGCTTCGCACGGTAATTTGCTCCCAGGCGAGACTAGCAATAATAAATTTACTACATTAATTGTTTTAGCAAGAAAATCATAATTTTTTAGTTGATTGATTGCGACTGTACTAAGTGGTCGAAGCGGCGGACCTAAAATTGGCAAACTAAAAAGTGGGTTCTAGTTGGTACGCATTAAATTGTGACCTTAGAGGGGCACGGTTTTAACCAGCTTCGGCGGCTGTCGTCCCTACGCCCGCCTGTGCGTCAATTTTAAACTTACCAAGTACACCACGATAAATACGAAGCATCTTAAGGCAATGTTGTAATTTGTTCAACGCCTCAATTAAAAGATTTGATGATTTGAGCTGCAAATGAGAAAACGGTTTTGTTTTTGAAAACATATATGATACAAAGATGAATGCATGACATCTTTGTACATATTTTTTGATTTAACACATCAAAATTTATTACCCTGATAAATTTAAGTAATATGCCACCCAACTACAAAAAGAAACACCTAAGGTTTCATCCTACATCACTAGCAGCCAAAGCTGAATGTTGATGTTCAAAGGGTGGTCATCTAAGGGTAAATTGAGTACTTTATTGCTAGCAGCCAAAGCTGAATGCAATAAACCGATGTCAATTTACTGTTTCTTAAGTTGGTTAAACTTAATTGGGCACTTTCATTACTAGCAGCCAAAGCTGATGTAATGGAACGGCGCCAAGGCATAAAGATTTGGGGATGAAACATGCTTACATTTGCAACTGAGGTTGGCATATTATGTAAGTCCCATGATTCTAGGAATTGCAATTGTATATTGGCAATTGAGTGTAGCTCTACCTTATTGAGTACTTTCATTGCTAGCAGCCAAAGCTGATGTGATGAAACGACGTCAATTTGGATCCTAAATTTTCAATAAAAATTAAATGGTGAAATTTATTTACCGTGGGTGTTTAATTTTGTTGAAAAGTTATTATCAAAATACTAAATTGAATTTTGAAAATTCTTTTAATGTATTTAATGCAACATTAAAACCGTAAACGTAGTAAATTCCTTTAAATGGAAAGTTGATCTGCACCCTGTAGGGGTATTTGGAAAGAGTCAACCTAACTTAAAGGATAAACCTAGTCTACTTTCCGTGTGAAGAGTGAGACTTAATCCTATTCCTTTTCATGAATGAGAAAGGTATAATAGGAAAAATTAGAATTGTCTATATTCTAAGAAATAACTCATGGCGAATTTCTTAAAGAAATTGCAAGGTTAGGAGTTACTAAATTAGAAACTAGACTAATTACCGCAAAATTGGTAAAAGGCAAACTAGAATGTTTGATCTAGTTATTATGCTTTAACCATTTAAAAGGTGCTACATACCATGATGGGGATAGTAGACCTAACTAAGGAAGAAATTGCATACCCAATTCTTTCAAGTTAATTGCATTGATGGATATTCCATCATTTACAAAGTAGAATACATTCTTTGAAGTACCTTAGTAGCGTTACGTAAGGGATTCATCAAAGATGAAGGAAAGTAAACAGCACGCTATTTATTTTTACTGGTAATGCAACACTTACAATGTTGTCAAAGCCAGTGGGAGCATAATGCTGAAATTACTGAATAATGAGTCCATGTAGTGATCTTAAATTCAGTGGGAGCTACAAGTCTTGGTAGTTACCCGAATTATCTCTAGAATTTCTTGAGATGATTACTTTCCAATTATAGACACTTGTGGTATTAAGGATAGTCGTGTACGTTTCCTTAGTAGACGAGGTGATTCTATATCTACTTATATCTATGACACAATCATATTGATCAAATAAGCAAACTATTGACGTGTTGTTTATTCGATACGTGATGTTGTTCCATGCACAAGTGGGAGAAATCTTATTGTGTGCAAGCAACAACATAAAGGAATATGATTTATAGGATTCTCTTGACTATAAGGTAAGAGATCAATGTTCTAAAGTGTTTTACACACATTCTAATTTATGGAACACTTGAAGTTAATATCTACTTTCATTACTAGATAATAATGACAAGGTAAATTACATACTTTCATCATTGCAGCCTTGGCTGAAATAATGAAACTGTGTTAATTTACAAGTTTCTAAAAATTAGATAATTATTAGAACAAGTGTCAATATGATAATAAGACTACTTCTAATGAAAATATTTATGTATTGTTGCAATAACATAAATATATGAAGTAATCTTATACCACTTCATAATTTAAATGTTTATGTATTCTTGGAATTACATAAATATATAAAGTAAATAAATTAACTTGAAATACTATTGAAACCAAGTTGTGGGTTTCATAATTACTTTAGTTATGCATATTTGTATTTTATATAAAGATATAAATATGAAGTCTTTTATTATAAGACTTATAACAAAGTAAGACGTTATATTGTTATGTTTTTTATTAAGACATATACAAGGAGTCATTGAGTTGATCAATGATTTGTAACGGAAATTGGGATTATAACAGGTTATGTCTTTTTGGTAAAGACATAGAAATTAGGTGGCTTGGGCTAAAAGGAACTTATGTTATAAAGCATGCAATTGGCTTGAAAAATCTATTATACCATTAAAGTGATTTAGTTGGTAAATAGGTAAGCCAAAACAAATATATTTATCTCACATATTGTAAGATTGACTTACAATATCAATCCTGATGAAATACATAAGTTTATGGTATGTTCAATTAGGAGAATCAAACTCTTGATACATTGTTTGATTTAAGATAACTGTATTTTCTTTTCTTCCTAAAGATATCAAGGTTAGGAAATTGAGTATGGATTGAAAATACTCAATTAGACTCCAACCTAGAAGATTAATAAGATACATTTGATTATGGAATGTGTTGAGTCACATTGAGTCTTAAAATTGAAGTTCAGAGTTTGTTAAACTACTTGTTGGGTAGGTTATTAACAAATTAAAGTTAGGAACTGTCAATTTGTATCTGTAAAGTCCCAAAAGAGAACAAGTTTTGTGTTGCTCTATTTGCTAAGCATTTATAGGTAATCTATAAACTGCAAAAGGCAAGTGGGAGTTTTATCTTCAAAGGATAAAAGGTACAAGATACATAATCTTCTAAATACGCTAGCAAAATCATAATGAGGATTTAACATGTTAGTGTTAAATCTCAAGATAATGGAATTCTTATTCATAGATCCGCAAGGATATCTCAAATATTTGTAGAATATGTTGAGAATTATGAGTTACAGGATCGTAATATGCCTGTTAATAAATTGCAAATGTTATTTGGCAAATTACTCATACTATGAATAATTAGATGCAGTCCAAAAGGATAACTAGTTTGGAAACATAGTTGATCTTAAACTCTATAGTAATACTATAGAATGGAAATGAATTTCTGCAAAGGAAATGAAAATCCTAGAGATTTAAATTCTTGTGTAGAAATCATAATGGACAAATTTGTATACACATTTAATGTGTGAAAAGTTTATCAATCACACTTAAGCAATTAAAGGTGATTGAGATTCTTTCTAAGCACATTAAATGTTCAAAGATTATGATTATCATTATTGGTTTCATTTATATGAAGTTAATAATGGAACATCAAAACTCTTTCTTGGATAATTACTTGAGCGAGGACGAAAAGTAATTGAAAGAAGTGTTTGAATTCAAATAATCTTTAATAGTATACAAAAGTGAAAATCATTTGTAAATGGATTAATGCATGCATCTAATAGATATACTTATTTTAGCTATTAAATCTAGTTTGATTTATAATTAAAATTAAGATATTTCTTAAAATTCCTGAAAGCTAGTGGGAGTAATGTATTTATTTTCTTGTTTCATATATGTTGAATAACATATGGGAAGTGACATTCCATTAACATTTATATGTTAAGTTTTAGTTTGGAATGAAACTTCATATAGAAAATAAAACCTTGAAGTATATGTTTATTTGATCATAAACATAAGCGGTTAAAATAACTGATTCTAAAAGAACATGATATTCTATTAGAAGATCTAGATAGAAACATATCTTTGAAAAGATATGACATGAATAAATCTAAGGTTGACAAAAGGATTATTCATGTACATCATGTTGCTTGTTGTATCATGCTTGGATACAAGATGATTAACAACATTAGTATCTAATTGGAAATTATTAGATAACTAAGTGTAATGGATATGGTTTAGAATTTACATCCTCAGCCTGGACTTGCTCCAAAATTCTAAATGTGAACCATATGGCAAGTTATTGCTTGATTGATATATATGGTCAAATCTTGAAGGATTTGAAGATATCAAACATTACACGATGAATATTAAAGTTTACGGAACTTTAAAAGAGCATATTGTTGTTTGGATACAATGATGCTAGTAAGATTGAGATGACACTCAATACTAGTCATGGTGGGAGCTAATCCTTATTAGGAAACCATGTATACTAGTTGTGCTCAATATGAGCATAGTTGCATTATACATAAAGAATTAGAATACTTTAACTACAAAGGTTTGGTAGTTTAATTGTCATAAATTCGTGAATGAGGATGCCACGTATTTTATGAAGTATGTGTCAATATCTAGATAGATGAATGAAAGCATACAAGAATTTCATTATTGAAATAAGTATTCTCAAAATTCCGATAGATCAACATTAGTTGATTTATGCCTTGTCAACAAGTATGTGGAACATGACTTGTGGCATAATTCATTAATGAGAATTATCATGCATTGATCTAGTTAGTATTTGGATAAGGGATATTAAAGCAATATTATACTAATGGAATAAAGCGCGGATAACGTTTATTCTCATTATTAATATTTGTGTCCTATATTTGCATGTTTAAATCCATGAGTAAAATTATTATATTTTATTCTAAATAGTCCGTTGTCAATTAATAATATGGGAATATTATTGAACTAAGACAAATGTGAGGATTGGTAGAATGGACTGTAGGTTGAGACACCAATGTCACATGATATTCAATATTGGATAAATTGAATATAGGACTTATCCCAACCACATGATTATACTTTATGGATCGTCGTCATCAAGTATATCATGAATATTTATCCTTAGACTTGAGATGACAGATAATTGCCGAGGATGTAGCTTATTTTCTGTAAGGTGGTCTAACGCTAACCGTAAAAGGTAGTTATAAGGGCTATTTTCGGAAATGATGCGAAGTTCGAGGGTTATGCTCGCAGTCAATAAAGGATTTGTTCCTTCAACTTTGTGTTGAAGTTTAATACTGCTTGGCCACTCGTAGGATTGACAAGATGTTTGCGTGGCCACGCCCAAAGTCTATCTGGAAGACGTTCAGATATTTTGGTAATCTTGTTCAATTACGTATAAACGAGAAACTAATGTTAATTATGGAATGACCAAGATCCATATCCAAATTAACGCGGTATTAGTAACAAAAGGATAAGTATGATGATTAATTTCATCACACGTGGTTTTTACCAGGAGAACCACAACTCGGATCGAGCTGGGGGCATTGGGAAGGTTAAGCTAGGCTGACCCATGTCATTACTATATTAATGTTTATCCAAGTGGGAGCTGTTAGGTTTTATGTATAAATATTAATATACGTATGTCCGGTTTCGAACCCGAGGCTCGGGATTGCACACATTAACGTGAGAGTTTCAATGATGAATAATTAAATATATATTTATTTATTTATTCATTTCACCAATAAAAACACTTAACGACGGTTAGTACTTAACGGGGTTTTAACTAACGACCGTTAAAGGACTAAACGTGAAAATAGGAAAGAAGGATCTAGAATCCCTTGTGGGATACTAGGATCGGCCAAGACTTTCCTTTTAAGGGGAGGGCCGGTTTTGGTTTGCTTGGGCACAAAGAAAAGAAACACTATAAATACAATTCATTGTGTTTTAGTTTTTCTCTAATCTTGAAACCCTAACTAAGCCAAACTTCTTCTTCTTCTCTTCCTCTTGCTTACACTTGTTCGACCCTCTTTTAAATCCACTAGGATTTGGCGAATCAAGTATAGCAATAAAGTGTTTGGTTTATTGGTGATCAAGAACCTAGCTTTTCTCATTGAAACGCTATCATTACGTGTGTACAGGAACGAGTGACAAGCTTACTTTAGCTTGTGATCTTGGATGGTGATCGATCCTAATATATTCCCAATTAGGGTTTATATTACTTGTTCTTGTTCAAAGGATTCCTTGTTCTTGCTAGGAATCATTAAGGTACGTGTCTATTTAATTTAATTAATTACTTGTTCTTGTAGATCTATTCCGCTGCGTGCTTTTGATGATAGTATGTGTTTATGATTTATTTATAGTTCACATATTCCAACACAGACCTCATCTCATCAGGTTAATAACAAGATTAGTCCTGCATACATGACAAAATAGATTTTAATACTCACTATATGATTGGGAATTATAATTTTATAAACCTTCTAATAAGGTAGTTGAGGTATGCCCTGTTTTGGGTCCTCTGTTCTCATGACCTTGAATTATAAATTTTGCTAGCATCTTGATAGTGTTTTTTTAAATAATATTCTTACCTTTATTTAAATAGAGATTTGTCTGGTACAATAAATTCTAATATAGAATTTAAAATTTTGTTCCAGAAATTACCAAATTCAAAAGTAAAAGTGTATGAGAATAAAGGCTATGACTGATTTAGACTTGGATGTTTATAATCTGCGCAGGTTTGGGACAGTGGTGGAGATGTTAGATATTTCCGAATTGAACATCGAAATCAAGACAAGAGCTCAATTTTTATCTCCTAATGTTGTTTATGGGGTCTATTTAGTCTTCAAATTTTGTGATTCAAGAAACTGTTCAAGTAAACCTATGTATGTTCACCTAAAGTATAGAAAGGGACACGAAAGTCTGCATGCATATTTCGCAACATGGAGAGATGAGCAGTGGATGATGATTGAGTTGCACCGTTTCTTGAATCAGAAAGAACATGTCGTTTTTGAGTTTCTACTAGAGAGCTTTTCAACGTACTATTGTGGAGATGGTGCAATTTTTCTTGAAGGCATTGAATTCCGAGCCATTGACAGAGTGAGTTTATAAATATTTCTTTGATCCATTTTATATTCTTTTTTTATATTGTGCTAAAGGGGTTCGATGCATGGCGGAAAAAATTAAACTAAACCCATGTTCAATGTTGCATATTTAACATGATTTGTACACAGGTGAAATATGAAGAAAATAGAAAGTTGAAGGAAGTCCAACAAGTCTTGAAATCAAACTTCAATGTGGATCAGGTGCAACAATTGCCAACTAAATTTGAAGAAATATTAAAGATACACGACAACTATGACGAGTTGTTTTGGTTGGGGGAAGTAAATGGAAAGAAACTTCTTGTTCTTTCGCCGAAGGCGGCTTTATACAAATTCTCTAATGTGGATCTTTTTACTTCAATACCATCACCCGAGTCCAGGTTTGCTTTTTTAAACCAATTTTGTTATAGGTTAGACTTTTTCTAATCGCACATGCACAATGTGCTCATCAATTAAAATACCAAATTAGGATTTGTAAATATATGTTTGACAATAGTTTCACTTCTTTTTTAAACCAATAGTTTCATTTCTGTGAATTATGTATATATATTGTACATGCAGATTTCCAGACGTGATTGAGGTTTTGCCACAACAAGTATTTTATCTCAAATGCACTATTAGAAGTCAAATGTTGTCACCAGATACAGAATATGTGTGTTATCTTGTGTTCAAGCTTTCAGAAAAATGCCAGGGGTTGCATTGTCCAGTAAAACTACGAGACGTACTGCACAAAGAAAACAATGAGGCTGAATTTGTTTATTTTACAACCCCAAGCTCATTGAACATTAATGGTAACACTCGGGTTCCAAAACATAGGGAAGATGGATGGATGGAGATTCAAGTGTGGAAATTTCACTCAACTCATGAATTTAAGGATGGCTCTCTTTCCATAGATATGAAATTTACAAGTCATGAAGGAACTATGTCTGGCCTAATTGTATGTGGCCTCGAGTTTCGACCAGTGTAAAAGAATTTTTGCTGTTCTCATTAACATTAGTTTTTTACTACGAGTATCAAAAAATGCTGAGTGAAACCTGGATAATTATAAAATCTTGTACGTGTGAAGGTTCGTGTTCTTTGTGCGTGTGTACATTGGGTGATTCATATAAATAAATTATTTCTTTTATGAATTTATGTTTTGTGACAAATATAATGGGATCAGCAAAATGACTAGATTCATGATATGAAAATTAACAAGCTCATTTTGACAATGGTGTAATGCCTAGCATCTTTTTGGAAAGCTCATTTTCTATTGGGGAATTTTTTAAAAAGACATAATTGTGATTTCGAAGAACTTGCTCTCCAGGTGCAACATATTTTAGTCATCAAAACGACCATTATTGCTACAAAAAGTCTTACTAAGAAAACATGATAATTAAAAACATGAACTTGATTTTTGTAATATAATTTTCAATAGCTATTCAATGCTTGAGAGTTGATCAGTACTGCGTGAACGAGTAACCAATTTTGAGACTTCTTCGAGGTGCCAAATTATATTAGATTGGCGCCGGAACGAATGAGATCAGAAGAATGTTTTTTGAAGGTGAACTCCTTAAGAGAAAATTGGAAGAAAAAAAAATCCTCTTTTGTTTCTTTTGGAGAAACCTGCAACTTTCATTTTATGCAATATTGTTGTGGATAAATATATAGTTTCATTACGATTTATGGCATATTCAACATTATCCGAAACGTGTACCTTTTGTTACTAACGACCAATAAAGTGGCCTTGTGGACTAGTGGTTAGGCATTTGATATCCCCACAATGAAGAATATCCAGCCTCAAAACTCACACTCAAAACTCACGAGTGTAAAATGAAGGATAAACTTGCATATTCATTCCTTTATTGAATAAAACTAAAAGCTATTTATAGCCTTTACAAGAAAGTAGCAACAAAGTACTACTCCTCCTAAAGACCAGGTAACACATCGACCACTCTCCTCACATGTTCTTTATCCATGAGATTCGGTCATACACTTTTACCAAGCTTAAATATACTATTAACTAAAAACATAATGGCAAAGCATCACTGCTGCAAATAGCAACCCAACATATCTGCAGCGCAAAGAAAATAATTTTACAACTTACATTTGGTACCCTTTAACATTTACTACTTTGCATAATAGGTCATTCCTTAAAGCTCATGTTAGTGCAAACGTTACGACGTTTAATCTATACATTGTCTTTATATTTTAATGATGACAAACATGTAACTTGTAATACATAACGTAAATTGCACAAATTACTCGTTTACACAAATCATCAATGCATGCACGCATCAACATCTCTCGACGGCTCAAGTCTGAGTCACTTAAGGTATGTACAAACAAGTTACCAAATTAGTTAAGTGATCAAAGAAATAATTTGTCCTTAAAACTCACATTTTCATAAATGTGACAAAACCTTTTTACAAAATTAAATTATACAAATTATTTTGTAATTATAAAGAAATGTTTTAATAAGAAAAATATTCAAATTTGAATTTTAAAATCCCCAACAAATATTTTTCCCGCCCAAATAGATGACACCCACTCCGGAAAAACATTTCACCACTTAAGGACAAAAACTGCCGTGAAGGTCCCTTAAACAGGTGACGGTCCCTTAAATATTTAAGGGACCGTCCCCCGCACCTCGAGCTGTCTATAAATACTGCACTATTTTCATTAGATTTTCTCAACCCTCTTTAGCACAAAACTTTCTGTTCTTTCTCAATCCTTTATTTCACATTCTTTGATCACATTAACTTGTTTGAATCTTGTTTAAATGCGATTCTTTCTTTCTTTTCTCATGAAGGGTGATTAAATATGAAAAGTGTTTTTATTGCTTAATTTGTATTGGAATGTTTTGTTGTTTGATTCGTACTAGTTTTGTTGGTTAAATGCACCTTGTATACTAGCTTGAAGGTAAATCTTCTCAAACGACTTTGAAAGTGTCGGTGTTTTCTTTTCTAAGTCTTAGGCGTAGCAATGTCGTCTAGAACACGTGTTTTATGTGCATAAACAAGTTCTTTAAGTCCAATAAGTCACCAAATGAATTTATACTCAAAAAACGTGTTTTTGAGTACTGGTGACGGTCCCAAATATACGGGACTGTCCCTTAAATATTTATGGGACCGTCACTGTTTAAGGGACCTTCACTAGAACTGGGCCAACTTTGAAAATTCATATAAAATCAATCGTAAGTCCGTAGGAGTCGTGCCACCCTCCATTTTAAAGGTAATTGAGTCTACTTTCACTTAAAAATACTTTCAAGTATTGATTCTGTAACAACCGTGAAATTTTAGGTCATTATTTTTACTAATTTTAATTACTTAATTTTTCTTTTTTTAAGTAAATTTACTTTTGCCGGGAAAGTTGCTTGCGTACGTCGTGACACGTACACTTAAATTCGTAATTTGACTAAGAATATGCCCAGTCTACCCATTAATATGATTTATTTTCCCCAACATACTTGTTTTCATATGGAATATTCTATTTTTTTTCCATTTGTACGCGAAGTTTGCACTTTTTATGTTTTGCGTGTTTTTTGCTCGCGTTTTAAGCTTTAACGACATTATAACACTCCGGAAGGCTCGGGAAATATATGAAAAATCAAATTTAGTCATTTTAAGCTAAATGAAATATATTTATAAAGATATTACTTCTATGACTTTTTATAAGTTTTAACTTCCAAGTTACCCGATAAACCCAAAAATCGGGTAAATCGTTACGTTTTGTAAGTTTTAAAGACCAACACTCACATACGCCTAATAATAAACTACTAAGAGTCTATATATTTGAAAATAAACCATTTTTACATTTTAAAAAGTTACCTCATTCTATTTCACCCGGTACTCGCGTTTTTACGTTCTAAACTCCACCGTTCTACACTATACTTACAATTAAACATTACAAAATGTATGCTTATCATTTTTAACAAGAAAATAAAGATAATACCCTCCTTTTGACTCCCAAAACTGGCCACACATGGGGAACCACCCATTGGAAACACCAAAACCCATATTTACACTCTAACCTAACTCTTTACTCTTTCATCATTTAATTTTTTTTCATACATGCATCTCAGCTTCACTCTCTCACACTTCACATACATTTCCTAGTGTTTTCAAGTTTTCTCTCCTCCTCCTTGCTCACCATGGCCGGCCACCACCATCACCACCACTCAACCACCATCAAAACCTTGTTATTTTACAACATTTAAGCCTAAAGAACTAACCTTGTTCATTCTATAACAAGTGTTTGGTCCCAAGCCCACCAAAATCGAATCTTGAAGATCATATAAAACCTCAGCCCACTATTCAACATCATCATACTTGGATTTTCTTGAAGGTAGGTTAGGGTGCAAGACGTTTCATGTCTATCTTGCACCCGAAAAAGTCACAAAATTGGCGGACTTTTGATTCATATATATCTAAACTATGGCCTTTAACTGTTTTGTGGAAACCGTAGAGGAGGGGGTGAATACGTTTCCATTTAAAAACTTAAAACTTTTTGTATCAAACACCCGATCAAGTGTGACGTAATATGAAAAGTGTCAACAATGATTATGTAGCATCTAGAGATGAATATAGTAAACTACAACATATGCACAATCAAACCATGGCACATATATAATCAATCACGACATAAGCAACTAGCCACACAAACATATACGCAATGCAAATATAAATATAAAGCGATAACGAATGAAATGAAAGTAAAGAGATAAGTTAGAAGGCGCAAACCGGACACGGTGATTTATAGTGGTTCGGTCACGAAGCTCCTCTTCGCCCTACTCCACTCCCCGAGTACCCAACTCGAGAGTTACTTCACTAGTCAACAAACTCCTTTTAGGCGGAGAAAACCGTACACGTCGCTTAACTTGTTTTCCGACACTAAGCTAGATGTCGAGTGCTAATCTTAGCTAGCACCAATCTACCACGATCTACCCGATCTACACCATACACGTTGCTTATCCTATTTCCGACACTAAGCTAGATGTCGAGTGCTAATCTTAGCTAGCACCAATCTACCACGATCTACCCGATCTTCCCTTGATCCACATGATCAATCACACAAGCCCAATGGCTCCAAGAGATCTCCAAGATCTCAACACGATCACAATGATCTACACCCACTTGACTCGATCTACCCGATCTACCCTTGATCCACATGATCAATCACACAAGCCCAATGGCTTCAAGAGATCTTCACTATCTCTTAAGATCACAATGATCTTGACTCACTCTCTCACAAAATAAAAATAATCTTGATGTATGCTATGATACAATCAAGAGTGTAATAAATGTTACAAGACCTAACAACTCCAACTCTTGTATCTTCTTGGATACCTTGAGTTCTTCTCTTACAAATGAAGAGGAATGATAACACTTTGTATCTACTTGGATACTTTGTGTTCTTCTCTTGCTAATCAAGAGGGATGACAACACTTTGTATCTACTTGGATACTTTGTGTTCTTCTCTTGCTAATCAAGAGGGATGACAACACTTTGTATCTACTTGGATACTTTGTGTTCTTCTCTTGCTAATCAAGAGGAATGAAGAGGGTCACTTGAGTAGATGATTGGATCACTCTTAAACAACCTAAGACTCTCCAAATGATCAAAGAAAGTTTTCTAAGTGAGGAGGGATTAGACCAGAGAAAAAGGACTGAAAAAATCAAGTTGGAAGTATGGAATGGTCCACTATTTATAGGCAAGGGAAAATCTGACCGTTACAGACCCACGACTCCACTAAATACCAGACGGCTCCACTAAATTTAGTGGAGCCGTACCTATTTAAAGGTACCGTGGACTCTCCTTCATTTGTCATTAGTGGGGAAGGTTTATTTGGGGATGTTAGGAGCTGTTTTAGGGGGAAATTTGACTGTTGGGATTTTTAAACATATTTTTCAAAATAAAACATTTCTTTTTAATTCAAAAATAATTTGTGAAATATATTTTTGAAAAAATGTTTTGTCACATTAAAATGTGAAGTTTAGAAAAATAAAATCCTTTGATCATTTGTCAAGTAGTAGATTTGTTTGTCCATACCTGGAGTGATTTATGTCGGGATGGAAATCTACGACTTCGTTGAAGCATACTTAAGACGTCGGGAGGTGTTGATGTAAGTATGCATTGATAATTTGTGTTTACAAGTAACTTGCACATTTTACGTTATGTATTACAAGTTACATGTTTGTCATCATTAAAACCGAAGAAATCGTTTAGTTTAAATATCATAATATTTGCACTAACATGTTTGATTAATGTATATACAGGAGGATTATGAGAAATGGGAGCCTAAATTGCCTAAAGACTACAAAGAAATAATCCAGATGTCAAAGTGCCCTGAAATCTATTCTACCAAAAAGAAAGAGGAACTTTACAACATTTTTTGTAAGGGAATCCTCCTTCAACAGGACAAAGTGGTAACCAGTTCATTCTCATATCTCCTTTATTGGTTGTTTCCTGTTTCTAAATATATTCTCCTTATCGAGAGATAATTTAAAATCACATATGCATTTATACATCATACACGTTGAGTCTGATTTGTATTTCGGTTGTATAATAGTTGTCATTCGTTGGTAATGGAGAGAGAAATGAAATGGTTTCAGCCACAATGTCTTCCTACATAAACAGTTGTCCACATGAGTGGAAATCTCTTTCAGAATCAAGGTTAGTTTTAAATGATTAGCAAACATATGCATTATTGGTAGAATTATGTTATGCTTTTTAATGTTAAAGTATAAGATTATTCTCTTTACAGTTTAATGCATGACAAGTTGTTTATGGTAGCATAATATGATTATTAATCACTTAGAAAAAATACATCTGAATCCCTTTGACTCTATTCTGCTAGACCTGGTAATCCCCTGCACTAATCAACAAAGGAATATTGCTTCATCTTTAGCTCTTTTACACTTCAGCCCTCATCTCATCAGGTTAATAGCAAGATTAGCCCTGCATACATACATATCAACAATGTGGGAACTATAATTTTATAAACCTTCTAATAAGGTAGTTGAGGTTTGCCCTTGTTTTGGTCCTCTGTTCTCATGACCGTGAATTATAAATTTTGCTAGCATCTTGATAGTATTTTTTTATAATATTCTTACCTTTATTTAAATAGAGATTTGTCTGGTACACTAAATTGTAATATAGAATTCCAACTCTTGTTCCAGTAAATTACAAAATTCAAAAGTAGAAGCGCATGGGAATAAAGGCTATGACTGATTCAGACTTAAATATTTATAATATGTACAGGTTTGGGACAGTAGTCGAGATGTTAGATATTTCCAACTTGAACATCGAAATCAAGACAAGAGCTCAATTTTTATCTCCTAATGTTGTTTATGGGGTCTATTTAGTGTTCAAATTTTGCGATTCAAGAAACTTTTCAAGTAAACCTGTGTATGTTAACCTAAAGTATAGAAAGGGACTCGAAAGTCTACATGCATATTTCACAACATGGAGAGACAAGGACTGGATGATGATTGAGTTGTACCAATTCTTGAATCAGAACAAAGATGTCGTTTTTGAGTTTCTATTTGAAAGCTTTTCATCGTACTATTGTGGAGATGCTGCAGTTTATGTTCAAGGCATTGAATTTCGAGCCATTGACAACGTAAGTTTGAAAATATCCCTTGGTTCCATTCTATGTTCTTTTGTTTAAGGTATTAAGGGAACATGAATGCACGGTAAAAAAAAAAAAAATAAATAAAAAATAATTAAAAAAAAAAAAAATAAATAAAAAAAATCATGTTATAAGTGGCATATCTAAAATAACTGTTTAGAGGTTAAACATGAAGAGATTGGAAAATTGAAGTCAGTACAACAAGTCTTGAAATCAGACATCAATGTGGATCAAGTGCAGCAATTGCCAACTAACTTTGAAGAAATATTCAAGGTATGCAGAAACTATGACGAGTTGTACTGGTTGGGCGAAGTTGATGGGAAGAAACTTCTTTTGCTTTCTGCAAAGGCAGCTTTATACAAATTTTCTAATGTGGATACTTTTACTTCAAAACCAACAGCACAGTCCAGGTTTGTTCTCTTTTTTATTTTTATATAAACTAATGTGTTACAGTCACGAAAAACTAGATTTGATTATTCAAGGTCCAAATCCTTTTCGCTCTCTAGTTAACTAGCAAACAGTGAATAGATGGTTAACAAAAATTTCACTTCCTTTTTAGTTTCGTGTTCTTAAGAAGTATGTAAATTACATAATGGGATAATTAGTACAATGCCCCAGTTGCCCAATGCGTTTGCTTATCCGCCCCGATCTCACAAAAATTTGATATTGGACCAGGCAACTGGGCATCTCGACTCATACGACGACAAATGTCCTCCAGTTGCCCAAAAAATACAAAAGTTGCCCAAAAAATACACAAGTTGCCCAAAAAATAGTCAGAAAGTGACACTTGTCACTTGCAGAAAAGTGACGATTGGCAGTTGCCCAAAACCCTGGTCTAATATCAGAATTTTGTGAGATTGGGTCGGATAAGCAAACGCATTGGGCAACTGGGGCATATTAGTAATTATCCCTTACATAATGTAATCATATAATTTAGAGATGGTACATGCAGATTTCAAGAGGTGATTGAGCTTTTGCCACAACAAGTATTTCATATCAACTGTATGATCAAAAGTCAAATGCTGTCACTAGATACAGAATACGTGTGCTACCTACTATTCAAGCTTTCAGAAAGTTGCCAAGGAATGCGTTGTCCAGTGAAAGTACGAGATATACTCCACCAAGAAAACAAAGATGCTGAATTTCTCTATTTTAATACCCCAGAGCCATCAAATATACATGATATTACTCGGATTCCAAGACAAAGGGAAGATGGATGGATGGAGATTCAACTGTGGAAATTTAACTCAGCTCATGAATTCAAGGATGACTCTCTTTCGATTAATATGAAGTTTACAAGTATTGAAGGACCCATGTCCGGTCTCATTGTTTGCGGCCTTGAGTTTCGGCCACTGTAAAAGAACTATTTGCGATACTTCATGAAAATGCTCGTGTTGTGCTATATAAACTTGTGTTAGTGTGACCCATTTGAGTTTTTGCTGGTTAGACTGTTTTTGTGAAGCGGAATCGGATAAATTGGTAGTATTAGATGTAGCTTAGGATATTAGTGGTGGTAATTCTTGAATGGTGACATAGTTTAAGGTTTATGTGTGTTGTTAGTGTTAGGGGATTAGGATAAGCCCAAGCCCTGTTTGTGGGTTTATGGTATTAGGGTTTCACTATTATAAATAGTGGATAATTAATAAAGATTAACCCACGAGGTTTCACATTATCCTACATGGTATCAGAAGCCAAAATTAATCGATCCTAGTAAACCCTAAACCTAAACTCTTCTGCCTTCCGGCCGCCGGCTACACGCCGGAGGTTCGGAGGGCTTGTCATCTTTTTCACAAAATAAATTTCTATCCGCTCCTACACTCACCCTATTGCCGTCATATATATATATATATATATATATATATATATATATATATATATATATATATATATATATATATATAAAAACTGCTTCAGATCTGATCATCATCATGTCTTCATCTTTTTCCGGCAATAAAACGGCACCGTTCTTCGGCTTCCTTGGTGCCGCTGCTGCTCTAGTCTTCTCCTGTATGGGAGCGGTGTATGGGACGGCAAAGCGTGGTGTAGGAGTACCGTCGATGGGAGTGATGAGGCCAGAATTGGTGATGAAGTCGATTGTGCCGGTGGTTATGGCAACAAAACTAGATCTGTATTGTTGATGGATGATAGCGTACGGTGTCTTAAGGATGGTTACATGATGATGGTGTTTGGTTTGGATGTGTAGGATCGAGAACTTCGAGCTAGATTGAGCTTGGTATAAACAAGAACCTCTGTATGCTATACAAGCGTTTATGCGGAAACTAAACAGCAAGTATAATAAAGAAGAAAACTCTAAACGACAATGATCCTCTATGGATCAAACTATGAATTAAGAATTGTGATATTGAATATTGAAAACGTTAAAGGTGTACATAAACTCATAGACGGGTTTATCTTTTATACTAACAAGATGACCTAACCCTAACCCGTTCTACAAGAAAACGTGTGAAGAGATAAACAACAATCTCTTCTAAAAATAAATCTTAACAAACATTCTAAATATACGGATAACAAATAATACTATCCGCAGCAACAATACTATCGGCAGGAACAAGATAACACTGTCGGCAGCAATGAGCTTTCAGCAGGAACCAAAGCTATCGGCAGGAACCAGCTTAACACTATCGGCAACAACAATGAAACTCTTATTTCCCAAAGATCCTAACAATCCTCCCCTAATCTTGAGGTTGACTAGGTTAACCTGCAAGATTCCAATGTGATAGAGCTTTGAACTTCTCAGGCTTGAGGACTGTGACTTAGCAGCAGCAATATTGAGTAACCAGCAGCAACATCCATAACTTGCAAGATTCCAACTTCTATAGCATCCAGCAGCAACCTCAATAGTTCAGCAGGAATTAGAAATCTTCTTCAAAACATGTATACTGGTCACCATGACATTTACTGGAACTTGGCTGCTACAAATAACTAGATGTACATCAAATCACTTAAGTTTCATACTATTCTCATCACATCCAGGTGTGTTAACTCCTGTGAGAGGTGAATCATTGAAAATTAATGGATTTGATGTCTCTTTACCAATAGCCATCACTACTGGAGTAGCCAATGTTTAGGTGTGTTAGACCATGGTACATTGATAACCATCTGATTTATTAGCAAATCAACAACTAATAACGGATTTGACTTGTCTTTACCTGTAGCCGTTTGCTCAGGACTAGTCAATTCTTAGGTTACAACAAACCTTGGTGAATTGAATACCAAATATGGATACCAATTGTCTTTACCACAAACCATACTTTTGTGGACTAGCCAATTCTTTGGATCCCATAAAGGGTTACATCCATGGTGAATTGAGAACCATTTTCAACTCTCAGAAATAAATCATGGGTGAGTTGAAGTACCCTATAGCTTTGAGCAAGCTATTACAGCTATCAACGGATTTGATTATCACACCAGAGCCGTACCCTCATGGTGAGCCAACTCTTTCTTGTCTGCAAGACATGGTGAGTTGAGTACCATTTATTGTGCAGGTGTAAACACCAACACTGTACCTGCAAGGTGTTGCTCAAAACCACTTATTAGCACACAAAATATACATTTTTTTTTTCTTTTTTTTTTTTTGAACTAAGAAACACACCAAAAGAAAAGAAAGAAAATAAGAAAAGAAATCAAAAGAAAGAAAGAAAGATAGAAAATATACAACAACAACAAGAATCAATCCTCCCCTTAAGCTTCATCCTCCCCTTAATCTGCATTCCTCCCCTTAAGCTCAGTATCTAGGGATTTACCATCCCAATATGGACCACCAAATGTTTAAACCTTGGTCCATCAAATGCCTTGGTCAGCAGATCAGCCACATTATCATCTGTGTGAATCTTAACCACCTGAATAAGATGCTTCTCATAAGCATCTCTTATGAAATGGTGTCGAATCTCAATATGCTTTGTCCTTTGATGATAAACAGGGTTCTTAACAATACACATAGTACTTTGGTTATCAATAAAGATCTTAGTATTCATGTAGTTGAATCCATAATCCAATAACTGATTCTGCATCCAAAGAACCTGCCCACAGCAACTAGCAGCAGCAACATACTCTGCCTCAGTAGAAGATGTAGCCACTATAGTCTGCTTTTTGCACTGCCAAGAAACCAACCTCCTACCCAGAAACTGACAACCTCCAGTAGTAGACTTCCTATCAAAGTTAGCCCCAGCATAATCACTGTCACTATATGCTTCCAACACAAAAGGAGAATCTTTGGGATACCAAAGTCCCATCTTTGGTTGTCCTTTCAAGTACTTGAAGATTCTCTTTACTGCATTCAGGTTAGAAGTCAATGGTGTAACCTGATGTCTAGCACATGCACCAACAGCAAACATGATGTCAGGTCTTGAAGCTGTCAAATACATGAGTGATCCAGTCATGGACCTGTATAGATGAACATTCACAGCAGCATCAGGTTCATTATTGGATTTAGGCTTTGAAGGTTCAAAAGGAGTTGTGGCAATCTTCACATTTTCCATATCAAATTTCTTAAGTATGTCATAAACATACTTCTCTTGGCAGATAAAGATCCCATCTGGTTTCTGCTTAACCTGAAGACCCAAGAAGAAAGTCATTTCTCCCATAGCACTCATCTCAAATTCACTCTTCATCAATTCTTCAAACTCTCTGCACCAGGCTTCATTAGTGGAACCAAAGATGATATCATCTACATAAACTTGTACCAGAATAATATCTTTGAAGTCCTTTTTGATAAATAGAGTTTTATCAATAGCCCCTCTTCTGTAACCATGTTTCACCAAAAAGGCTGAAAGCCTTGCATACCAAGCCCTTGGTGCTTGATGAAGACCATAAAGTGCTTTAACCACTTTGTATACCAAATTAGGATTCTGAGGATCCACAAATCCCTGTGGTTGAGTAACATAAACCTCTTCCTCAATCCTTCCATACAAAAATGCACTCTTCACATCCATCTGATATACTACAAACCCCATGAATGAAGCAAAAGCCAAGAACAATCGAATAGCTTCAACTCTTGCCACTGGTGCAAACACCTCATCATAGTCAATCCCCTCTTCTTGTCTATGACCTTGAGCTACCAACCTAGCTTTATTTCGAACTACAATTCCCCTAGCATCCCTTTTATTCTTTAGAATCCATTTAGTTCCAATAGCATGCTTTCCTGCAGGCAAAGGAACCAACATCCATACTTTCTGATTCTGGAACTGCTGCATCTCCTCTTGCATAGCCTCAACCCAATCATCATTAGCAAGAGCTTGAGCTATACTAGTTGGTTCAACTTGAGATAAGAAACAAGCATAGAGACAATGCAAGTAGTCAGTATGATTGCTCCTTAACTGATCCTGTATATAACTGAGAAAAGCAGATTCTCCAAACTTAGGTTGATGCAGTTTACTTCTTGTCTGAACAGGGGAATTAAGATCTCCAAGAATCAAAGACTGAGGATGTACTGTATTGACCCTCTTTGTAACAATGGGATTGACCTCAATGGAGGATGCCTGATTAGAAATTGAGGGGTTGAAATCATCATCATATGAGGAAGAAGTGAAGATGCCTGTTCTAGATTGATGATGAGGATCATTCAACTTATCTCTTGAAGAGACTGAATTTCCAAGATCAGAAGGGATTGGAAATCTTTCAGGGGAGTTATCAATACCCAAAGTGTCAACAGATGGAGAAGACACAGGAACATCAGCAGGAATGGAAACATCAGCAGGAACATTAGAAGGATCGGCAGGAACAGATCCATTGTCAGCAGGAACATGAATATCACCAGACACATTCAGTTGCCTTCTAACTTCAGCTTCAGCCTTTCTCAGAATCTCCTCTGTCCTTTTAGAAACCTCAGAATCAAACATCTCAGCAGCTCTCTTGCCATTATACTCTTGTCTTTGAAGCCTAGCCAGATCTTCTGCAAAACTAGAATCACCTCCATTCATAGCAGAAGAATCTTTGAGCTTTGTTCCTGAAATGTTGTTAGAGGGAAAAGAAGGAACAACTATAGGTCGTTCATCACTCTCTGCATCAGAATCATCATCTGAGGTACCTGCACTGTTAGTTTGAGAAACATGTGTACCACCAGATAGATTTGATTTGAATCTATTATAACCTAAGGTGTCAGACAGATAGTCCAGATCAAAGTACCACTCTGGACCAGCACCCTGCATATTAGGTTTATCTTCAAGATATCTTAAATTGAGAGTTTCTTCTATTTTCTTAGAAGACAGATTATAAACCCTATAGGCTTTGCTATGAGCAGAATATCCAATAATAAACCCTTCATCAGCCTTCCCATCAAACTTGCCTAGGTAATCACTAGTGTTCAAAATAGTGACATGACATCCAAAAGGCTTAAGGTAACTAATGTTTGGAACCTTCCCATACAACAGTTCATAAGGTGTTTTATTATGAGGACTAGTAATAGATACCCTATTCAATACATAACAAGCAGTACATACTGCTTCAGTCCAAAACATTGTGGGCATCTTAGATTCAGCTAACATAGTCCTAGCTGCTTCTATCAGGGTCCTATTTTTCCTTTCTGCAACCCCATTTTGTTGTGGAGTTCTAGCATTACTATAGTCCCTTTTTATCCCCTTACTCCCACAGAGTTCAATAAGATTAGAGTTTTTAAACTCTGTGCCATTATCACACCTTATAGACTTAACCTTTTTACTTAGCTGATTTTCTATTAAGGCAATAAAATCCCTAATAATTGGATAAGTTTCATCTTTAGTACCCAAAAAGAAAGTCCAAGAAAACCTGCTAAAATCATCAGTAATCACCAGGCAGAAATACTTGTGATCAATACTTCTGATAGAGGTAGGACCAAAGAGATCCATGTGAAGAAGCTGCAAAGGCTCAGAAATGTTGCTCACAGCAGATATAGCCTTATATGAAGCTTTGTGTTGCTTTCCTTTGTTGCAGGCAACACAATTGTGTTCATTCGAGAAGACCTTGAGTGGAAGCCCTTTAACCAAACCATTCTTAGCCAGCTTGTTAATGGTCTTGAAATTCACATGACCCATTCTTCTGTGCCATTTATTAGATTCATCCACAGAAGCTTTTGCAACCAAACAAGCAAGTGAACCCTCAGGCTGAACATCACTAAGATTGAAGCTGTAAAGATTGTAAGTTCTAGGAACTTTAAGTTCAACCTGACTTTCATCAGGCAACTTGAAATCTTTGGAGAGCACAAAGCATTCATTCTCAGTGAAGAGAACACTGTTCTTTTTGTCACAAATTTGGGACACAGAGAACAAATTGAAGTTTTGTAGTTCCTTCACATAAAGTACATCTTCAAAGTCCAGCTTGGCAGTTTTGATAGTTCCCTTTCCAGAAATTAAGCCATCTCCTCCTCCAAAAGTCACAGTACCTCCATTCAAAGGCACAAAGTCATGCAACCTTTCTAAATTTCCTGTCATACTCCTGGAACATCCACTGTCAACAATCCCAACATCTTTACTTCTAAAAGGAAAATCCTGAGAGAAAGAATACATATACAACATTAGATACAAGAGAGACCCAAGCCATTGCTGACTTGAGCCTGCCTAGTGGATCAATAAGAATTACACCCTGGAGATTGATGAGATCCACCATTGATCTTGGACCCCATTTTCATATGTTGGTTATTGATTTTCCAAGAACAACCTGCTGAGGACTTAACAGCAGTTTTCCATCTTGCCCCTCCCTTATTCATGGTGTCAAAACAAACAGGTCTCATATTATTTTGAAAGTAAGAGCTAGTAGGTCTTCTCAAAGGTCTAGCCATATTGCTTCTCCAACCAGCAGGATTGATCCTACCGGCAGGAACTGAATGAACAGCAGCAACAGGCTTATCGGCAGGAATGAACTTATCAGCAGCAACAGGCTTACCAGCAGGAACTGGCTTGCCAGTAGCACCTGAAGTTCTCCTTGCTGCTTGAGGAATATAAGGGGGAATATCATTCACATTTTTCCACACAAACCTATTTTGACATGCATTCAAACCCATCTGTTTTTCATAATAGTCACAATCTTTAATAAGATGATCATAACTACGACACACAAAGCAAGATTTCTTCCTAGGGGACTTTTTCTTAACAATAACTTTCTCATTGCAAACAGAATTATTCAAACCAACACATGAAACAAAATTATCCTTAACACAATAAAAACCACAACCATAATTGTTTGAAACAGAACCACAACTAGAATTGTTTGAAACAGAACCACAACCAGAAACATTATTGTTTTTAACACTATCAAAAGAAATATCTTCAAATGCAGCTGTCTTTGAGTGAGATTCATCATTAGCTACTTCTGAGGAGAGATCTTCTGACTTTATTGAAGCTGACTTGTCACTTGATCCACATGTGGCATAGTCATTAGTCTTGATTTCTGAAGATTTGTCATTGTAAGAACAAGAGACAAATTCATTAGAGTCACAATCAAGATTAGGCAAGTCCTTTGCCTGTTTGCCATAGTTCATTTGTGAATCATCAAAGTCAACAAAAGGATTAGCAGGTTTAAATGTTCCAGTTTTGGGTGGAGGAACATCATTCATCCCTCCCTCATTCACAAACTTTACAGGCTTTCTATAATCTACAGGTTCTGGGTTAAAAACACTATACTCATTAGGGTCATAATACTGATTTGGCCCTACCAGGTCACCGAACCCTAAACCCCTTTTAGTTTTTGATGACATAGAACTATCAATAAGCCTGTGAAGGTTTGTGGATGACTCTTTCCACTTATCAAATCTAGCCAAGGTATTATCTAGTTTAAACTTTAAATCCTGATTTTCTAATAGTACCTTACCTTTTTCCCTTTCAGAATGTTTAAACTCATTAGTGGCATTTTTTAGATCTCTTTCCAAAACCTTTATTTTTACTTCATAAGCAGACTGTTGTTGTTGATACCAGACCTTTTGTTGTTCTAAAGTTTTAACAGCCCTTTTATGAGCCTTAAGTTGAATAGAGTTATCATTATTTTCACTTTCTATATCATCAAATTCCTGTTTCAATTTAGCATATTTAGAATCACAACCGAATGGGCAGTTATGTACCTGAGATGGATGACCCATCATTCCAAACTGACCAGCCACTTGATTCTTCTCACCATATCCAGCTACCATCCTAAAGACCTTATCTGATCCACTTGCAGCAGCCTTCTCATGATGCTCCCAGTCCACCATCGAATCCACAGACACTAAAGCCTTAGGGTCCTCTGAATCCAGCTCTTGAATTTTGAAAGCAGAATACCGAGCTTTATCATCCACCTTCTTATCTGGACATTCCCTAGCAAAATGTCCTGTTTGAGAACATTTATAGCACCTCACCTTTCTTCTGTCAAACCTGGCAGGCTCCTGACCATCAAAGTTGACCTTTCTTCCTACCTTCTTTTGAAACCTTTCCAATTTCAACGAGATCATAGCCACCTGCCTTCTTAAGTCCATCTCCTCCAGATCCAATTCATCAACCTGATTGAAATCTTCATAAGCAATCTTCTGCTGTGGTGTACTCTCAGCAACAAATAAATGAAGCACCTCCACTACAAGATTGTCAGATCTGGTCTGAGCTTTTGGTGTGGCAGATGAGTAGGAGATTGATGATGTTGATGGTGAAGGACTGCTTTCATATGATGCTCTGTTAGCACCAGAGTTACTAACAAAAGCAGTATGGGTTGGAGTATGAGGTGTATAGGTGGAATACCCTTTGATATCCAGTTCAAGGGTTTTCAACTTGTTGTACAGATCATCAAAGCTCATATAATCCAGTCCTCCTTTGGCTTTGAGTGTTATGGAGACCTGAGACCAGGATGGTGGCAAAGCCCTCAGAAACTTGGTGTTGCAGTCTTCATCGTCCGGCCTAGCCTTCAACTGGTTGAGTTGACTCAGGATCTTGTGGAATCTGTCATACCCTTTGTGAATCCCCTCAACCTCAGAGATCTTGAATTCCTGAAATTCTTGCTTGAGCATAGACCTTCTCATTTTTCTGGATTCATCATTCCCTCCAAATCTGGCTTTTACAGCATGCCAGATCTTTCTAGCATCATCCAAGTGATGAAAATCACTCATATGATCCTCTGGAATAGCTTGAAGTAGAAGGGTTCTTGCCTTGGTTTCCCTTTGAACAGCCTGGTGTTCTTCTGCTATAACAGGTGGCTCTATATAGATATTGCCATCATTATCCCTTCCAGTATTCTTCTTGCTATTTCCCTTAAGTATGACATTCCACAGATTGTAATCACTGTTTGTGATCCAATATTCCATTCTCATGGCCCAGACTTCATACTCATCTTTCTTTAGGTATGGGAATTTGGCATTGTTAGTGGACATAGTGGTGACAATTTGGGTTTGGACTTGAGAGGTTTCAGGTTTGGGTTGTTGATCTTCAAGGTTAATGACATTGTTTTGAGGGATTTCGTCGTCCATTGAAAGAGGGTTAAGAGATATGAAATCGAACTTTTTCTTCTTTATCAGAGATCCTTACCAGGCTCTGATACCACTTGTAGGATCGAGTACTTCGAGCTTGATTGAGCTTGGTATAAACAAGAACCTCTGTATGCTATACAAGCGTTTATGCGGAAACTAAACAGCAAGTATAATAAAGAAGAAAACTCTAAACGACAATGATCCTCTATGGATCAAACTATGAATTAAGAATTGTGATATTGAATATTGAAAACGTTAAAGGTGTACATAAACTCATAGACGGGTTTATCTTTTATACTAACAAGATGACCTAACCCTAACCCGTTCTACAAGAAAACGTGTGAAGAGATAAACAACAATCTCTTCTAAAAATAAATCTTAACAAACATTCTAAATATACGGATAACAAATAATACTATCCGCAGCAACAATACTATCGGCAGGAACAAGATAACACTGTCGGCAGCAATGAGCTTTCAGCAGGAACCAAAGCTATCGGCAGGAACCAGCTTAACACTATCGGCAGCAACAATGAAACTCTTATTTCCCAGAGATCCTAACAGGATGGATGGTCTATGTGTATTCACTAATACTATGGCTGTGCACCAACAGTAATCTAGACCAACTTCTTGCTTTCCTGCTAAATAAAATCTCTCCTCACGTCAGCATCAAAGAAATAAATATCTTTTCTTTAAAAAGATATTGTTTTGTTTTTTAGTTATCGAGTTTATTACTCCGTATTATTATTATTTTTTCATTAAAAAAAAAAAAAAAAAAAGTTATAGTTATTTAATTGCTTATTGTTTATGTCGAATCCAGGGTATTAATTCCCGAGACGACTTTTGTTAGGTGTCGAATCTAGGGTATCAATTCCCGAGACGACTTTTGTTGGTGTCGAATCTAGGGTATCAATTCCCGAGACGACTTTTGTTGGTGTCGAATCTAGGGTATCAATTCCCGAGACGACTTTTGTTGGTGTCGAATCTAGGGAATCAATTCCCGAGATGACTTTTGTTGGTGTCGAATCTAGGGTATCAATTCCCAAGACGACTTTTGTTAGGTGTCGAATCTAGGGTATCAATTCCCGAGACGACTTTTGTTGGTGTCGAATCTAGGGTATCAATTCCCAAGACGACTGTTTGGGATACTTTGGTTTATCCGGTTTGTTTCGTTTTTGTGTCTGCTGCTGCTTGAAGATGTGCTTCCGCTTGTTGACGAACGTCTTCTTCAAAAATTATTTATTAGTTTTTCTTTATTGTTTATTAGCTTTTACTCTCCAGTCCGAGCTTTCGCGATTTCGCCGCTCGGACTGCTGGGGAGTGTTAGGGGATTAGGATAAGCCCAAGCCCTGTTTGTGGGTTTAGGGTATTAGGGTTTCACTATTATAAATAGTGGATAATTAATAAAGATTAACCTACGGGTTTTCACATTATCCTACAGTTAGGTGCTTACACGTCAGAAAAAATGTATCATATCAGGACGGAATTGAGAGTTTGTTGTTCATAACATTAATGAAAAAATAAAATTTTCTTTTTGAGACAGATCTGGACCTAAGTAACTTATGAAAAATTTTCTAATGTATTTGGATCGTTCAATTGTATGGAAACATTTTCTAATATATTTGGATGGGACCTTTTTGTTTTAACTATGGATGGGCCGAGTTAAATTTTGTGTAGAAAATACATTGCAAAAGATGCATACCACAATTACTTATTACAGTAATAGGGTTGGCCATGGCCCATGCACAAAGTGTGGTGGAATAAAAAAAAAAATGGTGTGCGAATCACTTCCCTTGTACAAAACACGAGTTTATATGACAGGTGAACTTGATTTGAGAGATACAGTTCAAAGTGAACCTATAAGAATTACCTATTGAAGAATCGGGTGCTACCATTTGAAAGATTGTGTTTAAAATTGATGTTAGAGACATACATGTTGACCAACGCAAAACAAAACCTATGATTCCAAAGTTTCTAACTAGCCTACCTATAAACAAGGTGGCCATTATTTATTTATACAATCCTAGATGGTAGGTATATATGCACATTATTCATTTGCAAGACATTGAAATTAGTCTCATAATTAAACAGTTTAGAGTATGCACTTAGTATTAAACTATAAAAAATTCATAAAAAAATACCTTTTTTACGCTAGACCGTTTTTATAGGGCATGCATATGCATACGCTATGTCAAGTATGTCAGCATTTGGTGTCAACTCTCAAGTTCAATTTCTATGTAATATACTAATGTGATTACACAATCTTATCAAAAGCATAAATAATTTACACTATTTGTGTCTGTTAGGCTCAAATAATGTGTATTTCGATCAAAAACATTTCAAGAATGATTGAGGTTTATACATGCATTCTTCTACGTTAATCAAAACATACATGGGACCCATTTAAAGGTTTCAAGATATATTACAAAACATCATATTTAACCTCAATTACAAAATAAAAAACGATTAAAAAAATTCCTAGACAAAACCAAGCAATTTGGATTTTAGTTGAAGATACCCAAAAATAAATAAATAAATAAATAAATAAATAAATAAATAAATAAAAATAAAAAATAAAATCGTTATCTTCTTACCATGAAGATAAGGAAAAACCTCGAAATCAAATTATCGATTGTATGATTAGTTGTAATAAAGAAAAAAAAATGGCACATGTGGATGAAGAAGCTACATAACTTGGTTAATAGGGATCATAATATGTATCTTTCCAACCATTTGGTTGTCAGTTAAAGTATCGATTTATCATTGTAAGTTTGTAATATGTATCTTTCCAAAAAATAATACTATTGACAAGGTTAGCAACATCGGATCCTAGATCGTATTAATTATCCTACGAGTACCAAATTGTTCTTTTTCACGAATTTATGTAAATCTCACTTTAGCAATTTACTCAATTACATAGATGTGAGTCCGTTAAAAAAAAATAATAAATGAAAAAATTACATAGATGTGAGTTTGTGGGCTAACAAAAGTATCAACGCACTAGGGCCTGTTAGCAAATTATTTAATTGTGTTGATGGATCATTTATCTCTGAAATGAATAAATATAATGTTGATGGGCCAGTTTGTGCTTACCGGGCTAACTAAATAATCCTTAGGACGTGTTTTGATTTGATGCTGTTGTCCGAAACAATCAATTTGGATCATATAGAGATATCCTAACTGTGTATTAGTGTATATCTATAATACTATAAGATTAAGTCCCTTGATTTAATGTGGAGTAATCAAGATACTCAAGATCGAGTCCCAAAATTTAATGTGAAGTATCATTGAGTTACAACATTCATGTGTGATCATTAATTGGAGGTATACAAAGAGACATGGAGTTACACTGTGATCTTTAATCGGAGGTATACAAAGAAACATGGAGTTATTAGAATTTTTGGATGTCTCTTAATAATGATCTCATTTATTGTCAATTATAAAACTTCCTGTATAAATACCATGCATGTGGATATGCCATATAATTCATTCCAACTAAACAATTTCTTAAAACCAAACTAAATATGGGCAGAAAAGGTGGCGGATGTGGCGGCAAAGGTGGTGGTGTAAGTGGAAGCAAAGGAGGTGGTGGTGGTGGTAAAGGTGCTGCGTCTACGGCCCTTTTTTTTTTTTTGGATACAGACGTGTTCGAACCCCCTTTAGCTGTGGCTGTGAATTGATGCATTTAAATGTTTTTAATGTATTCTTGTTAGTCAGAAGTTGCTTGCTTCGTAAACATCATTTGTGTCTTTGCGTTAGTTTCAATTTAAATTAAAAAAACATTTAAATACGTTTTTTAATTGATATTTTAGGGACATTTATGCAGTTGTTTCAGAATGATGTGTACTCTGTTTTTTGGGTCTTTGAATATGTGTTTTGGTTTTTGACTGTTATGAAATCAGGTGGATGGGGTAACCTTTGTGTGGTTGTAATTCTAGGCTACGGGAGCCATATCGAGCTTGAGTTGGAGAAAGATAACGGGTAATGGGCACTGTTTCCTTTAGACCCATTAAGCGGCCAACATTTTTGTACAATTGGCAAGTAAGAATTTGGAGTTTTACGTTTGAATAGTTGGAGCAAGAACACGTGTACATCTGAAATAGTAAAAATAAATATTCCTATCTTGATCTAAGCTATTTATATAGAATTTAATAGTATCTTGCTGTAAGGTTCGGGCCAAATATTTAGATTTCTTTATATGTGTGCTAATGTTTACAGATCGATTCAACATGATATTGAAGAGGTGGTCAATTCGCCTTTTCCAGAGATCAAGACTTTAACGACAACAACATTGGGTAAGAAGATAACAAAAGATACATGAAGTTCAAAAATCTTGTTGTTTTTATTCATGTAGTATTAGGCTTAATCATAACTGATGTAGCGAGTAAAAGGGATAAACAACTGATCTTGTTGATTCAAAGAATACCCAAGAACAATTCTTCTAATAATCGTTGATTCAAAAGAATACCGATAATTAGGCAATTTCACACACTCTAACACACACTTGTGTATAGGGAGGAAAGAAAATAACTTTTCATATCATCAAAAAACTAATCAATAACAAAAGCTTGATCCCAATTTATAGATGGGATTTATGATAAAGAAACCGAAACATTTAATAAACTAAATTAAATAGAGGAAAATGAAGAGTCGTAGATGCTTAGGGAACTAAAGAGTCATAGGTGCTTCCACATTCCGCATCATTCTCCCCCACTTAAAAAAACTCGTCCTCGAGTTTGCTTCTCTCGTCCCTTGTACTCGTTGCATCCAAATCTGTATCCATTGCATCAAATTCCCTTTCTTTATAATGACTCGACCTCGAACCTTGATCGTCTTAAAACCACCAATATATTCTACCATCTTTTCTTTACTAACAATTGGGCAACTGGTATTTATTCCCATGCTGTTCACGGCAGTCTCCTTTTGATGAACAACACCAACAACCTTCTTTGCTAGTACATTCTTACTATTGCGAAAATAGAATAACATGTAAGCCTTGTCTTCAAAAACCATCCAATCCTTTACTCGAGTCACCTCATCGTCATCAAGTAAATACCAATTTCCACTAGATGTTCGAACATAGCAGTAATAGTGACCAGAATGTGTGTTCCCCCCAGCATGAACCAGAACACCATAAAGAGTGTATCTCAAATTACCATCATGTTTTTCAGAATCAAACACAAACTGCAGCAACTTCGGAAAACCATAACTCCTTGTAGAAAACTCCAATCGAAAATCCCAACGGTCAGATCGTGCGCCGATGAGTCTTGGATCACATATCCAAAAACCAGAGCGATCCAACGGTGAACGAATCCGTGCCGCCTATTTTCCCGCAACTGCGCAAACCTGGACGAACATAAACGGATTTTTGGGTATTTTTCGAATTGGCACGTAATCTTCTTCATCGATCTCCTCATCATACGAATAATCATGTGACCCAAACCAAAGATACCAATCCTCATCCTTGTATTCATCATACACGGATGGATATTCATAAATAATGTCGTCATTAGGAGACATCTTGATCAGGAACTTCGGCTTTGATACCAACTGATGTAGCGAATAAAAGGGATAAACAACTGATCTTGTTGATTCAAAGAATACCCAAGAACAATTCTTCTAATAATCGTTGATTCAAAAGAATACCGATAATTAGGCAATTTCACACACTCTAACACACACTTGTGTATAGGGAGGAAAGAAAATAACTTTTCATATCATCAAAAAACTAATCAATAACAAAAGCTTGATCCCAATTTATAGATGGGATTTATGATAAAGAAACCGAAACATTTAATAAACTAAATTAAATAGAGGAAAATGAAGAGTCGTAGATGCTTAGGGAACTAAAGAGTCATAGGTTCTTCCACATTCCGCATCAATAACGAACCCTTTTGCGATGTGTTTCAGGTCTCAGACTGGAGCTCTTGCCCCACTAATACGGTGGCTCTCACAAGAAATGAAAACGGCGGCTACACCTCCTGGCCAACCCGGAGCGGCTGTTACAACATATAATATCCCAGCAGCTGCAAGGCAAGAAAATGAGAATGCTCCTTTGGTAGGTCTGCTTTTGCTGTGCATTAAGTCAAGCTTAATGACTATGTGAACCTTTACATCGTTGTAAAATGCAGGACTATTTACATGGTAAAAATAGCATTTCCTTAATGAGATATTGGGGTCCCTCATTGTTTCTTTCCAAGCCCTTATTTTTCACAATACTTATTAATCTGAACATGTCCCATTATGGGCAATGTGATGCACTTATATAATGAACCACTCTACCATTTTTTATGCGATTTAGTCTAAATAAAACCCACAAGTACCATTACATCACATGCATTAGGGGCAACTTTTGGGGGTTAATGTTTTCCTCAGTAAAATAAATTTTGTCTAATCTAAGCACTGATTGTTATTTGTAATGCAAATGTTAGTATATTAGTTCCATGCTTTATTTGTAATGCAAAAGTTGTTTCTTGCGCAGATCATTCCCACCATTGGTGATGAAACATGTTCTCCAGTTATATATTGAAGGTATATAAAGAAAGAGGGAAAGGCCAAGATTGGTGCTCTTATTGTGGATCGTCTTACATAACTCGAACTATTAGTATTCAAGTGAAATTTTTGAGTTTTTACCTTTTTGTGGTAATTTGGTAACATGTATTTGTTATAAATAGTTTTGAGTTATTAGTTTTCAGATTGCTTATTTCAAATTGCTTCCAAATACAGTAATGGTATCTCGAAAACGAGAATTGGTCCCGGTTATTGTCCACCATTGATGATGATAGTCCTCAGGCTTCAATCATTAGGAGTTTACTTAATTAACTATTGAAGTACAAATATGTATAAGTACGTGTTCCGATTATTTTCTTAATTATTTCATATGGATTCCGGGTGCTTAGCAGATTACTTGATCATATCTTTGTATTGGATTAATCTCATTTATTGGCAAGAAGGGCCTGAATTGAATGGTCCAAAAAAAAAAGAAGCTAAATGTAACCTATGAAGATTATCATGCAAGGTTGTTAATGACACATAAATATATAGTAGTTTCTGTAACACCTCGATCTTCACTTGGAATGAACACCGAGAGCTTCCTCTTTATCACACACAAGCAAGCTAGATGATGACACTCACAAACACAATAAGAACACAAGAGTAGTATGTGGATCGTATGATATAATTTCAAGTCAAATGATTATTAGCTTCAAAGTGAAAGAAAGTAATACAAGACTTGGTGGGACTCTCTCACACACACACACTCCTTTTTTAAAGTAAATAATGAGTCCCTTCTAAACTAAGGATGTGTGTGTGTGTATATACGGTTCACACAGCCAACACATGGCTTGGTGTGGGCTTTGACTTGGACCTAAGGTGGGCTTTGTATTTGCACTACACTTAAACAAATGAAACACTTATAGTTCTAATGCTACAAGCCCACTTTACAAACATATTATACATTACACACTTAAGACTTAACAACTAATGACCATCACTTTTGCAATTAAGAAAATTAATTGCTAACAATCTCCCCCTAAGGGATGGTCATTCAAATGATGATCCCGTGATTGGTCTTTCGCTTTTGACATCTTGAACTTCGTGTGTCAATGTATAATATTCTTCATTCAATGTTCCTTCATGCACTGTGATCTACGAAGTATCGTCTTTTGGTCTGACTTGCCTTGATCTGCTTCTTCTGTCCAGATGCGTCTTCACAGCAGATGATGATGGTAGATGGACTTTCGTCGGTACCTGCATAAAACAGTTAGCAATAAATCGTCCAACGGCCATCATGTCGTGAGGCAAGATCCTTAGATCTCATTAAGACTCATACAACTTGTATCCTTTTGAGTGAACACAAGTGTATTGCATAAGAAGTGTTCCTAAGAGATCTTTTGATGAATCTCATGTCTCTAGACTCAATAATGTGCGTTTTGGTTTTAGTCGTCGGAGGCATGGAGCAGAGTGCCACCTTTTCAATATCAACACATCTCGGAGTGAGAGGTCGATAGATTATGTAGTGTTCTCCGTGAGAAATGAAACAAATATCTTTTGAGAGATATCTGAGTGGATAGGAGGGGTGGTGCAGATGCGTCACTGGGTCCATGACGTCTTGTCTTCAATATCAGTATCACCTTAGTGAGTACCGATAGCAGATGTATTGACCCGGTTTCTAACCTAAGTTTTCATGAAGGGCTATTTCTTTTCACCCTTACAAAAACTTTTCTTTTTCATTCTTCAACCCCTTCTTTCTCCTTTCTCATTATACTACTTTTTTCAATCATACCTAAGGACTTCTAATGCTAAGCTACTGGAATTGTCCTTGGGTAGATCCCTCCGGTTCTGGCGGATCATTGGACATAACCTAACCATAATCACCTTATTACTCCATGATTATCCTAGATTATTTGTCACATGCCATTAAACCTTGTGAAAATCTCTCAACGTGTTTATGAGAAAACACATTTTGTTAACACATCGAGAGTTTTACATTTTTGAAACACTCCCCCTTCACATGTGCTCATGCAATTTTTGAAATAAATTGCACATGTTGGGTAGAGTTCGCACATTTGAAATGATCGATTTTCAATGAATACGACCTTCGTGAGACACGCTTACATCACTAGTTAAACTAGCTTGAAATTATTACCCGTCCTGGTCATATTCACAGATCATCTCTCGAATTGGTACATTCTACTCAGACAAGTCCTTTGCGAGACACGCTTGCATCACTGGTAAACCAGTTTGAAATTATTACCCGTCCAGGACATGTCTTTTCGAGAACGGACATTTAGTTTCGTCAATTCGAGGGTTCATGCTGAGTCTTTTTGAAGAACTCGTTTTGAGATTCAAACGACAAAACTTCTTTTAGATCACATTTTAATCACGTCCTCTCCCCCATATATTTAAACATTTAATCTCCCCCTCAAAAATAGCATGAAGTGATATTTTTAAAACAGTTGATTAAAATGAAACTTTTTGTGGAGAGACGGACTGATTTTAGCATGAAAAATGGAACATTTTTCTTTTTATACTCCCCCTTAATCAGAGCAAATGGTTAAACTTTTGAGTTTAAAAGCATTTAGAGGTCTTAGAGGGAGTTGTTGTGAGCACAAAATTTATAAAAAGACTTTGAAGAAAAAATCTTTTGAAACAATTTTGATTAAGTGCTCACTGGTTGTAGCTTTTCGCCATTAACATTGCGAGTTCTGATCGGAAATAATCAGAAGTCATTCAATGTAGCGCGGGTTTCATACTGAAATGCACGAAAGCCGTAATGAAGAAAATTTGAGAAACGACATGTTTTAGAAAAACATAAAAAATAACTCTCGCTCAAGCATCTGTACATGCCCGTATCATTGTTGAATGACATTTCTAAGTACGTACAGAATATCGATTAGACGAGAGACATGTCGTGAGAAGAATATTTTTGGTTTTTGATGTTTTTTTTTTTTTTTTTTTTTTTTTTTTTTTTTTTTTTTTTTTTGAAATTTTCTGTATTTACAGTATAAATTTTGAACAATTATATATTTACAAAAATATTTACATGCGAAGCTTGTTGATATAAATCAAGAAGATTCGAGAACACTTTCTAACTCTTCGGGAGTTAGGCTTCGCATTCCAATTCGACGAACTAAGTTTTCAAACCGCTCTTTTGGGAGGGCCTTAGTAAATAGATCGGCGAGCTGGTATTCTGTCTTCACGAAAAACAATTCAACAGTACCCTCTTCAACGTGCTCTTTTATGAAGTGATAGCGGACTCTAATATGCTTGGTCTTCGAGTGTTGCACTGGGTTGCACGAGATGGCTATGGCACTTTTTGAATCGCAATACAAAGGTATGCGGTTGAAAGAGAAACCATAATCTGTGAGTTGTGTTCTCATCCAAAGGACTTGAGCACAACACGCAGATAGAGACACATACTCGGCCTCTGCTGTTGATAAAGCAGTGCAGTCTTGTTTTCTTGACGACCAGCCTACTAGCTTTTCTCCCAGAAATTGCGCTCCGCCTGATGTACTTTTTGCTGTAACTTGGCATCCAGCATGATCGGCATCACGCCCGTGGGGCTTGTTTCAAACCATAGATTGCCTTCTTTAGCTTGTAGACGTATTCCGGATGATCTTTGTCAACGAAACCGTCTGGTTGACTCACATACACTTCTTCTTTCAGAGTTCCATTCAAGAAAGCTGTCTTGATGTCCATCTGATAAACCGTGATGTTCTTGTGAGCGGCATAAGCTAAGAAAATCCTGACTGCTTCAAGCCTTGCAACTGGTGCGAATGACTCTTCAAAATCTATCCCTTCTTCTTGTCTGTATCCCTTTGCCACCAGACGAGCTTTGTTGCGAATCACAGTCATTTCTTCATCCTTTTTGTTTTTCCATAACCACTTAAGATTAATGACTAGTTTGTCAATTGGTCTTGGAACTAAATCCCAGGTGTCATGGATTTGAAATTGAAGAAGTTTTTTCCTGCATCGCTTCAATCCAGGCATTATCTGCCATTGCTTCCCGAATGTTCTTAGGTTCTATGAGACTGACTGAGCAGACATAGATGCACATGTCACAATCGGTGTGAAGCTGTTTTCTCGTCTGAATAGGTCTTGAGGGTTCACCAATAACCTGTTCAATTGGATGGTCTTTTGTCCACTGTAATGTTGAAGGGTAAGTCGGACTGAACGAATGTGTGTTAGTCGGTTCATGTAATCTGGAAGATGATTCACCAGATTCCGTTCCAAATGGGTTTTCAAAGACTTCATCGTCTAACACAACATTATTTTGTTCTTGCTCATCAATTCTGGGTAGAACAATTTCAATGAATGGAGTTGCTGGAGTAAATGTAGATGATGTTGATGTTGAGGGAGTTGGTGCGCTAGCTTCGAATGTTGTGGATGCATCTGGATTTGGTGGAGGTGGTGGTGGTTGTTGATGTTGAGTGGATGCAGCGGAATGTTGGTTAGATGCATTTTTCGAAGCGCCACCATAGTATTCATCGTACATGAACTCGAAGAAATTATCCATTTCTTGAGTTGTAGGTTGTTCGTCATGGATTGATTGAGCTCCTTGAGGTGCGAGTCTCGAACTGATATGTCTGGAAGTCATCGGGTTAAGCGTGGGTTCTAGAGCGAGTCTCTCAGAAGCCATTTGTGAAATTTCATCAAACTTCACATTCATCGTCTCGATGATCTTTTTCGTTCTCCTGTTATACACCCTGAATGCCCTCGAGTTTTCAGAATACCCAATAAAGATTCCAATATCACCCTTAGCCTTCAACTTTCCCAGATCTTCCCTGTCATTTGTTGGATAGCATAAAGCGCCAAATACATGAAGATAAGAAATATCCGGTTTTCTGTTGTTGATAAGTTCATATGGGGTTTTATTGAATCTTGGATGGATTAGGGATTGGTTTTGAGTAAAACAAGCAGTAGAAACAGCATCAGCCCATAGGAATAACGGTGCACTGGAATAGATCAGCATAGTGCGAGCAGCTTCTACAAGGGTTCGATTCCTTCTTTCAACTACCCCATTCTGCTGTGGAGTTCTAACAGCTGATGTCTGGTGAATAATACCAGTTTCTTCAAAGAATGTTCTTAACTCCTGATTGACAAATTCCGTGCCATTATCCGTTCTTACTATCCTAACTGGAGCTTGAAGTAGAACTTGAATCCGCTTTACAAAGGCGATGATGGTGCTTGGTGCTTCGTCTTTTGATCTCCGAAACTTTACCCATGTATATCTTGAATAGTCGTCAACAATTACAAGAATATACTTTTTCCCATTTATGCTTTGAACTCTCATCGGGCCACATAAGTCCATATGCAACAAATGCAACCTATCAACCGAACTAGGTACGGGTTTAGGTTTATATGTTTCCCTTTTGCTCTTTCCTTGCTCACATGATGGACATAGGTGTTCTTTGGTGTATTTAAATTTAGGAAGACCGGAGACGATGTTGTCTTTGGCAAGCTTTTTGATCGTGTTAAAGTTCAGATGGGACAAATGTCTATGCCATAACCAGGATTTTGTTTCACCTGCCCTGGTCATGAGACAAATCGGAGATGAAGAGGCCATTTGGTTTATGTCAATTGCATAGAGATTGGTGCCACGATTCCCAATTAAGAGATCATTCCCCACCAAATTCCTGACAAAACAAGTGTTTCTCCTAAAAGTAACCTCTAAATCAGCATCACAAAACTGTCCGACGGAGAACAGATTGTGTCCCAACCCTTCGACATAGTAAACCCGAGTGATCAAGTAATTCCCAAACCGAAGATCACCATAACCCAGAATAGCTGCAACATGATCATTCCTAAACCGTACAGTCCCCATGAAATGCCATACAAAGTTGATCAGCAGCTTCAGATTCCTGGTCATGTGCTTGGAGCAACCCGAGTCTATGATCCAAAGACAAATTTCGATAACCTGCCAAGAACAGAAAACAATTGCATTTGGAAATCGTATATTGTTTGGTTCCATGGGTTAAGGGGTACCAAATGCATCACACACAAAGATGGTTTAATTTTGTTCCAAGGGAACAACCTTATGATTGCCATTCTTACATGTAAACATTCTACCCGTTGGTTTCCATGCACATATCTTAAGATAGTCCCTAGGCAATAGAGTTCTAGATATAGTCCTAGATACAGCAATGAGACTGTTAAGGTATCTAGTCTTAGCACTAGTTCATGTAGGAACATCTTTCTGTTCAGGCTTATCATTCACATTATCAGAAACAATATCATCACAAGCATTTTCAGACAAAGATTTTTCTTGCATTAAACAAACAGATTCATTACATGCATTCAAAACACTGGTCTGTTCATTACATCCAGATGATATTTGTTCCTTATTCGAAAGCTTTAAATTCCTAGGGTGTTCTTCTACTTCCTTGCATTCACTTTCAGAGACAGGCGATACTCTAGATTTCTTGATATTGCTCCTAGGCTTTCGCTTGCTCCTAGTGGTGCTTTCTAATCCTGTAGAAGGTAAGGCACACTCATTAGAATTTATGATGTTGTCCTGAGATGTTGTAGCATTCCTAGATTCATTTGGATTATCTTTCTTACTTTTGTCTAACGCCCTAGATGTTTTAGAGGTAGACGCAGTAGTGGGACTAATCCTATAAAGGCCAGGCGCTATTACATTAGTGTTCTTGACAACTGCTTTCTCTTTTACTTTCTCACTAGGCAAGGGGGTTGATGGTGCAATACCCGTAGTTTCCTCACCCTGCCCTTTTTGACTTGCAAGCTGAGACTTCAAAAAATCAATTTGTTCTTTCAACTGTTTGTAAGAATGCTCATACGACAGTTTGTCATACTTGCATTCTTCCTTTTTCGTATCAAGTTGTTTAAAATATGTAACATTTTGTTTTTCAATCTTGGCAAGTGCCTTTTCATATTTTACAACAATTTCGGAAGTCTCAGCTCGAAGTCTTTCATCATCCTCGACAGAATATGTTTGGAAAATAATAGACATGATATCAGTCGATAGAGCTTCGAAGGAGAGAGAGTCATTTTGATGTTCCAAAACCTTTATTCGTTCCAAGTATTCATTTGCTTCCTTCACTAAGGATTTGTGATCCTTAACGAATTCTGCAGACTCTTTCAAAAGATTATTTTCCACATTTTGAACAACCGCATAGATTGCAGCAACATGTGGATTAATTTCCTTTTCAAAAATCTTTTTCAGTTCATCCTGAACACCCGGAAACCATTCAAACTTTTTATTGTTAATTTTGGAATCCACAATACGTTGAAGTTTCTCAATTCTCTGTTTAAGATCAACCAAATATAGTCTAGCTGCACTTGTATCATAAGTGTTTTTAGATGCCATTTGTTCGATGTTAGGCAGATGTTTTGAGACAGCTTTTTGTTTTATGAAAACCACTGGTTTTTGAAAAAACAGAGGTGACTTCTTTTTAACAAGATGAACCCCAGCAAGTTTGTTTGCTTCATTATAGTCAATGGGTTTTATTTCTGGGTTCATTTGTCTCATTTTCTTTCTACTCTCTTCTGAAAGCTCAATCGTTTCATCAGAATCATGAACCTCTATAGGATCATGTTTATCATTTATAAGAGTACCATCATATAACACATTCTGTACACTCTGAGCTTTCTTGAGATAATAAGGGTTTTCACAACCGATAGCCGTTTTCTTTAATGTATGTAAAATCGGGTTTTTATCATTTATTAACAAATTAATCGTTTGTGCAGAATGACCCGTTTTTACAAGTAAATCTTCCAACTTTCCAATGGTTTCCTTTTTGTCATTGATCTCTTTAAGAAGATCCTTTTCACGTTTTGAAAACCTTTCATTCAACTCCTTCTTTTCTTTTTCAAGATTGGAATAAGTTGATTTTTGTTTTGAAAGCTGGTTGGTTAGTTCAGAAATTTCCTTGTTAAGAGATTTAATTTGGTTATTCAAATTAACATTTAGAGTGTCAAATTTGATTTGTAAACGTTTCTCTCTTAACTCAGAATCTTTTAATCTAACCTCAAGTTCTGACTATTTTTTGTTATGAAAATCATAAGCTCTTGCATTCACCTTATATCTCTCAAGCTCAGTGGTCAATTTTTCATTCGCGGCCTTAACATCGCGATTGACCTTTTTGACCTTTTCTATTTCAACACTACAATTTTGCAATAATGATTCAAACATAGCACGTGTTTCCTCATCATTATCAGTATGCTGTGACTCGAATTCTTCATTAGGATCCATATCTGGAGTTACCAAATTAGTATTACTACAACTTGGTTCGTCTATGTATGTATCATTAATGAGATTAGGAGTCTCAGGATGCTGTTCATTTTGAGGTGACATATCAAACATTTCATTATTGTGACATGTAGCATATGGTTGTACCTCAGAAACCGCATTAGTGTCAAAAGCAGGAGGTGCTTCTGAGTCTGTGTCGTACTTTGCCTCCTGGAGATTTTCCATAAAAATGCAGTTTGCATCGATGTCCTCTTAATCTTCAGAATTGTCCATAATAGCCATGAAGTCATTCTCTTCTGCACTCAACTGAAGCCCAGCCGTTTCCTTGTTTGCCAACGTTAATGCTTTCTGCAAATACGCTGGATCCCTTTTATTCGGCTTGTCTGGACAGTTCCTAGCCATATGACCAATACCTTGACAGTTGAAGCACTTCATCATATTTCCCTGATTTCTATTCCCAGCTCCCTGAGCAACATTCCCAAACTGATTCCCAGCATTCTGAACCCTTTGATTACCAACAGCTGTACCCATCTGATTCCCTATAAACTGACCCATCTGATTACCAACATACTGCCCTGCATTCTGATTACCCATCTGAAATCTTGGAGCATATCCCTGCTGATTCCCATATCCCCCAACCATCTGTCCTTGCTGTCCCATGTTGAAACTCGGCTGTGCAATCTGCTTGTTGCGAGTGTTCGATGAGATTCGTTGATTGTTGTTGGTGGGTGTGGAGTAACGTCCTTGGAATGCTTTTGATAGGTAAGCAAAAGCTTGAGTCAAAGCAGCAGTTAACGCATCCTGATTGTCTTGATCTGGGTGTTGTGGGTATTGTTGTTGTGGGATTACATGTTGTTGTTGTGGGTAGAATGGTGATTGTGGAATATACTGTTGTTGCATGAATTGCTGAGTGGATGATGATGATGATGGTTGTGCACTGACTGTTGCAGGTGTAGGTGATTGAACTATAAGTGCAAGAGGATCTTGTTGTTTTGCTTGTTTCTCTTTTCTGACTTCTTTTGCCTCTGCTTGGTTTTGTTTTAGAAAGTCATAGAGCTGATCATAGTTCACATCGTGAAGATTCTTAGTTTGGTTGACAATAGTGACATATCGTCCCCATTCCTCTGGAAGGTTGTTGATGAACTTGATGTTTTGAACAATTGGTTTAGGTGCCAAATTGTTTCTGATCAACTTATTCATTAGAGTACAAAACCGTGTGTAGTAAGATTCAACCCGTTCAGCTGGTGTTGCTGTGAACTTCTCCCATTCAGTCAGAAGCTTGTTTTCCATTTCTTGAATGCCAATTTCTGTACCATGACAAAGACGTCTAACTCGATCCCACATTTCTTTGGCAGTTTCACAGCTATCTACAGCACAAAATATTTCTTGTGGTAGACCGAGTTGGATTAGATGCATTGCTATGTGATCAGCTTCAATTTGCTTCCAATCTGCTTCAGTGTAATCCGATTCCTCTTGGATTTTGTACGTTGGTGCGACGGGAGGTGTTGCAGTAGGATTTCCAGCTGTTTCTTCAATCTCACAAGGCTGGAATGGACCCTTTTTGACTGAGTTAACCAAGAGTATACCTTGTCCATTGGGTTTGGATCTCATATATCGAAGCATACGACTCGTCCATGGAAGGTAACCACCTTTTTCCAACATTGGAGGTCGGTTTTCTGAACCTGCGGCATGAATGTCTTGTTGTGTAGTCATCTTTAAAATATGTATGATAAAGTGGATTTAGGATCTTTGCAACAAAGTAGGAGACGTTGTTGTTAACGGTTGAACTTGGTTGATGTTGTTGTGAAGTCTTGGTTTGTTGTTGATGATCGTTGAAGTTGTAGGTTTAAATGAACGAAACAAATTTAAATAAAATTACAAAATTTGATTAGAGTATAATTAAGACAAAGTTAAAAGTTTACAATTTCGACAAAGGTTATGTAAATTGTAATTTAGATAAAATGACAATTTCTATAGAAATTTCTATTTTGACCACAATTTATATAAGTTATGGCAAAATGTCAATTTAGATAGAAATATATCTAATTTATATAAATTGGCAATTTATATAAAATCTAACACTCTTATACAAGAGAGTAGATATCCGTTTGTCGAAGTATTTTACACTCTTATACAAGAGTTAAAATACCGAGTTCACTTTCGAGTTGACGAAATTACGTTCGAATCAAATCCTTAAAAGTTATTTAACTTTGAACTCAATTCACACAAGTACGAGGGCCAAAACTGCCAATTCTGGAAGTTCCCAAAGGCTGCTAGAAAGTACAGGGACTGAAAATGACAACTCTGAAAAACTGCTGAAAATTCTTTGTTGTCCGATATCGCAATTGAGCAATGTATCTCGGACAGAACTGCGATAGATATCTCAGGCGTCAAATGCGATAACCTCAATTGCGATAAGTATCTGAGTTGTCAACTGCGATAAGGCCAAATGCGATAGGAGCTAAATAGCGATGTCAACTGCGATAAGGCCAAATGCGATAAGGCCAAATGCGACAACTATCGCAATTCTCATACAAGAATGCGATAAAACACTACGAATTGCGATAACTCGCTGGCAGCAATGCAATTGCGATAAAACGCAGATTTCTACCAACTTTCACCTTCTTTTTGACTTTTAGCTTCTAGACCATGCAACTCCCATACTTGTTAGTCCATTCACTGAAAACTTATACTAACTTTTACCCACTTCAATAATTCACAATCTTCAATAAAATAATCAACAACAAATCTTATACAAGATTTGTTTTGATTTATACGATCTATGAAGTGAAAAACAAACCAAGAACTAATATTCACAACCTGTTTTCGAATGAACAAACTGAGAATATCCCAGAGACTACTTCGAATGACCTCAAACTAACACAAGTTTCTTGATTTTTATGTGGATCGAATGGAGTAAAAACACAAAGTGTTATTTTTCTAGTTAAAGAAACAATAACAATGGGTGTTTTAAACTATAGGATCAAGCATAAAAATAAAGAAGCTCCTACCTTAAAGCTTGGCTCTTCTAAACTATGAGGCCCTTCTAAACTAAGGATGTGTGTGTGTATGTGTATACGGTTCACACAGCCAACACATGGCTTGGTGTGGGCTTTTACTTGGACCTAAAGTGGGCTTTGTATTTGCAATACACTTAAACAAATGAAACACTTATAGCTCTAATGCTACAAGCCCACTTTACTAACATATTATACATTACACACTTAAGACTTAACAACTAATGACCATCACTTTTGCAATTAAGAAAATTAATTGCTAACAGTTTCATCTTCTCAAATGTATTATGCATGGCTTAAGTTATTGATATGAGTTATCTAAATATTGTTTAATTAGCTAGCTTTCTCATTATAGTTTAGAGATAAGCATATCTTTATCTTTTGTGTACCGAATAAATTACCAAGATTGCATCAACTTAACATACATACCGAAAGGAACATTAATTGGCTTTTCTTATTTTTTCACACGTAAAATGTAAAGGTTGATTAGCGGAAATTGTTTAATGTTTGTGATGATCTTACATATGTTGAAATTTCAAATGTACGTGTTAGATATAATAGGTAACGCATAATAGAAGTTTTCGATTTTATTTCACTTGCACTTGTCCGACGTGCTTAAAATTTTAACCAAATTTAAATTACTAATATAAAGGCAACAACAAGAAATAAACTATAAACTCAACAAAATGGTTATACTTACGTAAACATTAACAAATTCCTTTCAACAATCAACAAATATCTCCAGTGGCGACATAAGTTATAGATTATTGTATATTTGGCAATTTACACAAACATTACGCGATAAATACTTAGATACAAACTTTGTGCGTAGCACGGGTTTCGAATGCCTCGTCATAACATATGATTGACCATGACTAAAATAATTGCTTATGCAGGTTATGAAAGAAAGCTCGAGTTTACCACGACATTTGTCACAAAAGCCCAAAACAATTCAAGAAAAGATAAGTAGCATGAGGAAATTGGAAAGCATGAAAGAGAGAAGTAGTAGAAGCAAAAATTCCATGAAATTAGGGAAGAACTATAGTGGTGCACCATTAATCCTTGAAGGATGTGCTGTAAATTTTGTAAATTTATGTTTTATGATGTGCTGTAAATTTTGTAATTATATTTCATCTAGCTATTTGTTTCTTTCAATTCATTGGGTTCGCTAGATTGGTTGTCGATTATTTACTTGCCATATTATTTGTGAAAAAACCGAGCAACATATGTCACGTTTACATGTATCTTAAGTGTACAATAGGCAAACTCAATATTTGCACCTATTGTATTTTTCATATATATATATATTTTATTTAATACTCATACCCGATTTAATATCATCTTTACAAGTTGAATACTTCAAATCACGATTGAAACTATTGTTGAAATAAAATCATAGATATCACATCAATTGCAATGTTATCGAAACATGTTATTTACTCTAAGTAAATTGCTTTTGAATTTATAAGTTATACATTGTTGTATATTTTAGCCTCACTATCACGTTAACAACTCAACAATTTACTCAAACATTACGCAATCAATAATAAGATACAATTCGTGCAACACCCGGGTTCGCCATGCCTCGTAACTATATATGATTTGATTTGAACTTTGTAGAAAACTAGTTTGTTAAAGGTCTTCGCCAAATGATATACGTGTGTATATATATTATATATATATATATATATATATATATATATATACACATATAATATACTTCTCTTTAGGAGATTAAAATTTTCTCCCATTAATAGTTTTAGAAAAGAGGTTTTTCATAAGCCGAAAGCATGAGTTTATTTTTTTACAGAATTGCTTTGCGAATTAGTTGAAGGCTTGAAGCCGAAGTTTATTGTTGTAAAATCATGTAAAAATTAATCAATTTAAAATCACATATATTTCAAGCTTTTGTGTGTTAATCTATTAGTATATTTTAAGGATATTTAAGTAATTTGACTAACGATAAACCCTTATAAGCATGTTTTAATTAGTTTGTGCTTATTTAGGCTTATAGCTTAAAAAAGCTTCCATAAAATTGTTCGGTCTTATTTTAAAATTTTAAACTTTTATAAGCCCGTAACCAAACACATCGAATAATAATAATGATACCAGCCCATAATAACCCGTAACCACTGCGGTCCTTAGCTATCCCAATGATCCAATATGCACCTAGCGAGACTTGACATTATTGACTATAAAGTTTGACCATTACTTACCACAAAAGTAAACATAAACAATAAAAAATACTCTTTCCGTCTCAAAATAAATATTTATCTACTGACGAAATCACACTGCTTACAGAAAACATAATCATTAATGCTTTATCTCTCTTAACTTTTTGCAAAACGATTTTTTTACCTTTAACTAATTGATTAATGTTTTCTTTGAATTTTGTAATAATAATTTCAAGCAAGTGTAATACGGTAAACTTAATCAAACTTTTTTTTATCTATTTTTAGCGGCGAACAATTAAGTTATACGTACATGGGAAAGGTGAATTGTTATTTGACCCGGACCCCAAACATGATACCATAGTTGTTAAGATCCCGATCCTGATCTTAGAATCTTACGATTTCACGATTCTACAAAGCAAAAACGATCTGGATCCTACGTAGGATCTTAACAAGCTTAAGATCTTATAGGATCCCGATTTTAACTATAGGATCTTAATATCTACTCCGAACCGATCTTACTTTTCTCGAACCTTAAACTAAAAAACTATAAATTTATTATTTATGTTTTTATATAATTTAAAAATGACATGTAATTCTTCTTAAACATTCAATATTCATAATTTAGGACAACATTTACATGAAATGTTTATATAATTTCATGTTTATAATATATAATAATTTGTAGATTTAAATAATATAACAAAAACTATTAAGATATAACATTAGGGTAGGATCTTAAGATCCTGATCTGATTTTACGATCACGATTTTATAAAGACGAAAACGATCCTGGGTAGGATGCTTATGTGGCCCGGTCTAGTAAAGTGTTGGGCTTTTGAGGACCCAAAAAGTCGCTTTCCAAAAATGGCCCAAGCAAAAGTCGCTTAAAACGTGGGAGTGACATGTGGCTGGAATTAAGCGACTTTTTATTTCATTCTACTGCTGGGCTTAATGATACTACTGCTAGTGTATTTCATTCTACTGCTGGGCTTAATAGAAAAGTCGCTTAATTGACAAAAAATTGCTTAATTCATAAAAAGTCGCTTAATTTCATCCACATGTCACTCCCACGTTTTAAGCGACTTTTGCTTGGGCCATTTTTGGAAAGCGAGTTTTTTGGGTCCTCAAAAGCCAACACTTTACTAGACCGGGCTATTTGTAGAATTTCCCCTAATATTTAACCCCCAATTCTAGCCCCAAACAAGAGACATAAAACCCAAAATTGACACAAACACCTCAACTAAATATCAATCCATTCATCCACCCACACACACACACTAGGGTTTTACAATGGCCGACGAACCACACTACAACAACAAACGCAAATACGACGACTCCAACGCGCCTCCACCGCGGCGCGTGTCTGGTTTCTCCGACGCGCCGTCCTACAACAACGTTCCTCCCCCCATAATGGACGAGATCCAGATTGCTAAACAAAAAGCTCAAGAGATCGCCGCTCGCTTGCTCAACACCTCCGAACCTAAACGATCCAAGTTTGATAACGTAGCTGTATCTGTAATTAGAAAAATTATGCAATTGCTAGTAGGTACTCACATTATGCATAAATTTGGAGGGGGGGGTGGGGTTGTTTAAGCTTATATTTAAGCTTATGAGCTTATTTGATTTTTGCTTGTATTTCATAAGCCCCAATTTTTCGGCTTATTTTGAGACTTATGGGCTTATATAAGTTTATCATATCATAATAAACTAATATAAGCCTCAAATTAAGCTGGAAAATTGGAGCTTATGAAATATAAGCCGAAACCAAATAAGTTCATAAGTCCACGTATAAGCTTAAACAAACACCCCCTAAGTGTGCGAGTGTGTGTTAGTTGATGTTGTATTTGGCGACAACCTTTTTGGAGCGTTTAGCATTTAACTTGTGACACATAAAAGTGTGTGTTAGTTAAAGCAACTCACTATGTTTGGCATAACTAGTTAGCACTAATTGTTTGTTTTATTAAAGCGTTTGGTAACGTAGCTGTATCTGTAATTATAAAGTGTTAGAATGACGCTAACGTTAATTTTAAATGGTTTTTTTTATTAGTGGTTCAAATAGGAGCGTGAACGCTCCTATTTGAAACGTTAGTAAAAGAATGTGTTTAGCGTTGGCCTCATTCAACACTTTATGATTTTTGGATAAAAAAAGTGTAGATTGGCAGGGACACCTCAACCCTGTGTACCATAATGGTACCCATCAACCCTACCCAACAAAGGTTTGATGCCTGTGAAATACCTCCACCCAATACCCAACCATGCTACGGAACGGATTGGAACTCGCGTCCTTTGTTGGATCAAGACATCACATGGCTGGGCCCAAGCTGGTGGCCAACTGAGCTAGGCAGCTGGTTCACTTTATGATTTTTGATACGGCTATGTTGCTAAACGCTTTTATAAAACAAACAACCACTGCTAACTCCTAATTTTATTAATGTTATCAAAACAACTCATTATGTTTGGCAAAACTAGTTAGCAGTAGTTGTTTGTTATTATATAAGCGGTTGGTAACATAGGTGTATCTATAATCATAAAGTGTTGAATGACGCTAATGCTAATGTTAAATGGTTTTTTTTTTTTTTATTAGTGGTTCAAATAGGAGCGTAAACGCTCCTATTTGAAACGTTAGTAAAGAATGTGTTTAGCGTTAGCGTCATTCAACACTTTATGATTACAGATACTGCTATGTTACCAAACGCTTTTATAAAACAAACAACTACTGCTAACTAGTTGCGCCAAACACAGCGAGTTGTTTTAACCAACACACAATTATTTATGGATAATGTGAGTATGTACTTGCGATTGTCCAACATATGAGTTTTAATGATACTCGTAAGTCGTAATTGTGATTTTAGCGCTTGTTTGAATTACGAGTGTGTTGTTTTTTTGTCTTGTTAGTTAGGATTTGGAGTTTGTGATTGACGAGAATGTGTTTGTTACTAGTTGCTTATAGCTAATACGAAAGGTTAATATACACTGTTTGAGTAAATAGGCTCTGTTGTTACTAACGTACAGTGAAACGGTCATATACGCACAATGTGAGTAAGTACTAGTAATTGTTGCCAGTTTTATGAATGTTGATTACATGGTGTGTATAGTTATAACTAGGAGTATATCAGAAACCAGTGATAGTATGAATCTAATGCTATAAGTTTTTGTATATGTTGATTAGTATTGGAATCTACTTTTATTGATCAGTTCGAACTTCAAAGTATATGATGTCTTTGAGCTTGGTTTGTTATGGTTGTTATTTGTAAGTTAGCTTAGATAGATTATAAACCGTAGCATGGTATTGTCTTTGGATGTTAATTAAAAGAGTTTTTACGTTTCATGTATGTTTAAGTTGACTTTAATGGTGGGTCGATTCTTGAGTTTTTTACGAACTACTATTGTTCTGCTATATCAGTTCATCAAAAATTCTAAGTGCTTAGTTTAGATTACATCCAGGATCATTTTTTAATATATGCACAGGGTAGATATATTTTAACTAACACACAGTTATATATGCATATTGGTTATGTGCTAGCATTGTCCAACATCTGAGTTTTAATGATACTCATAATCTTGCACGGCTGGTTCAAATAATGAGTGTGCACAGTTTTTGGTTTTGTTAGTTAGGGTTCGGAGTTTGTGATTGATGAAATTGTGCTGTTACTAGTTGCTTATAACTAACTCGAACAGTTAATACTCACAGTTTGAGTTGATAAGATTTGTTGTTACTAATGGCCATGAGGTGTTTGAATTAGCTTATTTACGCGGCTTTTGGGCATATTTGATTTAGCAAAGTCAATAAGCTCACTTTTTAGAGCTTTTCAACTTGGGCTTATTTAATAATCTTAAGTTGGTATGCTCATAAGCTCCATGAAGTGAGCTTACCGGCTTTTCCAAATCAAATAAGCCCATAAGCCGGCGAAATATGCTTATCCAGACTCCCTGTAACATGTTGGAATATGTGAATCATAATAATACTATAAACACATAAACACAAAGATCACGCAGCGGAATGGATCTACATAAACATGTAAATTAATTAACATAAAATTAAATAGATGCGTACCTTATTTGATTCCTAGCAAGAACAAGGAATCACGTGCTTCCAAGAGCAAAATATAAACCCTAATTGGGTTTAAGGATGGATCGACTTTTCTAGGGTCGAATAGGGCAAGATAACAACAAGCTAAAGTAAGCTTGTACTCCGTTCCTGTACACACGTATTACTAGCGTCTCAATGTGAAAAGCTAGGTTCATGTATCACAAATAAAATATCACAACACCTAGAGTTTGATGTTCTAAACAATACATGATCGAATCCCCAAGAGATACTTGACTGTTCATATACGAAGAATATAAAAGGAGTAATCCAACATTCATGCATATTCATATGCATGCCAACTACTCGTCCTTTTAATACATGCACATGCAACTATGCAAGGCATATATTAAAACTCCTTTTACTGTATGAATGTCAGAGAATGGAAAAGATAGAACCAATTAATTCGGTTAGGGATATCATGTATATCGCATACGATTGAAAAGTCAATCGGGTGTGATAAATTGTGTCATCCGATTCTATTAAAACTATTAAAACAAGAGGCTTTTATAGCAATAAAACTTGTCTTCCAAGTTTTATTTTTCACCTCTTCATGTTTCATAAATCGACACTTAACCCCCTCTATTTTCCTTGTTCGATCATATAAATATTTGTGACTTAATAATTAATCATAAATCATTATATTAATTATTAATACATTGAGACTCATACGTAATGTGTGCAATCCCGAAGTCTCGTGTTCGAAACCGGACATACGAATATTAATAATTATCCATAAACTCTAACAGCTCCCACTTGGATATTCATTAATATCGTAATGACATGGGTCAGTCTAGCTTAACCTTCCCAATGCCCCCAGCCTGAACCGAGTATGGTTTTCCTGGAAAAACCACGTGATGAATTTAATCATCATACTTATCCTTTTGTTACTAATACCGCGTTAATATGGATATGGATCTAGGTCATTCCATAATTAACTATTCTGTTTCTCGTTATTAATAATTGATCAAGATTACCAAAACATCTGAACGTCTTCCAGATAGACTTTGGGTAAGGCCTTACAAACATCTTGTCAATCCTACGAGGGGCCCAGCAGTATTATACTTCAAAACAAATTTGAAGGAACAAATCCTTTATTGACTACGAGCGTGACCCTCGAACTTTGTATCACCTCTGAAAATAGCCCTTATAACTACCTGTTACGGATAGCGTTAGACTACCTTACAGAAAATGAACTACATCCTTGGCAGTCACCTGGTATCTCAAGTCTGAGGATAAATATTCATGATATACTTGATGACGAAGATCCATAAAGTATAATCATGTGGTTGGGATAAGTCCTATATTCAATTTATCCAATATTGAATATCATGTGACATTGGTGTCTCAACCTTACAGTACATTCTACCAATCCTCACATTTGTCTTAGTTCAATAATATTCCCATATTACTGATCGACAACGGACTATTTAGAATAACATAAGTTATTCACGGATTTAAACATGCAAATATAGGACACAAATATTAATAATGAGAATAAACGTTATCCGCACTTTATTTCATTAAAATAATAATTGTTTACACGTCCCTTATCCGAATACTAGCTAGATCAATGCATGATAATTCTCATTAATGAATTATGCCACAAGTCATGTTCCACATACTTGTTGACAAGGCATAAATCAACTAATGTTGATCTATCGGAATTTTGAGAATACTTATTTCAATAATGAAATTCTTGTATGTGTGCATTCATCTATCAAGATATTGCCTCATACTTCATAAAATGTGTGACATCCTCATGCACGAATTTATGACAATTAAACTACCAAACCTTGTAGTTAAAGCATTCTAATTCTTTATGTATAATGCAACTATGCTCATATTGAGCACAACTAGTATACATGGTCTTCTAATAAGGATGAGCTCCCACCATGACTAGTATTGAGTGTCATCTCAATCTTTCTAGCATCATTGTCTCAAACAACAATACGCTCTTTTAAAAAAGTTCCGTAAATTTTAATATTCATCGTGTAATGTTTGATATCCTCAAATCCTTCAAGATTTGACCACTATATCAATCAAGCAATAACTTGCCATATGGTTCATATTTAGAATTTTGGAGCAAATCCAGGCTGAGGATGTAAATTCTAAAACATACCATTACACTTAGTTATCTAATAATTTATAATTAGATACTAATGTTGTCAATCATCTTGCATTCAAGCATGATACAACAAGCAACATGATGCACATGAACAATCCTTTTGTCAACCTTAGATTTATTCATGTCATATCTTTTCAAGATATGTTTCTATCTAGATCTTCTAATAGAATATCATGTTCTTTTAGAATCAGTTATTTTACCGCTTATGTTTATGATCAAATAAACATATACTTCAAGGTTTTATTTTCTATATGAAGTTTCATTCCTAACTAAGACTTAACATTTAATGTTAATGTCAATGGAATGTTACTTCCCATATGTTATTCAACATATATGAAATAAGAAAATAAATACATCACTCCCACTAGCTTTCAGGAATATTAAGAAATATCTTATTTTAATTATAAATCAAAACTAGATTTAATAACTAAAAATAAGTATATCTTCTAGATGCATGCATTAATCCATTTACAAATGATTTGCATTTTGTATATTATTAAACATTATTTGAATTCAAACACTCCTTCCAATTACTTTTCGTCCTCGCTCAAGTAATTATTAAAGAAAGAGTTTTGACATTCCATTATTAATTTCATATAAATGAAACTAATAATGACAATCATAATCTTTATATATTTAATGTGCTTAGAAAGAATTTCAATCATATTTAATTACTTAAGTGTGATTGATAATCTTTTCACATATTAAATATGTATACAAATTTGTCCATTATGATTTCTACACAAGAATTTTAAATCTCTAGGATTTTCATTTCCTTTGCAGAAATTCATTTCCATTCTATAGTGTTACTATAGAGTTTAAGATCAACTACGTTTCCAAACTAGTTATCCTTTTGGACTGCATCTAATTATTCATAGTATGAGTAATTTGCCAAATAAACATTTGCAATTTATTAACAGGCATATCACTATCCTGTAAATCATAACCCTTAACATATTCTACAAATATTTGAGATACCCTTACAGATCTATGAATAAGAATTCCATCATCTTGAGATTTAACACTAACATGTTAAATCCTCATTATGATTTTGCTAGTGTATTTAGAAGATTATGTATCTTGTAATTTTTATCTTTTGAAGATAAAACTCCCACTCGACTTTTGCAATTTATAGATTACCTATAAATGCTTAGCAAATAGAGCAACACAAACTTGTTCTCTTTTGGGACTTTACATATACAAATTGACAGTTCCTAATCTTAATTTGTTAATAACCTACCCAACAAGTTGTTTAACAAATTCTGAACTTCAATTTTAAGACTTAATGTGATTCAACACATTCCATAATCAATGGTGTCTTATTAATCTTCTAGGTTGGAGTTTTAATTTTAGTATATCCAATTCATACTCAATTTTCTAACCTTGATATCTTTAGGAAGAAAAGAATATATAGTTATCTTTAATCAAACAATGTTTCAAGAGTTTGATTTTCCTAACTGAACATACCATAAACTTATGTATTTCATTAGGATTAATATTGTAAGTTAATCTTACAATATGTAAGATAAATATATTTCGTTTTGGCTTACCTATTTACCAACTAAGTCAATTTAATGGTACAATAGATTTCCAAGCCAATTGCATAATTTATAACATAAGTGCCTTATTGTCCAAGCCACTTAATATCTATGTCTTACCAAAAAGACATAAACTGTTATAATCCCAATGTACGTTATGGATCATTGATCAACTCAATGACTTCATGTATATGTCTTAAAAACATAACAAGATAACGTCTTACTTTATTATAAGTCTTATAATAATAAAAGACTTCATATTTATATCTTTATACTAAAATATAAATATGCATAACAAAATTAATTATGAAACCCACAACTTGGTTTCAATAGTATTTCAAGTTAATTTATTTACTTCATATATTTATGTCATTCCAAGAATACATAAACATCTAAATATGAAGTAGTATAAGATTACTTCATTTATTTATGTCATTACAACAAAACATAAATATTCATGTTTGAAGTAGTCTTATTATCATATTGACACTCGTTCTAATGATTATCTAATTTATGAACTTGTAAATTAACATAGTTTCATCACATCAGCTGAGGCTGCAATGATGAAAGTATGTAATTTACCTTGTCATTAATATCTAGTAATGAAAGTAGATATTAACTCCAAGTGTTATATAAATTAGAATGTGTATAAAACACATTAGAACATCAATCTCTGACCTTGCAGTCAAGAGATCCCTTTAAATCATATTTCTTTGTGTTGTTGCTTGCACATAATAAGATTTCTCCCACTTGTGCATGGAACAACATTATATATCAGATAAACAACACGGCAATAGTTTGCTTATTTGATTAATATGATTGTGTCATAGATATAAGTAGATATAGAATCACCTCGTCTAGTAAGGAAACGTACACGACTATCCTTAATACCACAAGTGTCTATAATTGGAAAGTAATCATCTCAAAAGATTCTAGAGATAATCCGGGTTACTACCAAGACTTGTAGCTCCCACTGAATTTAAGATCACTACATGAACTCATTATTCAGTAATTACAACACAATGCTCCCACTGGGTTTGACAACATTGTAAGTGTTGCATAACCAGTAAAAGCAAATGGCGTGCTGTTTACTTTCCTACACCTTTGATGAATCCCTTACGTAACGTTACTAAGGTACTTCAAAGAATGTATTCTACTTTGTGAATGATGGAATATCCATCAATGCAATTAACTTGAAAAAAATTGGGTATGCAATTTCTTCCTTAGTTAGGTCTACCATCCCCATCATGGTATGTAGCACCTTGAAATGGCTAAAGCATAATAACTAGATCAAACATTCTAGTTTGCCTTTTACCACTTTTGCGGTAATTAGTCTAGTTTCTAATTTAATAACTCCTAACCATGCAATTTCTTAAGAAATTCGCCATGAGTTATTTCTTAGAATTTAGACAATTTTAATTATCCTATTATACCTTTCTCGCTCATGAAAAGGAATAGGATTATGTCTCACTCTTCTCACGGAAAGTGGACTCGGTTTATTCTTTTCAGCAAAGATTGACTCTATCCAAAACCCCTACGGGTGTAGATCAATTTACTACTAAAAGAATATCCCATGTTTACGGTTTTAACGTTGCATTAAATACATTAAAAGAATTTTCAAAATTCAATTTAGTATTTTTTGATAATAACTTTTCAAGAAAATTAAACACCCACGATAAATAAAATTTCACCATTTAATTTTCATTGAAAATTAGGATCCAAATTGACGTCGTTTCATCACATCAGCTTTGGCTGCTAGCAATGAAAGTAGTCAATAAGGTAGAGCTACACTCAATTGCCAATATACAATTGCAATTCCTAGAATCATGGGACTTACATTATATTGCCAACATCAGTTGCAAAATGTAAGCATGTTTCATCCCCAAATCTTTATGCCTTGGCGCCGTTCCATTACATCAGCTTTGGCTGCTAGTAATGAAAGTGCCCAATTAAGTTTAACCAACTTAAGAAACAGTAAATTGACGTCGGTTTATTGCATTCAGCTTTGGCTGCTAGCAATAAAGTACTCAATTTACCCTTAGATGACCACCCTTTGAACATCAACATTCAGCTTTGGCTGCTAGTGATGTAGGATGAAACCTTAGGTGTTTCTTTTTGTAGTTGGGTGGCATATTACTTAAATTTATCAGGGTAATAAATTTTGATGTGTTAAATCAAAAAATATGTACAAAGATGTCAAAACCGTTTACTCATTCGTAGCTCAAATCATCAAATCTTTTAATTGAGGCGTTGAAAAACTTACAACATTGCCTTAAGATGCTTCGTATTTATCGTGGTGTACTTGGTAAGTCTAAAATTGACGCACAGGCGAGCGTAGGGACGACAGCCGCCGAAGCTGGTTAAAACCGTGCCCCTCTAAGGTCACAATTTAATGCGTACCAACCTAGAACCCACTTTTTAGTTTGTCAATTTTAGGTCCGCCGCTTCGACCACTTAGTACAGTCGCAATCAATCAACTAAAAAAATATGATTTTCTTGCTAAAACAATTTTATGTGGTAAATTAATTATTGCTAGTCTCGCCTGGGAGCAAATTACCGTGCGAAGCGAACCACTGTCGGCACATAAGACTTGGCAATTAAATGGTTTACTACAAAGTTTTCATAGTTATTAGGTTCATTTATTTTTATTTTGAAAAATTACCCTCTTTGTTGTTACAATCCATCTTAATTAAACACACAAAGAACAAGTAATTCAAAAAATAAATAAACACATAATAACACATATATGATCATTAACAATATCATATAGCCACATGCAAACCTTTTTGATAAATCATATTAATTATCTATGTGAATTTATATGTATCTGATCAATAAAACTCCCATTGATTTTTGAGCTCATTGTACCCAATGGACCACAGACACCAAATAAATTTGGCCGCGTAAGTTTTGATCAATTAGATACCACATTGCACATAACCAATTTTAATTAATATATTAGGGTCTTCCCTAATTTCAGATCTATCTTAAAAATCATGTGGCAATTAAACAACAAAACATTCCATGACAAAATATGCAAGATTTTGTCATGGATCCCATATAGCACTTAAAATCATGTTACACATATTTACAAGCCTATATAGTACGCAATCTAATTAATTAATTAATGACATCACATAAGGTATTCATTAATTAATCCCTAAAAATTGCATGCAATCCTAGGGTTTTCTACAAGTTTTCTACAAAAACCAAAACCCTAAATCTATTAATTAGGTGTCGACCTAATTAGGGTTTACAAAAAAAATAAACCCTAGATTAATCAATTGCATGTATCTAATCAAGATTCAATTTTTAAGGTTTTATGTAATCAATTACATGTTAAAAAACGCGGCTCATGATGCCACTGTTGGAATATGTGAATCATAATAATACTATAAACACATAAACACAAAGATCACGCAGCGGAATGGATCTACATAAACATGTAAATTAATTAACATAAAATTAAATAGATGCGTACCTTATTTGATTCCTAGCAAGAACAAGGAATCACGTGCTTCCAAGAGCAAAATATAAACCCTAATTGGGTTTAAGGATGGATCGACTTTTCTAGGGTCGAATAGGGCAAGATAACAACAAGCTAAAGTAAGCTTGTACTCCGTTCCTGTACACACGTATTACTAGCGTCTCAATGTGAAAAGCTAGGTTCATGTATCACAAATAAAACATCACAACACCTAGGGTTTGATGTTCTAAACAATACATGATCGATCCCCAAGAGATACTTGACTGTTCATATACGAAGAATATAAAAGGAGTAATCCAACATTCATGCATATTCATATGCATGCCAACTACTCGTCCCTTTAATACATGCACATGCAACTATGCAAGGCATATATTAAAACTCCTTTTACTGTATGAATGTCAGAGAATGGAAAAGATAGAACCAATTCTATCACACATGCTTGTAGCATATCTTCTAAGGTTTGAATGGTTCTTTCGCTTTGACCATCTGTTTGAGGGTGATATTCGGTGCTCATATCAAGATCAGTACCCAAAGCGTCTTGCAGCGATCTCTAAAAGTTTGATGTAAAATGACTATCTCTATCGGAGATGATAGAAATCGGGACTCCATGTCTTGCAACTATCTCCTTTACGTATAACCGTGCAAGTTTATCCATGCTGGTCTTTTCTTTGATTGGGAGGAAGTGAGCGGATTTGGTGAGACGATCAACGATCACCCAAATGGTGTCGTAACCGCTTGATGTCCTTGGCAGTTTGGTAATGAAGTCCATTGTTATGCGTTCCCATTTCCATTCTGGAATTTCGGGTTGTACAAGTAGACCCGATGGTCGCTGATGTTCGGCCTTGACTTTTGAGCATGTTAGGCAATGACTGACGTAGGTTGCAATGTCAGCCTTCATATTAGGCCACCAATAGAGTTTCTTTAGATCGAGATACATTTTGTCGGCTCCCGGGTGGATGGAGTATTTAGATTTATGGGATTCGTGCATGATAAGGTCACGTATCCCTCCATAGAGTGGAACCCAACTTTGGTTTCTGAAACACAACGTTCCATCAGCTCTTTTTACGAATCCGTTTTCGCTTTCGGGCATCCTGTGAATTTTCTCGTCGGGTCTATTTTCTTCCTTGAGAGCCTTGGCCTGAGCTTCAAGGATTTTGGATAGAAGAGGTGAGACAATTTTCATACCCAACGATCGTACTCTCAGGGGTTTCGGTCGTTCTTTCCGGCTAAGAGCATCTGCTACCATGTTTGCTTTGCCCGGGTGGTATCGAATTTCACAATCGTAATCGCTGAGCAATTCTAACCAACGGCGTTGTCTCATATTGAGTTCCTTTTGGTCAAGGATATGTTGCAAACTTTTGTGGTCAGTGTAGACTACACACTTGGTGCCATAGAGGTAATGTCTCCAGATTCTGAGTGCAAACACTACTGACCCTAATTCCAAGTCGTGTGTAGTATAATTCTTCTCGTGGGTTTTTAGTTGTCGAGAGGCATAAGCTATCACCTTCTCTCTCTGCATCAACACAGCTCCTAACCCTTTGTGTGAAGCATCGCAATAGACCACAAAATCTTCACTGCCTTCTGGTAAGCCCAAGATAGGTGCGCTACACAACTTATTCTTAAGAAGTTGAAAGGCTTCTTCTGCTTTATCTCCCCAGTCGAACTTTACATTCTTTTGAGTCAACTTGGTTAATGGCTTAGCTATCTTCGAGAACCCTTCGATGAACCTCATGTAGTACCCCGCAAGTCCTAAGAATTGGCGTATCTCGGTGGGTGTTGTGGGTGTCGCCCAATCCTTTATCGATTCGATCTTTGCGGGATCTACATGAATACCTTGACTATCAATCACGTGTCCTAGAAATTGTACAGTTGGTATCCAGAATTCGCACTTGGAAAACTTAGCATACAGCTCCTCTTTCTTCAATAGTTCTAGGATTAGCCTGAGATGTTCTTCGTGCTCCTTCTCGCTCTTGGAGTATATCAGTATGTCGTCAATAAAGACGATCACGAATTTGTCCAGATATGGCTTGCACACCCGATTCATAAGATCCATGAATACTGCCGGCGCGTTAGTCAAGCCAAATGGCATAACTTGGAACTCGTAGTGACCGTAACGAGTTCTGAATGCTGTTTTTGGGATATCCTCTTCCCGAACCCTGAGCTGGTGGTATCCGGACCTCAAATCGATTTTGGAGTAAACACATGAACCTTGGAGTTGGTCAAATAGATCATCGATTCGCGAGAGTGGGTAACGGTTTTTGATGGTTAGTTTGTTTAGCTCCCGGTAGTCGATGCACATTCTGAAAGATCCATCCTTCTTTTTGACGAATAGAACTGGGGCTCCCCAAGGCGAAGAACTTGGTCTGATGAATCCTTTCTCCGAGAGTTCCGACAATTGATTTGACAGTTCTTGTAGTTCGGTCGGAGCTAACCGGTAAGGTGCGCGTGCTACGGGTGCAGCGCCGGGCACTAAGTCGATTCGGAACTCGACTTGTCGGGTTGGCGGGAGTCCAGGTAAGTCTTCGGGGAAGACTTCTGGAAAATCTCTCACGATTGGAACATCCTCCAGACGTTTTTCCTCCTTTTCCTTTTCTTCCCGCTTAGATACTTGCGCTAGGAAGAGAAGGCATCCTTTCTCGAGGTACTTCTGGGCTTTTGTGCAAGAGATGACATTTAGTCTGGACGCGTTCCTTCGGTCTCTTCGGTCGCCTTCTACAATTAAGACTTCGTTCCCATACGGCAGTCGAACGATTTTCTCGTCGCAAATAATGGTGGCCTGATACTTTGACAACCAGTCCATACCGATAATGACGTCAAAGCTACCCAACTCTACCGGTAAAAGATCGATGTTGAATGGGTGGTTTAACAGATTTAAGGTACACCCCCTTATGATCGTGTCTACTCTTTCTACGTTCCCATTAGCTAACTCCACATTGAACACGTTATCTAGGGTGGTCGGGGCCATATCAAGTAAGGTACTAAATGCAGTTGAAACAAAACTCCTATCTGCTCCCATATCAAACAATATGGATGCGTAACGGTTATTTAAAAGGAACATACCCGTCACGACGTTCGGGTCCTCTTGGGCTTCCACCTTGCCCACTGCATAGATCCTTCCGCGGGCTCCTCCATCGTTGCCACAATTCCGTTGTTGTCCAACAACCACTTGATTTCCCCCAGCAGCTTGGTTCCTTGGTTCACGACACTCATTTTTGTAGTGCCCCATTTTCCCGCATCCAAAACATGTTACGTTAGCCTTCGGGTTTTGACCTGGTTTCGTCTGTGCCATTGCAAGTGTTCTGGATCTATAGTCTCTTGTCATGTGTACAATCTTTTGACAGTTGCGGCACTTTACTGTGCATGGTCCGACGTGGTGAAGCTTACAGCGATTGCACAGTGGGTGTTTTCCAGCATAACCCTTCTTCTCAGTTGGCCCAGCCGCATGTCCTTTCTTCTCAGTCGACCCTGCAGCGTAGGCCTTTGCCGCTTCTTGTCTCTTGTTCGAGTGGTGGTTGTTGTTGTTTCGGGAGTGATCATCCCATCTCAGCCAAATCTTCAATCACTTGGTCCATCAGTTTGTTGGCAACCTCCATGGTCTCGTGGAGGTCAGCAGCCTTATATGTTGTAACATTCCCCTTAATGGACGAGGGCAATCCGCCGATGTATCTTTCTAGCAGGCGGGCTTCAGTTTGGACCATGTCAGGACAAAGTAAAGCAAGCTCCTGGAAACGCTGGTTGTATGCGGCCATGTTGGTACCCTGTACCTTTAGATTCCAAAATTCCACTTCCAGCTTTTTCACCTCGTTGCGAGGGCAGTATTTCCTAAGAACCATTTGTTTGAAGTTTTCCCACGACATTGCATATGCAGTGTCGTAACCAGCTGACTTAGAGTAGTTGTTCCACCAGGTTAAGGCGGCATCTTGAAAGGTAAATGATGCGTACTTAACCTTGTCCTCTTCTGCACAACCACTAATTCGGAACACTGTTTCCAATTTCTCAATCCAACGAACCAGAACAACTGCTCCTTCAGTACCACCAAACCCTCCAGTCATTATCTTTCTGAAGTCTTGGTAAGTACAGCCTCGGGCGTTGTTGTTTGTGGGTCTAGAATTCCCACCATCAGTTGTCGAGTTATTGACTGCAGCCAGTGCTGCTGCCACTCGTTCTTCTACAAATTGGTTGATCATGGCTCGATTCACGAGTGGAACCGCTGCAGTGGCCCTAGCTGGGCCTGGATTAGTTGGTTGAGCACGAGTAGTTCTGTTTGTCTTTCTCTTAGGAGGCATTTTTCTGCAACAGAGAGATAGAAGTGATTGAGATTTCGAGAGGTTTGCTATTGTACAAGGGTATAATCACAAGTAAAATATACGGGTAAGATAAATCACGAGAAAGTTGACACAATGGAGTAATAAATCAAACTTTTTATAGATTTGATTCAATTAAGGTTCACAAAATTACAAGCCTGAGTACGTAGAAAATAACACAAGTTTTGGATACAAGTAGGAAACTACAAATACCACTAACTATCAGCTAATCAGTTTAGTGGTGTACATCTCAACTACTAAAAGAACTAAGGCTGATCGCGTCTAATGCGTAGCTGTGCTAGCTCTCGTGACATCTGATCTATAATGGTCTCTAAACTCTCTACTCTGGCCACGAGTTGTTCTTCACGTCTCTTTAACCATAAAACTTCCCTGCGATCCTCATACTCAGCTCTCGTGACTCTAGCCATGACTGACTCCAGCTCATGCATACGATGCCAATGTGTCCACTCGGCATCCTAAGCTCTAGCCTGGTCACTCCTTATGTCTCCTAACCTCCGTCGAACCTCAGCAAGGTCTCTGCTAATCTGCTCATCCCGTCTCCCTAAACTCTCCAGCTGATCTGAATGGATTTTCAATAAGTTCCCCTATGTCTCCATCTGCAACAAGATCCTCGTGGCCTCATCCACTTCCTCCTCTTCTACCACTGGTGAAATAGCAGGTGGAGGGGAGTCTGGCACCAATGGAGATGGTGGCACGAATGACGGTGAGGATGGCTCATAGGTGGGACTATCAATCTGAAGTGGAACACACTCAATGTCCTTCCAAACTACTCCATCAATCTCACAAGTATCTGGGGCCTCATCCCAAGCCCTCAATCCAGCGGCTCTCAATCCTAATCCCAATGGCATATCCATCTCTCCCCCTGTCAGCTGACCAGCCCTAGAACTCTGCCCAATCTCAAAAGTGCTCTGGACCTCCTCAATAACCGCTTTTCCCTGTCGCGGTTCTGCTGGTAAAATCTGCTCAGGTGTGGGGTCCGGTACTGGCTCCTCCTCCAGATCCTCATCGGGATCCTCATCTGACTCCTCCTCGGGTTCTTCTTCTTCCTCTTCTTCTTCAGCTGAGTACGAGTCATTGGCTCTTCTGAGCCTCTGGCATGGTGGGGACTGGTCTGGTGATGATGTGGGTGAGGTGGATAGTGGAGTGGTAGAGGTACCCATGGAGACATCTCGGGCTCTCCTCTGTGGTAAAGGTAGTAAATCTGAGTATCGCATTTGACATCCGAGGACTCTCATGCGAGGGGTATGGCGGATAGGATGAGTGGTGGTATCGGTAGTAGTGGTGATAGGCTGAGTAGGAATCTGGTCTGTAGTGGGTGGAAGTGATGCTGGTGTGGGTACAGGCTCGATGAAATCGGGGTCTGGTGCATTGTAAGCCTGCAGCACCTGCATGTAAGGGTCATCTGAGCCTGGTGCGATCGGAGAGGTGTTCTGGGAGGACATGGTCTGTGACAAAACGGTATAAGTGTGTAAGTGTATCGAAAATTAGCGTTCGTTAAAATATATAAGTATACATATAAGTAGTCGAGCAAAATCAACGAATAGTAGCATGTAGTTAAGGCAAGTAATCAGTAAATAAAGAACAAGTAAGGCAGGCAGGCAAGTGGCAGTCATAGGGACTTGTTTTTATAAAAAGCGGTTATAGTTTAAAGTTTATATGTACCTAGTTATCTATAACCTAGGCTCTTGATACCAATCTGTAACACCCCCAAATCTGGTATAGCGGAAGCATTCGGGTCATGGGGTGCTACTAAATTGAATATCACAACACAAGGAAATAAAGAACGGAATACATATTCCGTTTTAATACATTCATAAAAGTTAAATAAGTTTACAATAAGGTTTGGTTTTGAAAATCAAGCCCATAACTAAGTTGTCCCAGATGAAAACAAGTCAAAAATAAAATGCCACATTAAATCAGACTAGAGTCTATGACCCTTGTCCTGCCTTTGCCTTGCCATAAATATCCATCTTAAACACCTGAGAAAAACATGCTAAAAGTCAGCAAAAAGCTGGTGAGTTCATAGGTTTATCAACAAATAGTAAAATCAGTAGTTGGACCATGAGTTTGGTATATGAACATCGCAACCCATGCAATGTCATATAAAAATATAGTCTATTACGTTAGCACTAAGTTCATGCAACCGAAGCTATAACAGTGTGCATGCTCTAGAAGCATGTTAAAATATAAAGGCCCGACAAGTGTTTATCCCAGACACTTGTGTTTCGACATGGTATACGTTCGTTTGCCTATCTGGTCAATCCGAACGGGGACGTTACTCCCAATAGATCTATTTATAACATTCGCGCTTCCCAGCAGGAATTGACGGTTCATGAGTTGGGCATAAAGGGACATAACAGGCTTAGGCTAATCCACGTAATAGCATAACAATAGTTTGGTCCATAAAAAGTTTTGCATGTTTCTCACCCCAATTATAAAACAGTTTAAATAGAGTGGGGCTATAAACTCACCTCAGTGAATAGCTGAAAAGGAAAATGATCAAGTAGTGATAGTGAGCGGCACCGACACACGACCAAGATTAGTACGACAAGTTTAGTTCACAATTCAACTTCAAGACTCGAGGAAGTTTAAATAAACTTTATAAGTTTCATTGTGTTTGTGTTGCTTGTTGCTTGTTGCTTGTGTGGCATCATTTATGTTTAAAACAATTTTTCCAAATATTTGTGTGTATTGGCTTTTGGAAGTGTATAGGTAGATAATAGAAAATATCGAGGGTGAACGAGCCTTCGGTTTGATGGTAACCGAAAGACGTCGTACGGAAAATAATCACATATACTATTAGGCGTAAACGGTTCATGTGCATATCATGGATGAAGGTACTTATATTTACTAGGTGTACATATATGCATACATTTTCATGTCACCATTATTAGTTAAAACATTTAAGGACTATCTTACTTTAAAATATATATGTAATTAGAAAAATCAATGTAAGTTATGGTATGAAGCTGCTATTTGTTATTACAAAAACGTGATACGCTATATATTTATTTTTTATCAAGTTAAGTACTCAAGTTAATAATTGTAAGTAAATGTTTTCGAGTTCATGTTTTAACAGTTAGGAGTATAAGGTCTTTTTATGCAAAGTTATCGGTTTATAGTTTACGTGTAAAACTCATTTTTGTAATAGACGTGTTTTATAAATTTGATGATTTTGACGACGACTTATATATATATTTCGAACATATACAAAGACTCGGCGTTGTGAAGTGGGCTGCGGCCCACTTATTAAATTTGAGCAGGCTGTTGGAAGCTAGAAGTGGGCTAGGCCCAATTTGGCGAAACAAGTCAATGGACTTTGGCCTGTGTTGACGCATGGCTTAAGGAAAAGAAAAAAAATTCATGTATGGGCTTGGCCCAAGTGTAACAATTGGTTTTATAGTTACAACAAGGAAAGAACAAAAGATTTCTGTACAGCTTTTTGACAACTAAACTAGATCAGTAGTTTTAGAATGTTTTTCCAGTACACCATTTCTTTTTGGAAAACTAAGACCAGTTTTTATCATAGGTCCTGAACCACTTTCGGACTCACAAGAAATAATATAACTCAGGATGTTTTAAATTAGTACAAGTGACACCATTCATGGGGGACTCGACTCACATTTTCGACTAATGTTTTACCCATTTTAGTGTTGTAAGCTTGTGGCCAAAGGCGCAAGTAGCCAAACCAAAAGTTCACCACTGTGGTTCAACCACAGTGGGTTTTGACCCGCGACCAAACCATCATAACCCAACTTGAAACACAACAAGTCACAGGTTATTAATCTAACACTTTTGAGGCAACTTGACCAAGATAAGAAAACATCAAATTCTCCTACTATGGTTTGAACCTTAGTAGGTTCGACTTAGACTACAACCAAACACCAATAACCATCATATCCTAAGTTTTCACTTAAAGAATAAAGCCAACAAAATGAGCAAACATACCAATAATATAACTTCCATTTGAGCCAATAATATGTTCTAGTTGAGATTGTTTTATTCTTGCCACACAAAACAAGCAACAGCAGTAACTTAATGAAAATTTATGTGATTCACAGGAGGCGGATTTAGGTCGATTGACACCAAAGATTAAACAATATGAAAAATACAATCGAGTCACAAATATTACATCAAAATAAATCATAGATTCATTATCCAACAAAAATCGGTAACAATTCAAGATTCCAAAAGAAAAGAACATTTACAGAAGCATAAACATATTCGAATGAGAAAATCAAAATAAGGGTTTGAGATCCTTACAACACAAGGTTTGATCGAGAGAGAGTAACGAGACTTTTGAATGCAAAATGAACCCAATCCGATCCAAGCAAGCAAATCCCACCACAGTTAACCCTTTGATTTTTCGAGTGAAGTTTTTGGGATGTGAGTTTGCTTGTGGACCGATTACGGGAATAAAAAGAATTGAAACAAGGGAGGTTTGATTCCCCTTTCCTGAAGATCAGACGCTCCTATGGCCAAATAAGGAAGCCATGGTCCTCGTCTTTGTAGTCTCTTGGCTCCAAGCGCGGACTTTCGGCCTCGAAAATCGAAGTGGTAGTTGTCCTTCTCTTGGACACAAGGAAAAGGGTAAAAGAAAACTTGGCCACCACCATTTGTTTTCAATCTGGGGAAGAAGACAATGAAGATGGCGATTTTCTTGTTCTGGTGGAAGCAGCGATTCAGAAGACTTATGGAGGAGATAGAGAGTTAGGCGTGGGTAAGGTGGGGATAAGGATCCTCTTTTTGTTGTTGTTGTACTATAAGTAAAATAAAAAGAGTAAAAGAAAAAGGTTAGTATTAATAATATAAAGAAAAGTAAGTGTTGGATTTTTAAATAAAATGTGAGTGTTAAATTAATAGGTTTGAGTGTATCCCGGGTTTCGCTGAAATCCGGTTGGATTAGTGTTTTTGGGGTTATCGTGAGCACGAAAGATATAGTTCAGGTGTCATTTTTCATCAGATTGACATAGAATAAAGTCTATTGACTCCGGAATGAAATTATAGAATTTAATTTTTTTACTAATGTGTTGTCGGTACGCGTGTGGTGTCGTTTTTTGGGAAAACGAGATAACCTCTCGTTTTTGTAATGTTTGTGTCTGTAACTGTCTGAGAGTGAAAATTTTACTTCTTTCTAATAAAATCAATTAGCTTCGGTGAGTTACTGTACACTACAGTGTGCGGGTTTGTCTCCCGAAATCTTTATGTAAACACATAAATGTTTAAATCTAGCTGTTAGGTAATAATAAATAGACATTTATTATTAAATATCAGGGAAAATTACCGTTTGTCACAGAGACTTAGCTATATGGTAATCAAAGGGTAAATCTCCATTTGTCGTGAGATTGAGCATGGATGAATTTACAGTTTCTTAAGTTGGTTAACTTAATTGAGTTGATAGTGAGATCTGATCACTCAAGGCATGAGATGGGGATAAAACATGTTTACATTGCAACTGAAGTTGTCAAATATGTAAATCCCATATTTTCTAGGAATTGCAATTTGTATATTGGCAATTGAGTTTCGACTAGTACCTTATTGAATACTTTCATTACTAGCAGATCAACTAATGTGATGAAACTATGTCAATTTGGATCCTAGTTTTCAGTAAAAATTAAATGGTTAAATGTTATTTACCATGGGTATTTAATTTTCTTGAAAAATTGTATTATCGAAAATACTAAAATTGAATTTTGTAAATTCTTTTAATGTATTAATGCAACGTTAAACCATAAACGTGGAGCATTTTTTTAGTGGTAAATTGATCTACACCCGTAGAGGTTTTTGGCTAGAGTCAAATTTACTAAAAGAATAAACCTAGTCTACTTTCTTTGAGAAGAGTGAGACTTAATCCTATTCCTTTTCATGAGTGAGAAAGGTGAGATAGGATAATTATAATTGTCTAAATTCTGAGAAATAACTCATAGCAAACTTTAATAGTTAAAAAAAAATTGTACATTTTGAGTTATTTGGTTAGAAGCTAGACTGATTACCGCAAAATTGGTAGAAGGCAAACTAGCACACTTTTTCTAGTTGTTGTGCTTTGACCACTTCAAGGTGCTACATACCATTGCGGGGATGGTAGACCTATTAAGGAAGAAATTGCATGCCAAATTTTTTTCAAGTTAATTGCATTGATGGATAGTCCATCATCTACATAGTAGAATACATTCTTTTAATACCTAAGTAATTGTTACGTATGAGATTTCTCAAAGGTGTAAGAAAGTAAATAGCACACTATTTGCTTTTACGGGTTATGAAACACTTATAATGTTGTCAAATCCAGTGGGAGCATTGTGTGGTAATTACTGAATGATGAATTAATGTAATGATCTGTAATTCAGTGGGAGCTACAAGCTTGTTACCTTGGTAGTAACCCAGATTATCTCTAGAATGTCTTGAGATAATTACTTTCCAATTGTAGACATTTGTGGGTTTAAGGATATTCATGTACGTTTCCTTACTAGACAAGGTGGTCCAATATTTACTAACATCTATGACACAATCATATTGATCAAATTAAACAAACGCGTGACGTGTTGTTTATCTGATGCATGATGTCGTTCCATGCACAAGTGGGAGAAATTTTTATTGTGTGCAAAGAACAACACATAGTAATATGATTTAAAGGATTCTCTTGACTACACGGTAAGAGACTAATGTTCTAATGCGAGTTATTCACATCTAATTAATAGAACGCTTGGAGTTAACATCTAGCGTAAGTGAGACCTTGACATAGATATTAATGACAAGGTAAATTACATACTTTCATTACTAGCAGATCAACTGATGTAATGAAACTATGTTAATTTGCACGTTTCTAAATTAGATAATTATTAGAACAAGTGTCAATATGATAATAAGACTACTTCAAACTAAATATTTATGTATTATTGAAATGACATAAATAAATGAAGTAATCTAATACTACTTCAAATTTGAATGTTTATGTATTCTAGGAATGTCATAAATATATGAAGTAATAAATTAACTTGAAATACTATTGAAACCAAATTGTGGTCTTCATAATTACTTTAGTTATGCATATTTATATTTTATTGTAAAGATATAAATATGAAGTCTTTTAATTGTTACAAGACTTATAATAAAGTAAGACGTTAACTTGTTATGTTTTTTATTAAAACATATACAAGAAGTCATTGAGTTGATCAATGATTTATAACGTAAATTGGGATTATAACAGTTTATGTCTTCTTGTTAAGACATGGACATGAAGTGACTTGGACAAAAAGTACTTATGTTATATAGCATGCAATTGGCTTGGAAATTCTATTATACCATTAAGATGACTTAGTTGGTGAATAGATAAGCCAAACAAAATATATTTATCTTACATATTGTAAGATTGTCTTACAATATTAATCCTAATGAAATACATAATGTTTATGGTACGTTCAGTTAGGAAAATCAAACTCTTGTTATATTGTTTGATTAAAGATAACTATATCCTCCTTTCTTCTAAAAAGTTATCAAGGTTAGAAAAATTGAGTATGGATTATATATATACTGAATAAGACTCCAACCTAGAAGATTAATAAAACACCATTCATTATGGAATGTGATGAATCACATTAAGTCTTAAAATTGAAGTTCTGAATTTGTTAAACTGCTTTTGAGTAGGTTATTAACAAACTTAATGTAAGGAACTGTCAATATGTATTTGTAATGTCCCAAAAGAGAACAATTTTGTGTTGCTCTACTTGCTAAGTATTTATAGATAGTCTATAAATTATAACAGGCAAGTGGGAGTTATATCTTGAAAAGATAAAATTACAAGATACATGATCTTCTAAAATACACTAGTAAAGTCATGATGAGGATTAAACATGTTAATGTTAAATCTCAAGATGATGGAATTCTCATTCACAGATCCGCAAGGATATCTTAAATATTTGTATAATATGTTGAGGATTATGTGTTACAGGATTATAGTAAACCTGTTGATAAATTGCAAATATTGAATTTGGCAAATTACTCTTACTATGAATTCTCAGATGCAGTCCAGAAAGGTAACTAGCTTTGGAAACTTAGTTAGTCTTGAACTCTATAGTTACACTATAGAATGAAGATGAGTTTCTTCAAAAGAAATGAAAATCCTAGAGATTTAAGTTTTTGTGTAGAAATCATATGGACAAATTCTGTATACATATTTAATGTATGAAAAGATTATCAAACACACTTAAGCAATTAACTGTGATTGAAATTCTTTCTATGCACATTAAATGTATAAAGATTATGATTGTCATTCTTAGTTTCATAAACATGAAATTAACAATGGAATATCAAAACTCTTTCTTGAGTAATTACTTGTGCGAGGACGATAAGTAATTGAAAGGAGTATTTGAATTAAAATAATCTTTGGAAGTATACAAAGTGCAATCATTTATGAATGGATTTATGCATGCATCTAGGAGATACACTTATGTTTAATTATTAAATCCAAGTGTTGATTTATAATTAAAATAAGATATTTCTTTAATATTCCTGAAAGCTAGTGGGAGTGTTAAATTTATTTTCTTATTTCATATATGTTGTATAACATATAGGAAGTAACATTCCATTAACATTAAATGTTAAGTCTTAGTTTGGAATGAAACTTCATTATGAAAATTTTGAAAATAAGCATACAGCCTTGGAATATATGTTTATTGTTATAAACATAAGCGGTAAAATAATTGATTCTAATAGAACATGATATACTATTAGAAAGTCTGAATAGAAACATATATTTGAAAAGATATGACATGAATAAAATCTAAGTTTGACACAAGGATTTTTCATGCACATCATATTATTTGTTGTATCATGCTTGATGAAAGATGATTTGACAACATTAATATCTAATTGAAAGTTATTAGATAACTAAGTGTAATGGATATGGTTGGATATAAAATTAACATCCTCATCCTGGAATTGCTCCCAAATTCTAAGTATGAACCATATGGCAATTGTTGCGTAATCGTTATAGCCGACAAATCTTGAAAGATTGAAAGGTATCAAACATTACACATTGGATATTAAAGTTTACGGGATTTTAAAAGCATATTGTTGTCTGCATACAATGGTGCTAATAAGATTGAGATGACACTCAATACTAGTCATGGTAGGATTTCATCCTTGTTAATGGCCATGAGTACTAGTTATGCTTAACTGTGAGCATAGTTGCATGTTACATTAAAGAATTAGAATACTTTATATTATAAAAGGTTTGTGTTAGCATTTAAATTATTACTGAAGTGATGATCATTTGTAATATGTAAACTTTGTGTATGTCGTGTACATGAGAATAGTATAGTATGTAATGGGCTTGTGTTGGACTAAGCTATTATGTATTAAGTGAAGCCATGAATTGTCCAAAATAACACAAGCCCAACCGATCCATTAAAGGCCCAAAGAAAGCCTCTTAGGGCATCACCTAGGATGCTATATATACACACTCTCACCATCAAATTTAGTGTGCCTCTTAGACTAGTAAAGGTGAGAGTGTGTAGGTGTGTGTGTTCTCTCATGGTTTGTATTTGTTTCTCTCTTTAGAAGCTATTATATAATAATTTACATCATACGATCCATACATCACTTTCTTCTCATCTATTCTTATTAGTTTGTTGAGTGTCACGTGTTCTTAATATAGTTATAGTTGTAGTGATAAGGTAGGATTTCTAGTCATTACAAGTGGTATCAATACGCCATACAAGGAAATAGGTCATAGTTGTGTTCGTGTTTTGTAGAGCTTGACTTATCCTTTGAATGATGAACCAAGCACTTCCTCTTTAACATACAACTCGACAAGACTAAGATGAGATGACTCACAAATGCATATTAAGAACAATAAGAGAGATGTGGATCTTATGTTAACTTTGGTCAAATGTTTATTAGCTTCAAGTGAAAAGGAAATAAACAAAGACAATGGGAATACACACACACTCTCTCTTTCTAACTTATGAGACAACTAACCAACAATGAGAAGAGTGTGTGTGTATTATACGAATTCACAGCCAACACATTGGATATGTGTGGGCTTTTACTTTGACTATGTAGTGGGCTTATAAATGTATTACACTTATACATTGGATACTAATAAAACTAATACTACAAGCCCACTTTTAAACTACATATTATACATTACACTTTGTTTCTAGATGTCAAATGACCATCACTTCCAAAATAGCATAAAATCAATGCTAACAATCTCCCCCTAAGGGATGGTCATTTCAATGATGCTCCCGTGATTGGTCTTTTGTCTTCAATGTCTAGAACTTTGTGTGTTGATGTATAATATTCTTCATTCAATGTTCCTTCATGCGCTGTGATCTTCAAAGAATCATCTTCTGGTCGTTCCTGCCTTGATCTACTTCTTCTGACCGGATGCGTCGTCGTTGTAGATGATGATGGTGGATGAACTTTCATCGGTACCTGCATAAGACAGTTAGCAATAAATCGTCCAGCGGCCATCATGTCGTGAGGCAAGATCCTTAGATCTCATTAAGACTCATACAACTTGTATCCTTTTGAGTGAACACAAGTGTTTTGCATAGGAAGTATTCCTAAGAGATCTTTGATGAATCTCATGTCTCTAGACTCTATAATGTGCATTTTGGTTTTAGTCGTCGGAGGCATGGAGCAGAGTGCCACCTTTTCAATATCAACACATCTCGGAATGAGAGGCCGATAGATTACGTAGTGTTCTCCGTGAGAAATGAAACAAATATCTTTTAAGAGATATCTGAGTGGATAGGAGGGGTGGTGCATTGCGTCACTGGGTCCATGACGTCTTGTCTTCAATACCAGTATCACCTTGGTAAGTACCGATAGCAGATGTATTGACCCGGTTTCTGACCTAAGTTTTCATGGAGGGCTATTTCTTTTCACCCTTACAAAAACTTTTCTTTTTCATTCTTCAACCCCTTCTTTCTCCTTTCTCATTATACTCCTTTTTTCAATCTTTCCTAAGGACTTCTAATGCTAAGCTATTGGAATTGTCCTTGGGTAGATCCCTCCGGTTCTGGCGGATCATTGGACATAACCTAACCATAATCACCTTATTACTCCATGATTATCCTAGATTATTTGTCACATGCCATTAAACCTTGTGAAAATCTCTCAACGTGTTTATGAGAAAAACACATTTTGTTTACATTGAGAGTTTTGCATTTTTGAAACACTCCCCCTTCACATGTGCTCATGCATTTTTGAGATAAATTGCACATGTTGGGTAGAGTTCGCACATTTGAAATGATCGATTTTCAATGAACATGACCTTCACGAGACACGCTTACATCACTAGTTAGACTAGCTTGAAATTATTACCCGTCCTGGTCATATTCAAAGATCATCTCTCGAATTGGTACATTCTACTCAGACAAGTCCTTTGCGAGACACGTTTACATTACTGGTAAACCAGCTTGAAATTATTACCCGTCCAGGACATGTCTTTTCGAGAACGGACATTTAGTTTTGTCAATTCGAGGGTTCTTGCTGAGTCTTTTTGAAGAACTCGTTTTGAGATTCAAATGACAAAACTTCTTTTAGATCACATTTTAATCACGTCCTCTCCCCCATATTTATAATAAACACCTAATCTCCCCCTCAAAAATAGCATAAAGTGGTATTTTTGAAAACAGTTGATTAAAATGAAACTTTTTGTGGAGAGACGGACTGATTTTAGCATGAAATTTGAACATTTTTCTTTTTCTACTCCCCCTTAATCAGAGCAAATGGTTAAACTTTTGAGTTTAAAAGCATTTAGAGGTCTTAGAGGGAGTTGTTGTGAGCACAAAATTTATAAAAAGACTTTGAAAAATCTTTTGAAACAATTTTGATTAAGTGCTCACGGGTTTTAGCTTTTCTCCATTAACATTGCAAGTTCTGATCGGAAATAATCAGAAGTCATTTAATGTAGCGCGGGTTTCATACTGAAATGCACGAAAGCCTTAATGAAGAAAAATTTGAGAAACAACATGTTTTGGAAAAACATAAAAAAGAACTCTCGCTCAAGCATCTGTACATGCCTGTATCATTGTTGAATGACATTTCTAGATACGTACAGAATATTGATTAGACGAGAGACATGTCGTGAGAAGAATATTTTTGTTTTTTGATGTTTTATATTTTTATGGCTTTTTGAAATTTTCTGTATTTACAGTATTAATTTTGAACAAGTATATATTTACAAAAATATTTACATGCGAAGCTTTTTGATATGAATCAATAAGATTCGAGAAGACTTTCTAACTCTTCAGGAGTTAGGCTTCGCATTCCAATTCGACGAACAAAGTTTTCAAACCGCTCTTTTGGGAGGGCCTTAGTAAATAGATCGGCGAGATGGTATTCAGTCTTCACGAAAAACAATTCAACAGTACCCTCTTCAACGTGCTCTTTTATGAAGTGATAGCGGACTCTAATATGCTTGGTCTTCGAGTGTTGCACTGGGTTGCACGAGATGGCTATGGCACTTTTTGAATCGCAATACAAAGGTATGCGGTTGAAAGAGAAACCATAATCCGTGAGCTGTGTCCTCATCCATAGAACTTGGGCACAACACGCAGATAGAGACACATACTCGGCCTCTGCTGTTGATAAAGCAGTGCAGTCTTGTTTCCTTGAGGACCAGCCTACTAGTTTTTCTCCCAGAAATTGCGCTTCGCCTGATGTACTTTTCGCTGTAATTTGGCAACCGGCATGGTCTGCATCTGAAAATGCTATTAGTGTAAACTCTGAATCCTTCGGATACCAAAGACCCATGTTAATGGTTCTTTGAAGGTATCGAAAGATCCGTTTAACCTCTTGGAGGTGAAGTTCGGTAGGCCTTGCCTGAAACCGTGCAAGTAAGCAAACAGCAAAATGAATATCTGGTCGGCTTGCAGTTAAGTACATGAGAGAACAAATCATGCTCCGATATTTCTTCAGATCCATGGGTTTCCCATATAGGTCAGAGCCAATTTTTGGTGAAGTGACCATTGGAGTACCAACAGAGTCACAATTGTCCATACCATGTTTTTTCAAAATCTCAATTGTATATTTAGCCTGATTAAGAAAAATTCCACGTGGGGATTGATGAATTTGTAAACCTAAAAAGAATTTTAATTCACCCATCATGGACATTTCGAATTTGCTTTTCATGAGATTTTCAAAATGTTTTGAATGTGTTGGATTAGTGGACCCAAATATTATGTCGTCCACATAAATCTGAACAATCAAAATATCATTTTTGTATTTTCTCGTAAACAACGTTGGATCAATTGTTCCTTTGGTGAAATTATTTGACAACAAGAAAGATGATAACTCGTCATACCACGCCCGTGGGGCTTGTTTCAAACCGTAGATTGCCTTCTTTAGCTTGTAGACGTATTCCGGATGATCTTTGTCAACGAAACCGTCTGGTTGACTCACGTACACTTCTTCTTTCAGAGTTCCATTCAAGAAAGCTGTCTTGATGTCCATCTGATAAACCGTGATGTTCTTGTAAGCGGCATAAGCTAAGAAAATCCTGACTGCTTCAAGCCTTGCAACTGGTGCGAGTGACTCTTCAAAATCTATCCCTTCTTCTTGTCTGTATCCCTTTGCCACCAGACGAGCTTTTTTGCGAATCACAGTCATTTCTTCATCCTTTTTGTTTTTCCATAACCACTTAAGATCAATGACTAGTTTGTCAATTGGTCTTGGAATTAAATCCCAGGTGTCATGGATTTGAAATTGAAGAAGTTCTTCCTGCATCGCTTCAATCCAGGCATTATCTGCCATTGCTTCCCAAATGTTCTTAGGTTCTATGAGACTGACTGAGCAGACATAGATGCACATGTCGCAATCGGTGTGAAGTTGTTTTCTCGTCTGAATTGGTCTTGAGGGTTCACCAATAACCTGTTCAATCGGATGGTCTTTTGTCCACTGTAGAGTTGAAGGGTACCTTGGACTGAACAAATGTGTGTTAGTCGGTTCATGTAATCTGGAAGATGATTCACCAGATTCCGTTCCAAATGGGTTTTCAAAGACTTCATCGTCTAACACAGCATTATTTTGTTCTTGCTCATCAATTCTTGGTAGAACAATTTCAATGAATGGAGTTGCTGGAGTAAATGTAGATGATGTTGATGTTGATGTTGAGGGAGTTGGTGCGCCAGCTTCGAATGTTGTGGATGCATCTGGATTTGGTGGAGATGGTGGTGATTGTTGAGTGGGTGCAGCGAAATGTTGGTTAGATGCATTTTTCGAAGCGCCACCATAGTATTCATCATACATGAACTCGAAGAAATTATCCAGTTCTTGAGTTGTGGGTTGTTCGTCATGAATTGATTGAGCTCCTTGAGGTGCGAGTCCCGAACTGATATGTCCGGAAGTCATCGGATTAAGCGCGGGTTCTAGAGTGAGTCTCTCAGAAGCCATTTGTGAAATTTCATCAAACTTCACATTCATCGTCTCCATGATCTTTTTCGTTCTCCTGTTATACACCCTGAATGCCCTGGAGTTTTCAGAATAACCAATGAAGATTCCAATATCACCCTTAGCCTTCAACTTTCCCAGATCTTCCCTGTCATTTGTTGGATAGCATAAAGCGCCAAATACATGAAGATAAGAAATATCCGGTTTTCGGTTGTTGACAAGTTCATATGGGGTTTTATTGAATCTTGGATGGATTAGGGATCGGTTTTGAGTGAAACAAGCAGTAGAAACAGCATCAGCCCATAAGAATAACGGAGCACTGGAATAAATCAACATAGTACGAGCAGCTTCTACAAGGGTTCGATTCCTTCTTTCAACTACCCCATTTTGTTGTGGAGTTCTAACAGCGGATGTCTGGTGAGTAATACCAGTTTCTTCAAAGAATGTTCTTAACTCCTGATTGACAAATTCCGTGCCATTATCCGTTCTAACTATCCTAACTGGAGCTTGAAGTAGAACTTGAATCCGCTTTAGAAAGGTGATGATGGTGCTTGTTGCTTCATCTTTTGATCTCAAAAACTTTACCCATGTATATCTTGAATAGTCGTCAACAATTACAAGAATATACTTTTTCCCATTTATGCTTTGAACTCTCATCGGGCCACATAAGTCCATATGCAACAAATGCAACCTATCAACCGAACTAGGTACGGGTTTAGGTTTGAATGTTGCTCTTTTGCTCTTTCCTTGCTCACATGATGGACATAGGTGTTCTTTGGTGTATTTAAATTTAGGAAGACCGGAGACGATGTTGTCTTTGGTAAGCTTGTTGATCGTGTCAAAGTTAAGATGGGACAAATGTCTATGCCACAACCAGGATTTTGTTTCACCTGCCCTGGTCATGAGACAAATAGGAGATGAAGAGGCCATTTGGTTTATGTCAATTGCATAGAGATTGGTGCCACGATTCCCAATTAAGAGATCATTTCCAACCAAATTTCTAACAAAGCAAGTGTTTCTCCTAAAAGCAACCTCTAAATCTGCATCACAAAACTGTCCGACTGAGAACAGATTGTGTCCCAACCCTTCGACATAGTAAACCCAAGTGATTAAGTAGTTTCCAAACCGAAGATCTCCATAACCCAGAATAGCTGCAACATGATCATTCCCAAAACATACAGTCCCCATGAACTGCCACACAAAATTGATCAGCAGCTTCAGATTCCCGGTCATGTGCTTGGAGCAACCCGAGTCGACGATCCAAAGATAAATTTCAATGACCTACAAAGAACAAATGATTTTGTATATGGAAACCGTGTAACATTTGGTTCCAGTAGGTTAGATGAAACAGGTGAATTACACTTAGAACTGGTTTCCTGAGATGCATTGGAAACTATTTCTAATGTGCCATTCTTAAGTGTGAACATTCTACCCGTTGGTTTCCATGCACAAAACTTAGAGTGATCCTTAGGCAATAGGCTGCTAGTGGTTTTCCTAGCTTTTGCAATAAGTCTTCAAATATATCTAGACTTAGCCTTAGTTACTAAAGGAACCTTTTTCTGTTCAGGCATATCATTCTTTTTCACATCATTAGAAACATTATCATCACAAGCATTTACAGACAAAGTTTTCTTTTGCATTAAACAATCAGAATCATTACATGCATTAGAAACAGAAGTCTTAACATTACAACTAGATGATACATGTTTCTTCTTGGAAAGCGGTAAATTCCTAGGGTGTTCTTCTACTTTCTTGCTTGCACTCTCAGAAACAGGCGAGACACTAGGTTTCTTGTTATTGCTCCTAGACTGTCTTTTGCTCCTAGAGTTGCTTTCTATTCCTGTAGAAGGTAAGGCACACTCATTAGAATTTTTGTTGTTGTCCTTAGATGTTGTGGTAGCATTCCTAGACTCATTTGGAGTATCTTTTTTACTTTTGTCTATCGCCCTATATGTTTTAGATGTAGAGGCAGACACAGTAGTGGGACTAATCCTATAAAGGCCAGGTGCTATTACATTCGATGTCTGGGCAACTGCTTTCTCCTTTTGTTTCTCATTGGGCAAGGGGGTTGATGGTACAATACCCTTTGTATCCTCACCCTTCCCTTTTTGACTTTCAAGCTGAGACTTCAAAAGATCAATTTGTTCTTTCAACTGTTTGTTAGAACGCTCATACGACAGTTTGTCATACTTGCATTCTTCCTTTTTCGTATCAAGTTGTTTAAAATATGTAACATTTTGTTTTTCAATCTTGGCAAGTGCCTTTTCATATTTTACAACAATTTTGGAAGTCTCAGCTCGAAGTCGTTCATCATCCTCAACAGAATATGTTTGGTAAATAATAGACATGATGTCAGTCGATAGAGCTTCAAAGGAGAGAGATTCATTTTGTTGTTCCAAAATAGTTATTCATTCCAAGTATTCATTTGCTTCCTTCACTAAGGATTTGTGATCCTTAACAAATTCTGCGGACTCTTTTAAAAGATTATTTTCCACATTTTGAACAACCGCATAGATTGCAACAATATGTGGATTAATTTCTGTTTCAAAAATCTCTTTAATTTCATCCTGAACACCTGAAAACCATTCAAATTTTTGACTGTTTGTTTTGGAAGCCACAATACTTTGAAGTGTTTCAATTCTCTGTTTAAGATCCACCAAATATAGTCTAGCTGCACTTGTATCATAAGTGTTTTTAGATGCCATTTGTTGAATGTTAGACAGATGTTTTGAAGCAAATATCCGTTTTGAGACAGCCACTGGTTGTTTGAAAAACATTGGTGACTCTTTTGGAACAAGATGAACGCCATAGTCTATGTGGAGCTGGTTATAGTCTATTGGTTTAATTTCTGGGTTCATTTGTCTCATTTTAATTCTACTCTGCTGAGCAAGCTCGATCGTTTCATCAGAATCATGAACCTCTATAGGATCATGTTTATCATTTATAAGAGTACCATCATATAACACATTCTGTACACTCTGAGCTTTCTTGAGATAATAAGGGTTTTCACAACCGATAGCCGTTTTCTTTAATGTATGTAAAATCGGGTTTTTATCGTTTATTAACAAATTAATTGTTTGTGCAGAATGTCCCATTTTTACAAGTAAATCTTCCAACTTTGCAATGGTTTCCTTTTTGTCAGTAATCTCTTTAAGAAGATCCTTTTCACGTTTTGAAAACCTTTCATTCAACTCCTTCTTTTCTTTTTCAAGATTAGAATAAGTTGATTTTTGTTTTGAAAGTTGGTTGTTTAGTTCAGAAATTTCTGTGTTTAAGGATTTTATTTTATTGTTCAAATTAACATCAAGAGTGTCAAATTTGATTTGCAAATGTTGTTCTCTTAAAACAGAATCTTTTAAACTATGTTCAAGTTCTGACTGTCGATCGTTATGAAAATCAAACGCTTGTGCATTCACCTTATAACTCTCAAGCTCAGCGGTTAATTTTTCATTTGCGGCCTTAACCTCGCGATTGACCGTTTTAACTTTCTCAATTTCAATACTACAATTATGCAATAATGATTCAAACATAGCACGTGTTTCCTCATCATTATCAGTATACTGTGACTCGAATTCTTCATTAGGATCCATATCTGGAGTTACCAAATTAGTATTACTACAACTTGGTTCGTCCATGTATGTATCATAAATGAGATTAGGAGTCTCAGGATGCTGTTCATTTTGAGGTGACATATCAAACATTTCATTATTGTGACATGTAGCATATGGTTGTACCTCAGAAACTGCATTTGTGTTGAAAGCAGGAGGTGCTTCCGAGTCCGTGTCGTACTTTGCCTCCTGGAGATTTGCCATAAAAATGCAGTTTGCATCAATGTCCTCTTGATCTTCAGAATTATCCATAATAGCCATGAAGTCATTCTCTTCTGCACTCAACTGAAGCCCAGCCGTTTCCTTGTTTGCCAACATTAATGCTTTCTGCAAATACGCTGGATCCCTTTTATTCGGCTTGTCTGGACAGTTCCTAGCCATTTGACCAATACCCTGACAGTTGAAGCACTTCATCACATTCCCCTGATTTCTATTCCCAGCTCCCTGAGCAACATTCCCAAACTGATTCCCAGCATTCTGTACCCTTTGATTACCAATAGCTGTACCCATCTGATTCCCGGCATACTGACCCATCTGATTACCAACATACTGCCCTGCATTCTGATTACCCATCTGATATCTTGGAGCATATCCCTGTTGATTCCCATATCCCCCAACCATCTGTCCTTGCTGACCCATGTTGAAACTCGGCTGTGCAATTTGCTTGTTGCGAGTGTTCGATGAGATTCGTTGATTGTTGTTGGTGGGTGTGGAGTAGCGTCCTTGGAATGCTTTCGTTAGGTAAGCAAAAGCTTGAGTCAAAGCATCAGCTGACTCGTCCTGAGCATTAAACTCTGGTTCTGGGTGTTGCGGGTATTGTTGTTGTGGGGTTACATGTTGTTGTGGGTAGAACGGTGTTTGAGGATTGTATTGTTGTTGCATGAATTGTTGGGATGACGATGATGATGATTGTGCATTGACTGTTGCAGGTGTAGGTGATTGGACTATGAGTGCAAGAGGATCTTGTTGTTTTGCTTGTTTCTCTTTTCTGACTTCATTTGCCTCTGCTTGGTTTTGTTTTAGAAAGTCATAGATCTGATCATAGTTCACCTCGTGAAGATTCTTAGTTTGGTTGACAATAGTGACATATCGTCCCCATTCTTCTGGAAGGTTGTTTATGAACTTGATGTTTTGAACAATTTGTTTAGGCGCCAAATTGTATCTGATCAACTCATTCATTAGAGTACAAAACCGTGTGTAGTAAGATTCAATCTGTTTAGCTGGTGTGGATGTGAACTTCTCCCATTCAGTCAGAAGCTTGTTTTCCATGTCTTGTTTACCGATATCTGAACCATAACAAAGCCTTCTAACGCGATCCCACATTTCATAAGCAGTTTCACAACTATCTACAGCACATAATATTTCTTGTGGTAAACCGAGTTGGATTAAATGCATTGCCATGTCATCAGCTTCAATTTGCTTCCAGTCAGCTGGCGTATAATCCTTTTCTTCTTGGATTTTGTAAGTTGCTTCGACGGGAGGTTCTGAAGTTCGATCTTTAGCTATTACTTGAATCCTACGAGGCTTGAATGGACCTTCATCTATGGATTTAATCAAGAGTCTACCTTGACCGTTAGGCTTGGTTTTCATGTATCTTCTCATACGACTCGTCCATGGAAGATAACCACCTTTTTCTAACATTGGAGGTCGGTTTTCTGAACCTGCGGCATGAATGTCTTGTTGTGTAGTCATCTTTAAAATATTGTGTATGATAAAGTGGATTTAGGATCTTTGCAACAAAGTAGGAGATGTTGTTGTTGACGGTTGAACTTGGTTGATGATGTTGTGAAGCCTTGGTTTGTTGTTGATGATCGTTGAAGTTGTAGGTTTAAATGAACGAAACAAATTTAAATAAAGTTATTTAACTTTGAAGTTGTTTTTCACAAGTACGAGGGCCAAAACTGCCAATTCTGGAAGTTCCCAAAGGCTGCTGGAAAGTACAGGGACTGAAGTTGACAAATCTGAAAACTGCTGAAAATTCTTTGTTGTCCGATATCGCAGAAGCTTCTTTGTCCGATATCGCAGTTGATAAAATATCTCAGACAGAACTGAGATAATTCTGAATTGCGATAAGTCTGATCAGAGGTCAATTGTGATAGAATTGTCGCACTTTGAATCGCGATAATTTCAGGCAGTCTGAATTGCGATAAGATCTGGTCTGAGGCCAAATGCGATAAAATGTGAATTGCGATAGAACTGTCTCAGCCTCAATCGCGATAACGTCTGACAGACACCAATTGCGATAAAAGAGCTGAAATGCGATAAAACGCTGGCTGCTATGCAATTGCGATAAAACGCAGTTTTCCACCAACTTTCACCCACTTTTTGACTTTTAGCTACTATCCCATGCTACTCCCATACTTGTCAGTTCCTTCCCTGCCACCTTTTTACCAACTAATCACCCACTTCAATAATTCACCTTTTGCACTAAACTAATCAAAACAATTCTTATACAAGAATTGTTAGTGATTCTTGTCGATCTAAAAATGAAGAACAAACCAAAACCAAGATTCCACAAGTGTACAAACTGGAAATAATCACAGTAGCTTGAAGACACACTTCGTATAAACACCAAACAAACACAACTTACTTTAAATTTCGTATGGATCGATTAGAAGAAAAAACATAAGTTGTGATTTTTCTAGTGAAAGAAAAAATAACAAAGGATGTTTTTTACTCTTTATGATCATACAAAAATAAAGATACTCCTACCTTAAAGCTTGGCTCTTGAAACCACTTGTAGAGCTCGACTTCTCCTTTGAATGATGAACCGAGCACTTCCTCTTTAACATACAACTCGACAAGACTAAGATGAGATGACTCACAAATGTATATTAAGAACAAGAAGAGAGTAGTGGATCATATGTTAACTTTGGTCAAATGTTTATTAGCTTCAAGTAAAAAGGAAATAAACAAAGACAATGGGAATACACACACACTCTCTCTTTCTAACTTATGAGACAACCTACCAACAATGAGAAGAGTGTGTGTGTATTATACGAATTCACAGCCAACACATTGGATATGTGTGGGCTTTTACTTGGACTATGTAGTGGGCTTATAAATGTATTACACTTATACATTGGATACTAATAAAACTAATACTACAAGCCCACTTTTAAACTACATATTATACATTACACTTTGTTTCTAGATGTCAAATGACCATCACTTCCAAAATAGCATAAAATCAATGCTAACATGTTTTTTTTATCAAAAGAGTTGCGTTAACAACAAACAAAAAATTATATTCTATTTTGTGTTCAAAAGTTGTGTATTTCTTTCTCTTCAAAAAAACGTGTCCTTTTTGTTGTGTACTGAGCTTTATTAGTATTAATATTAAAGGTTATCTTCAGTATCGATATAGGAGATTAACGCATCATTTAAAAAAAAGAGTTAACTACATTTTTGGTCCTCGTGGTTTACCGGGTATAACGGTTTTGGTCCAATAGTTTCATTTGTAATGTATCATGTCCCATTTTGTCTGACCCATAACGGGTTTAGACCAAAGTTAACATTCCCGTTATCTTTTGCCCTCACGTGACACGCATGTGACCGGAAACTTGTGATTCACTAATATTTCCAGGGACATATAAGTCTTTTAATGTTTCCCGCTATAAACTCTAGGCATTGAGTACTTAGTCAGTCCAATTAATACCCACTCATCTCAAAAATCATCCACCTAACTTCCCATTCACTAATCACTCCCATCAATAATTTTGATCACTGATAAGTCAAAACCCTAATTTTGATCACTGATATCCCCCAAGAATGTTTTCAACTTGTAAGTTGAGAGAAAAAGGTGCCACATTTAATCCATACGTGAAATATAGTAAGTCATTTTGGTCTTTTGCATATTGTATTTGGTTTTGTATTTGTTTAAAGGAATGTGTGTTTGATGATCGTTTGTTGTAATTTTTTGATACAGAGAATGAGCCTAATCTTTTTTCCCTGAAAATCAACCATGGAGGTCATTTCACTTATTTTCCTGGTCCAAAAAGAACTAGGGCTCCCAGACGTGTATACAGAGGTGGTGATGCGGACTGGTTTGATGATGTTGATGCAGATGGGTTTTCAGTTATAGAAGTATTAGGTATGCTAAAAGAGTTAGATTATGTGAATCCTAAAATGAAAGTGTATTTCAAAAGACCTACACAAGATTTAGATAAAGGGCTTGAACTACTATTCAAAGATGTTGATGTGTTGGATATGATAACCTATGTGCATAAGTTCAAACTAATGGAGGTATTTGTTGAGCATCCTATTGATAGCATTGCTATAGAAATAGACCTTGAAAACCAGGAAAATGTTGATTTAGAGAATGCTAATGTAGGTTTAGACACACAGGAAAATGATGATTTAGGGAGTGCCAATGTTGGTTTAGGGAATGATAATGTTGATTTAGGGCAGTCAAGTGAGCCTACACCTAGTCATAATGTTGATGAGTTTGATCCTCTGTTTTCTTACCCTGTCAATGAAATGGGACAATCAAGTGAGCCTACACCTAGTCCTAATGAAACTACTGATGTAAGAGAAGACATTGAAGGTAGTGATAAAAGTGATTCAAATGATGGTAGTGAAGGTAGTGATGAAAGTGATTCAAGTGAATGTGGTACCATCTCAGTCTGCAAATGTGCCATCTCAGTCTGCAAATGTACCATCTCAGACTGCAAATGTGGTACCATCTCAGTCTGCATCAAGTTTCAGGTTTTCCAAGAGAAGTGCAAGCAGACTATCACCTATCAAAGCTACTAAAACTGCACCAAAACCTTCTGAAGGTCCAAGTGGAAATTGATGTGTTTTAAGACTTGTGTTTTGTTTATGTATTATGACTTTTGGTTATGTGTTTTAAGACTTGTGTTTTGGTTATGTATTATGACTGTTGACTATTATGACTTTTGTAAGACTATTATCACTTTTGTATTAGGAAATGTTTTATGAGTATGGTATTTGCAGTATGTTTCTTATTTGCAGTATGTTTTATGACTTGTTTGTTCATTGTTGTGTGACTGGTTTTACAACTACAAACAAACCAAGTTGACCCATTTGACATGTTAAATAATTCAACAACAACAAATCTTGAAAAGTCATAAAAGCATTCCATTAACTTGATGCCAAAACACAAAAGACCTACTGACATTATCTAATACATTATAGTCACTTCAAACCAACAACAACCAACTTCATTTAAGAAGAAAATACAACACAAATAACAACCAACTAAACCCTAACATGATCTTCAATCTTCTTGCTTCACCTTGGTATCTTGCAACAGTACCCTGTAACCCATTCATGTTTCGTAAAAGCCCAGGAATAATCTGAACAGCTCTTTCACAAATTGGTGGGTCGTACCAATCAATAATACCAAAATTTGTGCCCTAATCAAAAACATAACCAAATTAGGGAAAATATGTGATATTTAAAAGATCTCATAATTAAGGTCTTACCCTTCTAGAACAGCAATAGAAACGCCTTCCTGGATTAATATCAGTCCATGCTGTTCGAACAATTGCTCTCGAATGGCACCTTGGACAATGAACCATGGTTGTGTGTTATGCGTGTTTTTCGGATTTAGGTTTCAGTGGAAGTGAGTTAGAAAAGAGAAGGGAAGATTATATAAAGAGGATTGATAAGGAATGACTAATTTGCCCTCAAATTTTAGTCAACTAAACGAGTTAACGGTCAAAGATAACGGGAATGTTAACTTTGGACTAAACCCGTTACGGGTCAGACAAAATGGGACATGATCCGTTACAAATGAAACTATTGGACCAAAACCGTTATACCCGATAAACCACGAGGACCAAAAATGTAGTTAACTCTAAAAAAAAAGGTAGCAGCTGTTTGATTGTGACGTGAAGTTTTATAGAAAAAGGTTGATGCTTTAAATTGTGTACGTGTGGTCCATTGTGTTTTAGTAAAAAAAGTCTAAATCTATTGTGTCGAAAAGGTGGGTATAAATCATATTGAAGTTGTTGATCGAGAAAAAAAGGGGGACTACAAAAAGTTGCGGTTCGAATCTTCATTGACTTGGATTTTTATCAATTTCTTGTATAAGAAGTTTGATAAAAAGGAGCTCCATCATCTTCAAAAATATCTATTTTCTTGTACAAGAATTTAGATAAAAAGGGGTTTATAGGAATTGTTGTGCTTGACAATTTCTATAAAAGAGGGTTTATAGGAATTGTTGTGTTTGACAATTTCTATAAAAGAGGGTTTATAGAAATTGTATAATTTCTAAAGAAATTGTGGGAGTTATAGAAATTGTGGAACAACCCTCTATCGCAAATCTGGTGCCTTTTATCACAATTCTGTCAAAGCTGCTTTATCGCAATTGTCAATACATTTGAAGTACTTTCTCAAATTGACAAAACCAGTCCCTTATAGGAATTGTTGCTACTTTGAAGTACTTTTAGCAAATGGCAAATCCAGTCCCTTATCGAAATTGTGACAGTTTAAAGTACTTTCGCAAATTGGCAAATTCAGTCCTCTATCGCAATTGATTTAAACACTTTACAACTTAAATAATTTTTATAAATTTGATTTGAACTTTTAATTTCTACAACATCAAAGATCGCGGACTCGGTATTCTCTCGCTTGTATAAGTGTGACGAATACTTCGACAAAGGAATATCTACTAGTTTGTATAAATTAGTTAGATCGTTTATATAAATTGCCAATTTATATAAATTGTATAATTCTATATAAATTGAAATTTTGCCATAATTTGTATAAATTTTGGTCTAAATTGAAATTTCTATAGAAATTGTCATTTTATCTAAATTGTAATTTACATAACTTTGTCGAATTTCTGAACTTTTGATTTTGTCTAAATTATAGTCTAGTCAAATTTAGTAACTTTATTTAATTTGCTACGTTTATCTAAATTGTCATAGTTGATCTAAATTGCAAGTAACTTCAATCGATCATCAACAAAGGACCAAGGTTTCACAACAACAACTAAGTTTAACCTTCAACAACCACAACACCTATTTCTTTGCAACGATCCTGAATCAACTGAATAAACTTTATCATAAAATGTTGATCCCAGTTGAGCTTCACGATCTTATTAATTACTTTAGATATAAACCTAAAGCAATCGGTATAGAAACTGATCTTGAGTTGAATATCAAATATTATGCGGAAATTAATATTTTATCTTAAGAAGAATTAAACACAAACGAATTCTCAAACAACACTTTAATATATTAATACGATTGCTCGATAGCAATAGGGTTACAAGAAACTTTGAAGTGTAAAACAATAATGATACGTATTCTAAGACCTAACCCTAGATCCTCCTTTTATAGACTAAGGAGTCCTAGTCGGTTACAAAACTTTCTATACATGAAAAATAACTTTACGTATCTTTTCTATACTTATCCTTAACATACTATACATATCCAATAAGCAGCAGCATAATCTTTCTAGCAGCAGAGTCTTCGTGGCTAGCAGTAGAGTTATACTTAGCTTATTATTCCAATCAGCAGATAACACCAAACAGCAGAGTAATAGACTAACAGCAGAGTTAATAGACTAATCAGCAGAGTTAATTAGTATCAGCAGAGTTACTTAGTATCAGCAGAGTAACACTTAGCATATTTCACGAACAGCAGCATCTTTAGATCCAACAATCCTCCCCTAAACTTGATATTTTCTTCCAAAATATACAAGTTTCTTCCAAAGCACAAACATACACAAAGAGGATGCTTCCAAACACTTACTACTTTGAAGTCTTTGATTTCAGAATCTTTTGATACTTATCTACCAACTCATATGCTTGATGATCTGACAAAAATGGTCTTTGTAATCTTAATTTTCCATATTGTAGCATCTCAGTGAGAACAGCAGTATTGTTATTCAAGGGGTAATCCTTCTTCACCAGCATATACATACCTACACCTTTACCAATCAATTCATGTACTCCACATGATTGAAATAGGTACCATTTATGAACCTTAGTTGAGTGTAACAGATCAATCCATTCCATATCCCTTGGATCAGGCTCAAACATGTTCTTTAGGTAATAGTAGTGTAATCTTTCAGAAATCACATCTGGTCTTATATCCCCATACTTCTCCTTATATAACCTCCAGAGCTGAACAATATCATCCCTATCCATGTAATGCAGCATTTGTGAGAATCTAACAAATTTCTGACATACACCATTTGCCCTTTTGATCACCCACCATGCTTCACTACCATCCAGAATTTCATGTGTATAGGAGATGATTGGATGTTTAGAATCCAATGGAACTGCATTGATTAGTTCTGGTTCTTCTTGAGGTTTATGAATTGTAAAATCCATAACCCTTTTCATATCATCTGCAGTCACATCTTCAAAATTATGCTCATCACTTTCTTCTTGCTCTGAATCACTCATTATCACTGCCTTAGTTCTTCTCTTCTTCCTAGCAACCTGTTTTACTCTTCTCCCATATCTCTTTATACCAACAGTAGGTTTAGGCTTTTCTTCTTCATCTACATTCTCTTTCTCTTTCTCAATATCTGACACTTTTGGCATTTTGACAGTTGACTCAGGATTCATATAAGCATTTGATGCTACTTTGACTCTTGTCAACTCTTTAATCTCAGCATCAGTTAAAGGTTTAAATTTCATCTCTATCTCTTTCTTAGCAGCCTCAAACTTCTGCTTAACTTCTTCATTAGAATATGGCTTCAATTCCTTCAATTTCCATCCTTTCATGTTTCTCAGATATTGTTCATGAAGAGTTCTCTTTTGCCTTGCAGTTGGTGGTCTGTTCACCTTCTTATTTCTCCTTGCAACCAGAAATCTTTTCTTATTCTCCACAATGGCTTGATGAATCCAATCATTAATACCTTCATCTGTAAAAACATCTTCCATCTCTACTTTCACTTTCTCCCATGCCATAGCAGCTTTACATCTTGCCTGCTCATTTTCCCATGCAGCCACTTTTGCTTCAACTTCAGATTGTTTTTCAGATTGTTGCTTTTGTTTCTCCATAGCTTTATCATACTCAGCTTTTTCTTCATCAGCAATCCTCTGAGCTTCTTCTGCATCCCACCTTTCTTGCAAATTTCTAGGCCAATCCTCAATGGGAAATTCTTTAGGATCAGTATATGGTTCAAGTTGTTCCACCATTTTCTCCTTACCATTACCCTTGTAGGTAGGTGGTTGAACAGGTTTTCTTGTTGGCACAGGCTTTTGTATAACAACTCCTTTAGCTTTAGGTTTTGAGACAGTCACTTGTTTTGGTTTTAGTAAAGGTTGAGCAGCAGGTTGTGATTGTGGTTGAACAAAAGTAGTTTCAGGTGTTGGGATAACTTTTAGTGATTGTTGTGACTTAGCATGAAGGTTTAACATAATTTGAGCTATAGGCATGGTTTCTTCATCTGTTTCAGCAAAATCATCCTTCTCTGAACCAACAGCAGAATCTTTAAGTCCAACAACAGTATGTCCTGCACCAGCAGCAGAATCATTCTCTACCTTCTTTTCACCAACCTCAGCAGCAGGTTTTCTTCTAACATCTTCTTCAACATTATCCTTACCAGAACCAACAACATTCTTATCCAAATCCATCTCAGCCTCCTCTTGAGCCTTGTTTTCTTCAGCTTCATTCCTCCCATGTTTGGGAGCATCCTCTCCCAAACTTGGTTTGGAAACTTTCAACTGTGAAGATCTTGATCTTAGCAACCCCTCCAGATGTGTAACCCTAAGCTTAAGCCTTCTGATTTCAGCACCCTGAGAAGCTTTCACTGTCTTTAGCTCCTTTCTAAGACCAAAAGCCTCCTTTGACAATTTTGTACAAGTATCCGTGAAATCTTTTAATTGTTTTATGATATCCTCACAACTTCGGTCTGTGTGACCTGACCCGAGAGGTTGATCACTGGATTTGGCATTGTGTACAGGTGTTTTAACCGTCAAATCCTCTGTTTCATGTTCAATGCTAGCCTCAACACTTCGACCTGTGTTACCTGGTCCGAAAGGTGCATCATGGGCATTGTCAATGTGTACATCAGTGTCCATCAATTCAATTGTTTCATCTCTGTCCTAATCACTTTGAGATGTGTTACCTTCTCCAAGAGGTGAATCTTTGGACACAAACTCAGTCTCAACCCTAGGCTGAACATCTGAGTCCCCTATATTAGCCATGTGGCTAGGGTTTCCATCTTGTGCATCAGGTTCATAAGAACCCTCAGCAGTAGATGTTGCCAAGGTCGGGGTCTTATATATGTTGACACTGGTCTGCTCAGTTACTAAACCAGAGACAGTAGTGTCAGCCCCTTCCTTCATGCCATCTCCATCACCTATGGCAGCCTCATCTGCTACCATACCAGCACTAGTCTGAGGTAACTCAGTGCCTCGTTCTTGTGAAATCCTAGGTGAATGGGTATTTTGGGGTTCATTTAAGGATGATTCATTCAAACTTGAAGATGAGGATGTTTGATGGGAAGCTGTGGGAGTTCCAGCTTCTTCATCCTCATTAACAGCAGCTACAATATCCAAAATGTATTGAGATAGGGGAGTGATGGTGCCAGAAAAACCTTTCCCATTTTTCCTCAGAAAAGCAAACATTTTGATAGTCATGTTATTGCTTGGCTCAATATGTGTATGCTTCAAGGTTTTCTTTAGCTGATGGTTAATAAAGAGTTGTAGAAACCTTGGATACAAATAAAACTGCTTTTTGACATACTTCTTCATCCTTCAAAAATCATGGATGAAAAATCAAACGGTTGTCCTGTGGCCAAACAAACCAAGGCCATGGCTTGAGAGGCACTAAATTCATTCCATCCACCTACTTTAGGAAACAGACAATGTTGAAGAGTATGCAAAAGAAACTTCCAATGTGGACAAAGAAGACCTTTATAAAATGTTCCACAAGCCTCAGGCCTCTCATACCCAATTTTCTCTAACTCAGTCAAGATAACATCTGTGGTAAGATTAGGGGGTGTTGTAACACCGGATAGACGAAGACTTCTCTTTATAGATGTTTCACTAACAACAATACTCTCTCCATCCACAATACCAATCAACCTTTCCTCCCCGTCTAGAGTATCAAGCTTAACAGTTGACCAAAACTGGTGCATATGAGATTTAAATATGGGAGGATCAACTGTTAAAGCATACCTTAAACGTGATGCACTGAGAAAATCCATGACTTCATGAAAACCTTCAGCAGCCGGGACCTTGCTAAGAAAAGCGATTTGATTGTGCTCATCAGGAAACCTTCTTCTAGCCATTTTGATTTTGGGGGTTTTGGATATAATGAGATGAATTAGTGTTTTTGGGTGAGAATTGGATCTAACTTTGAGCAGTTAAAATGTAATGAGATCGAATTGGGTTTTGAGACCATTTTGATCTAATTAGGTTTTAAGACGCGCCAAAATTTACAAGTTGACCCCTTGACTTTCAAACTCAGCAGCAGAGTTATGAAAAGTTTGACTAAAAGTCAACTTTCCCAAAATCTTCCAAATTCAATCCCTCAATCAGATTAAATACGATACCAACTCCTCATTTAAGTCTATAAATCCCTCAAAATCTTAGCAAATCCCCAATTTCACAAACCCTAACACAAAAATCAAATAACCATGAGTGCATCAAAAACACCGATCATCGAAATTTCCTCTGATTCCTCTTCCGATACGTCATTAGGATGGGGAAAATATGTTCCCCCAATTTCATCTTCTTCACAACACAAAGGCAAAGCTAAAGTTGAAGAAACAACGTCTGACCCTCTTCCATCTACTCCATCTTCATTTGAAGACTCCAGCTCTGATGAAGAAACAGCATTATGGCCAAAATCCTTGACGTATTATCAAGGTTCTTGGGAAATAGATCCTCCTCATCATCCCTTGACTGTCGAGCTCACAAGACAAATGGAGAAAGCTGTTGCCTCCTTTGGGAAGAGTGTCGATCTGCCTCATCCGCCTGTTCCAAAGAAGAAGCCTGGGAAGAAGCAAGTTCCATCCTCAAGTCAAAAGCAAATTCCATCTCCAAGACCAGTAATACTGGCACTTCCCTGCAAGAAGGTGTCTGAACACATGGGTAGCAGAGGACCCCGCAGCAAAGTCATGCCTGATATTGTTGGAAAAGGAAAAGGAAAGCTTGAGTAGGATCTTGTGTAGGTCATAGAATCTTGTGTCTTGATGTTTGTTGAACTATGGATGTAATGAAGCTTTATTTTGTACTCCACTTTGTGATTAATGAATTTGAAATTTCCTTGCTTTACTTGATGTGTTCGTATGAATATCTGCAAAAGATTAGTAGAAAGCCACAAAACACAAGCAAGAATATCCCACAATTGCAGCAGAGTAGCATAGCAGCAGATAACTAAACAGCAAACAATTTAAGAAACAACAAATTTTGACTTAACAACAGCACAAATCCTTACACTATTTGACAAAAACATACAGAGATAAGATGTTTAAAGATTAAAGATTTATCATGCCAATATTAGCAACTAAAAATTGAAATCTACCTACATCAAATCCTTTTGTAAGTAAATCAGCACAGTATGTATTTTAACCACTTGAATTAACTTTTTCTCATAACAATCCTTTTGTAAGATGCTCTATGTTGCTTTCCCATCTGACAAGCAACACATACTTCAGGGTTTTCAAAGAGCTTTGAAGGTAATCCTCTGACCAAGTTCCCTTTCACCAACTTGTTGATAGCCTTGTAGTTCAAATGGCCAAGCCTTCTATGCCAGAGTTTGGATTCATCAATAGTGGCTTTGGCAAACAGACAAGTTAAATCTCTTTTGGGAATAATGTTCTTTATATCCACACTGTATATGTTGTCATTTCTAGGGACTTTAAGAAGTACTAATTTATCATCAGGTATCTTATAGTCGGGAGATAAGACAAGACATTCAGTGTTTGTAAAAAGAACAAAATTCTTTCTGTCACACATTTGTGAGATACTAAACAGATTGAACTTTAGTCCATTCACCAAATACACTTTCTCAAAATCCAATTTTCCAGTTCTGATGATGCCTTTTCCAACAATTTTACCTCTTTTAGGGTCATTCCCAAAGGCAACGTATCCACCATCCAAAGCTTCAAAATTTTCCAAATTGCTTTGGTCTCCAGTCATATGTGAAGAGCATCCACTATCAAAAATGCATTTATCCTTTAGCTCCTTTTGTAGATTGCCCTGCACAAAAAGTAAGAGAATTAGTTTCTCTTTGGGACCCAAGCCATTACTGACTTGGATCTGCCTTGTGCATCAAAGTAGTCAAATTTCTTCAACTGCATTGGTGCACTGCTGTGTCTGAGAACATGATCCAAAACTTTAACTTTAGGTTTCCAGACCCAGCAAGCTGAGGCCTTAACAGCATAAAAATGGTTGCCCACAACAGTATCAGTAACCACTTTTGGCAAAATAGCAGAGTCTGCCTTAGCAGCAGTATCAACTATGTCCTTCTTTATGGGCCCTTTTGGTGCAATAGGTGAGATAACTCTAGAAGCACCATCTCTCATCAAAACGTCCTTGGGAACCATGTTTCTTTTGGGATGAGGGTGAGTCTTTCTAGCAAAATTTCTATGGTTCACCCTTGTTTATTGGTTCCAAACTGGTTTTTGATAGTAGTAGCACTCATCTTGCAGATGTTCAAAACTACCACAACTATAACATGCCTTTTTAAGTAATTGAAAATCAGTACCTAATCTTTGTGAAACTAGGTTGTTCCAATTTCTCTGATTTCCTCTAGGCAAGTTATTGGTTTTCTTAGGATATACTCTAGGTGTGTTTTCATACTCAGCCATCTTCCTAGAGATACCTTTACCTAGCTTAGGCTTAACAAACTCAACCTTTTTAGCCTTAGGTACTTTTGATTCAACAACAACAGGAATTTCTTCCTTTTTGTTCTTAGGGGTTGAATCAGATTCCACAACTTCATCATCACTGTCAGACTCCCAATCTTCAATAAGGGGTGCATCAGACCACTTTTTCTCAACCTTAGGTGACTCTATTTTAGTTTCACTAGTTTCACCTACAGGTTTGGCCTCAGACTCAGGTATGAAAGATAATGTCCTAGTGGGAGGGGCATTGGCACTAAGTTTCTTAGGTGGAGCAACTGCATTGTATCCTAGACCACAACCTGAGTCTGCAAAGTGTCTTCCTATTGGTTTACTGAGAATGTCAGTGGCAAATTGTTGTTTTTCCACCCTAACAACATGTTTTTCAGTCTCACTTATAGCTGAATCTTTAGCCTGTTCAGCCTCTTCTACTTTCCCTATAAGAACCTTAATCTCACAATCTTTCTTAATAAGCTCAATTTCTAAACTAGTGATCTTATCAAGATATTCAATTTCAGTCTTTTTATAAAATTCAAGCTTCTCTTCTAAATTCTTTAAACCATATTGATAACTAAGATTGTCTAACTTTAGTTTTTCTATATCCATTTTAAGATCTCCATTGCTAGACTTAAGTACTTCTATTGTATCAGAACATGATTTAAAAGAACAAGATGATTCATTGGATACCTCAGAGTCTGATCCAGAGGAAGAGTAGACCATGAGAGCAAATTGTTGTTCTTTAGGTTCTTCATCAGCTACCAATGCAAAATTTGGACCATCTTCAGCATGATCACTCCAGTCATACTCTCCTAACCCATCACATGACACCATAGCAATAGTAGGATTTGGATCTTCATCAGTAGGCTTCTTGACATTCTCATTGTTTCTTTTGGGTGCTCTGCACTTTCTTGCAAAGTGTCCCTTCTTATGACAGTTATAACATTCAGCCTTTGATTTTTCAAATCCCACATTCTTGTTTCTTCTGAACTTCATTTCTTTACCAGTTCTTTTAAGAAACCTTCTTGCCCTCATAGTTAGCATTGTAAACTGCCATTGCATATCAATCTCTTCAACATCATCAGGATCAAGTTCATCCAGATCTTGAGGCATAACTGAAGTACTTTTAGTAAGTTCAGCCAAATAAGCACAAATAGCAGCATCACTGATGGTGTTGGTATTGGTAGAGTCAGCAGCAGAGACATGTGAACCAGCAGTAGGAATGAAAGTACCAGCAGCAGAGTGTTGTTCTTGATGACTACCAGAATATTTATTGCTTGAGGAAACAAAAGCAAGATTGTTTGTGGTAGAAGATGAACTTGACAATCCCTTAACTTCAGATTCATATACTTTCAAGTTGTTATACAGATCATCCAATGTCATCTTCTCAAAATCTTCCTTGTGCCTCCAAATCACTGTGTGAGTGTTCCATTCAGAAGATAGACTTCTCAGAAATTTTAGATTGATATCTTCTTGAGATACATCAATCTTCAATAGAGCCATCTGACTGGTCAGCTTATGAAGTCGATCATAAGTTCCCTCAATATTCTCGGAACTCAAAGCAGTAAAAGTTTCAAACTGGTGCTTCATTAGGTTCTTTCTTGATTTCTTGGTAGCTTCATTCCCACCAAATCGAAGTTCAATAGCTTCCCATAAATCCTTAGCAGACTCAATATGATTAAAACTTAGTTGATAATCATTAGGTATTCCCATCATGAGAATACTGTGAGCCTTGACCTCCAATCTTCTCTGTGCTTTCTCCTCACTTGTCTTAAGAGTCAAGACTGATTCAGTAGCAGTCTTGGCTGGCTGACTGTCGCCATGTAGAACAACTTCCCAAAGTGAGTAATCAACCATTCTCAGGTATTGTTGAATTCTCATCTTCCAGATCTCGTATTCTCCATTCTTGAGCATGGGAACTCTTGATGCAGTAACCATGTGTGTAGAATCAGATTCCATTGCTTACTTTGATGATTAACAGATCTTGTATTCAGTAATTCTTCTTGGTACCAGTTTCTAGATCACAAGCTCTGTTACCACTTGTTGATCCCAGTTGAACTTCACGATCTTATTAATTACTTTAGATATAAACCTAAAGCAATCGGTATAGAAACTGATCTTGAGTTGAATATCAAATATTATGCGGAAATTAATATTTGATCTTAAGAAGAATTAAACACAAACGAATTCTCAAACAACACTTCAATATATTAATACGATTTCTCGATAGCAATAGGGTTACAAGAAACCTTGAAGTGTAAAACAATAATGATACGTATTCTAAGACCTAACCCTAGATCCTCCTTTTATAGACTAAGGAGTCCTAGTCGGTTACAAAACTTTCTATACACGAAAAATATCTTTACGTATCTTTTCTATACTTATCCTTAACATACTATACATATCCAATAAGCAGCAGTATAATCTTCCTAGCAGCAGAGTCTTCGTGGCTAGCAGCAGAGTTATACTTAGCTTATTATTCCAATCAGCAGATAACACCAAACAGCAGAGTAATAGACTAACAGCAGAGTTAATAGACTAATCAGCAGAGTTAATTAGTATCAGCAGAGTAACTTAGTATCAGCAGAGTAACACTTAGCATATTTCACGAACAGCAGCATCTTTAGACCCAACATACAACATCAACAATGACTACTCAACAAGATATTCATGCAGCCGGTGCAGAAAACCGTCCTCCCATGCTAGAAAAAGGTGGTTATATTCCATGGACAAGCCGTATGCTTCGCTATATTAAAACCAAATACAATGGTAAACTTCTGCTTCTCTCCATTAATCATGGACCATTCAAGCCTTGTCAAGTGTTAGACCTTGGGGATCCAAATGGAACACCTCCCACACAACCATTCTATCATGATGAGTACGAACATGAATAAACTAAAGAGGATAGGAAGCAAGTTCAAGATGATGACTTAGCAATGCACTTAATTCAACTAGGTTTACCAAGGGAAATATTTGGTGCTGTTGACAGTTGTGAGACTGCTTATGACATGTGGGAAAGAGTTAGAAGACTTTGTCATGGTACTGAAATCGAGTAACAAGATGTTGAGAACAAGCTTCTAACTGAATGGGAAAAGTTTACTTCCACTCCAGCGGAACCCATTGAGTCCTACTACACAAGGTTTTGTACTCTCATGAATGAGCTAATCAGGAACAAGTTGACACCAAGGCCAATTGTTCAAAACATCAAGTTCATCAACAACTTACCAGAGGAATGGGGACGATATGTCACTATTGTCAACCAAACAAAGGATCTTCATCAGGTGAACTATGATCAGCTCTATGACTTTCTCAAACAAAACCAGAAAGAGGCAGATGAAGTCAGGAAAGAGAAGATAGCAAAGCAACATGATCCTTTAGCATTGATTGCTCAAGCACCAACACCTGCAACAGTGAATACACAACCATCATCATCAACTTCCACTCAGAACTTCACGCAACAACAATATGTTCCACAACAACCATTCTACCCACAACAACAACTAGTCATTCCACAACAACAATACCCACAATACCAAGAAACAGAATTTACTGACACTGATGAAACTCTTGCTACTATGACACAAGCATTTGCTTTACTATCAAAGGCATTACAAGGACGCTATTCCACACCCACTAATAACAACCAAAGGATTTCATCAAACACTCGCAACTGGCAGATTGCTCAGCCGAGTTTTAACATGGGTCAACAAGGACAAATGATTGGAGGTTATGGTAATCAGTAGGGATATGCTCCTCGTTATCAGATGGGTAATCAGAATGCAGGGCAGTACATGGGAAATCAGATGGGTCAGTACGCAGGGAATCAGATGGGTCAAGTTGTTGGAAATCAGAGGGGTCAGAATATGGGTAATCAGATTGGGAATGTTGCTGCTCCAGTTGCTGGGAATGTTGGGAATATGAATCAAGGGAATATGTTAAAGTGTTTCAACTGTCAAGGAATTGGTCACATGGCAAGGAACTGTCCCACCAAGCCTAACAAGAAAGATCCAGCTTATCTGCAGAAAGCATTGATGTTGGCACAGAAGGAAACTACCGGGTTATAGTTGAGTGCAAAGGAAAATGATTTTATGGCTCTTATGGATGATATGGAAGACCTTAAAGACATCGATGCAAATTGCATTTTCATGGCCAATCTTCAGGAGGTTAAATATGACACGGATTCTGAAGCACCTCCTGCTTATGATATCAATGGAATCTCTGAGGTACCACCATATGCTACATGTCACAATAATGAAAATTTTGATATGACACATCAAAATGAACAGCATCATGCGACTCCTACTCTCACTTATGATACATATATAGACAACCCAAGTTGTGGCAATACTAATTTGACAAATCCAGATATGGATCCTAATGGAGACTTTGAGTCACAGCATACTGAGAATGAAGAGGAAACACGTGAGTTATTTGAATCATTATTGCAAAACTGTAGTATTGAAATTGAAAAGGTCAAAAAGGTCAATCGTGATGTTAAGGCCGCGAATGAAAAATTGACCGCTGAGCTAAAGAGATATAAGGAAAATGAAAAAGCTTGTTGGATCGATATACTCTGACAAAACTAACTTGTAGCTTGTCTACGGTTTAACAAATTTGAATGAATTCAAAACTATTAATAATGAAACACTGATATACTTTGTTAAGTATGCGGAATCTACTTCAACAAAGCTAAGAAGAATTAATAAACAACTTCGAATATTATTAAAACCTTGAACCTGCTCTTTTACACAGATTCACTAACAAACTCTAATCACTAATACTCTAACAAGCTTCTAATATTCGTATGAACTTGTTTCTCTAAAATCTCATATAATCGTATATCTCTAATGCCAACCTAGGGATCCTTTTATAGGCACAAGGAAAACCCTAGTCGGTTTACAATACTTGAACGACAAGTAATTCTAATTATAACTCTAATCTAATACGAACATTCTAGAATTACACATTAGTCCTTAAACAATTTTGCATAACAGTCCTTCAACGAGCAGCAGTACTTTGACTTGATTAGCAGTACTTTGACTTCCAGCAGTACTTTAACTTTATAGCCCAACAATCCTTCCCTAACTTGAATTCTACTTGCTTGATTTCAAGTTCCTTTGTATTTCTTTAACTTCAACACTTTGTCTTCAAGGAAAGGTTGTATCTTTGAAATCTGTCTCGTTGTTGTTTTGTCATCATCAATGCAATCAGTATCTTCAATCTTCATCAGCAACAATTCTTTTCAGCTACTTATCTTTTCAGCAACTCAGCATCATATTGGCAATAGGTACATCAGATCTTAAAAGTTTCATACTATTCTCATCACTTCCAGGTGTGTTAACTCCTGTGAGAGGTGAATCATTGAAAACTTAATGGATTTTGATGTCTCTTTACCAAAGCCATTAACTCTGGAGTAGCCAATGTTTAGGTTTAGGAAAACCATGGTACACTGATAACCATATGATTTTTAGCAAATCATCAGCTATCAACGGATTTGAGTAGTCTTTACCAAATAGCCATTTGCTTTTGGACTAGCTAGTTCTTTTAGTACAATCACTACCATGGTGAACTAATTACCATATAATGGTTTTCCACAGCCTTTACCACAAAGCCATTATCTTGTGGGCTAGCCAACTCTTCACTAATATAGATATGGTGAGTTGAAAACCATACAATTTTTAGTAAATTGTCAACTAAAAACGGATTTGATAATCACATCAGAGCCGTACCCTCATGATGAGTCAAACTCTTTCTTGTTTATTAAACATGGTGAGTTGATTACCATTTGTTGTGTAGTACAAGTACTAACACCATGCTGTTGCTTTCAAAACCATTTGTTGTGTTTAGTACAAGTACTAACACCATTCTATTGCTTTCAAAACCATTTGTTGCTGTTTAATCTTTGTGCTTCAAAATGTTTTTGCACTTATCAAAAATTACTGATTTTATCAAAAAGACTTTACTGGTTTCATGCTGCAAGCATTTGAGAAAGTACTGTTTGACTAGCAGTACTTTGAAGAAAGTACTTATTTTTCAAAAGATTTATATAATAATTAAACCATACAAGTAGTTATGCATTAATCTTCAGATTCAGTTGTCCACTTGATGAACAATTTTATGACCATCAATGCTACTTCATTCTCTTGTTCCACTTCCATGCCATGCTCTAGCATCCTGATCATCAGATCTCTTGTGAGTGGATATCTCTGTTCTACTAGCATATGAATCATAGTGCCATCCTCTAACTCAAAAACATGTATTCCAACTGACTCAAAGAATCTCCATCTGTTAATCTCCCAGTTGTCTTGATTTTCCCACAAAGTACTGTCCTTTGTTTCCTCTGTCTCCCAGATTGTTGTGAGATCTCCTAACAATATCAAACCTACTCCTTGTGGTGGAATATGCTCAAAATAAGTTTGCACTTGGAGATATAACTGAAGCATATCATCTCTGTCAATCAGATGTAGTATATCCCATAATGAATTGAATACTCTAAAACTTTCATCTTGTCTATGAAAGATCAGATAATCTCCTTCTTGTGATTCTACAACTGAAAAAGTAGATATCTTGGACTTCTTATTAGCATCTTCTTTCAATTTTGGATGTTCAAAGTCAACAACTCTAAGATAATTCCTTAGCTCATCAACTGTATCTGTTCTTAATTCAAATGTATCCTTGAACTTGAACTTCTTTGATGGTTGTTCATCAGTTGTTCTTTTCCTCTTTGAGCTTCTTGTAACAGCTCTTTCCTTTCTTTTATCTTCAAGCTCCTTATCTTCAAAAGAAATAATGCTTGCAAGATCCTTTTCTATAGCTTCTCTAACAGCATCATACAGATCCTTCATCTCTGTATATGTCAATCTGACTAAACCTGTATATCCTTGACCTTTCAGATAAGCCATCATATCATTCCTTTCTCTAGCTTTACTAATTGGCCTTTGTGATTGAACACCAATCTTCCTAGATTCTTCAGCATCTATCTCTGCTTGCAATAGTCTAGCTGCTTCCTCACCTTTGGCAATCTGAATTTCTCTTAACTGTGCCAATGTCAACTTCTTCTTCTTCTTCTTTTCTACCAAGATCCCTTTACCTTTATATTTTGGATCTATCTCCTGAGTAGGTTGAGAAGAAGTATGATGTTGTTGTTCAACCTCATGAATACTGATGCCTCTTTGACTTGACATATTAATCATAATGTCAGCAATTGTTTCATCATCACTGTTAGTATGAGCTATAACATCTTCTTCCTGAGCTGGTTTAGAAGGGCCAACTTCCTCTTGAACTTGACTTGAAGGACCAATATCTTCCTCAAAATCCAAAGTTCTAGGTGTAATAGTAAATTGCCTCTCAGTACCTTGTTGAGCAGTACTTTCAGCTTCAGCTCCTTCCAAATTTATTTCCTCAGTATCACCACTTCTTACTTCAACAGCAGCTTCTTCCAAATTGATTTGCTCTGTTTCATCACTCTTCCTCTCAGCAGTTTCTTGAGGAATATTTTCAGGTGGTGTCATCTGAGTATCATCCATAAATCCAGCATCTTCATTCAAATTCTCTAAATTCCTCCCCAATTGGAATGAAGAATGCTTCTTTGACTTTTTCTTCTTTGACTGAGAAGACTTCTTAGGTTTCTGACCACTCTGCTTCTGAGACTTTACCCATAATCGATGGTGTTGAACTAGTGGCCAAACAAACTTCTTCAATCTTTGAAACTTAGTCTTTAATTTGACTATCTTAGCAGCTTGAGCCTCACTCTCCTTTTTCAGCCTCCTTAACTCCCTTGTTAAAGCATAATTATCCAACTCTGCCTCTTCTTCTTCAAATTGCTTAGACATATTTGTGGAAGTATAATCATTAGGAGATGGTGGTTGATTCATACCTTGGTCTGACTCCTCATGGATAGGAATGGACATAGGAGCAGCATCTTCCCTAGTAGCAGAATGTGGAGAAGCAGTATGTTGAGAAGCAGTAGGTTGAGGAACACTAAGTTCTCTTGAAACTGGAGACTCTTGGCTTGCTGATTCAGAGTTTGCTTCTTGCTCTTGCTCTTGCTCTACATCTCTAACAACTTGTGCAACTTCCAATATATGAGCAGTCAAAGGTGTGTTTGCTCCAGAAAACTTGATACTCTTTTAGATAGAAAAGTAAACACCTTTGGTGGAAGTTTGACAGTGGGTAAAAAACTTTGAGGTTTAGGGACATCCTCAAGTTGATTGTTCAAGAATAACTGAACAAACCTTGGATACATTAAGAATGGTGTACCATTAGTAATGTGTGAAAGCATACCATCTAAAATTAGTCTTGAAAAGTTGAATTGTAGATCGGTAGCCAAACCCACTAATGCAGATGCAATATTTTGACCAAATTGATCAAAAGAAGTACTCTTGGGACTTAAACAATGAAGTAAGACGTGAATTAGGTACTTCCAATGAGAACAAAACAAAGGCTTCTGAAAAGTAAGTTTTGTAAGATCTCCCTCATAGCCTATATCACTTAAAGTGTCCCAAAGCACTTGTTTGTCAAAACGAACAGCCCCCCCTTCATCATTAAACATCAAAACATCCCTAACTGTGGCTTCAGAAATCCGAATAGTTCGTCCAGCAACCGTAGCCCTAATCAACGAGTCATCTTCAATCATTGCAGTAGCCCAAAAGTCTTGTATCCATGGACCAATAACATCAGGATCAACTAAAATAGAGTAGTTGATGGAAGACCCAGTCAAGAAATCAATGATCGCATGAAAATCAACATTATCCCCTGTCTTGTCTAAATTAGCGATCATGTTGTGTTTGCTAACTGTGACTCGATTAGCCATGATGAGTCTTAGAGAAGGATTCGCTTTGAGTGTGTGTTTCGTTAAAAAGATTGTGGTGGAAGAGTGAATGAGGGATCTCGAATTAAGTTAAAAGGCGGGGAATAGGTGAGAGTTTCTTTAAATAGGATGAAAACAAATCAAACTCAAAATAATAAAGTTACCGTTTTGATTGACTTATTATCTCCGCCGTAAGGAATTAATTAACCGTAGCCCCACACTATTTTTGACCGTTGGAACAGTACGTCCACGTAAGCAGTACGTTGAAGAAGTACGTTGCTGAGTCAGTACTTTAAGCAACAAAGCAGTACGTTCCATCTTCTTATCCACAATCAACACTTCAAACTGAAACCAAGAACTTGTAAATGGTTCATGCTTAAGTTCTAACTAATAATTATGTTGCCTCCCCTTAAATACAACATATGTGCTAAACTAAACTACTAAAAACCAATACTTTCATTAAGAACTAAAAGAAAGTATACTAACTAATACTAAAGCCTCCCCTCAAATGTAGCCTAGTAGTTAATCATCCCAATGCTCACAACTAAGTGGTTGAATCTTGAAACATCAAATCCCTTAGTGAGAAGATCGGCTACATTATCATCTGTGTGAACCTTGACCACATTTATAAGCATGTGCTCATAACAATCCCGAATGAAGTGATGCCTAATCTGAATATGCTTGGTCTTGGAGTGATAAACAGGATTCTTCACAATGCAGATGGTACTCTCATTATCAATGTTGATAGGAGTGTTTTTGAAGTTGAATCCATAATCCAAGAGTTGATTTTGCATCCACAAAACTTGTCCACAACAGCTTGCAGCAGCAACATATTCTGCTTCAGTAGAGGAGGTTGCGGCAATTGTTTGCTTCTTACATTGCCAGGAGACTAATCTTCTTCCAAGATATTGACATCCTCCTGAGGTTGATCTTCTATCATAGTTATCTCCTGCATAGTCACTCACTGAAAAGCTTCAAGTGACAAAAGGTGACTCTTAGGATACCATAATCCTAACTTTGGTTGTATGTTTGCGATATCGAAAAATTCTCTTGAATGCATACATATGTGAAACCTTGGGTGTAACCTGATATCTTGCACACAAGCAAACAACAACATGATGTCAGTCTTGATGCATGTTAGAACATAAGCAACCAATCATAGATCTGTTAAAGTCTTGCATCCACAGCTTGTCCATCTTCATCCTTGCCTAATGTATTATGTTATCAATGGGTTGTGCAGCCTGAGATTTGGAGTCAATCGTTTAAGTATTCTCAACATACTTTTGGTAATGAAGATTCATCTTTGTTTTTAACTTACCTAAAAGTATTCTCCTAACTCTTATTTTGCATAAGATCTTCAAATTTCACCATAGATTCTTTCTCCAAGAAATCAACATAGACTGACTACATAATCTCTTATCCCTTTATAACAAAGTCTTATCATTGCTTCTCCTATAACCATGTGAATAAAATTTGAGAGTCTCTCATACCAAGCTCTGGGAGCTTGATGAAGGCCATACAGTGCCTTGATCACCTTGTAGACTTTGTTTGGATGTGCAGGATCTTCAAAACCAGGAGGTTGTTTAACATAAACTTCCTCAGAGATTGTGCCATAAAGGAAAGCACTTTTCACATCCATTTGGTAGACAGGAAATCCCATATATGATGCAAAGGCAAGAAATAACCTTATTGCATCTATCCTTGCAACAGGAGCAAACATTTCATCATAATCCACTCCTTCTTCTTGGCGATATCCTTGTGCAACCAATCTAGCTTTATTTTTGATAACATTCCCTCTTTCATCTCTTTTGATTCTGAAAACCCATCTTGTACCAATGACTCTTTTGCCATCTGGTAAATCACATAATACCCAGACTTCTTGAAGCTTGAATTGTAGAAGCTCCTCTTGCATGGCTTCAACCCAACTTTCATCAGCTAAAGCTTGAGCTACCTTCTTGGGTTCTTCTTGAGATAGAAAGCAAGCAAACAGGCATGTTTGTTGATCCTTGTGATTCATCCTATTTTGTTTGTAAACAAAGCTAAGTAAAGCAGTATGTTGCTTAGAAAGACCTTTAACTTTGTTTCTTGTAACCACTCCTGAAGAGGGTGATCCAATAATGTTGCTTTGAGGATGAGCTTTATGAACTCTCAATGTAGGAGTTGGTGGAACTGGAAGATCAGATTCCAAATTAGTAAAATCAATCCCTTCATTGGAGAAAATGCCTTCTTGATTAAGCTCATCATCAATTTCTTCTAAGCCAGGAATGTTAGCATTATCCAAATCATCATCATCAACATTGGAATCATCAGCATTGTTCCAATTTGATTGTTCTAATACATCAGAAGTACTGTCAAAAGGATCATCAGTACTTTGATCAAAAGTACTGTGGGCAGTATCTTGAAATTTACCCTTTTTCTTTGCAGCTTCATAAGCCCTCCTTTGTTCATCTTCATAGGATTGTGCTATAGTTTCTTGAAAAAGCATCCTATTAAGTTCATCTTGTATTGCTTGATCTTCATCAGATACTGTATTGGTTGGTTGAGCAGTACTTTGTTCCTCATCAGTAACTTCAGGTTCTTTGTCAGGAACATCTTCTGGTCTAACATTGACTCCATGAACAATGTATTGTGAATCATCTTCTTTGTGATTAGCCTGATTCTCTTCTCTAACAGGCACATAATTCATAGATGGAGTGAACTTGAGATCAAGATCAAACATCCAATCAGGACCTTTACCTTTCTGAGTTTCTTTATCTTCCAAAAATTCAACATGAAGACAATCTTGTACCTTTTTGGTACTCCTGTTATAAACTCTAAAACCTTTGCTATTTGTACAATAACCCAATAGATATCCTTCATCTGACTTACCATCAAATTTTCCCAGAGAATCAATAGTATTTAGAATAGTCAGAGAGCAGCCAAAAGGTTTTAGAAAACGAATGTTTGGTTTCTTTCCCATTAGTAACTCATAAGGTGTCTTCATTTGAGGTTTAGTTACTGAAACTCTATTTAACACATAGCAAGCAGTACTTATGGCTTCAGCCCAAAAGAGAATAGGTAATTGGGAATCTGCAAGCATTGTTCTAGCTGCTTCTATCAAAGTCCTGTTCTTTCTTTCTGCAACACCATTCTGCTGTGGTGTTCTAGCAATGCTAAACTCTCTCTTGATCCCTTTCTTGGCACAGAATTCATCCATATGCTTGTTCTTGAATTCTGTTCCATTATCACATCTAATACCTCTGACTTTGAGTCTCAATTGATTTTCAAGGGCTACTATCAGGTCATGGATAGCATCAAAGGTTTCATCTTTGAATCCCAAGAAAAAGACCCAACTAAATCTGCTACAATCATCTGTCACTACCAAGCAGTACTTCTTCTTGTTTAAACTCTCTACTGAAACTGGTCCAAACAGATCCATGTGTAGCAACTCCAAAGGTTCTCTAATATCTCTTTCCCCAAGCTTCTTACATGAAGCTTTATGTTGTTTACCCTTCTTGCAAGCCAAACATGAATGATCAGTCTTGAATGTTTTGGAAGGTAAACCTCTAACTAAATTTTCTTTGACCAGCTTGTTGATGTTCTTGAAATTAACATGACCTAGTCTTCTGTGCCATAGATGTGCTTCTTCCAATGATGCCTTTGCTACTAAACATGTTGCTCTTCCAGCAGAATTGAGACTCTTTAAGTCTAAACTGTACACATCATTGGTTCTTGGTACTCTCAATGTTACCAAGTGATCATCAACAAACTTGAACTCAGGAGAGAGAATGAGACATTCTGTATCAGTAAACAGAATGGGGTACTTCTTGTCACAAATCTGAGATACTGACAAAAGAATGAACTTGAGCTCCTTCACATATCTAACATTCACAAAATCAATACATCCAGCCTTGATTGTTCCTTTGCTAGTGATTCTCCCTCCATCAGGATCATTACCAAATGCAACTCTTCCTCCATAATATGCCTTAAAATCTGACAGGATCTCCTTGTCCCCTGTCATGCTGCCAGAGCAACCACTATCAACAATAATATGATCTTTAAGCTCCTCCTCTAGGTTGCCCTGCACAGTAAAGAAAAGGGTTAGTTTCTTTTAGGAACCCAAGCCATTACTAACTTGTGTTCCCCTTGTGGAGTGACATACTTGAATTCCTTCAGTATGTAATCTCCACTGGTTTTAAAGGCATGGTCAATGATTATTTGAGTTGGTCCCATGTCCTGTGTTGTATTATTAACAACGTTCCCTGTTTCACCCTTATCTGATGAAAGTACTGCTTGTTCCCCATCAGTACTTTCTTTCTTAACCGAATTTCGTTTGGCCTTAGGTTTCTCTGATCTAGGTACTCTGCTTGAGGTGTAAGACCTTTTATATGAATTGAATCTCTTAGGTCTTCTATGTGAAAAAGTGTTAGCAGTACCATGATTGGGTGAAAACTTATCAGTCCTTTGAGAAGGTACTTCTTGAGACTTATCAGTATGTGAAGGTACTGGTGGTTTGGAAAACATTCTTTTCTGGTGAGGGTACCTATAGTCTTTAGAGAAATTACTATGCTTGACCCTATTTGAGTGATTCCAAACTGGTCTAGTCTCTCTTGGCTTATGGGTGGCAGGTCTATTCTTTGGGAACTGAGTTAAATATTCTAAGTGTAAGTCACAGTGCTTAATCAAATGATCAGGACTATAGCATACATAACATAATTTTCTCTCCATATTCCCAAATCCTCTTCTATGATTAAAAGGTTTCCTATATTGAGCAGTATTTTGAAAAGTTTCTCTTGGAGGTACTGCTGAATGTCCAGCAGTACTTTGAAAAGTTTTTGGAGGTACTGCTTGTTTTTGAAAGGCTGTAGGAAACTTTTGATCATTACCCCTTTGAAAATCATCCTTAGGTTTCTCAGAACTAGATTGACCAGTAAGCTTCTTCCTAAACTCTAGGTTGTCTACACCATAACGAGAAACATCTGTCCTAAGTGGTTGAAACTTACCAGTGGGTGGAGGAACTGAGTGGTACTCCTTATCTTTCTTAAACACAGGAGGTGTTTCACTAATTGGTTCCTCGATCATTCCTAGATATGTTTTCTTCTGAGCTTGTAAGGTCATCATCACTAGGTGGAATCTCTTCCTTATCACTAGGTGGGGTCTCTTCCTTATCACTAGGTGAGTTCTCATCTGAACTACTATCTTCACCATAACCTAGTCCAGCTCTACTGTTTATTACTCTTTGTTTTTCAACAAATTGAACATGTGATTGACCAACCTGTTTAATACTACCAAGTTTTTCTAACAAAGCATCTCTTTCCTTAGTAATCTTTTCTAATTCAGACACCTTACATCCTAACTTCCATTCACTTAATTTCAATTGGTAATCTTGTTGCTCATATTTTTCTGCCCAAGCCATTTCATTATTTTCATGTGTTAATATTTTGGCTTCCATTGACTCTAAAGTTAATTGATAACCAGCTACCTCAGACCTAGCTGTTCTACAATTATCTCTTTCAGTCACATATTCTTTAAGCAACTTTTGATAAACATCATTACACTTAGAGCATACCTCAGAGACATTGGATGAACTTGGTGAATTAGCTACCATAGCAATCTGAACAGGTTCATCTTCATCCTCCATGCTCCAGTCAAAGCTTCCAAGACCATCTCTTGATTCCAAAGCAGCATATCCTGGTTCCTCATCAAAAGCTATGCTCCAATCAAACTCTTCCATTGCAACCATAGAATAGGTTACTGGTTCATCATCAAATTCAGCACTCCAATCAATCTCTGCTAGATTTTCTTGAGCCACCAAAGCTTTTGGTTGTGATTCAGTAATAGGAACCTCCTTTCTTTCAACCTTGGGTTGTTCAACCATCCTGTTTGCCTGATATTTTGCAAACTTGCATTCCCTTGCAAAGTGTCCAAGCTTTTGACAATTGAAACATTCAATCTTGGATTTGTCAAAAGTAATACCTTGTTTGGCTTTGAAATCAATTCCCCTTCCTGTCTTGTTCATGAACTTCTTGATCCTTGCAGTGATCATAGCTACTTGCCATCTTATGTCAATCTCTTCTAAAGCATCTTCTTCAATCTGCAACAAGTCTTCTTGATAGGTAATAGGTAAAGTGGCTTGTTGTGCAAAGAAGGAACATACAACATCATCAGAATTGGTGTTGTTTGTTGGTGATGGGTTAGGGGTAGTTGTGGTTGTGCAAACATGCTGTGTATCACCAACAGTACTTTGAGAAGGATAAGCAGTACTTTTAGTGGAAGTACTGCTTCTGTTTACAGAAGACACAAAAGCTATTTTGTGAGTTTTCTGAGAACTATGACCATTCATCTCTTGCTCGTACACTTTCAAATTGTTGTATAGATCATCAAAGTCCATAGACTCCAAACCAGGTTGTCCTCTAATCATAGTAGCAACCACATGCCAGACAGATGGCAAACTCCTTAAGAACTTCAAATTTGCATCTTCAACAGATACCTCTGCTCCATATAGTTCTAGCATACTAAGTAGATTTTGGAATCTGTCATAGGCAGCATCAAGACCTTCTCTTTCACCAACAGTGAAAGTTTCAAACTGCTGCTTCAATAAGTTTCTATGCATCTTCTTAGAAGCATCATTACCTCCAAGTCTTGTCTTGATCGCAGCCCACAATTGCTTTGCATCCTTAGCATCATGGAACTTTAGTAGGTGACCATCAGGAATAGCAGACAACAGTATGTTGAGAGCCTTATCTTGATTTCTCTTTGTGGCTGCTGGCAAGGTTGGTTGAGGTGGTTTGGGTTGTCCTTCAACTTGTACAGGTTCATCAAGAACAACATTACCATTGACAATTACATCCCATAGAGCATGGTCACTAATAGCAAGGTACTGCCTCATCTTCATGCTCCAGAGATCATATTCTCCCTTCTTGATGATAGGAATTCTGAGTGAGGTGATGGATGGGATAGGTGCAGCTTCAGTCGACATCGTTTAGGGTTTGTTGATAAATCGGTTTTAAGGGTTTCTTCTTAATCAGAGTCTCCACACAAGCTCTGATACCACTTGTTTGATTGATACACTCTGACCAAACTAACTTGTAGCTTGTCTACGGTTTAACAACTTTGAATGAATTCAAAACTATTAATAATGAAAAACTGATATACTTTGCTAAGTATGCGGAATCTACTTCAACAAAGCTAAGAAGAATTAATAAACAACTTCGAATATTATTAAAACCTTGAACCTGCTTTCTTACACAGATTCACTAACAAACTCTAATCACTAATACTCTAACAAGCTTCTAATATTCGTATGAACTTGTTTCTCTAAAATCTCATATAATTGTATATCTCTAATGCCAACCTAGGGATCCTTTTATAGGCACAAGGAGAACCCTAGTCGGTTTACAATACTTGAACGACAAGTAATTCTAATTATAACTCTAATCTAATACGAACATTCTAGAATTACACATTAGTCCTTAAACAATTTTGCATAATAGTCCTTCAACGAGCAGCAGTACTTTGACTTGATTAGCAGTACTTTGACTTCCAGCAGTACTTTAACTTTATAGCCCAACAAAGCTTTTGAATTTAACAAACAACGACAGTCAGAATTAGAAATAGGTTATAGAAATTCCGTTTCAAGATAAAAACAACTGCAAATCAAGTTTGACACATTAGATGTTAATTTGAACTTGAAGATAAAATCCTTAAACATGGAAATTTCAGAATTAACCAACCAACTTTCTAAACAAAAATCAACTTGTTCTGATCTTGAAAAAGAAAAGAAAGAGTTGAGTGCGAAGTTTTCAAAAAGAGAAAATGATCTTCTTGATGAAATCATTGACAAACAAGAAAGCATTAAAAAGTTGGAAGAGTTGCTTGTAAAAATGGGTCATTCTACACAAACAATTAATTTGCTAATTAATGATCCAAACCCGATTTTACATACAATGAAGAAAATGGCTATCGGTTGTGAAAACCCTTATAATCTCAAGAAAGCTCAGAAAGAACAGAATGTGTTATATAATGGTAGTGTGCTAAATGATAAACATGATCCTCCCGAGGTTCGGGATTCTGATGAAACGATTGAACTTGCCGAAGAGAGTCGAAACAAAATGAGACAAATGAACCCATAAATTAGACCAATTGATTATAATAAGCTTAACGCAATTTATGGCGTACATCTCGTTCAAAAAGAGTCACCAATGTTTTTCAAAAAACCAGTTGCTGTCTCAAAACGAAAAGTTGTTTCCAAACATCTTTCTAACATCGAACAAATGTCCTCTAGCAACCCTTTTAACACAAGTGAAGCTAGACGATACTTGGACGATCTTAAAAAGAAAATGGAAATTTTTCAGAGTCTTATTAAAACCAAAACAGAAATCAGTATCAACAACTGGCATTCAAGTTTTCATGCTGAACAAAGAAAGATGTTTGAAAAAGACATTATTCATCCACTAAATGAAATGAGTATAAGAATTCTTAATGTGGAAAATGCGCTTTTAAAAGAAATAGCTGAATTTGCCAAGGACCACACATCTCTGGTAAAGGAAGCAAATGAAAACAATGAACACATCAAAGTTTTGGAAAGACACAATGACGTTCTCTTCGAAGTAGCTCTATCGACGGATATTATGTCCATAATTTACCAAACATATTCTGTGGAAGACGATGAAAGACTTCGAGCTGAGACTTCCGAAATTGTTTTAAAATATGAAAATGCGCTTGCTAAGATTGAAAAACAAAATGTCACATATTTTAAACAACTTGATCGGAAAAAGGAAGAATGCAAATATGACAAATTGTCGTATGAGCGTGCTTACAAGAACATGACACTAGAACAAAAAGTGGAATTGGTTACACCAAATATGTGTGACGATATACATATAGTCACACATGGTTTTTTTCGTGTGTGTGACTAAAGGTGGTGTGACCATAGGGTACCTACGGTCACATGTTTTGGTTCTTTTTAGTCTCACTTATAAAAGAGTAACCAAAACGTTAAAATGTGTGACTAAATAGATACAATTTTAGTTGGATTAATCAGCTTTGTGTGACCAAAAACTCTTATAGTCACACGAAGCATTTTCTTTTTGTATATTTAGTCACATACAATTAACCATAAAGTAGCCAAAAGTGTTAATAAGTGTGACCATATGGTGTTGAAAGTGAAGAAATGTATGGTTTGTGTGACTATAGATCATCCAATTGCCACATAAATTTGGTTTTTGTGTGGCCTCTTGTACCATTTAGTCACACAAATCATGTTTCTTTTGGGTATTTAGTCACATACAATTAATCATAAAGTGGCCAAAAATGTGAATAAGTGTGACCATATGTTCTTTAAAGTGAAGAAATGTGTGCTTTGTGTGACTATTGATCATCCAATGGCCACATGAGTTGAATGTTTGTGTGGCCTTTTGTTACATTTAGTCACACAAAGCATTTTTCTTTTGGGTATTTAGTCACATACAATAAATCATAAAGTGGTCAAAAGTGTGAATAAGTGTGACCATATGGTGTTTAAAGTGAAGAAATGTGTGTTTTGTGTGACTATTGATCATCCAATGGCCACATGAATTCTTAGTTTGTGTGGCTTTTTGTAATATTTAGTCACACAAAGCATGTTTGTTTTGGGTATTTAGTCACATTCAGTTAAGCATAAAGTGGCCAAAATTGTTAGTAAGTGTGACCATATGCTGTTTAAAGTAAAGAAATTTGTATTTTGTGTGACTATTGATCATCCAATTGCCACATGATTTTTTGTGTGTGGCCTTTTTTAATATTTAGTCACACAACGAATAAGCAAACAGTGACCAAAAGTGTTAATAAGCGTAACTATATACATCTTTTAGTCACATTTAAGAAATTAATATATATCAAAACAAATTCAAATATATATCAAAACAAATTCAAATACAATAATATCTAACAGCAGTACTAACTTATAACTAACAGTTGTAACTAATACACTAGCAGCATTAAAAATGATCCATCTGCTCATACTATAATATCTAACAGCACAACAAATCTCTGAAATCGCAAGAACCTGTACTAACTAAATGAAGGATTAGATAAGTGAAGCAAGTCGCGAATAAGCTCCAAATAGAATGTGTACACAGCTTTTCTTTCCCACTGTCCTTCCATAAGCATGTCGTTGACATAGAAGACATATTTGAAAAATGTTGATATTGTAGTTGTGGCCAATATCATGTACCTGAGAATGACAAACACAATTAAACAATCCAGAATCAGCTCCTACGAAACCGGATTTTAAAGAAGTGCTGCTGAAAACCATATAAGGAGAGCAAGCTCCTCCTGAAAGGGCAAAATAAGATGGTTAATTTACCATAGAGTATCCGCATGCCAGATCCATTGGTGATATTCTTGTTGGTCCATTGGTGATATTCTTCCTGATGTTAGTGAGTGGAGGATAAATCATCCCCTTATCATAGTGCTCTTGTGTTACTTGATTAGCCACTGCTTCCGCTGAACAAAAAAAGATTGACTAATTTAGTGATATGTTGATACAGATGATCCATGTTATATAGAGTTCACAGCAGATTAAACAGATTCATAAAAAATTCAACATTTTGCAACAGTCTTTACAGTAAGAAATTAGTTTAGTACTTACATGCTGCCAAAAGCATCTCATCATGTACACGGATTGCACCAGAGATGACCAACCCAAAACCAAGCCCAGGGAATATGTAAGCATTATTAGCCTGGATATATATGAAGATAAACTAATATAAGCATAAATGATCAATGGTATATTACCAAAACTTGAATGTATAAATAAAAGTATGACCTGGCCAGGAATGTGGAGTTTGCCATTGTATTCATAAGGATCAAAAGGACTGCCACTGGAAAAGATTGCACGCCCCTACAAAATGATCGATTGAGTGTTAGTTTGTGATAACATGATTATATTTATGGAAGTTAAAACGGTGAAAAAGTTATTAATTTTAGTTACCTCAGTCCAGGTATAAGCTTGTTCAGCAGGTCAAATATAAACAAACAGCGAAAAAGGAAATGGGTCGAACATGTCAAAAGTCCCGCGAGCTTTAGTTACCATTCATGAAAACTCCCAAGTCATGTAATTAAAAAAATAGATTTATTATCGAAATACAAAAATTGTAGTTATCAAATGTAAAACACTAGTAACTTATTAGAGTTCAAAGTTTTGGATATTCATGTCAACCCAACACGGACCCTATCTAACAACTCACGCCCATTTTGAGTTTTGAACACGTACCAAACTAAAATAAATTTAAGCTAAATTACCTGCTAAGCTAAGTAATACTGTGCATAACATAGACCAAAATATTGACATACCATCAAATTCCATTTCCCGCAATGATTTACCTTCCTCTGAAGTAAGTTCTTGGGGATTGGCAACTCATCCCTCCACGAATGAGCCGGTGAATACACACGAAGATAAAACTGTTGACCCAAGTACTGCCTCACCCAATCTTGCGACCGTATGTTCCACATGCCCACATTGTCCAATGCAATATATATTGCAGTCCATGGCTTCGGGTACACCTGTCACAACATTATCAGAACATTTCTAGTGTCGTGTAAATCAAATGCATTGTTTGCTTATAATTCTAAAAGCTCAACTTGTACCTGAACAATACTACTCGCTTGTGTCCATTGCCCACCTTCCATCATGTTCCATACAAAGATCCAACTATTAGTAAAAAGGATTCAACTATTCTAGATAAATTATCAAAGACATGAAAATGAGCTGTTGCTTACCCAACAACAAAAAAGGAATACCCATCGATATGCCAGGATTGAACGGTGTCCTCCCAGTTTTGGAACACGATCTCAGCAAAAGACCGGAAATCAGCATGCACAACAGATGTCGAAAGATATGCGTTTCCATTGCTGGACGTTGTTTTGTCGGGGATGCTTCCAAGGTTATAGACTCCACCAATCTTGAAGTGATCAGCTAGCTTCAAAGGAGTGTCTCCAACAACAAACGACACACGTTTGACTGCATATCTTTGCTTACCGTTAATCCAAGGAGCTGAATTTGATAGCATAATATTCAAGAACCAAAAAAGGTCAGATTTTTATGCATAGCAAAACTCGACAATGCATCTGATCTCGGGATAGAAATTACCTAAAGGTTCGGGCTTGCATGACGGACCAAGCAATCTGGGTGGTAGGACCACCAGGGGGAGTACCTGAGACACCAATCTTTGAGTTGTGGTAGTGAAGGACGGCAGTGGTCATTAGGACACGACAACATATTAATCTCTCACGGCCTGGTTAGGATGTGAAGAGTGGGGATTAGCTTCTAGTATGACGGTCACAAATTCAACTGACGTGATAGGAGGATCAATGGATATGCTACTCTTTTTTCCTTCTGCATATAACAGCAAAACACTAGCAAACCATCAATTTACAAAATAAGTTTACTTTTTTAAATGTACAAATTACAACAGTTTTGACTTACCTTGTTTATAGCGATATGCAATTGCTTCCTTGAGAAAAAGTGCCTTCCAATAATTAGGATTAATCTGTAAAATCAAATCATTGGGCAAGCATTAACGATAAGAACATTTATGTGAACGGTTAACCTGGTGTTATATTACTAAGACCTACAAACTCATAATGTTAAACAAATAAAACTTTATCATGTCAAGTTTTTGCTTTACCACTATTATCATGTCAAGTCAATACAAATGTAAATCAAACCTGGTCCAGTTGACATCACGATGTTGTTAGTTGAATCCATCACCCAATCTATCCAAAGTGCAAAGCCATGGCACACCCCTTACTCTGTGAACTCAACCTGTAACATGGTTTCTTTACTAATGTTCTCGTAGACCTAAACCAAGGACAATGAAGAGAAAATTTGCTACCTTGGCTTTCCCTTGGCATGAACTTAATGGTTTTAACAAATCAAACTCCATAGTTGTGCACTCACCACTTAGTTTCTGAAAAACACAAATTGGTTCAGCAGTACAAAATTACAGAAAAATGATTATTTTGTGGTTAAAGAATACAACCTACCTCAATATCTCTGCATTGCCAAATAAAAAAGGGCAAACAACTCAGCGGGCTTTCGCTTACCGGGAGAGACATTGCACAAGCCTTCAGAATTCCTTTACAAGGCATTATGCACAAGTCTTCGGATAAGATGGAATCAAGCATCGTTCTTTTACTCCTACAAACCATTTCAAAATTAGAAACACTGATTTAAGTAAATAATCTCTGATAATGATTTCAATGCTGCAAGAGTACCCAAAAAAAAACAAAAAAAAAACAAAAACTCATGAATTTGATGAGCAATGTCAAACGATAAATCAACTTACTTCTGTATCTGTCAGCAGTAGCTGGATAATCTGTAATAACACCATTGACCCCGGCTCCATTGACATACGAGTTTATCTCAACATATGGATCACAAAAGAAATCCCATGGCTGAGAAACAAACTTGTTGGTCATGAATTGTACATACACGGGGAGCTTGGCAGCTTGAAGCTTTGCAACAACATCAGTTTTAGGTTGACCCTAAATTATAAATTTGGGGCTACATAAACCCTAAATTAGAAATTACAAAGTAAAAAATATATATATAGAAAATCACAAAATCACTAACGCAGAAACACTTCAAATTGATTCCCTAACTGAAGATATAATACAATAAAGTACCTAATTTATGGATAAAGGAACTTGAAATTGGTGTCGATGGCTCGACCGGCGACTGGTGGATGGTTACTAGTGATGCTTTTTGGTTGAACGCAAAGATGAAAGAGGCTGTTAGATATTAAAAAATATATTAAGAAAATTAGTTTGGGGAGAACATATTATGAAGATGAAGTGTGAGATCTGAGAAAAAAGATAGAGATGGGGAGATGAAACGTGAAATCTGAGAAAAAAGATAGCCATGGGTGGGCGGAGGGTCAATTTGATTTTGGGTGAAAAATTTAGGCGGGGCTACTGAAAAATTGAGTGAAAAGTTAGAGTGGGAAATTTTATTTTGGAAAAACTAAGTGCGGGGACACGTAAAAAATAGTAGTCACTTTTAAATAATGATGTGTGACAAAATATTTGGTGTGACCATATATGACTTATGTTATTTAAAGTGAAGGAATGTGTATTTTGTGTGACTATTGATCATCCACTTGCCACATTAATTTGGTTTTTGTGTGGCCTTTGTTAACATTTAGTCACACAAATCATGTTTTGGCTACACTTAAATAATGTGTGACAAACTGTTTAGTGTGACTATATGTACTGGATTTTGGCTACACTTAAATAATGTGTGACAAACTGTTTTGTGTGACCGTATATGGCATTTGGTCATACTATTAGAAGCAAATGTGACTATAAGTTTAGTGTGACCATATATGGCATCAAGGTTACTTGTATTTGTCACACGTTCTAAATGCATATGTGACTAAATGATCTGGAACAAAATCACCAGTTACGTTTAGTCACATAAGGGTCGATTGTGTGGCAATAGAGTTCTTATGGTCACACATTTGAAATACTCATGTGTGACTAATTCGTAAATGCTGTCAATTTACCTACCTTCAGCCACACAAATATTTGAATGTGTGGCTGTTCCAAATCGACCATGTGTGACCATAGGTCGTTTTTGTACTAGTGTGAAAGAGCAAAATGATCAGTTGAAGTCTCAGCTAAAAAGGATGGGTGTGGAAACTAAGGAAAATCCATTTGTTAAACCAAAAATGTCCATATCTGAATGTGTTCCAACACCCTTGCCTAAGGAAAATGTGAAAGGAAAAGAGAAAGTAGTTGTCGAAACACCAAATGTGATAGCACCTAGACTTTATAGGATTAATACCACTACTGCGTCTACCTCTACATCACAAAAATATAGGGCGATAGACAAAAATGTGAAAGATAATCCAAATGAGACTAGGAATGCTAAAACAAATTCAAAGGACAACAAGATAAATCCTAATGCGTGTGCCTTACCTTCTACAGGAGTAGAAAGTACCTCTAGGAGCAGCAGACTAAAGCCTAGGAGCAATACAAGGAACAATAGAGTCTCGCCTGCCTCTAAGAGTGAATGCAAGAATAAAACAGAAGAAGTAGAAGAACACCCTAGGAATTTATCGCTTTCGAATAAGAAACATATGTCATCTGGATGTAATGTTAAGAACACTGTTTCTAGTGCATGTAATGACTCTGTTTGTTTAATGTGCAAGAAATCGTTATCTGAAAATGCTTGTGATGATATTGTTTCTAATAATGTGAATGTGAATGATAAGCCTGCTAAGAAAGATGTTCCTTCAGGAACTAGTGCTAAGACTAGATATATTCAAAGACTTATTGCAAAATCTAGGAAAACCACTAGTCGCATATTGCCTAGGAACTATCTTAAGTTGTGCGTTTGGAAACCAACGGGTAGAAAGTTTACACTAGTGAATGGAAAATTACAAAAGGCTCCAAAAGAGCAAGTAGAAACCTTCTATGAGTGTGATTCATTTGTTACCCCTAACCCCATGGAACCAAATGATAAACGGTTTCCAAATGCAAAATCATCTGTTATTGGCAGGTTATCAAAATTTGTCTTTGGATCGTCGACTCGGGTTGCTTCAAGCACATGACCGGGAATCTGAAGCTGCTGATCTACTTTGTATGGAAGTTCATGGGAACTGTTCGGTTTGGAAATGATCATGTAGCAGCTATTCTAGGTTATGGAGATCTTCAGTTCAGGAATTTTTTAATCACTCGGGTTTACTATGTCGAAGGGTTGGGACACAATCTGTTTTCAGTCGGGCAATTTTGCGATGCAGATTTAGAGGTTGCCTTCAAGAGAAATACTTACTTCGTTAGGAACTTGATTGGAGATGATCTCTTAACCGGAAATCGTGGAACCAATCTTTATGCTATCGACATTAACCAAATGGCCTCTTCATCACCAGTTTGTCTCATGACAAGAGCTGACGAAACTAAGTCCTGGTTGTGGCACAGACGTTTATCCCATCTCAACTTTGACACCTTAACCAAGCTTGCTAAAGACAACATCGTCACCGGTCTCCCAAAGTTCAAATACACCAAAGATCACTTATGTCTATCCTGTGAGCAAGGCAAAAGCAAATGGACAACATATAAACCTAAAACCGTACCCAGTTTGGTAGATAAGTTACATCTATTGTACATGGACTTATGTGGCCCAATGAGAGTTGAAAGTATCAATGGGAAGAAGTAGATCCTTGTTATCGTCGATGACTATTCAAGATATACATGGGTAAAGTTTCTGAGATCAAAAGACGAAGCACCAGGCATCATCATCACCTTTCTGAAGCGCATTCAAGTCTTACTTCAAGCTCTAGTTAGGATTGTAAGAACTGACAATGGCACGGAATTCACTAATCAGGAGTTAAGAACATATTTTGAAGAAACTGGAATCACTCACCAGACATCAGCTGTTAGAACTCCACAGCAGAACGGGGTAGTTGAAAGAAGAAATAGAACTCTTGTGGAAGCTGCTCGCACAATGCTGATTTATTCCAGTGCACCGTTATTCTTATGGGCTGATGTTGTTGCCACTGCTTGTTTCACTCAGAACCGATCCCTAATCCATCCAAGATTCAATAAAACCTCATATGAACTAGTGAACAATAGAAAACCCGATATCTCTTACCTTCATGTATTTGGCGCTTTGTGCTATCCGACGAACGACATAGAGGATCTGGGGAAGCTGAAAGCTAAGGGTGATATTGGGATCTTCATTGGTTATTCAGACAACTCGAGGGCATTCAGGGTGTATAATCGAAGAACTAAAAGGATTATGGAGATGATAAATGTGAAGTTTGACGAGATTTCACAGATGGCTTCTGAGAGACTCGCTCTAGAACCCGCGCTTAACCCGATGGCTTCTAATCATATCGGATTAGGACCCGCACCAAACAGTCAAACTTTTGGACATATTAGTTCAGGACTCGTACCCCATGGAGCTCAGTCAACTAACACCGAAACACCAACAAATCAAGAACTGGAAAATTTATTTGAGTTTATGTATGATGAATACTATGGTGGAGCTTAGACAAATGCATCACAACAACGTTCCGCTGCACCCGCTCAACAACAACAACCACCACCACCACCGCAAGATGCATCAACAACAATCGAAGCTGACTGATGCGTGGTTTTGTAACCTTACAACAGGTTTTACCTCTCGAGGGATCTCAAGAGGCTTACAACCCCACCAGGCAGTGTACCTGACCGATGTAGTATAGTGTAGTGGTAAGTACGGGGGATTGATCGTTCTCCACAGGGAATAGTGTTCGTTAGGTATGAAAGGCTACTCTAATTAGGTCTAAGGGTTGAGGAAGATTCTTTTTATGTTTTTATAATTTTTTATGAAAGCAAGTAAAATCTCGGGTTTGAAAGAGTGGGCGGAATTAGTTGCTAGTCAACTAACCCAAAATTACTACGGATGCAAATAAAATAAAATAACTGAAAATAAAATGTGGTGAGAAACTTATGTGTAGAGAAATGTGTTTACTTAGATTTCCTTACTCCCTAACTATCTTTTACCGGTTAATTAGTGTGTATTAGTCGCGTGGATGACGGGTGTATTCCTTAATACCATTCGTGGGGTGGCGTACTTACTTCCCCAACTCTACAAGCTCCTACTTCACTCCTATGTCGAGCCGGCTAGGAAGCTCCTAACATGGGATCACTAGAATTCGCTTGTGCATTAAATACAACCATAAAAACCTTTAGTACGGATTTGGTTCATGTTTCTTAAGACGTTCAAGCAAGTTACCGAATAGGAAGTTAGCCAGTTTTCTTAAGCCTAACATAGATAAACAATCATCCAATACAACTAATAACACACTAACAACCAATAATCAATAGCTAGGTTTCATTAGATCTAAGCAAACACAAGATAAATTTAGCCTAACATGTTAATCAAAAGACAAGAATAAGATAAAATCAAACAACACATAGACATATTGAATGATTAATTGATAACTTATCTTCAATGTAACATGGAAGATCTCAAGGCAAAAAGCCTTGAAAAAGAAGCTAAAATCGTCTTAGGGTTTTCTCCCAAAATTCCACACACTAAGCTCTCCCTTAATGACAAAAAATTAGAAAACTATATATAGATTTTTGGATCTGACGGCGTCACCTTATGGAGTGTGACGCCGTCACCTCGCCGCTTCTAGGGTTCCCGGATGACCTTCTTGACGCCGTCCCTCTTTAGCTCTTAAAAAATCCATTCTGGCTTATCAAGGCTTGACGCCGTCGAACCTTGAACGTGACGCCGTCCCCTTTTGATTTAAGCCGTGACGCCCTTGATCAGGTTAAAGCGTGATGCCGTCAGAATTCACATGCTATTTTCACTGGCTCATCATGAGTAAATTTCACGTCCACTTTTTCTTGCCAAGGCATGACGCCGTCTGGGGTAAAATGTGACGCCGTCAAAGGTAACTTTCAGCCGATTTTTGAGACTTTGTCGTTTTCTTCACTTTTATGCTCCAAAAACGTCCAAAATGCCTCATTTTCCAGATTTCTCCTCAAAAGTACCTAAAATGACAAAAGGAACGATTTAGGGCAATATTTGATCAAATAAATACGATTTAGGGCTTAAATGACCCCTTAAAAGCGGTACACTTTTCGCTTCATCAAATACCCTTACACTTGAGATTTGCTTGTCCTCAAGCAAATGCGCTTTTATTCTAATCAAAATACAAGTTAGGGGTCATTTAATGCAAACATAAAAGTAATTACAACAAATATTCGTTCCACTTCAATCATAATAAGCACGGAGATTACATACTAGCACCTCACAAGTAGTGTTTAGATACTCACATCTCTCAAGTGTCATCAAAATAAATCTCATAAATGAAAACGGATAATATCTCTCACTACCTGTCATAGCAAATAGATTACCATAGGCTTGGGAAAGGATCGAAAACCTCCTCCACTAGGCGTAAGCACCTAAGATAAACTATCAAAGAGGGCTTTTAAATGGGTTATAACGTTAGGTGTAGGGAAAAGGAAAACACGGTTTTGTTGGATACGGGATATTTTACTGGTGGCGAGTTAAAAATCTTGATCAATTACATGTACTATACAATGTTGCTAAGCCAAGACTAGACTCGATCTTAAGCTAGAAACGAAATAACAAAATAACAAAAAACATAAAACAAACATAAAAATGAAACGGGATGGTAGTCCGTATGTTTTTTCTATTTTTTTTTTTTTTTTTTTTTTTTTTTTTTTTTTTTTTTTTTTTTTTGCATACACTCTTGCCCTACCATCCAAAATAATACATTATAGGGGCATTGCATCCCCCTTACACTTGAACTTTTACATAACTTTACAAATACTAATCTAATGACTCGAATTAAGATAATTGAAAAACTTGGAGTACTTTTAAAACATTTAGCACATATGGGGGTAATAAATGATGTTCTTCCCCATTACTCCATTACACTAGTACTTTACCCATGAGTCCCAATCGTCCCAAAACAATATGTACAAGGATATGACTCGACTTAGCAACCATGTAATCAATTAGATAATTAACTTAGGTTTAAACAAATGTTGTAACAATAATGCACTAAAGATGAGTGCATACAAGGTAGGCTAAGGCGATTTGGGTGTACATTTTAGTGGGGTGTAACAAATTCTTCCTTTAAGTAAAATGCTTAAAGGTCGAAACGAAAAGATAGGCTCTGAGGGGTGTACTAGGGGTATCGTGTACTAAAAATGAGTACAACGCAAAGGGTGTGGGAGAATTACTTGACCAATGTAGCCAATGTAATTATAACAAAAACACAGGTGTAAAACAACGGGTTAATCCTAATGCCTCTTATCATGTAGTAAATCTAACTACACGAATGTAGTCTCACTTGTGGCCTCGGAATGGTCCTAACGCAAGTTCTAGAATCTAAGTGCTACCGGTACACACATCATAGCATAAATGCTTTTCCTACCAATTCTAGGGGCGAACCTCACATATTTGGGGGTGGAAAATTTTTTAGTGGTACGGTTTTGTGCTACTCATATAACTTCCTATCCGTGAGACGCTCATTAAGATCAAAGTTTCACTCCTATATGTTGTAAAAAATTTTAAATTTGGCACTAAAATTGCCCTAACAAGTATTTATCTCAGTTTTATTACACATCTACTATTAAACAAACAAAAATCAAGCGTAATAGTATTCTCTAATCGTACTTTTACCCTCCCCTTACACTTAATATGAACATTGTCCCCAATGTTCAAATAACAAGATGTAAAAGCAAAAAGTAAAAGAATGAAATCAAATACTCCCCTGATTCGTTCGGTGGATAATGAAGTTACACGGTTAGATCTTCCTCCAAGGTAATGTTGAAGCTCCATGACTAATGCATCGCCACAAGCTTGATTCCATAAACATCTCCTTGTCCAAAATAACCTGTTAAACCTGAGAAAACAAACACGAAAACCTGCATAACATCGGCGGGAAAAAAAAATCTATATATAAGGATATAATGCTTGTGGAATGATAATTTTGCAGATTCCTGGAGATTATAAGTTGGAGATTTTAATAAAAACTTTTTAAAAACAAAACTTTCAAAAATTTCTGAAAATTAAATCTGACGCCGTCAGGTTATAAACCCTGACGCCGTCAGAAATGACCTGACAAAAATTTTCATTTTAAGTTTCCGGAAAATTTCTGGAAAAACCTTTACCTTACTTCCTGGAAATCCTGCAAAACATCATTATGACTCGATACAAGCATTTGACTCAAACAAATACGAATATATATGTTAATTTATTATTATTACGATTCATGTTAATTTGTGTTCTAATAAACCGATTTAGATTTCCCTTACACTTAACTTTTTTTTGCAAAATACCTTTATATGTAGTTAAGACGAAGTTAAAAACAAAATAAAGCATTTTCACAAACTAGTTTTGAACATGAATCAATACTAATAAAAATTAAACACACATATGGAAACAAATAAAAACAAACAAATAAATAAATAAACACACAAAGCAAATAAAGCTTGGGTTGCCTCCCAAAAGCGCTTTTCTTTATTAACGAGTCTTGTAGCTAGACTCAAAGTCTCTCTACCTAGTATCGCTTATGCTCACGTATCCGAGTGTGAGCCATCTAATTGTTGCCTCATCTTTCTTGTATTCATCATTTAGCTCCAAACATCCATGATAATATCTCTTATTTTTCTCATGTGGATATTTGAGCCCCTTCCCCTTATCATTCTCACTTAACAAGTCGATAGGCATAATTCTATTGCAAGATTCAATGGGGTAGTTCTTAAACCTAGGATGTGCTCGGGGCATTTGGTAAGTAAAATCTTCATCCCCATCCGAGAATGTAATTAACCCGTCCACAAGTTTTTCGTCAAGGTTGGTCAACCTTTTGAAGGGTTCTCCAAAAATGACTTGAGTTAATTTGTCATCAATAAATTCTCCTAAGTTCTCCATAACCATAAAATCCACCAAATACACAAAACTTCCAACGAATACGTGCAGTGGCTCAATCCTAGCAACAATGTTATCCCCTTGATATTCTAGCTCATCTACCATGATTTTATTATAATTAGCGCGAGAGATAATGTTCATAGGTAAAGATGAGTTAAGGTAAGCATAAAAATCATGATAACCAATCTTACACGGAAATTGCATGTTAAAGAGGCTATCCTTTTCGATCTTAGTCCTAGGGTCAACATACTTAAAGGGATCAATTTCCTCTTTTCCCCATCCCTCGTTAACTACTTCTCCATTACCGGCATCCTCATCGGAGTCTGAGTAGTAAAACGGACTAACATATTCATTCTCATGGTCAGACTCCTCCATCTCAGAATTGTTACCAAAGTGATGGTCGGGCGAAAGGTTGTTGTTTTCTATGATGGGGGCGGGAACGGGTAGTTGAAAGTTTGCACGGCGAAAAACACGAATAACAGGGATCAAATGACCAATGTTACTCATGAGGTAAGTGGAAGGTATCACAAACAAAAGTACAAAGAAACAAGATAGACTAAAGAAAACCTAGAAAAATAAAATAAAAATCTCACTAGAAAGGAATCTAGTGAGTAGACCTAATAGAAATAAAAATTCAACCTAAACAATAACTATTCCCCGGCAGCGGCGCCAAAAACTTGATGCGTGGTTTTGTAACCTTACAACAGGTTTTACCTCTCGAGGGATCTCAAGAGGCTTACAACCCCACCAGGCAGTGTACCTGACCGATGTAGTATAGTGTAGTGGTAAGTACGGGGGATTGATCGTTCTCCACAGGGAATAGTGTTCGTTAGGTATGAAAGGCTACTCTAATTAGGTCTAAGGGTTGAGGAAGATTCTTTTTATGTTTTTATAATTTTTTATGAAAGCAAGTAAAATCTCGGGTTTGAAAGAGTGGGCGGAATTAGTTGCTAGTCAACTAACCCAAAATTACTACGGATGCAAATAAAATAAAATAACTGAAAATAAAATGTGGTGAGAAACTTATGTGTAGAGAAATGTGTTTACTTAGATTTCCTTACTCCCTAACTATCTTTTACCGGTTAATTAGTGTGTATTAGTCGCGTGGATGACGGGTGTATTCCTTAATACCATTCGTGGGGTGGCGTACTTACTTCCCCAACTCTACAAGCTCCTACTTCACTCCTATGTCGAGCCGGCTAGGAAGCTCCTAACATGGGATCACTAGAATTCGCTTGTGCATTAAATACAACCATAAAAACCTTTAGTACGCATTTGGTTCATGTTTCTTAAGACGTTCAAGCAAGTTACCGAATAGGAAGTTAGCCAGTTTTCTTAAGCCTAACTGATGCGTGGTTTTGTAACCTTACAACAGGTTTTACCTCTCGAGGGATCTCACGAGGCTTACAACCCCACCAGGCAGTGTACCTGACCGATGTAGTATAGTGTAGTGGTAAGTACGGGGGATTGATCGTTCTCCACAGGGAATAGTGTTCGTTAGGTGTGAAAGGCTACTCTAATTAGGTCTAAGGGTTGAGGAAGATTCTTTTTATGTTTTTATAGTTTTTATGAAAGCAAGTAAAATCTCGGGTTTGAAGGAGTGGGCGGAATTAGTTGCTAGTCAACTAACCCAATTTACTACAAATGCAAATAAAATAAATAACTGAAAATAAAATGTGGTGAGAAACTTATGTGTAGAGAAATGTGTTTACTTAGATTTCCTTACTCCCTAACTATCTTTTACCGGTTAATTAGTGTGTATTAGTCGCGTGGATGACGGGTGTATTCCTTAATACCATTCGTGGGGTGGCGTACTTACTTCCCCAAACTCTACAAGCTCCTACTTCACTCCTATGTCGAGCCGGCTAGGAAGCTCCTAACATGGGATCACTAGAATTCGCTTGTGCATTAAATACAACCATAAAAACCTTTAGTACGCGTTTGGTTCATGTTTCTTAAGACGTTCAAGCAAGTTACCGAATAGGAAGTTAGCCAGTTTTCTTAAGCCTAACATAGATAAACAATCATCCAATACAACTAACAACACACTAACAACCAATAATCAATAGCTAGGTTTCATTAGATCTAAGCAAACACAAGATAAAATTAGCCTAACATGTTAAACAAAAGACAAGCATAAGATAGAATCAAACAACACATAGACATATTGAATGATTAATTGATAACTTATCTTTCAATGAAACATGGAAGATCTCAAGGCAAAAAGCCCTGAAAAAGTAGCTAAAATCGTCTTAGGGTTTTATCCCAAAATTCCACACACTAAGCTCTCCCTTAATGACAAAAAATTAGAAAACTATATATAGATTTTTGGATCTGACGGCGTCACCTTATGCATTGTGACGCCGTCACCTCGCCGCTTTTAGGGTTCCCGGGTGACCTTCTTGACGCCGTCCCTCTTTAGCTCCTCAAAAATCCATTCTGGCCTATCAAGGCTTGACGCCCTCACCTCTTGAACGTGACGCCGTCCCCTTATGAATTAAGCCGTGACGCCCTTGATTTAGTTAAAGCGTGACGCCGTCAGAATTCTCATGCTAACTCACTGGCCCGTCATGAGTAAATTTCACATCCCACTTTTCTTGCCAAGGCATGACGCCGTCCAGAGTTAAGTCTGACGCCGTCAAGAGTAACTTTTAGCCGATTCTTGAGACTTTGTCGTATTCTTCACTTTAATGCTCCAAAAACGTCCAAAATGCCTCCTTTTCCAGATTTCTCCTCAAAAGTACCTAAAATGACAAAAGGAACGATTTAGGGCGATATTTGATCAAATAAATACGATTTCGGGCTTAAATGACCCCTTAAAAGCGGTACACTTTTCGCTTCATCACTAACATAGATAAACAATCATCCAATACAACTAATAACACACTAACAACCAATAATCAATAGCTAGGTTTCATTAGATCTAAGCAAACACAAGATAAATTTAGCCTAACATGTTAATCAAAAGACAAGAATAAGATAAAATCAAACAACACATAGACATATTGAATGATTAATTGATAACTTATCTTCAATGTAACATGGAAGATCTCAAGGCAAAAAGCCTTGAAAAAGAAGCTAAAATCGTCTTAGGGTTTTCTCCCAAAATTCCACACACTAAGCTCTCCCTTAATGATAAAAAATTAGAAAACTATATATAGATTTTTGGATCTGACGGCGTCACCTTATGGAGTGTGACGCCGTCACCTCGCCGCTTCTAGGGTTCCGCGGATGACCTTCTTGACGCCGTCCCTCTTTAGCTCTTAAAAAATCCATTCTGGCTTATCAAGGCTTGACGCCGTCGAACCTTGAACGTGACGCCGTCCCCTTTTGATTTAAGCCGTGACGCCCTTGATCAGGTTAAAGCGTGACGCCGTCAGAATTCACATGCTATTTTCACTGGCTCATCATGAGTAAATTTCACGTCCACTTTTTCTTGCCAAGGCATGACGCCGTCTGGGGTAAAATGTGACGCCGTCAAAGGTAACTTTCAGCCGATTTTTGAGACTTTGTCGTTTTCTTCACTTTTATGCTCCAAAAACGTCCAAAATGCCTCCTTTTCCAGATTTCTCCTCAAAAGTACCTAAAATGACAAAAGGAACGATTTAGGGCAATATTTGATCAAATAAATATGATTTAGGGCTTAAATGACCCCTTAAAAGCGGTACACTTTTCGCTTCATCACTGACGCACCAACTCCCTCAACATCATCAACATTTACTCCAATAACTCCAGTTATTGAAATTGTGTTACCAAGAGTTGATGAGCAAACCCAAACCATACCAATTCAAGAAAAACAACAACAAAATGATGCTGTGTTAAAAGAAGAACCATTTGAAAACCCATTTGCAACAGAATCTGCTGAATCTTCTTTTAGGTTACAAGAACCGTCCAACACGCATTCGTCAAATCCAAGGTACCCTTCTACGTTACAGTGGACTAAAGACCATCCAATAGAACACGTTATTGGTGAACCTTCAAGGCCAATTCAGACGAGAAGACAACTCGCCACTGATTCCGATATGCGCATCTTCGCCTGCTCAGTTAGTCTAAAAGAGCCAAAGAACATTCGGGAGGTGATGGTAGACAATGCTTGGATTGAAGCGATGCAGGAAGAACTTCTCCAATATAAACTACATGACACTTGGGATTTAGTGCCGAGACCAATCGACAAACTCGTCATTGATCTTAAGTGGTTATGGAAGAACAAAAATGATGAAGAGATGACTGTCATTCGCAACAAAGCTCGTCTAGTGGCCAAGGGATTCAGACAGGAAGAAGGGATAGATTTTGATGAGTCATTCCCGCCAGTAGCTAGACTTGAGGCAGTCAGGATTTTATTAGCATACGCGGCTCACAAGAACAGCACAGTCTATCAGATGGACATCAAGACAACATTCTTGAACGGAACTCTGAAAGAAGAAGTGTACGTGAGTCAGCCAGACGGATTCGTTGACAAAGATCATCCAGACTACGTCTACAAGCTAAAGAAAGCTATCTATGGTTTGAAACAAGCCCCAAGGGCGTGGAACGACGAATTATCATCTTTCCTACTTCTTAATCATTTCACCAAAGGAATAATTGACCCAACCCTGTTTACTAAGAAATTCAAAGATGACATTTTGATTGTTCAGATTTACGTGGACGACATAATCTTTGGGTCCACTAATCCGAAACATTCAAAACATTTTGAAAATCTCATGAAAAGTAAATTTGAAATGTCTATGATGGGCGAATTAAAATTCTTCCTTGGACTTCAAATCCATCAATCCCATCGTGGTATTTTCATTAATCAAGCTAAATATACAATTGAGATTTTAAAGAAACATGGAATGGAAAATTGTGACTCTGTTGGTACTCCAATGGTCACTTCACCCAAAATAAGTGCTGATTTATATGGGAAACCCATGGATCCGAAGAAATATCGGAGCATGATTGGGTCTCTCATGTACTTAACTGCTAGTCGACCCGATATACATTTTGTTGTCTGTTTATTAGCACGGTTTCAGGCAAGGCCTACCGAACTTCACCTCCAAGAGGTTAAATGGGTCTTTCGGTACCTACGAAGAACCATTAACATGGGACTTTGGTATCCTAAGGATTCGGAGTTTCAACTAACAGCCTTTTCAGATGCTGATCATGCTGGTTGTCAAGTCACCGCAAAAAGTACATCCGGGGGAGCACAATTTTTGGGAGAAAAGCTAGTAGGCTAGTCATCAAGGAAACAAGACTGTACGGCATTATCAACCGCAGAAGCTGAGTATGTGTCTCTATCTGCGTGTTGTGCCCAAGTTCTATGGATGAGGACACAACTCACAGATTATAGCTTTACTTTCGACAGCATTCCTATATATTGTGACTCGAAAAGTGCCATAGCCATCTCGTACAATCCAGTCCAACACTCCAAGATCAAGCATATTAGAGTCCGCTATCACTTCATAAAGGAACACGTAGAAGAAGGAACTGTGGAACTATTTTTCGTGAAGACCGAATACCAACTCGCCGATCTGTTCACTAAAGCTCTTCCAAAAGAGAGATTCGACAATTTAGTTCGACGAATTGGCATGCGAAGCCTAACTCCCGAAGAGTTAGAAGGTCTTCTCGAAACTTCTTGAAATTACTTCGCTGTACAAAGATAGATATAGATATAGATAGTAAAAAAAAAGTTAGTCATTAAAAAATAAAAAAATAAAAAATAAACAATGATGTATATTCTTTTTCCGATATGTTTCTCGTATAATCAATATTCTGTACGTGTCTAGAAATGTCATTCAACAATGATACGGATGTGTACATATGCTTGAGCGAGAACATATCTTCTCTCAATTTCTTCACAATGGCTTCGGAACAATTCAGTTTCGGACCCGAGCTTCAATGATGGCTTTCGTATATATCAGTACGAAACCCGCACTTAAAGGAAGACTTCTGATTATTACTGTTGAGGACTCGTAATCAACGACAAAATATTCCAACTTCATGCAAATCCGTCTATCTTTTCACAAAGAATCTCATTTAATCAGCAGAAACCAAAAATATCACTACATGCTATTTTTGAGGGGGAGATTAGGTCAAGGGGGAGAAGACGTGATTAAATGTGATTGATTGGTTCCGAACAGTCAACTAATATTGACCAAGGATTTGGTCAACAAAGTCAAACTATCAAGGACACAATGCAATAATCCAAGGAGTATAGTTTTATCCCCGGGTCGTTTAAGTCCCAGCGAGATGCGAAATTGTGCTTAGAAACGGATCGTGATCAAGTGTTATTGAACAGAAAAGGGATTATGATTTTGATTACACTAATGAGATAAGAAAATAGCTTTAACCAAGCTATATAAACAAGAACTGGAAACCAAATTACTTAAAAACGTTTAAAACCTAAAAGCGTACGTTTAAATTTAAATAAACGTAAACGTACCAAATAAAAAGTGAGTTTTAAGAAATAAAAAGCCTACGGATATGAAATTTATATTTTTACAATCCTAATAATAAAAGAAAATTATTGGAAAAAGAAAATTATTTATTTAACTTATTAATTAATTATTATTAATTAAAAACTATTTAATAATTATTTAAACTAATTAAAATTCTAATAAATACTAAAAGATCAAACAAAAATCTGAAAATTTTTATATAAATACTCTAAGGTAATAAAAAGATAAGAAAATTATAAAAATGAAAATTACTTAATTAAAATTTAAAAAGATAAATTCTATTAAATAGAAGCTATCACTATATTTCTATTTCGTTTGTTTTTAAGTCCTAAAAATATTTTTATATTTTTCCTAGATTAAAAATGACAAAAGAAAATTATGAAAATTGGAATTATATTTTTTTGATTATTTTTCTATTTTTTATGATTTAAATACTATTAGAAACTAATTAAAATGATTAAAAATATTAAAACTGATCAGAAAATTATGAAAAATTACAGATAATGCTAAAATATTATAAGGAAGCTGGGAAAAATAAAATGAAAAGCTGACAAGGCCCAATAAGCAGATTTGGGCTAATAAGCAATAAGCTAATAAGCCCAAAATAAGCTAAATGGAATCCAAAAATTCCCAAAAGTTCAGGGATGGATTAAACAACAATATTAAACACAGAACAACTAGAATATGCAAATAAGCACAAGATTTGAGCAAACTACACACTTGACTGCTATGAAAATCAAAACAGAAAATTCAGCTGAACAGGCAAACTTGAGGGCTAGATTAAGCACTCAATAAGCTGTCTAAAAGTCAACCTAAGGGGGGCAAAAGTAAGGTGGAACTACTGGGTGTCTAAAAATCACAAAAGCCCCATCAATAGCATCCCAATTGGGGTCTGATTGAGGGCAAGATCAGCAGACAAAAACCATGAGTCTGCTGATGCAGTTGACTTTTGCAGACAAATCAAAGGTTTTGACTTTTGTGAACTTTGAGCCTTCCTAATTGATTGATTATGATATATTAAGGTGTTTTAAGACTTAATTAAGCTATATTAGCTACTTATGAAACCCTATGCATGATTATCTAACCTAATGGTTTAACAGTTAATGAAATGTGAGGTTTTAAAACTAAATTTGACTATTATCCTTTAGACCACTGGTTTTTTATTACTAATATGAGTTCTATGGACCTAATGTATTCTACTTATGGCAAGTAAACAACAAAACAACAACAAAAACACAGGATAAAGCCCTGTTCCAAACACTCCTATAAAAGGCTGTTTTTATGTTTAACACTAGGAGTGATTAAAATAACTACTGATTCTGACTTATTAGTGAATAACTAACCTAAATAAGATGAGATAAGTAGATTTCTAATAAAACTGAGCACTAAATAAGCTAATGCTTAATTCTACTTATTTAACTGTTTTAAACTACTTATTAAAAATGAGTTCTAAGTTTATAATACTTATTAAACTAAGCTAATATTACTTCAAGATACTCAGATAAGCTAAGAAAATACCAATAAGCACACTAATAAGCTAATGAATCAGTGACTTACAAAAACTTGAGATTATGCTTACAATTGATCCACAGCTGAGAACTAATGACCAAGGACCATAAATTCAACCTATAGGACCTCCACAGGTCCACTAACCCAAGGGCAATCCAAATTCTCCCTTGCTCCAGCTTTTCTTCATCATTCCTTGAACTTTGACTTTAGTTGACTGTTTTTGTAATTTTGATTTTCTTATTACTTAACTTGTTTTACTGATTACTAATAGCTTTAATAAGCTATATGGGAGCTTATGTTTACTTATGAGTCAATATAAACAAACAACAACAACAATGCAGCTTAATTAGATTTTTGAGATAAAAGTAGAAATGGCATAAACTGAGATAACAACTGAAACTTGAAATTAATTATTAGAAAAGGTTTATATTACACTGGAACAAACTAAATTCAACACTTGAAAGATTAAAATTACACAGAGAATTTAAATTTAACTAGGTCGACACTAAATAACTAAAATTACTCTAGATAACCTAATACACACTCTCTCCTCTGCTCTTTATAGTCCCTTATCACCTTGTCGACATTTCTGAGTACTTCCCACCATATCTGAGCCATTGATTTCCAAGAATTCATCACAATCGACCACTTGGCATTTTTGGCGGGAAAATTGGACTTTGGCTATTTCTTCTGAATTAGTTAGTGGAGAGTGGGAAGAAAGCAATTAATGCTTTTGGATGTGTTAGGTGACTTGTAGGAGGAGGGGGATGAGGTGTTTAAGCCAGCTGGGGGGATGACTGGTTATGGCGGGGTGAGTGGGAAAGAGACGGGTCAAAGGTTTGTTTGACTGAGTTTGGTTAACTCAGATGGGGGTTGGGCTTATTTGTGTTTGGGCTTGGGTAATTGGGTAGGCTGGGTTTAGTGAATATTGGGTTTGGATTTTTAGGGATAGTTTAGATCCGGATTTGGTTTAAACATAGGGACCAAATTTGTCATTTCTGAAATTCCAAGGACCATCCTGTAATTATTCCAAAGTTATCACAAGGGTAAATATTGCCAAGTTTAAATAGTACAAGGGTTTTTTAATTATTAATTTTCCATTTTAAATAACCCAGGGACCATTTTTGACATTTTCAAAAGTTCAGGGACCTTTTTGTAATTTTTGCTCAAACAATCATTCAAGGACCAAATTTGACAATTAAGATTATTTTAGGGACCTTGAATGATAAATTCCACTTTTTTAGATTCTAGGGACTAGATTTGCCAAATTCTGAAAGTTCAGGGACTAAAATGCAAATTATGCCATTTATTGTTTGTTTTTCCCTGAAACTTATAAAAACACAGTCAGATGATATTTTAATAGATTTTTAGATTTTTTAAAGTATTTTTGACTGTTTCTGTAGCTCAAATGTGAAAGAAATGATGAGTATTTACACACTCATCAATCCCCCACACTAAACTATTGCTAGTCCCTAGCAATCTTTTATGAAGTTTTTAATGGATTTGAAAGACTCTTTACCAAAAGCCATCACCTCTGGAGTAGCCAAATGTTTCAGTTCAAGTAAGAACTATGGTACACTGATAACCATGTGATTTTGAGCAAACCACCAGCTGTCAACGGATTTGGGGAGTCTTTACCAGAAGCCGTTTGCTTCTGGACTAGCCATTGTTTTAGTATGTGATACTTTGGCACAATGATAGCCAAATGATTTTGAGCAAACCATCAGCTTTCAACGGGTTTGATTTGTCTTTACCAGAAGCCGTTTGCTTCTGGACTAGCCAGCTCTTAGATAAATTACAACTATTATCTTTGGTGAGCTGATTACCAATTATGGTATTCCAAAGCCTTTACCACAAGCCATAATCTTGCGGGCTAGCCAACTCTTCACTAATTAAAGATATGGTGAGTCGAGAACCATACAATTTTTGGCAATTGCAAGCCATAAACGGATTTGATACATCTTTACCCAGAGCCGTTTGCTCCGGGATTAGCCAATCCTTATGTGGGTTAGACATGGCGGACTGATAACCATTTTCTGAGTTCTAAGTGAGAAAAAATTTTTAAAATTTTGGCTAAAATGGGGGTGCTAGATGATACATTTGATAAAATTCGCTAGAATTTCCCCCCCCCCCCACACTTAGAACTGAATATTGCCCTCAATATTCAAAGAACTGGCTGTTAAACCAACACTTAGAACGTAAAAGGGAAATACTGAATAGCCATTATTTTTATATACATATTTATTTTATTTTTATTTAATTTGCATTTAAGCCGTTACGGCATGCAAATTCCTCTATTTTTTTTTTTTTTTTTTTTTTTTTTTTTTTTTTTTTTTTTTTGAGATAACTGAAAGTACTTACATATATACAACCTGTGGGGCATTCCTCCAAACTTGGGTGGTAGAAAATAGAAAGAAGTCAGAAATATGGGTGAAAACCCATATGGTGCGGGCTAATGTTTTTTTATCACCGAGTCACTAGCCTGACTCGACCCCGAATTAAGATGATTCCCCCCCAAACAGTCAGGTTTATCACGCTAGCTAACCGCTTGTGAACGGCCAACTGTAATAAAGTGCTCCTGAACAGCCCGGGAGAAAAAGCAATTTAAAAGTCTACGGGGAAGTAAGTGGAAGGGACCATCTCCCCCACACTAGGTAGTAGAAAATAGAAAGAAAACAGAGACACGGGTGAGAACCCATGTTTTGCTAATGTTTTTGATCACCGAGTCACTAGCTTGACTCGATCCCCGCATTCATTGGTTCATGGGGAAAGTTTGAAGATCCGGGGCAACCATGAATGGTATGTCCTCTCCAAAGTAGTGTTTTAATCGATGACCATTCACTTTGAAATTTGGTCCGTCATTTTGAGATAACTCAATGGTACCATATGGATAAACTTTTGTAACAGTGAATGGACCAGACCAACGGGATTTGAGTTTTCCCGAGAAAATCTTCAATCTGGAATTGAAAAGAAGGACTCGATCACCAACGTTGAAAACGCGGTTCTTGATTTTAGAGTCATGAATCTTCTTTGTCTTTTCTTTATAAATCAAAGAGTTTTCGTAAGATTGATCACGCAGTTCATTTAATTCATTCATTTGAACTTTTCGGTGATCACCCGCAGTTTGAAGATCAAAGTTTGCATGTTTCAAGGCCCAGTAGGCTTTGTGCTCTAATTCGATCGGTAGATGACATGCCTTTCCGTACACAAGCTTGTAAGGTGTACACCCGATGGGTGTTTTGTAAGCTGTACGAAAGGCCCATAGTGCATCATCCAATTTATCCGACCAGGATGCACGATTTTCTCCTACCGTCCTTTCCAAGATTCTTTTAATACCCCGATTTGAAACTTCAACTTGCCCACTTGTTTGTGGGTGATACGCAGTAGAAAGTCGGTGAGTTACACCATACTTTTGCATGACTTTATCAAATTTGTCATTGCAGAAATGCGTACCACGATCACTGATTATAGCACGTGGGGTTCCAAAACGGGCAAAAAGAGCTTTAAGAAATTTTACAACAACTCGGGCATCATTGGTGGGTAAAGCTTTTGCTTCAACCCATTTTGACAAATAGTCAACAGCCACGAGAATGTATTTGTTTCCTCTGGATGATGGAAATGGCCCCATAAAGTCGATGCCCCAGACATCAAAGATTTCACAGACTTGAATTGCATTTTGTGGCATTTCATTCCGTTGTGAAATATTTCCGTGACGCTGACAAGCTTCACAAGTTTTTATGAGTTCTTGGGCATCCTTATAGATTGTGGGCCAATAAAAGCCGGAATCAAACACCTTTTTGGCGGTGTAGCTTGGACTATGATGGCCCCCCGTGGGTCCAGCATGGCAAGCTTTGAGAATGTCAATAGCTTCCTGTCCATAAACACACCGTCGGATGACTTGATCCGCACAGATTTTGAATAAGTAGGGGTCGTCCCAGAAATAATGTTTAACATCCTTGAAGAATTTATTCTTCTGTTGGGTCGACATCCCTTTCACTACGAAGTTACCCGCATGGTAATTTGCGAAGTCGGCAAACCATGGGGTAGTAGAATCTCCTCGAAAAGTAACCGCATTGAGTGTCTCGAGAGGAAATGTTTCATTTATTTCCTTTTTCTCGAAAACATCTTGGTGTGGGTTCTCTAATCGGGACAGATGATCAGCAGCTAGGTTCTCAGCTCCTTTTTTATCACGTATAATGATATCAAATTCTTGCAGAAGGAGAACCCAACGGAGCAGTCTCGGCTTTGCATCTTGTTTTGCAAAGAGATATTTGAGAGCCGAGTGATCCGTATACACTACACATTTTGTCAAGATCAAATATGGCCGAAACTTCTCAAAGGCATACACCACAACCAACAATTCTTTTTCTGTAGTGGTGTAATGAGTTTGAGCTTCAGTCATTGTTTTGCTTGCGTAGTGGATAGGCTGAAAATGTTTGGCTTTTCGTTGCCCCAGGACTGCACCGATTGCAAAATCACTTGCATCGCACATGAGCTCAAAGGGAAAATCCCAGTCGGGGGCAACTAGAATGGGTGCCTCAGTAAGCTTTTTCTTTAATATGTCAAAAGCTTTGATGCACTCTGGTGAGAAGATAAAAGGAGCATCCTTTTCAAGAAGATGAGTCATAGGCCGGGCAATTTTAGAAAAATCTTGTATGAATCTACGATAGAAACCGGCATGACCCAGAAAACTCCTAATACCTTTGACGGTAGTGGGATGAGGTAATTTACCAATGACATCAACTTTAGCTCTGTCAACCTCAATCCCGTTCTTTGATATCTTATGGCCGAGGACAATGCCCTCTCTGACCATAAAATGACTCTTCTCCCAATTTAGACAGAGATTGGTGTCTTTACACCTTTTCAACATGTTTTCTAAATTGGAGAGACATGCTTGGAACGAATTCCCAATGACCGAAAAGTCATCCATAAAGACCTCCATTGTTTTACCGATCATGTCGGTAAATATAGCCATCATACACCTCTGGAATGTGCCTGGAGCATTACATAAGCCGAAAGGCATACGTTTATAAGCAAAGGTTCCATAAGGGCATGTAAAGGTAGTCTTCTCTTGATCTTGTGGATCAATGGGAATTTGAAAGTATCCCGAGAAACCATCAAGGAAACAATAGTACTCGTTTCCTGCTAATCTCTCAAGCATCTGATCCATAAAAGGCAGAGGAAAATGGTCTTTGCGGGTGGCATCATTTAACTTACGATAGTCAATGCAAACACGCCACCCCGTAACCAATCGAGTTGGAATCAACTCATTTTCATCATTCGTGACAACAGTCATGCCACCCTTTTTTGGAACACAGTGAATGGGACTAACCCAAGGACTATCAGAGATGGGATAAATCAATCCTGCATCAAGAAGTTTGAGAACTTCTTGTTTGATAACATCGTGGATTTTGGGATTTACCCTTCGCTGGTGTTGGACTGCTGGTTTGAAGTCATCCTCCATTAATATTTTGTGAGTACAAAATTCAGGGTCAATACCCTTTATGTCGGAGAGTTTCCAAGCAATTGCTTGCTTGTGTGACTTCAAGACCTTTATTAGAGCAGTCTTTTCCTCATCACTTAAGTCTTTAGCAATAATGACGGGTAATTTATCATCACCCTCCAAAAATGCGTACTCAAGATGAGGTGGTAAGTCTTTGAGTTCGACCTCAGGAAATTCATCAGTTTTCTCAACTGATCTTATTTCCTCTTTATGAAGTTCCACGGGAGGGAGTGGAGGAGAATTGTCCTGATTTAACAATGTCTCAAGAAGAAGAATATCTCCCTCCAGATCAATCTCAGCGTCATCAATCCCCTCTAGGAATGAATCACACTTGAGAAAATCATCGATCTCTTCTAAATTGAAATCACCTCCCTCAAACGGAGTGAGAGAAGGGGAAGAGTCGGAAATGCCAGGTAAAGAAGATGTGGTGGTATCCCCACTCACAGAATTATGAGAATAACCAAGAAACTCTTGAGAATACTCCTCTGAAAAAATATCAATGACATCGATTCGGTTAACCGATTCAGAATCATAATTTGAGGAGTACCTCGAAGTTTGATCGAGGTTAAAGGTAACAGCTTCATGACCCACACGTAATGTGATTTCATGCTCAAATACATCTATGAGAGCACGGCCCGTTCTTAGGAATCCTCTTCCAAGAATGAGAGGAACCCTAGGATCAGCATCGAAATCAACAACCACAAAGTCAGCTGGAAAATGGAACTTTCCTACTTTCACAAATACATCCTCAGCAATGCCGCGCGGATGAGATGTGGTTCGATCTGCAAGCTCAAGAGTCATGCAGGTAGGAGTGAGTTCAGGAAGAGAAAGTTTCTCCCATACTGAGTAAGGCATCAGGTTGATGCTTGCACCAAGATCGGCCAAGGCATAGCATTCAACCATTCCTGGAAAGACACAAGGTAGAAGAAACCTTCCAGGATCTCCAAGCTTCTCGGGAAGCTTTTTCAAGATAACTGCTGAGCAGTTCTCATTCAATGGAGTCTTTGCCATTTCAAACAGTTTTTCCTTGTTGCTCAACAAGTGTTTGATTGTGGATGCAAACTTGGGCATCAGAATGATAGCATCCGCAAAGCTTATGTCAAAGTGTAATTCTTGGAAAATTTGGAAGAATTTATCCATTTGTTGACTAGCTTTTTCGCGGAGCTTTTGCTCATTTAAACGTGATGGGTAGGGAATAGAAGTTTTGGATTTAGGGTCTTTAACCGGGGTTTCAGAATGTTCAAAGACAACTTGAGGTTTAGTCTTGGGTTTCGGGACAACTGGAGGCTGGACGTTGTTGGTACCTCCGTTATTAGTAGGAAGTACCTGGTCCTTGGTCACCTCAGGCTCACTTCCCACTACCTTGGGGGAAGAAGAAGAAGTGGTAGTGGAAACAGTGGGTCCCTTATATGAAACACCACTTCGGGTTGTGATCGCCTTAGCATCGCCCTTCGGGTTAGCGATCGTGTTGCTCGGAAGTTTTCCTGAGCCCGAAGGTTGATCATTTAAAGATTTTTTAATCTCAGAGATCTGGCTGACCAACAACCTGTTTGTGTCCTCTTGAGCTTTCATGAACTGCCTCAACAACTCATCAGATGATGGATGTTGGGCTGGAATGGCTTGATGTTGATTAGGGAAATTTTGCATTCGGTTATTTTGATTATAACCTTGATGTTGAAAATTCCCTTGATTTGGATTACCATTTCCCTGAAAATGATTTCCCTGGTTGGAATTGTTTCGGTTAAAGTTTCCTTGGTGTTGGAAACCTTGATTTTGTCCAGAATTGAAATTCCCTTGGTTTTGATAACCTTGGTTCATTCGAGGTTGATTTTGGTTCCGGTTTTGCAAATTCTGGTTTTGATTAAACCCGGGTGGTCCTTGGTAGCTACTAGCTCGGTATGGTTCCATTTGAGGACGGTATTGATTACCTCCTTGATTTGAAGTACCGGCTATAGCATTAGCTTCAAAAGGACTACCATCGGTGGCAGTACAGTCGTAGTATGCATGAGGGCCACCACAAGTAACACAGACTTCCACTTTCTTCACTTCAGCATGTGAAGGAGTTTGTGTGAAAGTGACTTTCTTTTGGCTTGAGAGAACCAAAGCTTGAATAGCATCCGTGAGTTTGTCAATCTTAGCATCGGTGCTAGAAGTACTCACGGGAGATGAAGTAGAAGGACCGGCACTAGCCTGAGAATGATATGGCTTTGTTCGTGCATTACGGACCTTAGACTTATTTTCAATAATCGCTAAAGCTTCTTTGACAGTTCTGCTCAAAAAGTTACCTCCAGAGGAGGCATTGAGAGAATCTTGGTCAGATTGGCTCACTCCATTATAGAAAGTGTCGATTTGCATCAACTCGGTAAAACCATGATGAGGACATTTACGAAGCAATTCTTTGTAACGATCCCACGCGTCACTAAACGATTCATCAAATCTTTGTGTAAATTTGATAATTTCATTTTTAAGACTTGTCGTTCTAGACGGTGGAAAAAATTCGTTTACAAACTTTGTAACTAAGTCCTCCCATGTCTCAATTGAACGAGGGGGTTGTTTTTCAAGCCATATCCGGGCTTGTCCCTCGAGAGAAAATGGGAATAGAAGAAGTTTGATTGAGCTAGCAGGGATGTTCTTGTATTTGATGGTAGATGTAATTTTGTTAAACCATCGAATGTGAGCATGAGGATCATCCCTCTCAAAACCGTAGAATTGGCTTGAGGTTACAAGATTCAGTAACCCGGTTTTGAGCTCAAAACTCTCAGCTACGATAGCTGGAACAACAATGGCATCTCCATAACCCTCGATGGGTGCCTGGAGAAGCTCATTCATTGGCAATTCTGCCATGACGACAGGATCAGTACGTTCCTCAGATACGCCTGATGGGGCAGAACGTCTACGACGCCTTCGAGGTATCTTTCCAAGCTCACGGAGAGGGCTTGATGACCTAGAAGAACGAGTGCGCATGCACTAAGACGAGTCTGAGAATCCTTTATAGTGGAGGAAACTCAGAAAAGGGTAAGAAGATTATTTTTGGATTTTATGAAAACAAAATTTTTCTATTAAAAATCAAGATCGAGAAAAACACAAGTGAACTTAAACCAATAATCAACAGGCGTACGGTAGCTCTCTAACTGACAAACGCACAGAGTGGCGGAGAAGCAAAGGTGGGCAGTTACGCTCCTTAAAAACCCGCTTCTTTCAGTCCGACAATTTAATGTCAGACTATCCTAGAACCTCCGTTAGAGTTTGTTTATCAATTAAAGGTGAGCCGATATTCGCAAGTGATACAAAGGCAAGTTTTTATCTTAGGTTTGGGAACTTATTATGGCCGCACCCCCAGTTAGGTAGTGCTCAGTCTTGGTTCTCGATGGTTAATTTTTATTATTTGTTTATTATTTAACACAGAAAATGGAAAATATTTTTGATGTTTTTATTTTTTATATGATATTATATATAGAAAAGAAAAGAAAATATTTTTGTTTTTTATATGGTTTATGGGGAATAGAAATACGATATTTTTGGTGCTTGATCCGTTAAATGAGTTAACTTCACAAGCGTTTTGCTTTATATATGATAAATATACAAGAGAGAAAAGATATTCACAGATTGGGGTTCAAAGACACGATACTGCAAAACGTTTAGAACACGCAGCACACCTCCCCGGCAGCGGCGCCAAAATTTGATTGGTTCCGAACAGTCAACTAATATTGACCAAGGATTTGGTCAACAAAGTCAAACTATCAAGGACACAATGCAATAATCCAAGGAGTATAGTTTTATCCCCGGGTCGTTTAAGTCCCAGCGAGATGCGAAATTGTGCTTAGAAACGGATCGTGATCAAGTGTTATTGAACAGAAAAGGGATTATGATTTTGATTACACTAATGAGATAAGAAAATAGCTTTAACCAAGCTATATAAACAAGAACTGGAAACCAAATTACTTAAAAACGTTTAAAACCTAAAAGCGTACGTTTAAATTTAAATAAACGTAAACGTACCAAATAAAAAGTGAGTTTTAAGAAATAAAAAGCCTACGGATATGAAATTTATATTTTTACAATCCTAATAATAAAAGAAAATTATTGTAAAAAGAAAATTATTTATTTAACTTATTAATTAATTATTATTAATTAAAAACTATTTAATAATTATTTAAACTAATTAAAATTCTAATAAATACTAAAGGATCAAACAAAAATCTGAAAATTTTTATATAAATACTCTAAGGTAATAAAAAGATAAGAAAATTATAAAAATGAAAATTACTTAATTAAAATTTAAAAAGATAAATTCTATTAAATAGAAGCTATCACTATATTTCTATTTCGTTTGTTTTTAAGTCCTAAAAATATTTTTATATTTTTCCTAGATTAAAAATGACAAAAGAAAATTATGAAAATTGGAATTATATTTTTTTGATTATTTTTCTATTTTTTATGATTTAAATACTATTAGAAACTAATTAAAATGATTAAAAATATTAAAACTGATCAGAAAATTATGAAAAATTACAGATAATGCTAAAATATTAAAAGGAAGCTGGGAAAAATAAAATGAAAAGCTGACAAGGCCCAATAAGCAGATTTGGGCTAATAAGCAATAAGCTAATAAGCCCAAAATAAGCTAAATGGAATCCAAAAATTCCCAAAAGTTCAGGGATGGATTAAACAACAATATTAAACACAGAACAACTAGAATATGCAAATAAGCACAAGATTTGAGCAAACTACACACTTGACTGCTATGAAAATCAAAACAGAAAATTCAGCTGAACAGGCAAACTTAAGGGCTAGATTAAGCACTCAATAAGCTGTCTAAAAGTCAACCTAAGGGGGCAAAAGTAAGGTGGAACTACTGGGTGTCTAAAAATCACAAAAGCCCCATCAATAGCATCCCAATTGGGGTCTGATTGAGGGCAAGATCAGCAGACAAAAACCATGAGTCTGCTGATGCAGTTGACTTTTGCAGACAAATCAAAGGTTTTGACTTTTGTGAACTTTGAGCCTTCCTAATTGATTGATTATGATATATTAAGGTGTTTTAAGACTTAATTAAGCTATATTAGCTACTTATGAAACCCTATGCATGATTATCTAACCTAATGGTTTAACAGTTAATGAAATGTGAGGTTTTAAAACTAAATTTGACTATTATCCTTTAGACCACTGGTTTTTATTACTAATATGAGTTCTATGGACCTAATGTATTCTACTTATGGCAAGTAAACAACAAAACAACAACAAAAACACAGGATAAAGCCCTGTTCCAAACACTCCTATAAAAGGCTGTTTTTATGTTTAACACTAGGAGTGATTAAAATAACTACTGATTCTGACTTATTAGTGAATAACTAACCTAAATAAGATGAGATAAGCAGATTTCTAATAAAACTGAGCACTAAATAAGCTAATGCTTAATTCTACTTATTTAACTGTTTTAAACTACTTATTAAAAATGAGTTCTAAGTTTATAATACTTATTAAACTAAGCTAATATTACTTCAAGATACTCAGATAAGCTAAGAAAATACCAATAAGCACACTAATAAGCTAATGAATCAGTGACTTACAAAAACTTGAGATTATGCTTACAATTGATCCACAGCTGAGAACTAATGACCAAGGACCATAAATTCAACCTATAGGACCTCCACAGGTCCACTAACCCAAGGGCAATCCAAATTCTCCCTTGCTCCAGCTTTTCTTCATCATTCCTTGAACTTTGACTTTAGTTGACTGTTTTTGTAATTTTGATTTTCTTATTACTTAACTTGTTTTACTGATTACTAATAGCTTTAATAAGCTATATGGGAGCTTATGTTTACTTATGAGTCAATATAAACAAACAACAACAACAATGCAGCTTAATTAGATTTTTGAGATAAAAGTAGAAATGGCATAAACTGAGATAACAACTGAAACTTGAAATTAATTATTAGAAAAGGTTTATATTACACTGGAACAAACTAAATTCAACACTTGAAAGATTAAAATTACACAGAGAATTTAAATTTAACTAGGTCGACACTAAATAACTAAAATTACTCTAGATAACCTAATACACACTCTCTCCTCTGCTCTTTATAGTCCCTTATCACCTTGTCGACATTTCTGAGTACTTCCCACCATATCTGAGCCATTGATTTCCAAGAATTCATCACAATCGACCACTTGGCATTTTTGGCGGGAAAATTGGACTTTGGCTATTTCTTCTGAATTAGTTAGTGGAGAGTGGGAAGAAAGCAATTAATGCTTTTGGATGTGTTAGGTGACTTGTAGGAGGAGGGGGATGAGGTGTTTAAGCCAGCTGGGGGGATGACTGGTTATGGCGGGGTGAGTGGGAAAGAGACGGGTCAAAGGTTTGTTTGACTGAGTTTGGTTAACTCAGATGGGGGTTGGGCTTATTTGTGTTTGGGCTTGGGTAATTGGGTAGGCTGGGTTTAGTGAATATTGGGTTTGGATTTTTAGGGATAGTTTAGATCCGGATTTGGTTTAAACATAGGGACCAAATTTGTCATTTCTGAAATTCCAAGGACCATCCTGTAATTATTCCAAAGTTATCACAAGGGTAAATATTGCCAAGTTTAAATAGTACAAGGGTTTTTAATTATTAATTTTCCATTTTAAATAACCCAGGGACCATTTTTGACATTTTCAAAAGTTCAGGGACCTTTTTGTAATTTTTGCTCAAACAATCATTCAAGGACCAAATTTGACAATTAAGATTATTTTAGGGACCTTGAATGATAAATTCCACTTTTTTAGATTCTAGGGACTAGATTTGCCAAATTCTGAAAGTTCAGGGACTAAAATGCAAATTATGCCATTTATTGTTTGTTTTTCCCTGAAACTTATAAAAACACAGTCAGATGATATTTTAATAGATTTTTAGATTTTTTAAAGTATTTTTGACTGTTTCTGTAGCTCAAATGTGAAAGAAATGATGAGTATTTACACACTCATCAGTGATCAAAAATCATGGAATTGAATCTCAGAGGAGCTCACCAGATAGACTCAATCAGTATTAACCCTCGAATTGATGAAACTAAATGTCCGTTATCGAAAAGACTTATCCGGGACGGGTAATAATTTCAAGTTGGTTTTCCAGTGATGTAAACGTGTCTCGCAAAGGACTTGTCTGAGTAGAATGTACCAATTCGAGAGATGACCATTGAATATGACCAGGACGTGTAATAATTTCAAGCTAGTCTAACTAGTGATGTAAGCGTGTCTTGCAAAGGTCATGTCCATCAAAAATCGATCAATTCAAACGTGCGAACTCCACCCAACATGTGCAAGTTTACATTAAAAATGCATGAGCACATGTGAAGGGGGAGTATTTCAAAAATGCCAAACTCTCGAAGTGTTAACTAAATCTGTTTATTCATAAACACTTTGAGAGATTTTCACAAAAGGTTTTATGGCAAGTGATCAACAAATCTAGGATAATCATGGAGTAATAAGGTGATTATGGTTAGGTTATGTCCTATGATCCGCTAGAGTCGGAGGGATCTACCCAAGGACAATTCCAATAGATTAGAATTAGAAGTCCTTAGGTATGATTGAAAAAAGTAGTAAAATGAGAAAGGAGAAAGAAGGGGTTGAAGAATGAAAAAGAAAAGTTTAATGAAATGGTGAAAAGAAATAGCCCTCCATGAAAACTTAGGGCAGAAACTGGGTCAATACATCTGCTATCGGTATTCACTAAGGTGATGCTGATATTGAAGACAAGACGTCATGGACCCAGTGACCCGATGCACCACCCCTCCTAGCCACTCAGATTTCTCTTAAAAGATATTTGTTTCATTTCTCACGGAGGACACTACATAATCTATCGGCCTCTCATTCCTAGATGTGTTGATATTGAAAAGGTGGCACTCTGCTCCATGCCTCCGACTACTAAAACTAAAACGCACAATTGAGTCTAGAGCCATGAGATTCATCAAAAAATCTCTTAGGAACACTTCCATAAGAATACACTTGTGTTCGCCAAAAAGGACACAAGCTGTAAGAGTCTTAATGAGATCCGAGGATCTTCCCATTTATATCATGATGGTTACTATGCTTCAAATGGTCTACAGTCGTGGGGTGATCTCCAGTGACTCACTGAATCGTGGGTGCACTTCGGTGTCTCCGTGTAAGCCCTTTCGGGGGTATCCGGTTCAGAACGGCCTGGGTTAGGATTACAGAAAGTCTTCATACTATGCTGTTGACAATCTCGAAGTTCGAACCTGTAAGCGGTGGATGATTTATCACTAACGGTTTTATTCAGCTACCCATAAACATCCATCAACCATCATCAGATATATCAGACATCTTCACCTCAGCATACTCATACTTATGAAGATCATCCTAAAAAAGGCTCAAGTGAAAAAGTTCGAGACAAAAGGATCAAGTTAAAGACCAAGTGTTAAAGGCAAAGTCAAAAAGCTAATCAAGATGTCAAGAACAAGTTCATACATCAAATGATGAAAGAATAAGGGGAGATTGTTAGCATAAGTATAAAGTCCAAGATGTATGAGTATGTTGGAGGACACGACGCATCACCACACGAAGATGTTGATCAAGGCAAGAACTTCCAGAAGACGATTACTTTGAAGATCACATTGCATGAAGGAACGATGAATGAAGACTATTCTACATCGACACACAAAGTTCACGACATTGAAGACAAAAGACCTATCATCGGGAACACCATTGAAATGACCATCCTTTAGGGGGAGATTGTTAGCATTTAAATTATTAGTGAAGTGATGGTCATTTTTAATATGTAAACTTTGTGTATGTCGTGTACATGAGAATAGTATAGTATGTAATGGGCTTGTGTTGGACTAAGCTATTATGTTTTAAGTGAAGCCATGAATTGTCCAAAATAACACAAGCCCAACCGATCCATTAAAGGCCCAAAGAAAGCCTCTTAGGGCATCACCTAGGATGCTATATATACACACTCTCACCATCAAATTTAGTGTGCCTCTTAGTATTGTGTAGGTGAGAGTGTGTGTTCACTAAGTGTGTGTTTGTTTTCTTCCTTTCCAAGGTTAATAAACCTTCGACATAAATTATATCATATGATCCATTCTCTCATCTTCATCTTGTCTTGCTTTAAGTGTCACAAGTTTAATAGTATAGTAGTTAGTTGTAGTGATAAGGTTAGATTTCTAGTCATAACAGTTTGATAGTTTAATTGTCATAAATTCGTGGTTGAGGATGTCACGCATTTTATGAAATATTATGTGGCATTATCAAGATAGTTGAATGCACACATACAAGAACTTCATTAATTGAATTCTTGAAATAAGTATTCTCAAAATTCCGATAGATCAAAATTAAGTTGATTTATGCCTTGTCAACAAGTATGTCTGACATGACTTGAGGCATAATTCATTAATAAGAATTATCATGCATTGATCTATTTTAGTATTTATGTTAAGCAATTATTATTTACAATGAATTAAAGTACGTGGTACGTTTGTTTCCATTAATAATAGATTGTATCCTATATTTGCATGTTTAATCCATGAATAACTTATGTTATTCTAAATAGTCAGTTGTCAATCAATGATATGGGAATATCATTGAATTAAGACAAATCTGAGTTTTGGTAGAATATACTTAAGTATATTGATACGTTGGACATGCCAAATTCACACGATATTCAATAAATGAATAAATTGAATATAGGACAGATCCCAATCACATGATTATACTTTATGGATCTTTGTCATTAAAGTAAATCATGAATATTTATCCTCAGACTTGAGATACCGGATAACTGTCGCGGATGTAGCTCATTTTCTGTAAGATAGTCTAACGCTATCCGTAACTGGTAGTTATAAGGGCTATTTTCAGAAGTGATGCAAAGTTCAAGGGTTATGCTTGTAGTAAAGAAAGAATTTGTTCCTTCAAATTTTGTTTTGAAGTATAATACTGCTGGCCCCTTGTAGGGTTGACAAGATGTTTGCATGGCCATGCCCAAGATCTATCTAGAATAGGTTCAGAAGATTTGGTAATCTTGCTCAATCATAAACAACAAGAAACAGAATAGTTAAATAAAGGAATGACTAAAATCCATATCCTTATATTAACGTGGTATTAGAAACAAAAGGATAAGTATGATGATGATTCATCAAAAAGTTTTTTCTAGGAAACCACACTCAGGGTCGTTCTGGGGGCATTGGGGTGTTATTCTAGACTAAGCAATGTCATTACTATATTAATGTATATCCAAGTGGGAGCTGTTAGTTTTGTGGATATAAAATTAATAGAGTGTGACCGGATTCGAACACGAGACTTCGGGATTGCACACTTTACGTATAAGTTTCAATGTTTTAATAATTAATATAATAAGTTATGTTTAATTATTAAATCCACAAATAAACACTTAACGGACATTAGTACTTAATGGGAATTGACTAACGGTCGTTAAATGTTAAAGGGAGACGAATATATGGAAACAACCCAAGAAAGATCTAGAATCCCTTGGGGATTCCCTATGTTCGGCCAAATAAGAGGAGGTGGGGAGTCCTACCCTTACTTGGACTCCAAGTTTGCATTAGTATAAATACAAGGCCTCTTGTATTCATTATTCTTGCATCTTGAATCCCAATAACCCTAACTTCTCTTCTTCTCTCCTCCCTTGAGCTATTGCCAATCGTATATCCCCCCTAAACCCTTAGGGTTGATATTCATTAACTCAATCAAAGTGTTTGGTTTGTTTGTGATTCAAGAACCTAGCTTTTCTCATTGAAACGCTTGTAATACGTGTGTACAAGAACGAAGGACAAACATACTTTTGTTTGTGATCTTTTCCCTATTCGACTAAGGAGTAGTCAATTTTACTAAACCCTAATTTAGGGTTTAATTGGTTCTTGTTCGATTGATTTCTTATTTCGCTAGAAATCATTATAGTACGCATATTCTTTTAATTCGGTTAATTATATTACAAGTATTTGATCTTTACTTCCGCTGCGTGCTTTGATGATGTTTACATGTTTATGTATAATTGTTATGATATAAAAATTCCAACAGGATGTTTATAATATGCGCAGGTTTGGGACAGTGGTGGAGATGTTAGATATTTCCGAATTGAACATCGAAATCAAGACGAGAGCTTAATTTTTATCTCCTAATGTTCTTTATGGGGTCTATTTAGTCTTCAAATTTTGTGATTCAAGAGACTATTCAAGTAAACCTGTGTATGTTAATCTAAAGTATAGAAAGGGACTCAAAAGTCTGCATGCATATTTCTCAAAATGGAGAGATGAGCAGTGGATGATGATTGAGTTGCACCGTTTCTCGAATCAGAACAAAGATGTCATTTTTGAATTTCTACTAGAAAGCTTTTCATCAAACTATTGTGGAGATGTTGCAGTTTATGTTGAATGAATTGAATTTCGAGCCATTGACAAAGTAAGTTTGAAAATATCCATTGGTTCCATTCTATGTTCTTTTGTTTAAGTTGTACAAAGGGAACATGAATGCACGGTAACAAAAAAACTTCATGTTCTAAGTTGATATCTAAAATAACTATTTACAGGTGACACTTGAAGAGATCGGAAAATTGAACGAAGTCCAACAAGTCTTGAAATCAGACTTCAATGTGGATCAAGTGCAACAATTGCCAACTAACTTTGAAGAAATATTCAAGGTATGCAGAAAACTATGACGAGTTATTCTGGTTGGGCGAAGTCGAAGGAAAGAAACTTCTTGTGCTTTCGGCAAAGGCAGCTTTATACAAATTTTCTAGGGGAAATGATTAAAAAAAGTATTATACTTGTCATGGTTTCCTCTTCAGGGTAGCAAACAAATTTTTTTGCTTTTGTGGGTAATTTACTTTCAAATTCATCCTCTTTAGGGTACTATGTGACATTTTTGCCCTTCGGGAAGAAAAAAAAACTCTATTAGCTAAGAGGGGCAAAAATGTCCAAAAATTTTGCAAAATACCCTAAAGAGGATGAATTTGAAAGAAAATTACCCACAAAAGCAAAAAAATTTGTTCGCTACCCTGAAGAAGAAACCATGGCAAGTATGATACTTTTTTTAATCATTTGCCCAATTTTCTAATGCGGATATTTTTACTTCAAAACCACTCGCCCAATCCAGGTTTGTTTCTTTTTTTACTGTTATATAAACTAATTTGTTACAGTCACGAATAACTAGATTTGATTATTCAAGGTCCAAATTCTAATTGCTTTCTGGTTTAATAGTTAAAAATTCGTGAATAGATGGTTGATTAAATTTTCACTTCTTGAGAAGTATGTAATAATAAAATATACCTTACATGCAGATTTCAAGAGGTCACTGAGCTTTTACGACAACAAGTATTTCATCTCAAATGCACGATCAAAAGTCAAATGTTGTCACCGGTTACGGAATATGTGTGTTACCTTGTGCTCAAGCTTTCAGAAAAATGCCAAGGGCTTCATTTTCCAGTGAGAGTACAAGATCTCCATAAAGAAAACAACGAGGCTGAATTTTTTTATTTTATAACCCCGAGCCCATCGAATATAAATGATATTACTCGGGTTCCAAGACAAAGGGAAGATGGATGGATGGAGATTCAAGTGTGGAAATTTAACTCAGCTCATGAATTCAAGGATGACTCTCTTTCGATTAATATGAAGTTTACAAGTATTGAAGGACCCATGTCCGGTCTCATTGTTTGCGGCCTTGAGTTTCGGCCACTGTAAAAGACTATTTGCGCTACTTCATAAAAATGCTCGTGTTGTGCTATATAAATATTACTTTATTGTTTGATAGTTGTTGACAACGGCTGTTTTAGAAATGCTCGTGTGGCAATTTCTGAAAATGGGTTTTTTTTAGTTGCACACCAACTGTTTGATGAAATGCCTGATTGAAAAATGGTGTAAATTTGTTATGCAAGTATGACCCATCTATGTTCTTGTTGGTTCGAATTCTTTAGTGGACTTCTTTTGGGTTTTTATAAATGGGTTTGGTGGTTTTTTGTTAGTTGAATTAAGCTGCACACCAAGTGTTTGATGAAATGTTTGAGTGGATAGTGGTGTGAATTTGTTGTGTTAGTGTGACCCATTTTAGTTTTTGTTGGTTAGACTGTTTTTGTGAAGCGGAATCGGATAAATTGGTAGTATTAGATGTAGCTTAGGATATTAGTGGTGGTAATTCTTGAATGGTGACATAGTTTAAGGTTTATGTGTGTTGTTAGGTGCTTCACGTCAGAAAAAATGTATCATATCAGGACGGAATTGAGAGTTTGTTGTTCATAACCGTAATGAAAAAATAAGTTTTTCTCTTTGATACAGATCTGGACCTAAGTAACTTATGAAAAATTTTCTAATATATTTGGATCATTCAATTGTATGGAAACATTTTCTAATGTATATGGATGGGCCCTTTTTGTTTTAACTATGGTGGGCCGAGTAAAATTTTGTGTAGAAAATACATTGCAAAAGATGCATACCACAATTACTTATTACAATAATAGCGTTAGCCATGGCCCATCCTAGCCATATAGTGCCAACCCTTGATGAAGGGGTGTTTGTTTTAAAAAAAAAAATCTTACTAGCCCTCTTACCTCTTACTAGTAAGAGGTGGTTAGACGTTTTGCTTGTTTGTTTTTTTCTTTTGAGTCAGACACAGTTAGACATATAACATCTTACTAAGTAAGAGGTGGGGGACTTGTCTTACTACCTCTTACTCGATAAGAGATTGAAGACTCGTGTTAATCTAATATATTTGATGGTGTAGAAAACTATAATCAAAGCCCTAAAACCACTCAGATTTTACTGGTGAACCCAGCCAACCTCCCCTTGGCTCACTTCTTTATTAACAAATGAAATAATGATTCAGTTTACAATTCAAGAATCTGAGAAGATGAAACAGAAAAGATAAACTAACAATCTAGGTTTCTCTCTGGAGAAGATAGAGAGAGAATACACATACAAAACTTATCACAATAATTAATAATGAAGAGAAGTAATCCTTATATAGCTCCTCCATCTCATCAGATGTACACCATTTTAGCTAAGCTTGTTTCAATAAGCACCTCCATCTCATCAGATGTACACCATTTTAGTCCTTATAGATTTGGGCGGGTACAACTTTAGCTTAGACTTTGAGCATATGACATTGAGACCCTTGTGTTTGAGCTGAAGCTTAAGTCCTTTTAACACTCCCCCATAAGCTTTAGCTTCCTGAGACTCCCCCATCAACTTTATCTTGCTCACCAGTCTTAACCTGAAACACATTAAGCAAACCAAGACACTTGCAAAATCAACATTCATCTAGAACTGTTATCACAGCCCATTTCAACAAGCAAACCAACATTCACCTTCAAATTTGCTAATAACTTGGTTATCCACATAACCTCACAACACACATTACACATGGCTCTGAATTCAGCCTCAGTTGAAGATCTAGCCACAACAGCTTGTTTCTTACTTTTCCAAGAAACCAAACTGTTTCCCAAAAACACAGCATAACCAGTAACAGACCTTCTAGTAATTTTGCATTTAGCCCAGTCTGAGTCTACAAACACTCTTATACTTGTGTCATTACTTTCTTTAAAAGTAACACCAAGTCCAGGTTCTATTTTCAAATATCTCAAAACCCTAAAAGTAAGCCTCAAATGAGATTGCATAGGCTTATGCATAACCTGACTTAAACAGTGAACAACATATGATATATCTGGTCTAGTTAAAGTCAAATAGATCAGTTTACCAACCAATTTTTGATAATGTGTTATACCAGTTAATGGTTCATCATCACCATATTTAGAAACAAGTTTCTTATTGTCTGGATTAGTCTCTATAGGAGTACCACATGGTCTGCAACCAAGCATACCAAACTCAGTTAAGAGTTCTGTGCAATACTTTCTTTGTGTAAGACATATACCACTATCAATATCCAAGACTTCTATTCCTAAGAAATATTTAAGTTTTCCCAAGTCTTTTATCAGAAACTTAGAACTCAAAAACTTCTTAAACTTGTTAATCTCTTCAACATTATTTCCAGTAATGATAATATCATCAAATTACTAACAGAACCAACAAGACATCATTATCATTCTTGATAAACAAAGAAAAATCATTTGGACTTTGCACAAAACCATTCTCTTTAAGCACAGAAGTTAATTTTTCATTCCATTTTCTAGGTGCTTGTTTTAATCCATATAAAGACTTAACCAGTTTACAAACTCTTTTATCATCTTTATCAGAAAAACCTTCAGGTAATTCCATATAAACATCTTCTTCTAATTCACCATATAAGAATGCATTATTAATATCAAGTTGAAACAATGGCCACTTATTATTAATAGCAATACTTAACACACATCTTATAGTGACAATTTTCACCACAGGAGAGAAAGTCTCCTCATAATCAATTCCCTCTCTTTGATTAAAACCTTTGGCAACTAATCTTGCCTTAAACCTTTCTACCTCACCGTTAGCCTTGTACTTAACTTTGAACACCCACTTATAACCTATAGCTTTTCTACCAGCAGGTAGTTCAACAATAACCCAAGTACCATTTCTATTCAAAGCCTCAATTTCCTGATTCATAGCCTCTACCCATCTGCTGTCTTTAGCAGCCTCCTCATAGGTAGCAGGCTCATGAATCTTATTAAGACTAGATGTAAACACAAAGTTATCAAAGCTTAAGTTGGAATATTTAACAACTTTATCAATTCCATACTTATGATTCCTATTAAGCACATAATCTTTGTATTTAGATGGTAATGCAGTCATTCTACTAGTCCTTCTAACAGTTTGACCTGCTGCAGGTTCTGGTGACTCAAAATTTTTACCAAACATATCTAGATCCTCACCCTCAGATGTATATTCATCATCAATGATACTAGTACTCTGTATACCATCAGAATCAGTAGATTCTGTTGCATACTCTTTACCTCTAGTGTCCTTCCTACTAGAAGTACCACTAGTGTTATCTACCTCAACTGTATCAGCAGTTTCTGCTGTTTCAGCTGGTAAAATTTCTTCTACATCAGCTGTATCAGCAGTTTCTGCTGTTTCAGTCTGCAGATTCTCATTAACACTAGCTGCTCCATCTACAGTGCTGACACTAGGCCTAGGAGTACTAAATTCTGGTATAGACTTATTGTTACCATCTACACTATCTCCTTTATCATCATTGGGTTCATTGGATCTAAGATTATCTTGACTGCTAACATTTTCTTGATCATAAAAGTTCAACACATTTATATCATTTTCTTCAAACACAAAATCTTTAGCAAAAGAACTATTTTTAAAAGGATATACAGTTTCATAAAACCTTACATCTCTAGAAAAGATAAATTTCTTTTGATCCAGATTAAACAGCTTATATCCCTTCTTATCAAATGCATATCCAACAAACACACACTTATCAGACCTAGATCCAAACTTATCAGATTCATTTAACACAGTAGAAAAACATAAGCAGCCAAAACATCTTAGATTTAGGAGATTAGGTTCAATTTTATACACCATTTCATAAGGACTTTTACCAGATAACACAGCAGTAGGTAACCTGTTGATTAAGTAAGTAGCAGTTAGAATAGATTCAGTCCACATGTTTAAAGGTAATCCCCCCTGAAACATGAGGGCTCTAGCTGTATTTAACAAATGTCTATGCTTTCTTTCTGCTACACCATTCTGTTGGGGTGTATAAGGACAAGTAGTTTGATGTAAAATACCATTGTTCAACAAAAAACTTTCAACCTTCTTATTCACAAATTCTGTACCATTATCACTTCTGAAAACTTTAATAGTTTTTTCAAATTGATTTTTAATCAAATTATAAAAACTTACAAGATTATCAAAAACCTCACTTTTGGTTTTCATTAAAAACACCCAAACAGCTCTAGTGTAATCATCAACCACAGTAAGAAAGAATCTAAATCCATCCCTACTAGTCACCTTATAAGGCCCCCACACATCTAAATGAACAAGTTCACCCAAATTTTTAGTCTTATGTTCACTTAATGGAAATGGTTGTCTAGTCTGTTTAGCATTATGACATATATCACAAGGTCCAGAACTAGTAGTCTTAAGGTCTTTTATTTTACTTTTTAGCACAGTTAAAACATGGTCAGAAGGATGTCCAAGTCTGTTGTGCCAAATACAATTTGACATAACACAACTCTTAATATTGCTATTATTGACCCTCTTACCTTCATCAAGAAAGTAAAGACCTCCTCTCTCACTACCAGTCCCCATCAGGTATTTTTGAGTTAAATCCTGAATTTTACACATACTTTCATTAAAACTGACAATCACATTATTATCCTTAGAAAGCTTATGAACAGACAACAAACTGACATGATATCCAGGAACAACCAACACATCTTTAAGAATTAGATTATTACCATACTTATAACTTCCAATTTGTTTAACCTGTTCCACAGTCCCATTGGGATGTGCAACAGTAAGATTTAAGTGAGAAACATCCATTATATCAAAAAGAATAGTTGCACAATATGTGATATGTTGACTTGCTCCTGAATCAACAATCCAACCAATATAAGTACTATATGTACTTATATTAGAATTGAAATTAAAAAATCTGCAAGTAAAGAAACTAATCACACAATTAGAACTAATAGCAATACCTGCAACACTAGCATGAGACCTGCTAGCGTCACCTGTATCACTAAGTAAACTCATTAACCTCTGATACTGATCACTAGTAAGAGTATGAGAGATACTCTTACTAGTATTATCCTTATTGTCAGTCACATTGTTAGCATTAGTTTGATTCATGTTTCCTTTTTTAACAAAACCAGGTGGATAACCCACCAATTCAAAGCATCTATCAATAGTATGACCATTCATATTACAATGCTTACAAACCAAATTAGACATTCTTCCAAATCTTCTATTATTGTTATTATTGTTCTTATTAGTGTTCCAATTATTATTACCATTATTAGATCTTGCTGCAAAAGCAGCAGACCCACTCTTAACAGACTTAGTAACAACATGACTATTTTTATGTGATTCATCTCTAGACAAAGTAGCAAAGGCAGATTTAACATCTGGTAAAGGGTCTGAAGTAAGAAGAAGACTTCTTACAGAACTGAAACTATCATCAAGTCCCATTAGAAATTGCATTAGCCTCAGAAGGTCTGAATGCTTTTTTAACTTAGGAGCAGTGACACAAGTACATGTGGGCAGATCAACAAGTGAGTCAAACTGTCTCCACAATGCATTAAACTCATGATAATATTCAGATAGACTCATACCAGACTGAGTTAATGTATGAATTTTATGATGCAAATTATAAATCACAGAACCATCTTCTTTATTGTATGTTTCATCTAATTCATCCCAAACATCTTTAGCATTTTTAGAGAACACTTGACCTTTATAAAGATCTTGTGAAATGCATCCTAAAATCCAAGATAACACAACAGAATTACACCTATCCCACTGAGCCTGATAAAGAGCATCAGCAGGATCTCTAACACATTTACCAGTCACAAAACCAAGTTTATTCCTTGTATGCAATGCTAACTGCACAGCAACAGCCCAAACTTAATAATTCTCAGTTCCTTCAAGTTTGAAGGAAATCAACTGAGAACCAATGTCTTGAGGATGCAAATACAAAGGATCATATATGTCAAGTTTTAATTCACTACTACCACCTTTCCCTTTATCATCAGACATTTTTCAGAACTTAAAGAAATCAAAACAATAACACACAAGAGATGAATCAAAACAGAAACAAAACTCACAAAATAACACAGAACAAGAACAAGCAAAGAAACAAAATCACAACAAAAACAATGCTGACAAAAAATCAACACAAACAGAAACACATAGAACACCTTATAGCTCCACAACCACATATAAACCCAATAATCTCAACTCCTCAACAAAACAATTCGCTTGACCTACACTTCGTCTCATGCAATTCTAAAAAACCTAAGAAAAAACCTAAAGAGGGTGTGAGAGGTGTTACAGTGCACGCAAGCTTCCAAAAGAAAAACAACTCAGGATCAAGAAGATCCACCAACAACCTATAGCACAGCGGAAACAACACCTGAAACAAACAAAACAGAGTTAGTTATCAAGAATTAACTAAGAAGCGACTGATTATAAAAAAATCTAAAAAATAGAATCAATATAGCCAGTCTAACTAACTAATTAACCAATAACCTGAATTAGGGTTTGATACAGTAAACCCTAATTTAGACGACTTTGATTAAAATCAAATTAGCTAACTCCGAGACACAATTAGACCACAAGAACACTCAATCACAGCCTAATTGTATCAAGAAACACCAGGATCAAGAAATCCCCAAAAATTAGAAAACCCTAATTTTTTTTGAAACTTCAATTAACCGTCAGATCAACAAGATCTAACACCAATAACAGTGAATCCACCCTCAAAACAACCAGATCTAAACGTATAGATCAAAACCCCCAAATCTTAGAGAAACCCTAATTTTTCAAGAACGTAAAAAGCTTTGATATAGAGCAACATGTCTCTGATACCATGTAGAAAACTATAATCAAAGCCCTAAAACCACTCAGATTTTACTAGTGAACCCATCCAACCTCCCCTTGGCTCACTTCTTTATTAACAAATGAAATAATGATTCAGTTTAGAAAACAAGAATCTGAGAAGATGAAACAGAAAAGATAAACTAACAATCTAGGGTTTCTCTCTGGAGAAGATAGAGAGAGAATACACATACAAAACTTATCACAATAATGAATAATGAAGAGAAGTAATCCTTATATAGCTCCAGCTAAGCTTGTTTCAATAAGCACCTCCATCTCTTCAGATGTACACCATTTTAGTCCTTATAGATTTGGGCGGGTACAACTTTAGCTTAGACTTTGAGCATATGACATTGAGACCCTTGTGTTTGAGCTGAAGCTTAAGTCCTTTTAACAGATGGTTTATTAACTATGTTATATTTATGATAAAAAGTCTTGTTTCATATTTACATAAGTTACTTAAATAAGTTGCAGAAACGAGCAGTTAAAATCATTCGGACAATTATAAAAAAACAAACAACATTATTTCGTTCAGATTTAGACTTTCTAGCCACCTCTTACTGGTAAGATGTGGTAGTCAGATACAGACCTAAAACATCTTAATGAAACAAACACACACCGAAGTGTCTGACTCAATAGTGATGCAAATCTGCTATGTAAGTGACCCATTTGAGTTCTTGCTGTTTAGAATTGTTTTGTGGAGTTTTTTTTTTTTTGGGTTCTTGTACATGGGTTAATTGGTTTTTTATTAGTTGAATTAAGGTGCGAACCAAGTGTTTGATGAAACGTGTGAATGAAAATGAGGTAAATTTAGAATATAAGCGTGACCCATTTGAGTTCTTCTTTGTTAGATTGTTTTTTATGAAGCAAATTTGGATAATGGGGAATTTTTTAAGACTGTTTAAGGTTTAAGGCAGAGGTTGGAAGCGGTCTCTATGCTTATGATAATGAGGCCTTTTAAAAGACCGTTTTGCTGGACTTCAGCTTATTTCTGGATTTTTCAAAGACTGAAAGTGACAAGCTGAGGAAGTCTGGATGGCTGCAAAATCATTGTCTGTGTTTGTTTTGTCTTAAGTGCGATTGTTCTAAGTCTTTTGTATTAAAAATGGTCGTAAATAATGGTTTCATAGTCATTATTTTCACAATATGAGACCTGGATAGTTATAAACTAATTATGTACATGTGGAAGGTTTATGTTCTTTGTCACATGTGTACAGCGGTGGACTTGTACAAAAGACGAAATGAACCTATTCTTTTTATCTATGTATGTTTAATGTGACAAGTAAATGGGATCCGCATAAATTTACTTTATCAATGTATATTTTTGTGAGAACTACAGTGTTATTAGGAAAGAAGTTGTACAAAGGGAAGTGATTCGCACACCAATTTTTTTTATTATTCCACCACACTTTGTGCATTATAGTGTTGTACTGTGTGCTCTCTGTGCATTACCGTGTTGTACAAAATGGTGTAATAAAAAAAAAACAAAAAAAAGGTGTGCGAATCACCCCCTTGTACAAAACACGAGCTTTATATGACAGGTGAACTTGATTTTAGAGATATAGTTCGAAGTGAACCAATTAGAATTACCAATTGAAGAATCGGGTTCTACCATTTGAAAGATTGTGTTTAAAATTGATGTTTCAAAGATGTTGATGGTTTTTATCTTAATTAAAATGACTTGCAATTTCAACAATAATATTATCAGATATTTTTTCAAATTATGGTTATAACTATGTAAAATGAGGTTTTTGAATCACAAACCAAAAAGAAGTTTAGTATGCTGTAAAATTTGAAACTTCTAATTAGCATCTCTGAGACAGTTTTGTTTAATCATAAAACCAAGAAAGCAAATAAGAATTGTACCTCTACAGTGATTAAAAACTAGTCGTTGAAGTCCTAGTTTGATGCTAGCAACAGCTGATCATTGTAAGAGAATGTTTTGTGATATACGAATCAGTGATTTGATAATGATTGCTTGATCTTTCATTACAAAGAGATGTGATACACATAGGGACAAGCCAAGAGTTATTTTGGGTAAATGATAATTAACCCCTAACTACCATGAGGATACAACAAATGATTTATACTTATCTACAAATGTACACTCATGGCACTTATCCAAAATATACGACTAACACTCCCCCGCAGTCTAAGCGAAAAAATGGCGAAAGCTCAGACTGGAGATTTAAAAGCTAATAAACAATAAAGTAAAACTAATAAATAATTGTTGAAGAAGACATTCGACAGCAAGCGGAAGCGCATTTTCAAGCAGTAGCAGACATAAACACGCAACAAACCGGATAAACCAAAGTATCCGTACCAAACAGGATAAACCAAAGTATCCTGACCAAATGGGATAAACCAAAGTATCCCTTACCAAACAGGACATCACACATTGGATACTTTATTCAATCGGACTGATCTAACTTTCGGGTACCATTTTTTTCATAGTTGATTGAGGTGGGTTTTCGTTATTACTTAGATATTTGAAGATGAAATATGACATAAGTTAAGGTTTAAAGGGAGCCCTCCGAACCTCCGGTGTGTAGCCGGCGGCCGGAGGCGGCGGCGGAAGAGTTTAGGTTTAGGGTTAGAGATTTAGGATCGTATGGCTGATACCATGTAAGAGAATGTTTTGTGATGTACGAATCAGTGATTTGATAATGATTGTTTGATCTTTCATTACAAAGAGATGTTATACATATAGCGACAAGCCAATATTTTGGGTAAATGATAATTACCCCCTAATTACCATGAGGATACAACTAATGATTTATACATATCTACAAATGTATACTCATGGCACTTATCCAAAATATACGACTAACAATCACAGCATGTCTCAGCCTAGCTAGCTAGATCAGCGGTTACCGCAGTCTATAATCTTCCCAAGAGAAAAGTTCAATATAGAACCCATATTTGTCATATATCCAATGAACCAATCATGGCCCTTCATTTTTTTATCAAAACAAAGAAAATAAACTTTCACCCTCTTTTTAAAAATTAAATATCTCGAAAACCATTAATCGTTACGCGAAAAAAATCATACCATCGCGGCGAGAGTTAAATTATCTTTCTATAGATATGCACTTCTATATACTTTCGACTAATTTATTTTTTCAAAATTTTCGCCTAAAAAAATCACATGTGATTTTTAAAATGAATCACATGTGATTTTTACAAATCACATGTGATTTTTCTCGTCGGAAATTTTGAGAAAAAAAGTTCGTCGAAAATATATAGAAATGCATATCTATAGAAAGATAATTTTAATTCTCGTCACGATGGTGTATTTTTTGTAGCTTGAAGATTTACCATTTGCAAGATACTAAACACAAAAGACTATCTCACTTTTCGTAGCTTGAAGATTTACCGTTTGCAAGATACTAAACACAAAAGACTATCTCACCAAGTTTGACCCAAAGTCTTACGAAGGTGTTTTCCTAGGTTACTCCAAAAATAGTTTAGCCTATGTTTCCCTAAACAAAGGAACAATGAAAGTCAAGTAATCACTCAACGTGACATTCGATGAAAGTCCTCCACCAAATAAGACATCACCCTTGGTGGATGATGACTTAGATGAGGAAGAAGCCATTAAGGTCAATGGCAAGAAAACCTTAGAAAATAACATTGAAGATGAAATAGTTGAGGTTGACGAAGTTGTCAACATTAAGGAATCCAAGAACCATCCAATAGAAAATGTCATAGGAAACCTAAACCAAAAAACCTTTAGGTCACAAGCACAAAACAAAAGTAATTTCTTTTGTTTTATATCTACCGTAGAACCTAAGAATATCGGTGAAGCGATAAAAGATGAAAGCTGGGTAGTTTCCATGCAAGAAGAGTTAAATCAATTCACTGCAAACCAAGTTTGGGATCTAGTACCTCCACCTAAGAATCAAACCATCATAGGAACTAAGTGGGTGTTTAGAAACTAACTCGACGAAAATGGCGTCGTAACTAGGAATAAGGCGAGATTGGTAGCACAAGGCTATAACCAACGAGAAGGAATAGATTACGATGAAACTTATGCACCTGTAGCTAGGTTAGAGTCTATTAGGATACTCCTTGTAACCACCCGCAATTTTTCCAAACATTATTATAATAATAAATTTCTATTTATTATTACTTATCCAATTGGCTGACCATATACGAGCTCACATTACTAAATCACAGGAAGCTATCGCACGTACTGTGACACATATTATCATTTGCAGACAATTTATTTTTATCAGAGAATGTGAAATATTATTTTTGTGACATTTACTAATTATTATAACTCAAAAAAAAAATAAAAAAAAGGCCTGATAAATGACACCGCACGCGTACCGACACCGCATTAGTAATGGCTTAAATTCTATAACTATTTATCGGAATCAATAACTTTGTTTTTATACCATTTTTTATAAAAACGTTTCCAGAAATGTATTTCTCGTATTTTTACCAAACCGAGTTATCGCGTTTACACTTTAGCTCAACGAGAAACGGAATACACGGGGTATATATAAAATTTAACGTAACCATCTATTTAATATACCACAACCGCCCCGCTACCTTTCCTTATCTCCTTATCAGATTTCAAAGATAGGTCGCTTTCTACTCTGCTTCCTCCTTTCCAAGCGACTTCAAAAGAAAACTTTGGAGATGGAATCTGATAGTGAACTCTGCTAAACTAATCCCTTCACGAGATCACACCAAGGAAAGAAAGTAAATATTTTCTTTCCTTATATCTTTTTATCTGCCAAGCCGAACCCAGGAGAAACCACACCTAAATCTCATCACTAAGGAAAGTTTTATTAAGGGTTGTGTGAAGATTCTTGGCTAAGGTTCTCGCTTGGGTTTGGATCGAATCGGTTGTATTCGGATTTTTATTGGTTTGTTGGTCTCTCCTTTCTATCGGTTCACTCATTTTCTTTTGTAAGGTTTCCTCCTATTTTGATAACTGTTGATGTTAATTCTTAATAAATTGTGATTCGATTTATTTTTCCTACAAGTGGTGAGGTTGTTTTGATTTTATATCAATCGACTCATACATGTTCATACCTAATTTTGGTCGTTATTAATCTTGCGTGGCATAAAGGACTGTGTATATCATTAATAAGCAAATGGGAAAACAAGCTTAGGCTTATATTTTTTTAAGCAAATCAGTTTATATATATGAAGGAATGTGTTGTTATACATTTCTTTTGGTCACAAAGAATACACCAGAAACTAAAGCTAGATTAAGATTGGCACATGAGTTGGAGTGCTTATTTTATAACTTATCTTTTGGTTTACTTTGTTAAGATAGACCTTGTTACCAATTTTGTTGAGTTTGATTTGTACGATCTTTTACTTTCATTTTATTTTCCTTTCGTTGTGATCGGATCAAAGGGACCCTTATAGGGTGTGTTTACTTTTGTCCTGTGTTTGGAGTAACAAACAAACCACAAGGGTGGTCTCATGTTTCTGTGGTGTCTCGGCTCATCAAGAGTGTCACGAGAATGTTAGTCTTGTTTGCGTTTGGTCCGAGCCATGGCAGCCCCAAGAGGATTGTCGTTGTGGTTGTCTGTCAATGTGTCAAACCACCCAAGGGGTGTTTGTTTGTTTTTGCGTGTCACAGCCACCCTGAAGGGTGCGCTTGTTTCTGCTCTCGATTTACAGCCACACCACAAGGTGGTGTTTGGCTCGAGTTGGGCCACCATAGCTACACCTTCGAGTGTTAGGCTTATGGTTCGTTAGCTCACCAACACGTCCCAAGCTTGGGTTCACTTGGTGGAATTGTTGACAGCCCAGACAGCCCACCCAAAAGGGTGTTTGTCTGCTGCAACGCAGCCCCAACAGGGGGCGTTTATTTACTGAAATGCAGCCCCAACAGGGGTGTTTGTTTGCTGCAATAACAGCCCCAAAAAGGGTGTGTTTTGTCTGCTGAAACGCAGCCCCAACAGGGGTGTTTGTTGGCTGCAAAACAGCCCCAACAGCGGGCATTTGTTGGCTGCAAAACAGCCCCAACAGGGGGTGTGTTTGTCTGCTTATTTTCTGCACAAAAAGGCGCTTTTATACCTGCTTATTCCAGCCCCAAAAGGGTGCATTTTGTTTGTTTATTTTCTGCGCAACATGGGGTGTTTGATTGTTCGTGGCTGTAAACCACAGGATTATGTGTGCTTGGTTTAGCTTATTTTCATTGTTACTTATGTGAGCTTATGTTTTTATACTAAAAATTCTTGATTTCAGAATTGTAACTATAGGTTTTGGGTAACTCAAAAATGTTTTGGCAAGCTAAAAGGCTAAATTTTGGCTAGCTTATTTAGTACAGATAAATTTTCATACAAAGAACGTCGAAAACGGACATATAACGAAAAAGATACGGCCGGTTTAAGATTGACAAAATACAAAAAATTTCACAGTAATCTCATAAAATTAACTTGCTGATCTGATTTTTAAAACAAGGTTTTGGACCCTTTCGGGTCCGAACCGGTTTAAGTGTAAAACACGAAAGTTGTCCGAAATGATATTTTACTAAAGACAACGAGAGATTTTTAAGCTTGAAAGTGTAAAACGAGGGATTTTAGCTTTGTCAAAGTCAGGCAATTTTTCTGAAAAAGTCAAAGTACCATTTGTAGACCACGACTTCCTTCTTTATCACACAAACACAATCACGATGACACTCACAAACATATATTAAGAACAAGAGATGTGGTGGATCATATGGGAAAATATTGCTAGTCGAATGATTATGTTCTTGATAAGAATATAATACAAAGACTAGAGAGAAACTACACACACACACACACATTCTTTTTCTAATGTAGTGGACTAGAGAAATGTATTATACTTATACATAACAACTAATATCTACTCTAATACTTCTAGTCCACAATGCTTAGTACATATTATACATAACACATTGATTCTAAATGACAAATGACCATCACTTCATATTAGTATAAATTGATTGCTAACAATCTCCCCCTAAGGGATGGTCATTTCAATGATGCTCCCGTGATTGATCTTTTGCATTTGACGTCTTGAACTTCGTGTGTCAATGTATAATATTCTTCATTCATTGTTCCTTCATGCACTGTGATCTTCAAAGAATCGTCTTTTGGTCTTTCTTGCCTTGATCTACATCTTCTGTCCAGATGCATCGTCGTGGTAGATGATGATGGTGGATGGACTTTCGTCGATACCTGCATAAGACAGTTAGCAATAAATCATCCAGCGGCCATCATGTCGTGAGGCAAGATCCTTAGATCTCATTAAGACTCATACAACTTATGTCCTTTATGGTGAACACAAGTGTATTGAATTGGAAGTGTTCCTAAGAGATCTTTGATGAATCTCATGGCTCTAGACTCAATTATGTGCATTTTGGTTTTAGTCATCGGAGGCATGGAGCAGAGTGCCACCTTTTCAATATCAACACATCTCGGAGTGAGAGGTCGATAGATTATGCAGTGTTCTCCGTGAGAAATGAAACAAATATCTTTTGAGAAATATCTGAGTGGATATGAGGGGTGGTGCAATGCGTCACTGGGTCCATGATGTCTTGTCTTCAATATCAGTATCACCTTAGTGAGTACCGATAGCAGATGTATTGACCCGGTTTCTGTCCTAAGTTTTCATGGAGGGCTATTTCTTTTCACCCTTTCATTAAACTTTTCTTTTTCATTCTTCAACCCCTTCTTTCTCCATTCTCATTTTGCTCCTTTTTTCAATCATACATAAGGACTTCTAGTTCTAAACTATTGGAATTGTCCTTGGGTAGATCCCTCCGGTTTTGTCGGATCATTGGACATAACCTAACCATAATCACCTTATTACTCCATGATTATCCTAGATTATTTGTCACATGCCATTTAACCTTGTGAAAATCTCTCAACGTGTTTATGAGAAAACACATTTTGTTAACACATTGAGAGTTTTGTATTTTTGAACACTCCCCCTTCACATGTGCTCATTCATTTTTGAAATAAATTGCACATGTTAGGTAGAGTTAGCACATTTGAAATGATCGACTTTAAATGAACATGACCTTCGCGAGACACGCTTACATCACTAGTTAGATTGGCTTGAAGTTATTACCCGTCCCGGTCATATTCAATAATCATCTCTCGAATTGGTACATTCTACTCAGACAAGTCCTTTGCGAGACACGCTTACATCACTGGTAAACCAGCATGAAATTATTACCCATCCAGGACATGTCTTTTCGATAACGGACATTTAGTTTCGTTAATTCGAGGGTTCAACTGAGTCTTTTTAAAGAACTCATTTTGAGATTCAAACCACAAAACTTCTTTTTGATCACATTCTAAATACGTCCTCTCCCCCTTATATCTAATAAACACTTAATCTCCCCCTCAAAAATAGCATGAAGTGGTATTTTTGAAACCAGTTGATTAAAATGGAACTTTTCGTTGAGAGATGGACTGATTTTAGCATGAAAACAGAACATTTTTCTTTTTATATTCTCCCCCTTAAACAAAGTGTATGTTGAAAACATTTGAGTGTAAAAGCAGTTAGAGAGCTAACCAGGGGCGAATCGAGGTGTTTTGTGAGCACAAAATTTATAGAAAGATTTTGAAAAAACTTTTTGAATCAATTTTGATTAAGTGCTCATGGGTTTAGCTTTTTGCCATTAACATTGCGAGTTCTAATCGGAATTAATCAGAAGACATTCAATGTAGCCTTTAGTATGAAATCTTTTCGAGTTGGAGTACTTGGGCCACGATAAAAGATTTCACAATAAAGCACGGGTTGCGTACTGAAATATACGAAAGCCTTTATGAAGAAAAATTTGAGAAACGACATGTTTTAGAAAAACTTAAAATAGAACTCTTGCTCAAGCATCTGTACATGCCCGTATCATTGTTGAATGACATTTCTAGATACGTACAGAATATCGATTATACGAGAGACATGTCGTGAGAAGAATATTTTTGGTTTTTGAGTTTTATATTTTTTATGTCTTTTTGAAATTTTCTGTATTTACAGTATTAATTTTAACAAGTATATATTTACAAAAATATTTACATGCGAAGCTTGTTGATATAAATCAAGAAGATTCGAGAAGACTTTCTAACTCTTCGGGAGTTAGGCTTCGCATTCCAATTCGACGAACTAAATTTTCAAACCGCTCTTTTGGGAGGGCCTTAGTAAATAGATCGGCGAGTTGATACTCAGTCTTCATGAAAAACAATTCAACAGTACCCTCTTCAACGTGCTCTTTTATGAAGTGATAGCGGACTCTAATATGCTTGGTCTTGGAGTGTTGCACCGGATTGCACGAGATGGCTATGGCACTTTTCGAGTCGCAATACAAAGGTATGCGGTTGAAAGAGAAACCATAATCTGTGAGCTGTGTCCTCATCCATAGAACTTGGGCACAACACGCAGATAGAGACACATACTCGGCTTCTGCTGTTGATAAAGCAGTGCAGTCTTGTTTCCTTGAGGACCAGCCTACTAGCTTTTCTCCCAGAAATTGTGCTCCGCCTGATGTACTCTTTGCTGTAACTTGGCTACCGGCATGGTCTGCATCTGAAAATGCTATTAGTGTAAACTCCGAATCCTTCGGATACCAAAGACCCATGTTAATGGTTCTTCGAAGGTACCGAAAGATCCGTTTAACCTCTTGGAGGTGAAGTTCGGTAGGCCTTGCCTGAAACCGTGCAAGTAAACAAACAGCAAAATATATATCTGGTCGGCTTGCAGTTAAGTACATGAGAGACCCAATCATGCTCCAATTTTTCTTTGGATCCATGGGTTTCCCATTTAGGTCAGCGCCTATCTTGGGTGAAGTGACCATTGGAGTACCAACAGAGTCACAATTGTCCATTCCATGTTTTTTCAAAATCTCAATTGTGTATTTAGCCTGATTAAGAAAAATACCACGTGGGGATTGATGAATTTGTAAACCTAAAAAGAATTTTAATTTACCCATCATGGACATTTCAAATTTGCTTTTCATGAGATTTTCAAAATGTTTTGAATGTTCTAAATTAGTGGACCCAAATATTATGTCGTCCACATAAATCTGAACAATCAAAATGTCATTTTTGTATTTTCTTGTAAACAAGGTCGGATCAATTGTTCCTTTGGTGAAATTATTCGACAACAAGAAAGATGATAACTCGTCATACCACGCCCGTGGGGCTTGTTTCAAACCATAGATTGCTTTCTTTAGCTTGTAGACGTATTCCAGATGATCTTTGTCAACGAAACCGTCTGGCTGACTCACGTACACTTCTTCTTTCAGAGTTCCATTCAAGAATGCCGTCTTGATGTCCATCTGATAAACTGTGATGATCTTGTGAGCCGCATAAGCTAAGAAAATCCTGACTGCTTCAAGCCTTGCAACTGGTGCGAATGACTCTTCAAAATCTATCCCTTCTTCTTATCTGTATCCCTTTGCCACCAGACGAGCTTTGTTGCGAATTACAGTCATTTCTTCATCCTTTTTGTTTTTCCATAACCATTTAAGATCAATGACTAGTTTGTCAATTGGTCTTGGAACTAAATCCCAGGTGTCATGGATTTGAAATTGAAGAAGTTCTTCCTGGATTGCTTCAATCCAGGCATTATCTGCCATTGCTTCCCGAATGTTCTTAGGTTCTATGAGATTGACTGAGCAGACATAGATGCACATGTCGCAGTCGGTGTTAAGTTGTTTTCTCGTCTGAATTGGTCTTGAGGGTTCACCAATAACTTGTTCTATTGGGTGGTCTTTTGTCCACTGTAGTGTTGAAGGGTACCTTGGACTGAATGGATGTGTGTTAGATGGTTCATGTAATATGGAAGATGATTCACCAGATTCTGTTCCAAACGGGTTTTCAAAGACTTCTTTGTCTAACACATCATTATTTTGTTTTTGCTCATCAATTCGTGGTAGAACAATTTCAATCACTGGAGATAGAGGAGTAAATGTAGATGATGTTGACGTTGAGGGAGTTGGTTCGCCAGCTTCGAATGTTGTGGATGCATCTGGATTTAGTGGTGGTGGTGGTGGTTGTTGATGTTAAGCGGGTGCAGCGGAACGTTGGTTAGATGCATTTTTCGAAGCGCCACCATAGTATTCATCATACATGAACTCGAAGAAATTATCCTGTTCTTGAGTTGTGGGTTGTTCGTCATGAATTGATTGAGCTCCTTGAGGTGCGAGTCCCGAACTGATATGTCCGAAAGTCATCGGGTTAAGCGCGGGTTCTAGAGCGAGTCTCTCAGAAGCCATTTGTGAAATTTCATCAAACTTCAAATTCATCGTCTCCATGATCTTTTTCGTTCTCCTGTTATACACCCTGAATGCCCTCGAGTTTTCAGAATAACCAATGAAGATTCCAATATCACCCTTAGCCTTCAACTTTCCCAGATCTTCTCTGTCATTTGTTGGATAACATAAAGCACCAAATACATGTAGGTAAGAGATATCGGGTTTGCGGTTGTTGACAAGTTCATATGGGGTTTTATTGAATCTTGGATGGATTAGGGATCGGTTTTGAGTAAAACAAGCAGTAGAAACAGCATCAGCCCATAAGAATAACGGTGCACTGGAATAAATCAGCATTGTGCGAGCAGCTTCCACAAGAGTTCTGTTTCTTCTTTCAACTACTCCATTCTGCTGTGGAGTTCTAACAGCTGATGTCTGGTGTGTAATACTAGTTTCTTCAAAGAATGTTCTTAACTCCTGATTTACAAATTTTGTGCCATTGTCTGTTCTTACTATCCTAACTGGAGCTTGAAGTAGAACTTGAATACGCTTCAGAAAGGTGATGATGGTGCTTAGTGCTTCGTATTTTGATCTCAAAAACTTTACCCATGTATATCTGGAATAGTCGTCAACAATTACAAGAATATACTTTTTCCCATTTATGCTTTGAACTCTCATTGGGCCACATAAGTCCATATGCAACAAATGCAACCTATCAACCGAACTAGGTACGGGTTTAGGTTTGTATGTTGCTCTTTTGCTCTTTCCTTGCTCACAGGATGGACATAGGTGTTCTTTGGTGTATTTGAATTTAGGGAGACCTGAGACGATGTTGTCTTTGGCAAGCTTGTTGATTGTGTCAAAGTTAAGATGGGACAAAAGTCTATGCCATAACCAGGATTTTGTTTCGCCTGCCCTGGTCATGAGACAAACGGGTGATGAAGAGGCCATTTGGTTTATGTCAATTGCATAGAGATTGGTGCCACGATTCCCAATTAAGAGATCATTCCCCACCAAATTTCTAACAAAGCAAGTGTTTCTCCTAAAAGCAACCTCTAAATCAGCATCACAAAACTGCCCGACTGAGAACAGATTGTGTCCCAACCCTTCGACATAGTAAACCCGAGTGATCAAGTAATTTCCAAACCGAAGATCTCCATAACCCAGAATAGCTGCAACATGATCATTCCCAAATCGTACAGTCCCCATGAACTGCCATACAAAATTGATCAGCAGCTTCAGATTCCCGGTCATGTGCTTGGAGCAACCCGAGTCGATGATCCAAAGACAAATTTCAATGACCTACAAAGAACATATGATTTTGTATATGAAAACCGTTTAACATTTGGTTCCAAGGGGTTAGAAGTAACTGGTGAATTACACTTAGAACTGGTTTCCTTAGATGCATTGGGAACTATTTCTAATGTGCCATTCTTAAGTGCAAACTTTCTACCCGTTGGTTTCCATGCACAAAACTTGGTGTGATCCTTAGGTAATAGGCTGCTAGTGGTTTTCCTAGCTTTTGCAATAAGTCTTCGAATATATCTAGACTTAGCCCTAGTTACTGAAGGATTCTTTTTCTGTTCAGGAATATCATTCTTTTTCACATTATTAGAAACATTATCATCACAAGCATTTTTAAACAAAGATTTCTTTTGCATTAAACAATCAGAATCATTACATGCATTAGAAACAGGAGTCTTAACATTACAACTAGATGATACATGTTTCTTCTTGGAAAGCGGTAAATTCCTATGGTGTTCTTCTACTTTCTTGCATGCACTCTCAGAAACAGGCGAGACACTAGGTTTCTTGTTATTGCTCCTAGACTGTCTTTTGCTCCTAGAGTTGCTTTCTAATCCTGTAGAAGGTAAGGCACACTCATTAGAATTTTTGTTGTTGTCTTGAGATGTTGTTGTAGCATTCCTAGACTCATTTGGATTATCTTTCTTACTTTTGTCTATCGCCCTATATGTTTTAGATGTAGAGACAGACGCAGTAGTGGGACTAATCCTATAAAGGCCAGGCGCTATTACATTCGATGTTTTGACAACAACTTTCTCTTTTTGTTTCTCATTAGGCAAGGGGTTAATGGTGCAATACCCGTAGTTTCCTCACCCTTCCCTTTTTGACTTTCAAGCTGAGATTTCAAAAGATCAATTTGTTTTTGCATGTTGTGGTAAGAACGCTCATACGACAATTTGTCATACTTGCATTCTTCCTTTTTCTTATCAAGTTGTTTAAAATATGTAACATTTTGTTTTTCAATATTGGCAAGTGCCTTTTCATATTTTACAACAATTTCGGAAGTCTCAGCTCGAAGTCGTTCATCATCCTAAACAGAATATGTTTGGTAAATAATAGACATAATGTCAGTCGATAAAGCTTCGAAGGAGAGAGAGTCATTTTGTTTTTCCAAAATCATTATGCGTTCCAAGTATTCATTTGCTTCCTTCACTAAGGATTTGTGGTCCTTAACGAATTCTGCTGACTCTTTCAAAAGATTGTGTTCCACATTTTGAACAACCGCATAGATTGCAGCAATGTGTGGATTAATGTCATTGTCAAACATTCCTTTTAGTTCAGTATGAAAACTTGAAAACCAGTCTTTGTTGTTACTGTTTGTTTTGGATGCCACAATACTTTGAAGTGTTTCAATTCTCTGTTTAAGATCAACCAAATATAGTCTAGCTGCACTTGTTTCACAAGTGTTTTTAGATGCCATTTGTTCGATGTTAGACAGATGTTTTGAGACAAATATTCGTTTTGCGACAGCCACTAGTTGTTTGAAAAACATTGGTGACTCTTTTGGAACAAGATGAACCCCAGAAAGTTTGTTAAGTTCATTATAGTCTATGGGTTTTATTTCTCTGTTCAATTGTCGCATTTTGATTCTACTCTCTTCGGAAAGCTTAATCGTCTCAACAGAATCATAACCCGGTGGAGGATCATGCACATCATTTATAAGAGTACCATCATATAACACATTCTGTTCTTTCTGAGCTTTTTTGAGATTATAAGGGTTTTCACATCCAATTGCCATTTTCTTTAAAGTATGTAAAATTGGGTTTTTATCGTTTATTAACAAATTAATTGTTTGTGCAGAATGTCCCATTTTTACAAGTAAATCTTCCAACTTTGCAATGGTTTTCTTTTTGTCAGTAATCTCTTTAAGAAGATCCTTTTCACGTTTTGAAAACCTTTCATTCAACTCCTTTTCTTTTTCAAGATTAGAATAAGTTGATTTTTGTTTTTAAAGCTGGTTGGTTAGTTCAGAAATATCTTTTTTAAGAGATTTGATTTGCAAATTCAAATTAACATCGAGAGTGTCAAATTTTATTTGCAAACGTTTCTCTCTTAACTCAGAATCTCTTAAGCTAACCTCAAGATCTGTCTGACGATTGTTGTGAAAATCAAAAGCTTTTTCATTATCCTTATAACTCTTAAGCTCAGCGGTCAATTTGTCATTCGCGGCCTTAACATCGCGATTGATCTTTTTGACCTTTTCTATTTCCATACTACAATTTTGCAATAATGATTCAAACATAGCACGTGTTTCCTCATCATTATCAGTATGCTGTGACTCGAATTCTTCATTAGGATCCATATCTGGAGTTACCAAATTAGTATTACTACAACTTGGTTCGTCCATATATGTATCCTAAATGAGATTAGGAGTCGCAGGATGCTGTTCATTTTGAGGTGACATATCAAACATTTCATTATTGTGACATGTAGCATATGGTTGTACCTCAGAAACCACATTTGTGTTAAAAGCAGGAGGTGCTTCCGAATCCGTGTCGTACTTTGCCTCCTGGAGATTTGCCATAAAAATGCAGTTTGCATCGATGTCCTCTTGATCTTCAGAATTATCCATAATAGCCATGAAGTCATTCTCTTCTGCACTCAACTGAAGCCCAGCCGTTTCCTTCTGTGCCAACATTAATGCTTTCTGCAAATACGCTGGATCCCGCTTATTCAGCTTGTTGGGACAGTTCCTAGCCATGTGACCAATACCCTGACAGTTGAAGCATTTCATCACATTACCCTGATTCATATTCCCAGCTCCCTGAGCAGCAACATTCCCAAACTGATTCCCAGCATTCTGAACCCTTTGATTACCAACAGTTGTACCCATCTGATTCCCTGCGTACTGACCCATCTGATTACCAACATACTGCCCTGCATTCTGATTACCCATCTGATATCTTGGAGCATATCCCTGCTGATTCCCATATCCCCCAACCATCTATCCTTGCTGTCCCATATTGAAACTCGGCTGTGCAATTTGCTTGTTGCGAGTGTTCGATGAGATTCGTTGATTGTTGTTGGTGGGTGTGGAGTAGCGTCCTTGGAATGCTTTTGTTAGGTAAGAAAAAGCTTGAGTCAAAGCAGCAGTTGACTCATCTTGATCATTAAGATCGGGTTCTTGGTGTTGCGGGTATTGTTGTTGTGGGATTACCTGTTGTTGTTGTGGGTAGAACGGTGTTTGAGGATTGTATTGTTGTTGCATGAATTGTTGGGATGAAGATGAAGAAGGTTGTGCATTAACTGTTGCAGGTGTAGGTGTTTGGACTATGAGTGCAAGAGGATCTTGTTGTTTTGCTTGTTTCTCTTTTCTGACTTCATTCGCCTCTGCTTGGTTTTGTTTTAGGAAGTCATAGAGTTGATCATAGTTCACCTCGTGAAGGTTCTTTGTTTGGTTGACAATAGTGACATATCGTCCCCATTCCTCTGGAAGGTTGTTGATGAACTTGATGTTTTGAACAATTTGTTTAGGTGCCAAATTGTTTCTGATCAACTCATTCACTAGAGTACAAAACCGTGTGTAGTAAGATTCAATCTGTTCAGCTGGTGTGGATGTGAACTTCTCCCATTCAGTTAGAAGCTTGTTTTCCATGTCTTGTTTACCAATTTCTGTACCATAACAGAGTCTTTTGACTCGTTCCCACATTGCATGAGCAGTTTCACAACTGTCTACAGCACATAATATTTCTTGTTGTAAACCAAGTTGAATAAAATGCATTGCCATGTCATCTGCTTCAATTTGCTTCCAATCTACCAATGTGTATTCCTCTTCCATTTGTGTCCAGAAGGTTGCTTCAATTGGAGGTGTTGCATCAGGATTCCCAGCTGTGACTTGAATCTGACGAGGCTTGAATGGACCTTTCTCGACGGAGTTAATCAAGAGTCTACCTTGACCGTTAGGCTTGGTTCTCATGTATCGAAGCATACGACTCATCCATGGAAGGTAACCACCTTTTTCTAACATTGGAGGACGGTTTTCTGAACCTGCGGAATGAATTTCTTGTTGTGTAGTCATCTTTACAATGTTGTATGATAAAGTGGATTGAGGATCGTTTCAACAAAATAGGAGATGTTGTTGTTGTTGAAGGTTAAACTTGGTTGTTGTTGTGATGCTTTGGTTTGTTGTTGATGATCGTTGAAGTTGTAAGATATGTAAATTAAACAAATTAAATAACGTTACTAAATTTGATTGGAGTATAATTAAGACAAAGTCAAAAGTTTACAATTTCGACAAAAGTTATGCAAATTAAAATTTAGATAAACACGACAATTTCTATAGAAATTTCAATTTGACCAAAATTTATACAAATTATGGCAAAATATCAATTTAGATAGAAATATATCTAATTTATATAAATTCGTAATTTATATAAAAATCTAACAATCTTATACAAGAAAGTAGATATCCGTTTGTCGAAGTATTTTACACACTTATACAAGTGGTAAAATACCGAGTTCACTTTTGAGTTGACGAAATTACGTTCGAATCAAATCCTTAAAAGTTATTTAACTTTGAAGTCGTTTTAGTCAATTGCGAGGGCCAGAGGTGACAAGTCTGAAAATTTCCTAAAAACTGTCGGAATTGCGAAAGGTAGTCCCAATTGCTAAAGAAACTCAATTGCGAAGAACTTTTTCAATTGCGAAACTGGGAACAAATGCGAGACAGTGACCAATTGCGAAAACTTTGGCAAATGCGAGATTGCAACCAATTGCGAGACCTTGTCACCAATTGCGAAGCTTTTCCAATTCCGAAAGTAGTCCCAATTTCAAAAGACTGACTGATTTGCGAGAGGTAGCAGCAATTGCGAGAGGACAGTACCAATTCCGAAGGACTGCAGTTTCACCAACTTTTTGTCCTTTTGTGTCACTTGCCCACTTGTTGCCTTATCTTGAAAGATTTTCTCAGACCACTTTCACCAACTTGCCAACTTCCCTGACACCTTTCACCAACTAGTCAACTTGTACCAATAATTCACTTACACAATGATTATTCCAAATAAAATAACCACTATATTCCAAAAAACACAACTTATCTAACCATTAAAATTTCCAGTCGATCTAGAACTTAGAACAACAAAAGAATGTAGCTTTTAAACCCAGTATATGAATGAGGAGTGATCACTAAATTACAAACCAAGTTGTTAACACATTAACAAACACAACCTTGCACATGATTCTTTGCTATTCGATTCCCAGAAAAACACAACACCACACCTTTTATGAAGCAAAAAACGTGGATGTTGGGTATTTAATGAACAAAGATCGAATAGAGACAAACTCCTACCTTGTTGAATGGCTCTTATACCACTTGTAGACCACGACTTCCTTCTTTATCACACAAACACAATCACGATGACACTCACAAACATATATTAAGAACAAGAGATGTGGTGGATCATATGGGAAAATATTGCTAGTCAAATGATTATGTTCTTGATAAGAATACAATACAAAGACTAGAAAGAAACTACACACACACACACACACACTCTTTTACATATGAATAAAGTGAGGCACCTTTTTGGCAGAGTGTGTGTGCGTTGAATATGTAACACAGCCAATCCAAATGGGCCTTTGGATGGGCTTTAACATGGACTATGTAGTGGACTAGAGAAATGTATTATACTTATACATAACAACTAATATCTACTCTAATACTTCTAGTCCACAATGCCTAGTACATATTATACATAACACATTGATTCTAAATGACAAATGACCATCACTTCATATTAGTATAAATTGATTGCTAACACCATTGCTGTTTGAAAATTAAATTGGTGTTTTTAAGCGTTTTCGAGTCCGTTTGAGCTTTGAAAACCATAGTGAATGCTATTGTATCACTTATAAACTACTAGGGAGCGTTAGAAACCCTCTCAATTCAATATTTCATAAAGGGTAAGGCTTATTAAAAATATAAAGGAGTGTTTGGAATTGCTTACTTGTTTGGCTTATTTTTAGTTTGCTTTAATTCCCGACTTTTTCGACTTATTTGATTTCGACTTATTTCGTCATATTATCTCACGACTTGATACGACGTAATCGACTCACTCGACTCATTGTTACACGACGTTGATGTACGATATACATTAAAATTTACTAAACATATTTTATAAACATATTATAAACTATACCTATAATCAAAACTTAAGTTTTTGAACCATTAGTCCATACCTCATAATCAAACTAAACGAAACTTATCCAGAATAACAATGGTATATTATTCATCGTGACGCTTAGTCACCACGTACAATTAATACATATACTCGGGTCATGCCCGAATTTTCTAGAGACCCTACATTTATAATTTACACATGTATTTTTAAACTCTTTTAATGTATATATAGTCTCCTTCTACCCTTATTAATCTTTGAATTAAGCCTAATATATGCTCTTGATTAACATGTTGGACTGACAGGTCAACATCGCCATATTTAGTGTAGAGGCCAGACGCGTACGACCCATAGGGCTCAAAAATGCAGCCTCTCGTGTCTGGATAACACTCAAGATAGGATTTCAGATTGTTAATTTGCGTCCTCAGTTGTAGGCATAAGACAACAAATAACTTTCGAAACAGCCAAGGAAAAGCTTGTCAAGTCCAAATTCTTCTGTATAACAAAAGATGAGATTATTAAGATAATATGTCATTACTGGTTAACAAGAAAAGAGGGAAAAAAACAAACCAAAATGCAAAATTAAAATCTTAAATCATCAACATCTGTAATCCACTCTTTTTTTACAAAATCCTAACAAGCATATATCTTTATTATAAAATCTTCACTAACAACCTAAAAAAAATCCAATCTTTTTTTAACAATCTTCACAAACAACTAAAAGTCAAACATTAATTCTTACCTAGGCATTAAAAACATCTACTTTCAAATGCAATTACATTAATTCTTACCTAGGCATAAAACATGAGATAATTTGTAAATCAAGCAACCCATTGAAGAATGAATGAATTGGGAATTAGGATTTTTTTTTTTTTTTTTTAGGTTTGTTTTATCAAATAAAAACCACAACCAATGTAATGTTTGTTGATAGTCAAGCTAACAACCCAAAAACATAGGTTCTGTTTGTGTTCACGCAAAAAAATGGTTCGTTCCGGTGACTTTTTTCCCTTTTGTTAAACTTTTATAAAAGCCAATGTAAGTCTTCCATAAAAACTCATCACAAGCTGAAACTATTCAAGCCCCTCAACTTTTCACCCTAACATTATATTTACTACATTACAATGCATTTAGACCATTCTTAAAAAGGAAGTCTTAAAAAGATAAGACCAAAAACATTTCTTTAATTGGAAGGATTTCAAACTAACACATACATATGAATAAGAGTTAAGTTACATTATGAATTTTAATCTCTTTAATTATAAGAGCCACTGATATTTATAAACCTCATTAATTTGCAATAGACCATAATCAATGTGATATAACAGCCCAATTTAAAAAAAAACTGCAATGTGATTTAAAAAAAAGAAACATCTATACTATAACTACCTTTTACTAATGCATATTTCATATATATAAAGCCTACAAACCAACCCACAAACTAACACAGTTTCATCTCAGCTTCTAAACACTACTAATAATTTAAATGTTCTACTTTTAAAAAACATATATCTACTACGTTTTAAAGTTTTTGAGACAATACTAAATAAGGAAGGTTTAGAATGAAAAACATTTGCTCGCCGCAAATATAGTCACCGGGTATCCGCCGCCGCATTGCGCGGATACCATTCTAGTATATATATATATATATATATATATATATATATATATATATATATATATATATATATATATATATATATATTTAAAGGAAATTCTTCAAGAAACTCCTCAGTTCACTGTATAATCTCACAACCACATCAGATTTATAAAGTTCTTTTTAACTAACTATTACTTTAACTAAACCCTAACATCAAACATTAATAAAAATGACCACATTTAAAAAAAATAATAAACAGATAACACAAACAGGAAGAATGACCAAGTAACTAACCATATTATGAAGGTAGTCTAACCCACTTTTGTCAAGACGAAAAGATCGGCATGCCAAAATAGTTGATGGCAAACTGTCATACACTGTATAGTCCATAACCTTGAGAATTTCGAGTTGAATCTGGCTTAGGAATAGGAGATAATGTGTGTTTGGTTTTGTATATAGATGATGGGTACAGTAACTGCTTATGTCAAGTTAAATGACCAAAAATTTATTGGGTAATGAATTTGGTTGGTGAGCACATTTTGAGAGTCAGACTTCAAAATGTTTTGAAACTTCAGAGTACATTTCGAATTTTCGTACTTCTCCCTCTATTTTGAACCACAAAATTTTGAATTTGACAGATTTTGAAATCGTGGTAGCGCTTATTGGGCCATGTCAATTTGGAGTTTGATATTTGCGTTTGGTCATCTCATGTTATATGTTTAGAGTCTTTAGACACTTGTTTTATGTATAAGTGTTGGAAATAAATTTTTCTAAGTTACGCTGGTCAATTACAGAAATGTATTCTGTTCAATTGAAAGTGTTTTATAAGTTTATTTACTAACTTTGTTATTCTTGAAGGGCTTTTTGTTTTGCTTATTTGTGCAGGGTGTTGAGTGGAACTATGGTGTATATATACCCATTTAAGTTAAGTAACTCAAATGAATAAATGGAAGCTCGTTAATTTAGGTAAATTATTATTTTTTTTTTGAATGTTTAGTGACGTATTTATATATTTTCCCATTTTAACTATGGTTTTTGACTTTTACCAGGTAAATCTCTTTCATTTTCATATGGTTGGTGTATCCAATTTAAGATTGTTTGTACGTAGTAGGAATTGAACATGAGAGTTCTCACATTTTAGTGATGATCGTTACCAAGCCTTTTATTAGTATTAGGCGAGTACCCATGCATAGCAACGGAATTCGTAGCGGCAAATAATTAACGATTTGTGATATTGTGGTGAGTGTTTTGTGTAGCAACCAAAATAGATTCTTACCTTTTGTACAACCGATACAACTTTGTAAGTATATGTAACTAAAAGTAGATTGGGAAACTTGGCTGAACGTTTGAACAAATTTAGTATAGAAATGTGAACATTTTATTTGGAATGACAGAGTAATAATAATAATTTTATACATATATCAGTTTGATAGACATGTAATTTGAACATTGCTCAAGTAAATTCTTTTGGCCCTCTACAATCTACATGTTGAGAATAGTTTGATAGACATGTTTGAGCTAGTTAAGCCACCAAAAAGAACTTGATAAACTATGGAATCTAGTTTGAAGTTTGAACTTAGCCTAACGTTTTCGAGTTAGGCTAATAAAGGTTCCTTACATCCGTTTCATAGAAAAGAATGGTTACCCAAACATCTAAGACAATCATTTCCACACTGCATATACACCATTCAAATACATAAAACCAAGAAGACACTATCAAAATTGGCTTTTACTTCAGATTTTCACACATTCTACCTAGAAATCCTGTGATATGGTGCAGATATTCCACAGAAAGACGAAACCCCGTTCCTATCTGTACATGAATATTCCTAACTAAGTTAACGGCCATATACTATACTGTATAGCTAGCAACTCGAAAGGCATCATGATTGGCATCTGGTGTTGTTTACTTGTATCGTAGCCTGCAACTCTCGGTCACATTAAATCGGAACATATGGGCATGTATAGTGTCATAACGTTGTTCAATCATTTTGCTATGTACTTCAATCGCCGAAGATTTCTCCTGCCAAGAAACATGAACAGTAAACATCAAGAAAGGTTTTGCTATCGTATGCCCATTGGCCACTGTCACATTTTACTAAGCACAGAGGACACTTGCAATTCATTGATTTTTAATGACAAGAAAAAATAGTAAGTCGTTATTTGTTGATTTACGATAGATCTTAAGGTTAACTGTGACATTCCAAGTACTGTGTCACTACATGTAAAATTTCCCATGTACTTGTATAAATAGATACACACATATCAGAGAGAGACACAGAGAGAAGGGAAGACCTCAGACTGTGGGGCGGTATCTGCAGGAAACCAATGCAATAAAACTCCCAAGTGCATCACAGCAGGCATCAATCTGAAAAGTACAGGAGTTGTCACCTGCAATATTTCAATGTTAGACACTGAGAAAAGATTTCCACCTTTTTTGCGGACATAGTAAACGTGGCAAGATGAGCTGCTTGATTGGGTTTTGGTAACGGGTGAAAGCAGGTAATATCGGTATGGGTCGTTAACCCGAAACACTGTTTGTGACTTTAGAAGGTTCTATGCATTATATATACAACTTGGACAATTTAAACAAAGTTGTTCCAATTTAGGAAAAAAAATAAAAATAAAAAATAGAAAGCTTACCAGACTGAGAGCAGTAGTTCCAAGAAGAAGAAGGTACATCTTTCCCTAGAAGAAGACATGTAAGATTAGTTGAAATGTCACAACAAAACCACCCCAAGTTTGTTCACCTTTAAATCTGACTTGTGATGTCTTTCATCATTTAATATGATTAGCTATTTTCTCAGCAATTTAGTGATGCACATCAAATTCTAAGTAACATGATTGATCCAAATAGTAAGTCAAAACTGGCATTCTATTGTGAGATGGAAAGAAAGCGGGAGTCCGATGAAACTATTAGATATATGCTGATTTCACTGGTTTCGGTCTCACAAAATTACTTTAAAGTCAGCTTTGAACATACAAACAATTCTACAATATTCTCCAAAATAACAGGAATTGCAGGAGTATGGGTTAATGGGTCAAAACGAATTCGTTAGCGTGGCCGCGTGGGTCAAACAGACAGTCAAACTGATTCACAAAAACCAATTCTTTTTTAATTTTTGGGAATATAAATGTGTAGCTTAGATTGAAAAAACACAAGTGCATATTCCCTAAATAATAATCTGAACTCATAGAAATGGTTTATGCAGTTTGATGCATTCAAATATACGAGTTTTGTACGTTTGACCAGCTCCACCAACTTAGCGCATCTGAGTCGTTAAAAAAAAAAAAAAAAAAAAAAAAAAAAAAAAAAAAAAAAAATCAACCAATTTTTATATGAATTTGTCGAATCCATATAAATGTTATGATATAAACCAGAAACAAAGCACTACTGTTACAGCAAAGTTCTTCGAAATTCACTATGCATGGTCATTAAAATGTTTTTCAAATGAGGTAAGGAGCAAGAGTACCTCAACAAGATGAAGATTTGAAGCACGACTTAGAAGATGATGCGTGGTTTTGCGACCTTACAACAGGTTTTACCTCTCGAGGGATCTCAAGAGGCTTGCAATCCCCACCAGGCAGTGTACCTGACCGATGTAGTATAGTGAAGTGGCAAGTACCGGGGGATTGATCGTTCTCTAGGGGAATAGTGTCGTTAGGATTGAAAACCTATTCTAATAGGTCTAAGGGTGAGGGAAGATTCTTTTTGTATTTTTATATTTTTATGAAAGCAAGTAAAATCTCGGGTTTGAAAGAGTGGGCGGAATTAGTTGCTAGTCAACTAACCCAAATAACTACAAATGCAAATAAAATAAATAACTGAAAATGAAAAGGTCGTGAAACTTATATGGAGAGAAATGTGTTTACTTAGATTTCCTTACTCCCTAACTATCTTTTACCGGTTGATTAGTGTGTATTAATTGCGTGGATGACGGGTGTATTCCTTAATACCAATCGTGGGGTGGCGTACGTACTTCCCCAACTCTACAAGCTCCTACTTCACTCCTATGTCGAGCCGGCTAGGAAGCTCCTAACATGGGATCATTAGAATTCGCTCATTCATTAAATACAACCATAAAAACCTTAGTACGCATTGGTTCATGTTTCTTAAGACGTTCAAGCAAGTTACCGAATAGGAGGTTAACCAGTTTTCTTAAGCCTAACATCGATAAACAATCATCCAATACAATTAATAACACACTAATAACCAATAATCAATAGTGAGGTTTCATTAGATCTAAGCAAACACAAGATAAATCTAGCCTAGCATGTTAATTAAAAGACAAGAACAAGATATAATCAAACAACACATAGACATATTGATTGATTAAATGAATACTTATCTTCAATTAAACATGGGAGATCCAAGGGTATAAAAACCCTTAAAAATGGCAGAAATTCGTCTTAGGGTTTCTCCTCACAAAGTTGCACACCAATGACAAAAAATTGCAAAACTATATATAGAACTTAGTGGCTGACGGCGTCGCGTTATAGATCTTGACGCCGTCACCTCGCCGTATCTTGGGTTCCCGGATGGCCTTCCTGACGTCGTCCCTCTTTAGTCCTCCAAAATCCGCTCTGCCCTATCAAAGGTTGACGCCGTCAGAAATGAGCTTGACGCCGTCTCTCTTTAACTTAAACCGTGATGGCCTTGATCATCTCAAAGGGTGACGCCGTCAGATTTTCCATTGCAAAACTCTCTGGCGCGTCACGTGTATTTTTCATATCCACCTCTTTTGCCAAGCCATGACGCCGTCAAGAGCAATACTTGACGCCGTCAAAGGTACTTTTCCAGCCGATTTTGAGACTTTGTCGTTTTCTTCACTTTTATGCTCCAAAAACGTCCAAAATGCTTCCTTTTCCAGATTTCTTCTCCAAAGTACCTAAAATGACAAAAGGAACGATTTAGGGCAATATTTGATCAAATAAATACGATTTAGGGCTTAAATGACCCCCTAAAAGCGGTACACTTTTCGCTTCATCAAATACCCTTACACTTGAGATTTGCTTGTCCTCAAGCAAATGCGCTTTTATTCTAATCAAAAAAACAAGTTAGGGGTCATTTAACGCTAATATAAAAGTAATTACAACAAATAGTCGTTCCACTTTAATCATAATAAGCACGGAGATTACAAACTAGCACCTCACAAGTAGTGTTTAGATACTCACATCTCTCAGGTCTCATCAAAATAAATCTCATAAATGAAAATGGATAATATCTGTCACTACCTGTCATAGCAAATAGATTACCATAGGCTTGGGAAAGGATCGAAAACCTTCTCCACTAGGCGTAAGCACCTAAGATAAACTATCAAAGAGGGTTTTTAAACGGGTTATAACGTTAGGTGTAGGGATATGATAAACACGATTTTGTTGGATAAGGGATATTTTACTGGTGGCGAGTTAAATATCTTGATTAATTACATGTACAATATGGCGTTGCTAAGCCAAGACTAGACTCGACTTAAGCTAAAAACAAAATAACAAAAACATAAAATAAACATAAAATGAAACGGGATGGTAGTCCGTATGTTTTTTTTCTACTTTTCTTTTTCTCATTTTTTTTTGTATTTTTCTTGACTTTTTTCGATTTTTTTTTTTCATACACTCTTGCCCTACCATCCAAAATAATACATCATAGGGGCGTTGCATTCCCCTTACACTTGAACTTTTACATAACTTTACAAATAACTATTCTAATGACTCGAATTAAGTAAATCGAAACACTTGGAGTACTTTTAAAATATTTAGCACATATGGGGGTAATAATGTTGTTCTTCCCCATTACTCCATTAAACTAGTACTTTACCCATGAGTCCCAATCGTCCCAAAACAATATGTACAAGGATATGACTCGACTTAGCAACCATGTAATCAATTAGATAATTAACTAAGGGTTTAAACAAATGTTGTCACAATAATGCACTAAAGATGAGTGCATACAAGGTAGGCTAAGGCGATTTGGGTGTACATTTAAGTGGGGTGTAACAAATTCTTCCTTTAAGTAAAATGCTTAAAGGTAGAAATGAAAGGATAGGCTCTGAGGGGTGTACTAGGGGTATCGTGTACTAAAAATGAGTACAACGCAAAGGGTGTGGGAGAATTACTTGACCAATGTAGCCAATGTAATTATAACAAAAACACAGGTGTAAAACAATGGGTTAATCCTAATGCCTCTTATCATGTAGTAAATCTAACTACACGAATGTAGTCTCACTTGTGGCCTCGGAATGGTCCTAACACAAGTTCTAGAATCTAAGTGCTACCGGTACACACATCATAGCATAAATGCTTTTCCTACCAATTCTAGGGCGAACCTCACATATTTGGGGTGCAAAAATTTTTAGTGGTACGGTTTTTGTGCTAGTCATATAACTCCTATCCATGAGACGCTCATTCAGATCAAAGTTTCACTCCTATATGTTGTAAAAAAATTTAAATTTGGCACTAAAATTGCCCTAACAGGTATTTATCTCAGTTTTATTACATATCTACTATTAAACAAACAAAAATCAAGCGCAATTGTATTCTCTAAAGTATCGTACTTTAACCCCCCCCCCCCCTTACACTTAAGATGAACATTGTCCCCAATGTTCAAATAACAAGATGTAAAAGTAAATAAGGTAAAGGAATGAAATCAAATACTCCCCTGATTCGCTCGGTGGATAATGTGGTAACATGGTTAGATCTTCTTCCAAGAGAATGTAGAAGCTCCAAGACTAATGCATCGCCAAAAGCTTGATTCCAAATACATCTCCTTGTCCAAAATAACCTGTTAAACCTGAGAAAACAAACACGAAAACCTGCATAACATCGGCGGGATAAATTCTATATAAGGATATAATGCTTGTGGAATGATAATTTTGCAGATTCCTGGAGTTTATAAGTTATAGATTTAATAAAAACTTTTATGAAAACAAAACTTTCAAAAATTTCAGAAAATTAAAACCTGACGCCGTCAGGTTGTAAGGCCTGATGCCGTCAGAAATGATCTGACAGAATTTTCATGTTAAGTTTCCGGAAAATTTCTGGAAAAACCTATACCTTACTTCCTGGAAATCCTGCAAAACATCACTATGACTCGATACAAGCATTTGACTCAAAAAAATACTAATATGTATGTTAATTTATTATTGTTATGATTTATTTTCATTTGTTCTAATAAACCGATTTTGAATTTCCCTTACACTTATCTTTTGCAAAATACATTTATATGTAGTTAAGACGAAGTTAAAAACAAGATAAAGCATTTTCACAATTTACTTTTGAACATGAATCAATAATAATAAAAATTAAACATACATACGGAAACAAATAAAATCAAACAACCAAACAAATAAATAAACACATAAAGCAAATAAAGCTTGGGTTGCCTCCCAAGAAGTGATTTTCTTTATTAACGAGTCTTGTAGCCAGACTCAAAGTCACCGTACATTACGTGACTCCATCATTGGTCACGGTTCCTAGGCCATTCTCATTTCCGGTTTTATATTCCGGTCCTAATTTCAAACAATCCTTGTAGAAACCGGATATCCTTCCCATAACATAGTCTACTCCTTTATTTCTATCCTCATCATTCCTATAGTAGACCGCTTGCTTAAGCTCCTTCTCAACATTTGACAAGTGTTGGAATTGTTCTATCTTATATGGCATTTGGTAGTTTACCTCATCGGTCTCATCCTTAAATCTAACTATCCCTAAGGAAGGTTCATAAGTCATTCTAGAGACCTCAACAAATGGTTTTCCAAAAACTACTTGAGTTAAGGATGCATCGACTATTGGGCGGATATATTCTACAATTACAAAGTCGGTGACATATGTGAAGTTTCCTACATAAACCGGTAATCCCTTAACTCTTCCCGTGAAGTTACTCATCCAACCCTTATCAGGGAACATCCTATACCCAAGTTGATTTTTCATTATTAAGTTGTAGTGGGCTCTAGTCATGATGTTTATGGGCGATCTAAGGTCGATGTAAGCTTTCCACACATGCAAATGTCCGATGTTGCATGGTATGTTGAGATTAGAAGGTTCGCCTATTTTTATAATTGGTCTACCTAGGAAGTATGGTGTCTCGGGGTCATCGAATAAGTCTGTATGATATGCGCGCTCTTCCTTAGCGGGTAGCCTACTGAAGTAGTCCTCATCATCATCTACTTCTTCAATCTTACTTTCCCTAACTTCTTTATCAACCTCGACTTTCTTAACCTCATCCTCAGGTTCACTATTATCCTCATTCCTAACAATTGGTTTAATAGTGACAATGTTGATGAAGTGGACATGTTTGGATGAAGAGGGGTCTTTTACTTGGGGTCCGCTATTTGTGTTCCTAGTGTCCTTATGTGGAGGTGATAGCACTTGGTTATTGAGGGCCTTCAATAAGTTGTCAATTTTATTGGTCATCTCCGTTCGTTGTTGATTGAATTCGGATTCGAATCTAGCTATCCGAGCTTCTTGAGATGCCATAAATTTGGACATCAATCCTTCAAGATTATTGGTACTACCATAATTGTTGGAAGGATTGTTATTGAAAGTACGGTTTGGGGATGAACCGCTTGATTGAAAACGATTAGGTGGGTTGGAAGAATTGGTTTGTTGTGCATTTTGGTTTTGTTTCCACCTAAGGTTTGGGTGATTTTTCCATGAAGGGTTGTATGAATCACCGTATGGGTTTGGCTCGGGTTTGAAAGTGTACCACTTGTCTCCCGCTCCGTCGGTACGCGAGGATGCGTAGTCCGCAAAAGCTTGTTCGGGGAGTTCCACGCAATCACGAGTGTCGTGGGGACCACTACATAATTCACATGAAGAAGTGATTTTGTTCACTTGGCTTGAAGGTTTAGGAGCCTCGTAGGATTTCATAAGAAACTTGACTTGGTCTTCAAGTTCTATGATCCTACGGTCAGAAGTGCTTGAAGTGTTCGAAGGCAAAGATATTGCCTTGACCGTTTTATTCAAATCACGGGGATCACTCCAACTTTCGTTGTCATAAAGAGCAAGATCTTCTAGGAGAGCCCATGATTGTTCCGCACTTAGATCACGTAGCTTACCACCGGCCGATTGGTCAATGGTTTGCCTCGTGGAGAGATTGATATGGTCATAGAAGATTTGGACTTGGAGCCAAAGTTCTATGCCATGGTGAGGGACTTTTTGGAGTAAGTCCTTGAATCGAGTCCATGCCTCATAGAGGGTTTCGCCTTGAAGTTGTTGGAACATCAAGATATCATTCCTTAGCTTGGTAGTTCTTCCTGGTGGGAAAAACTGAGCAAGGAAACGAGTGGTGAGATCATCCCAAGAGGTGATGGATCCTGCGGGTAGACGCTCTAGCCATTGACTAGCTTGGTCCCGCAGAGAGAATTGAAAAAGACGCAGTCGGGTCTCCTCGAGTGGCAACATCAAGGTCTATGGAATCAACAATTTTGAGAAAGTCCTTGAGATGTTGATTAGGATCTTCGGAACGAAGTCCATGGAATGCGCATTCGCTTTGCACCAACCGGATGGTGTCGGATCGCAAGGGAGTGACATTGGCTCCTTGAGTGAGCTCAATGGTGTTTCGATAGCCATGGTGGCTAGGACGGGAGTAGTCTCCTAAGGTACGGGCTCTAGGAGGTGGGTGTTGTTGTAGTGGTGGGTTGTTGGGATCAAGGATATTACCACCTTCCATGATGTCGGATGGTAATGGTTACGAACAAAGAAACGAAGAAAAAAGATAGACTAAAGAAAACCTAGAAAAATAAAATAAAAATCTCACTAGAAAGGAATCTAGTGAGTAGACCTAATAAAATAAAAATTCAACCTAAACAATAACTATTCCCCGGAAGCGGCGCCAAAAACTTGATGCGTGGTTTTGCGACCTTACAACAGGTTTTACCCCTCGAGGGATCTCAAGAGGCTTGCAATCCCCACCAGGCAGTGTACCTGACCGATGTAGTATAGTGTAGTGGCAAGTACCGGGGGATTGATCGTTCTCTAGGGGAAAAGTGTCGTTAGGATTGAAAAACTATTCTTGTTGATACAAAAGTTGGGCGTTCCTTGATTCCGTACCAATTCGATCTTAATGCTTGAGACCTGCGCACTAAGAAAACAGAAAAGCACCGTTAGGCTTATCGTGGGATTGTCTCCCACGATTATCCTCTGGCGTGAGAGTAAGTAATCGGTTTTAGGGTTTGTAGAAGAGTTAGGGTTTGTAAGTCGTACCTTTGTGAGGGTTGAGATGCCCTCTATATATGGACACGAAATCCTTATTGGTTTCGTGATCCCCAATCTTCGGTCTATCCCGCGTAGGGCAGTTAGGCAATATATATCCCATAAATAGAAGATATATTATCGCAGCCATAAATAACGTTGGGTTTGGGCCATCGTAAGCCCAAACCGTTATCGCAATAGCCCATATCGTGACGGGCTAGAGTCCATTCGTGATGGACTTAAGTATGGGTCGGGTTCGTGACCCGAATACGGACTATACGTTATCATGTCCCCCCAGTCTAGTGTGCGCAATGCGTGATTGCGGGTACTAGACTAACAACTTAAATATATATATATATATATATATTCCTCAATGTGTAGCGGGGAAGCTTTAAGTATTTTCCGCCAAAAGTAGCGAGTTAATCTAGTCCAAGTATCTTCTTCGAAAATCGTGTGTGGTGGGTGAAAAGTGCTTTACCTTTTGAGTTCCCAACCGTACGATTAGAGCAAGTGGGGTACACATGTCGTACATCCACGAATATGTGTACCCTATATAAAGTGAAGCCGTCATTTCTCTGTGGCTACCACAGTAAAAAAAAAATCATCATTCTTCGCCATTGTTAAACCTTCAAGAAAAAAATCAACAAAAGCGAAGATAGTAGCGCGTGCGCCGATAATAGGTATCATGGTTCTTCAATTATCTGAGATTAGTTCCGATATATCTGAGGATGAACTTCGTCAGTTCACCTCAGACTATTATATTCCTCTCGCATTGCATCCGGTAGTCCCGGCCGCAAATGCATCAATAGCGAATTTCCCGCAAGGGAAGGTGGGGGTTTATACGCGCTTCTTCGAATTTGCGAACCAGCGTGTTCCCATTTCCCTGTTTTTGTGCGATATCTTAAACCATTATCGCTTGCACATCTCGCAACTGCACTGTATAGGTGCGGCGAAAGTTACCAATTTTGAGGTAAATTATCGCCTGTTGGCGATTGAACCCACAGTGCATCTATTCCGCGCGTTTTACCACACGTCGTGGTTGAACGGGTGGGTCACTTTTTCTAAGCGCACGGGGTCTCTGTAGTGTTATGCAAAGAAATTAGACGCACTAAGGGTATGGAGGGAAATTTTTTTCTAGATTGATAGTGCATTTTTTCCTTGGGTATTTGAGTTCTATACTCAAGAATCGTTGCCGAGTGATGAGCGCCCAGACCTCGGATTGTATAATGTGGCGGATGCGGAGACGATAAACACCAATCGCATACCTATTGAACCGTATCCAGAAGACTTTCTGGTGCACATGGGCATCAGTCGCAACTATTTTGGTTGTCCGGAAGAGGTGCCAACATTCTTGGATGAACACAACCGGGGTGGGTGCTTGTCTCTTCCTTCCTCTTCACTTAGTAGTTGTAAGCATTCTTCCCTTTGTAATTTTACTAACGCATTTGCTATTTGTTTGTTGCTTTGTTGCGCAGAGATGGACTTGTTGATGTTGTTCGCTTGGCGAAGCCCACAAAGGTGATTATAGGGGTGCGCCCCTTGAGAGATGGGGAGCAGCCATTGCTTCAGGCTACTGCTGGGCGCACGATGGTGATTGCGCAGGAGGAGACAGAGGAGACAGAGGAAATGGGGGAGGTCCCCGCAGGGGTTACTATGGCAACCCCTCTGCGTAACTTTCCGTCTGCTGGGTCACAGATCCCTGTTGAGTTGTTGCATGTGGACTCGTCAGAGAGTGCCATGGATGAGTCTGGAGAGGAAGGTTTGTTGCGAAAATGCAAGAGGTCGTTTGGTGATGATGGCGCAGGGACATCAAGTAAGCGCCCTGCTCTTTCTGTCGAGCCACTAGCCGAAGAGGATGCGTCATCGCATAAAACTCCACCCCCCACGTAAGCATTTTTGTCTTTAGATAGTCCTTTATTTCGCTATTAGTATTATAGAGTAACTTTGTTGTTTGCATGTAGGGCTGAGACTGCTGTTGATGATGATGCGCATGTAGAGGGTTCGCCCCTCAAGACTGATGTTGGTGATTTTGGGCCTGAGAGTCCAGTGGATGAGGAAAAATCTGCTGGAGATGCGCCAAGGAGTAGCCTTCTTGAGGAGTTGGCATTGTCTGCTGCGCACCAGGCTTCATTGGTGGCGCGGCTACAGGCTGAGTATGCTGGTGAGAGCAGCCGGGTTGCTCAAAGGGATAAGGAAATTGAGCTTCTAAGGGCGCAGTTGGCTGAGGCGCAGGCTGAATTGAGAACATCCGCTATGTATGACCAGAAGGTTGCTGATGAGAAGATGTTGCTCATGTCTGATCTGGCTAAAGAGCGCACTGGAGCGAAAGAGTACAAGGCCTCCTGCCTTTGGGCCATGAGATATATGGAGCTGAATAAGGGGAAGCTCATGTCTGATTTGGATGAATTCCGCAAGGCTGTGGAGAGCTTGCTGGAGAATCAGGAGAGCAAGCTGCGCAAACTCAGCATTGAGTATGATGAGGAGTTGTATCCTCATTTGGTATCCACTATAGCTGAGCGCAGGTGGCTTATCAGCCATGGTTTGCGTCTGGCCGCCATGACCACGCTGGAGTCTCGAGAGGTTAAGGAGTCTTTCGGGAATGTGGTTCAATGTGCCCTAGCGCGTGGTAAGGCGGAAGCGGTAGAGGAACTGTGCGCGGCCAAGGTTTTGGCGATGTCTCCCTCAGAAGTGCCTGGTTATAATGAGAATGCTTATGGCGAGCTTGTTTCTGCTATGGAGAGGTTAAAACTTCTTGAGCTTCCTCATATAGCGCAGCTGGAGCGTGACCAAGACTTCCCTATTAGTGTGATTATGGAAGGTTTGACCTTGGCTAGGCATTCGTCCGAGGGTGCTGAGGAGCAGCTTGATTATTTTTTGAAGCCGGATGTGTCGCAGCTACAGGTGCCCATTTTCGCTCGCCCTCGTGACATCCTAAATCCTTTTGCTCTTGAGAAAGAGATTCCATTGAAGACATCTTTGGAAGCTCATGAGATGAGACTTGCCAAGAAGAGGGGTCAGAAGGGGAAGGCTATCCTGTGTGGTCTTGGCGCAGCCCACATTCCTAGATCTGATGGGGTGCCTGTTAGCGTACCAATAGTAGCGCCCAGGGATGCTGAGTTGTTGCAGATGCTTACAGATGCTGGTCGTGTGGCGCACCAGGCAGGTAGCTCAGGGCTAAGGCGTACTCGTAGCATGTCTTGGTAGTTTTGGTGTAGTGGTATTTTGTTATATGTCCACTTTTCCTTGTACATATGCTTGTTGGATGTGTACTTTTGATGAACTTGTTATAATGAAGCGTTGATTTTGAATAATACCATTGTTTGCATATTATATGAAATTTGGCTATGGTTATAACATTTGTACTTAGTTATTTTATTTTTGCATAAAAGATGTCTAAGAGTCAAATCGCTTGTATAAACACATTTGAAGAGGGTTTACAAGGATTCATAATCACTTATACTTATCTTGTATGAAATTTATGACATAGTCGTGTATGACATGGTTGTATATAACATAATTGTGTATGAAATTTACAAGTTGCTGTGTACCCATCATGGGGTGCACAAGTGTATGGATTGCAGCGTGCTACTAGGACCATACTAAGGGGTTAGTTGTCTTAACTCCTAATTTGTTAAATGCGCACAGTGTGCATTGATGTGTATCCGTCATGGGATAAGCATGGAACTTACTCCAACGTCTTGAGAATAAGGTGTTTAACAAGGATGCGTGATCCGGTGTTGATGGGTTTGCAACCCTCTTACTCAATGAGTCATTTGTTAGGTTTACTCATCCTTTTACCATCGTGGGTTTTTAATTAGTGCATGCACGCCATGTAGGCAAAAGATAATATAATAAACAATATTGAGACATAAATTATATGTAAGCAATAAAGTAAAGTGTGTCACGGAGTTAGCTAGAAACCGCAACATTTTATTAATACTTGCAAGTTTTTGTAAAAAAAATAAAAATAAAAAACATTTGTCTAAATGAAACAAAGAATGTAAATACACGGATATTTATTTGGCACTTACTAAAGTACGTGTGTGTCCATGCATTGGGTCGTAACCTTTCCTAAAGATAGCATCTCTTGAGATTGCAGATATTCCATGTGCGTTGTAGCTCACGGCCTTCCATGTCGCGCAGCTTGTACGTGCCTTGTCCTAGTGCTTCAATGACCTCATAGGGTCCTTCCCACTTTGGTCCAAGTTTACCTGTGTCTTCTGCGTGGCTTGCATCATTAGCGCGGTACACAAAGTTGCCAGGTCTAAATGAGGTGCTTCGAACTTTAGCATCGTAGTATCCCTTCATCTTTGACTTGGTTTTTGCCTCTCGTATGGCTGCGCGCTCGCGCCTTTCCTCCAGCAGGTCCAAATCTATCCGTCGTTCATCGTCATTGGTCGCAATATTAACTTCCGCGGTGCGGATCGTTGGCATCCCAATTTTAGCTAGTATAACAGCTTCTGTTCCGTAGACAAGGGAAAAAGGGGTGTCTCCATTGCTAACTTTGATCGTCGTGCGATGCGCCCATAAGACATGCGATAATTCGTCCACCCATCTTCCTTTGTGTTTGTCCTGGCGCGCTTTAATTCCTTCGCCTAAACTGCGATTTGCGCGCTCGACTAAACCATTGGTTTGTGGGTGTTTAACTGATGCGAAGTGTTGTGTGATATTTAACTCCGCGCACCAGTCTTTGAACGGGTTATCACGGAATTGTTTTCCGTTGTCCGAAACGATCTCCCCAGGTAATCCAAAGCGGCATACAATATTTTCCCAAACAAATCATTTTACTTGGTTTCCTGTGATTGTCGCAACTGCTTTTGCCTCAATCCATTTAGTAAAGTAATCTATTGCCACAATGAGGAATTTCAGTCCTCTTGCTGCGACAGGGAAGGGACCCGCAATGTCAATGCCCCATTTATAGAATGGCCATGGAGAAGTAATAGGCGTTAGCTCTTGTTGTGGTCTGCGCGGGATGGGTCTATGAACTTGGCAGTCATTGCATTTCCTTATCACATCGCGCGCATCCCGGTGCATAGTAGGCCAGTAGTATCCTGAGCGCAATGCGCGTGCTACGACGGACCGTGGTCCTGAATGCATACTGCATGAACCAGCGTGGATCTCTCGGAGTACGTAATCTGCCTGAAGAGGTCCAACGCATCGAAGCCATGGTTGTAGGAATGAGCGTCGATATAGGATACCATCTCTAAGTTCGAACCTCTGCGCTGCGCGCCATATCCGTCGAGCATCTTTCTGCTCAGCGGGCAAGTTGCCTTTGCTTATAAAGTCGATAATAGGAGTCATCCATGTAGGATTCTCTTCCTCTATTACCGTGGATATCTCCATCTCCGAGATGGATTTATTCTTTAGGATCTCCACTAAAACCTGTTTTGACAAGTGCGCGAAGCTGGTGGATGCGATCTTACTTAGCGCATCCGCTTTCTTATTCTCGCCTCTAGGAATTTGCTTAATTGTAAACCTGTCGAAGCCTTGTATTAGCGATTTGGTTTTGTTGAGGTATTGGACCATGTTATCCTCTTTAGCCACATACTCGCCCAACACATGGTTGGCTACCAATCGGGAGTCCACGTTTGCTTCTAGGTTACGTACACCCATTCGGTTTGCAATGCGTAATCCAGCGATTAGGGCTTCATATTCTGCCTCGTTGTTCGTGGCTGTGAATTCAAAACGCAGTGCGTAAGTGAATTCCATTCCTTCTGGGTTAGTGAGGATAAGGCCAGCGCCCGATCCATCCACGCATGAAGATCCATCTGTGAACAAGACCCATGGTTCTTGTAATTCTACCTTGCTCGGTGAGGGTGCGTCATCGGTATCTGGTTTTTTGATGATGAAGTCTGCTAGTATTTGCCCTTTAACCGCAGTGCGTGGCCTGTAAGAGATGTTATACTCTCCTAATAGCACACTCCATTTTTGTAATCGGCCAGATGCGTCAGGTTTAGAGATAACTTGTTTGATGGGTTGGTCGGTAATTACTGCTATTGGGTGCGCTTGAAAGTATCTGCGCAGTCTTTTGGCAGCAAATACTAACGCCAAAACCAACTTCTCCATTGAGCTGTAGTTGATCTCTGTCTTTTTGAGTGCTTTACTTACAAAATACACTGGTGTTTGCACAGAATTCCTATCCGTCAGTAGCACTGCGCTGATCGCTCCTTGCGTGGCGGATAAGTAGATGATTAACTCCTCCCCTGGTCGGGGTGCGACTAGCTTAGGAAGCGCTGCTATATGTTGCTTAAGCTTGGTGAAGGCTTCTTCCGCTTCCGCAGTCCACCGGAAGTCTCCCTTTTTAGTACACTTCTTGAGTGTTTTGAATAAAGGAAGTGACTTATCCGCTGATTTGGACAGGAATCTGTTCAAACCGGCTAGCTTTCCATTTAGAGATTGAACTTCTTTCAACGTGCGCGGTGAAGGAAGTTGGATGACGGCGTCTGTCTTTTCTGGGCATGGCTTAATGCCATCTGGTTCTATCAGATATCCCAAGAACATGCCTTCTGTAGCACCGAAAGTGCACTTCTTGGGATTTAACTTCATGTTGATCGCCCGTAGCGTTCTAAATGTTTCTTCTATATCGCGCACCACTTCGTCCTCCGTATGGCTTTTTATGACAAGGTCATCCACATAAACTTCTAAGTTGCGGCCTACTTGCTTTTCGAATGCATTATCTACCAATCGCTGGTAGGTGGCGCCCGCATTTTTTAGGCCAAAAGGCATCTTTGTGTAACAGTAGACCCCTTGGCTTGTGTGGAAAGCTGTTTTTTCCTCGTCTTCCTTGGCCATTTAGATTTGGTGGTACCCTTTGTATGCGTCCAAGAAACACTTAAAGGGATATCCACACAATGATTCCACTTTCCAGTCTATCTCTGGTAGTAGGTAGCAGTCCTGTGGACATGCTTTATTAAGATCAGTGAAGTCCACACACATTCGCCAACTGCCATCGCTCTTTTTGACCATCACTGGGTTGGAGAGCCAATCGTGGTAATAGACTTCCCGCATGATGCCAGCGTCCACAAGTTTGTGTACTTCTTCTAGTATGGCTTTTGCGCGCTCTGGAGCCTGGCCGCGCTTTTTCTGCCTTACTGGTGAATATCCTTGTCGTATTTGTAACTTGTGTTCTGCTATCGATCGTGGTACGCCAGTCATGTGTTTTGGTTCCCAGGCGAAGATATCCAGATTCCTCTGTAAGAGTGCGCACACAGCTGCTCTGCCTTTGTCAGACAGCGATCCTCCGATTGATACTTCTTGCTCTGGGTAATCAGGGTGAATTGCGACCTTCAAATTTGGAACTTTAGCTACGCTCTGTTCAGGGACGTGCGTCGTCTCACATGTAATCGTGTTACATTCTTCTGGTGGCGCAGCGTTGTTGTAAATGGTGACGATGCCGCCTTCTACTGGGAATTTGAGCATCCCGTGCGCTGTGGATGGTACCGCGCGCAACGCCGAGATTCCTGACCTTCCAATAATGCCATTGTATGGCGAAGGAGATTTGATCACCATAAAGTTCATCCAGGCTGTCGTGGAGTGTTCCTTATTACCGACAGCAACAAGTAGGCGCAGTTGCCCCATAGGCCATATCTTTTCTCCTGTAAAGCCAGTAAGCACAGTCGTGGCTGGACTTAACTGTCTTTGTATCTCAGGATGCGATCTCTTGAAGCAATGTTCGTACATTATATCCGCTGATGCACCCCCATCGACATACATGCGGTGGATGTCGTGACCCGCCGTATTTATTTCAATGGTAAGTGGTTCTGCTACTGCGTTGTCCGCAGTCAAGGTGGGGAAGGATATTTCGCTTCCATGAGAGAATTTCTGGCTCACCTTTTGCCTAGTTTTTCGCTGCCATGATTGTATCATGTAGATGGTATCAGCTTTTTCCTTAGGCGCTTCTTTCTTGCCTCCGGTTCTCTGCTTGTCTTTCCCCTCCTTAATATTTTTAACGAGGTGGTCCAACCTGCCTTCTTTCACTAGTTTCTCGATTAGTTGGCATAACTGGACACACTCATTAGTGGTATGGCCCTTATGTGCGTGATACTCGCAGTATCCATTCCCTACGCGCCGATCCTCAGGGGTGCGCATGGGTGGGGTTCTTGGAAAGTTCGCACCTTCCGTTGCGAATATCTCCTTTGGAGTTTTTGTTAATGGGGTGTACTTGTCGTTTCTCCTTTCGCCCCCTTGGGTGCGATAACTTTTGTTACGATTACCACTCTGGTCGTTGGATTGTCTCCTTGACTCTTCTTGTGGTCTATGGTTCGAGTAGCCTTTCTTGCTATCCGCAGCGGCTGCTTCTCCTTGGACGAAGGAACTCGTGCGCTTCATGAGTTCGTCAAAGGTTAGGGGAACCTTATCATTTAACTTTTTTATCAAATCTGGGTTATTGATTGCATTCATAAAACCCGATATTTTTAGTATCTCTGGGCACGCCTTGACTTGGATGCATTCGTCCTTGAAGCGTTCCATAAAAGCGCTTGTGGATTCCCCTTGTCGCTGTTTAACCCTAGCGAGTTCGACAGGGTTTTTGGCGCACTTCTTCCTTTGAGTAAAGTTTAAACGAAACGCCTTGCGCAACTCTTCAAACCCACTGATGCTTCTGCGTGGAAGCTTACTAAACCAGTTGCGCGCATTCCCTACTAATGTAGAGTTGAACATATGGCACCACACAGGTTGTGGCCAATTTTCGATAGTGGCTGCTGATTCGAAAATTTTTATGTGATCATCAGGATCACCTGTCCCATCATATGTTTTGACATTAGCAGGCATGCGCCTTTTCTTATTCTCCGAAAAATCGCTGATGCGCCTAGTAAACGCATCAACTTTTTGGCGACGCCAGGGAAGAGACACGTCTTCGTCTTCCTGGTCGCGGTATTTCCCTCTTGATTTCCAGTGTCCAGTTTCTTTGTCCTCGTTGTCCGAGGAATCACTTGAAGATGAGCGTACTCTTTTGTGACGCTTGCGTCGACTATCATCAGAATCTGAGCTTGCCCCTCTGCGGCGCTTGCGCCGACTATCCTCAGAATCAGAGCTTGAGGGGCTTTCACTTGGGGAGCACCGTCGCCCAAGCCTATCTTGGACCCTGCGACTGCCAAGCCTAGCGTGGACATTGGCGCGCCGTTCCCCATCTTCATGCTTTTCCAGGTGCTGAAAGTCGGCTGCTTCATCATCCACAACCTTCCTTCCAATCCTAGTAAACACTGGTTGTTTGCGGCTATCCTTCTCGCGTCTTTCCTTTCGGTAGCGCGGTGGGGATACTTCGTACTCAGGGCCGAAGTTGAGCCTGGCGTGCAGACTTTGGCTTGACCTCTTCTTTGCCTCCTCTTGCATGAGCGCAGCCAGGGCTTCGTAGTTTTGAGATATGAAGTCACTTGGCGCTAGTTCAGGCGTGACTCCTTCTAGCGCGATGGAGTCCGTTTCCAAAACAAGATCCTTGTTTCGGACAGGCGCATTTGGTGGCTCAGTGAAGTTCACTTCTGGCATGGCGAGAGGAGTGCGCTGTGGGTCTACCGCGCTAGTACTTGTTGTAGTAGCATTGGTAGTCATAGTGGGCGGTTCTACTGAAGTAAGGAGCAGATCTGAGTACGCTCCAAAGCTTTTAGGCATACTGGTTGTTCCAGAGGTCTGCTTGGAGGCTGCATCAGTTTGCTGTTTCTTCCCTAGTAAATCGTCATGCGTTTTCTTCGTACGCGGAGTCCGCTCCTTTCCATGCTTCGTCATTCTAGTTCTTAGCAAAGCTCTTAGTGTAGGGTCCCACGGATGGCGCCACTTGTTGATACAAAAGTTGGGCGTTCCTTGATTCCGTACCAATTCGATCTTAATGCTTGAGACCTGCGCACTAAGAAAACAGAAAAGCACCGTTAGGCTTATCGTGGGATTGTCTCCCACGATTATCCTCCGGCGTGAGAGTAAGTAATCGGTTTTAGGGTTTGTAGAAGAGTTAGGGTTTGTAAGTCGTACCTTCGTGAGGGTTGAGATGCCCTCTATATATGGACACGAAATCCTTATTGGTTTCGTGATCCCCAATCTTCGGTCTATCCCGCGTAGGGCGGTTAGGCAATATATATCCCATAAATAGAAGATATATTATCGCAGCCATAAATAACGTTGTGTTTGGGCCATCGTAAGCCCAAACCGTTATCGCAATAGCCCATATCGTGACGGGCTAGAGTCCATTCGTGATGGACTTAAGTATGGGTCGGGTTCGTGACCCGAATACGGACTATACGTCATCAATTCTAATAGGTCTAAGGGTGAGGGAAGATTCTTTTTGTATTTTTATTTTTATGAAAGCAAGTAAAATCTCGGGTTTGAAAGAGTGGGCGGAATTAGTTGCTAGTCAACTAACCCAAATAACTACAAATGCAAATAAAATAAATAACTGAAAATGAAAAGGTCGTGAAACTTATATGGAGAGAAATGTGTTTACTTAGATTTCCTTACTCCCTAACTATCTTTTACCGGTTGATTAGTGTGTATTAATTGCGTGGATGACGGGTGTATTCCTTAATACCAATCGTGGGGTGGCGTACGTACTTCCCCAACTCTACAAGCTCCTACTTCACTCCTATGTCGAGCCGGCTAGGAAGCTCCTAACATGGGATCATTAGAATTCGCTCATGCATTAAATACAACCATAAAAACCTTAGTACGCATTGGTTCATGTTTCTTAAGACGTTCAAGCAAGTTACCGAATAGGAGGATAGCCAGTTTTCTTAAGCCTAACATCGATAAACAATCATCCAATACAATTAATAACACACTAATAACCAATAATCAATAGTTAGGTTTCATTAGATCTAAGCAAACACAAGATAAATCTAGCCTAGCATGTTAATTAAAGGACAAGAACAAGATATAATCAAACAACACATAGACATATTGATTGATTAAATGAATACTTATCTTCAATTAAACATGGGAGATCCAAGGGTATAAAAACCCTTAAAAATGGCAGAAATTCGTCTTAGGGTTTCTCCTCACAAAGTTGCACACTAATGACAAAAAATTGCAAAACTATATATAGAGTTTAGGGGCTGACGGCGTCACGTTGTAGATCTTGACGCCGTCACCTCGCCGTGTCTAGGGTTCCCGGATGGCCTTCTTGACGCCGTCCCTCTTTAGTGCTCCAAAATCCGCTCTGGCCTATCAAAGGTTGACGCCGTCAGAAATGAGCTTGACGCCGTCTCTCTTTAACTTAAACCGTGATGGCCTTGATCATCTTAAAGGGTGACGCCGTCAGACTTTCCATTGCAAAACTCTCTGGCGCGTCACGTGTATTTTTCATATCCACCTCTTTTGCCAAGCCATGACGCCGTCAAAGGTACTTTTCCAGCCGATTTTGAGACTTTGTCGTTTTCTTCACTTTTATGCTCCAAAAACGTCCAAAATGCTTCCTTTTCCAGATTTCTTCTCCAAAGTACCTAAAATGACAAAAGGAACGATTTAGGGCAATATTTGATCAAATAAATACGATTTAGGGCTTAAATGACCCCCTAAAAGCGGTACACTTTTCGCTTCATCAAATACCCTTACACTTGAGATTTGCTTGTCCTCAAGCAAATGCGCTTTTATTCTAATCAAAATACAAGTTAGGGGTCATTTAATGCTAATATAAAAGTAATTACAACAAATAGTCGTTCCACTTTAATCATAATAAGCACGGAGATTACAAACTAGCACCTCACAAGTAGTGTTTAGATACTCACATCTCTCAGGTCTCATCAAAATAAATCTCATAAATGAAAATGGATAATATCTCTCACTACCTGTCATAGCAAATAGATTACCATAGGCTTGGGAAAGGATCGAAAACCTTCTCCACTAGGCGTAAGCACCTAAGATAAACTATCAAAGAGGGCTTTTAAACGGGTTATAACGTTAGGTGTAGGGATATGATAAACACGGTTTTGTTGGATAAGGGATATTTTACTGGTGGCGAGTTAAAGATCTTGATTAATTACATGTACAATATGGCGTTGCTAAGCCAAGACTAGACTCGACTTAAGCTAAAAACAAAATAACAAAAACATAAAATAAACATAAAATGAAACGGGATGGTAGTCCGTATGTTTTTTTTCTACTTTTCTTTTTCTCATTTTTTCTTTTTGTATTTTTCTTGACTTTTTTTGATTTTTTTTTTCATACACTCTTGCCCTACCATCCAAAATAATACATCATAGGGGCGTTGCATTCCCCTTACACTTGAACTTTTACATAACTTTACAAATAACTATTCTAATGACTCGAATTAAGTAAATCGAAACACTTGGAGTACTTTTAAAATATTTAGCACATATGGGGGTAATAATGTTGTTCTTCCCCATTACTCCATTAAACTAGTACTTTACCCATGAGTCCCAATCGTCCCAAAACAATATGTACAAGGATATGACTCGACTTAGCAACCATGTAATCAATTAGATAATTAACTAAGGGTTTAAACAAATGTTGTCACAATAATGCACTAAAGATGAGTGCATACAAGGTAGGCTAAGGCGATTTGGGTGTACATTTAAGTGGGGTGTAACAAATTCTTCCTTTAAGTAAAATGCTTAAAGGTCGAAACGAAAAGATAGGCTATGAGGGGTGTACTAGGGGTATCGTGTACTAAAAATGAGTACAACGCAAAGGGTGTGGGAGAATTACTTGACCAATGTAGCCAATGTTATTATAACAAAAACACAGGTGTAAAACAATGGGTTGATCCTAATACCTCTTATCATGTAGTAAATCTAACTACACGAATGTAGTCTCACTTGTGGCCTCGGAATGGTCCTAACGCAAGTTCTAGAATCTAAGTGCTACCGGTACACACATCATAGCATAAATGCTTTTCCTACCAATTCTAGGGGCGAACCTCACATATTTGGGGTGAAAAAATTTTTAGTGGTACGGTTTTTGTGCTAGTCATATAACTCCTATCCATGAGACGCTCATTCAGATCAAAGTTTCACTCCTATATGTTGTAAAAAAATTTAAATTTGGCACTAAAATTGCCCTAACAGGTATTTATCTCAGTTTTATTACATATCTACTATTAAACAAACAAAAATCAAGCGCAATTGTATTCTCTAAAGTATCGTACTTTACCCCCCCCCCCCCCCCCCCTTACACTTAAGATGAACATTGTCCCCAATGTTCAAATAACAAGATGTAAAAGTAAATAAGGTAAAGGAATGAAATCAAATACTCCCCTGATTCGCTCGGTGGATAATGTGGTAGCATGGTTAGATCTTCTTCCAAGAGAATGTAGAAGCTCCAAGACTAATGCATCGCCAAAAGCTTGATTCCAAATACATCTCCTTGTCCAAAATAACCTATTAAACCTGAGAAAACAAACACGAAAACCTGCATAACATCGGCGGGATAAATTCTATATAAGGATATAATGCTTGTGGAATAATAATTTTGCAGATTCCTGGAGTTTATAAGTTATAGATTTAATAAAAACTTTTATGAAAACAAAACTTTCAAAAATTTCAGAAAATTAAAACCTGACGCCGTCAGGTTGTAAGGCCTGACGCCGTCAGAAATGATCTGATAGAATTTTCATGTTAAGTTTCCGGAAAATTTCTGGAAAAACCTATACCTTACTTCCTGGAAATCCTGCAAAACATCACTATGACTCGATACAAGCATTTGACTCAAACAAATACTAATATGTATGTTAATTTATTATTGTTATGATTCATGTTCATTTGTTCTAATAAATCGATTTTGAATTTCCCTTACACTTATCTTTTGCAAAATACCTTTATATGTAGTTAAGATGAAGTTAAAAACAAGATAAAGCATTTTAACAATTTACTTTTGAACATGAATCGATAATAATAAAAATTAAACATACATACGGAAACAAATAAAATCAAACAACCAAACAAATAAATAAACACATAAAGCAAATAAAGCTTGGGTTGCCTCCCAAGAAGCGCTTTTCTTTATTAACGAGTCTTGTAGCCAGACTCAAAGTCACCGTACATTACGTGACTCCATCATTGGTCACGGTTCCTAGGCCATTCTCATTTCCGGTTTTATATTCCGGTCCTAATTTCAAACAATCCTTGTAGAAACCGGATATCCTTCCCATAACATAGTCTACTCCTTTATTTCTATCCTCATCATTCCTATAGTAGACCGCTTGCTTAAGCTCCTTCTCAACATTTGGCAAGTGTTGGAATTGTTCTATCTTATATGGCATTTGGTAGTTTACCTCATCGGTCTCATCCTTAAATCTAACTATCCCTAAGGAAGGTTCATAAGTCATTCTAGAGACCTCAACAAATGGTTTTCCAAAAACTACTTGAGTTAAGGATGTATCGACTATTGGGCGGATATCTTCTAGAATTACAAAGTCGGTGACATATGTGAAGTTTCCTACATAAACCGGTAATCCCTTAACTCTTCCCGTGAAGTTACTCATCCAACCCTTATCAGGGAACATCCTATACCCAAGTTGATTTTTCATTATTAAGTTGTAGTGGGCTCTAGTCATGATGTTTATGGGCGATCTAAGGTCGATGTAAGCTTTCCACACATGCAAATGTCTGATGTTGCATGGTATGTTGAGATTAGAAGGGTTGCCTATTTTTATAATTGGTCTACCTAGGAAGTATGGTGTCTCGGGGTCATTGATGAAGCGAAAAGTGTACCGCTTTTAGGGGGTCATTTAAGCCCTAAATCGTATTTATTTGATCAAATATTGCCCTAAATCGTTCCTTTTGTCATTTTAGGTACTTTTGAGAAGAAATCTGGAAAAGGAAGCATTTTGGACGTTTTTGGAGCATAAAAGTGAAGAAAACGACAAAGTCTCAAAATTATGCTGGAAAGTACCTTTGACGGCGTCAGGGATTGGTCCAGACGGCGTCATGGCTTGGCAAAAGTGGTGGATATGAAAATTACTCATGATAAGCCAGAGAATTTACACGAAAAATCTGACGGCGTCACCTTTGAAGTGATCAAGGCCATCACGGTTTAAATTAAAGAGGGACGGCGTCAAGCCTTATTCTGACGGCGTCAAGCTTTGATAAGCCAGAGCGGATTTTGGAGGTCTAAAGAGGGACGGCGTCAGGAAGGCCATCCGGGAACCCTAGACACGGCGAGGTGACGGCGTCAAGACCTATAACGTGACGCCGTCAGCCCTTAAACTCTATATATAGTTTTGCAATTTTTTTGTCATTAGTGTGCAACTTTGTGAGGAGAAACCCTAAGGACGAATTTCTGCCATTTTTAAGGGTTTTCATACCCTTGGATCTCCCATGTTTAATTGAAGATAAGTAATCATTTAATCATTCAATATGTCTATGTGTTGTTTGATTATGTCTCGTTCTTGTCTTTTGATTAACATGCTAGGCTAGATTTATCTTGTGTTTGCTTAGATCTAATGAAACCTAGCTATTGATTATTGGTTATTAGTGTGTTATTAGTTGTATTGGATGATTGTTCATCTATGTTAGGCTTAAGAAAACTGGCTAACCTCATATTCGGTAACTTGCTTGAACGTCTTAAGAAACATGAACCAATGCGTACTGAGGTTTTTATGGTTGTATTTAATGCACGAGCGAATTCTAGTGATCCCATGTTAGGAGCTTCCTAGCCGGCTCGACATAGGAGTGAAGTAGGAGCTTGTAGAGTTGGGGAAGTACGTACGCCACCCCACGATTGGTATTAAGGAATACACCCGTCATCCACGCAATTAATGCACACTAATCAACCGGTAAAAGATAGTTAGGGAGTAAGGAAATCTAAGTAAACACATTTCTCTCCACATAAGTTTCACAACCTTTTCATTTTTAGTTATTTTATTTTATTTGCAATCGTAGTTATTTGGGTTAGTTGACTAGCAACTAATTTCGCCCACTCCTTCAAACCCGAGATTTTACTTGCTTTCATAAAAATATAAAAAATACAAAAAGAATCTTCCCTCACCCTTAGACCTATTAGAATAGTTTTTTCAATCCTAACGACACTATTCCCTGTGGAGAATGATCAATCCCCCGTACTTACCACTACACTATACTACATCGGTCAGGTACACTGCCTGGTGGGGTTGTAAGCCTCTTGAGATCCCTCGAGAGGTAAAACCTGTTGTAAGGTTGCAAAACCACGCATCAAGTTTTTGGCGCCGCTGCCGGGGAATAGTTATTGTTTAGGTTGAATTTTTTATTTTATAGGTCTACTCACTAGATTCCTTTCTAGTGAGATTTGTTTTTTATTTTTCTAGGTTTTCTTTAATCTATCTTTTTTCTTAGTTTCTTTGTTCGTAACCATTACCATTTGACATCATGGAAGATGGTAATATCCTTGATCCCAACAACCCACCACCACAACAACCACCACCACCTCCTAGAGCCCGTACCTTAGGAGACTACTCCCGTCCTAGCCACCATGGCTATCGAAACACCATTGAGCTCACTCAAGGAGCCAATGTCACTCCCTTGCGATCCGACACCATCCGGTTGGTGCAAAGCGGATGCGCATTCCATGGACTTCGTTTCGAAGATCCTAATCAACATCTCAAGGACTTTCTCAAAATCGTTGATTCTATAGACCTTGATGTTGCCACTCGAGAGACGACCCGACTGCGTCTCTTTCAATTCTCTCTGCGGGACCAAGCTAGTCAATGGCTAGAGCGTCTACCCGCAGGATCCATCACCTCTTGGGATGATCTCACCACTCGTTTCCTTGCTCAGTTTTTCCCATCGGGAAGAACTACCAAGCTAAGGAAGGATATCTTGATGTTTGAACAACGTCGAGGCGAAACCCTCTACGGGGCATGGATTCGATTCAAGGACTTACTCCAAAAAGTCCCTCATCATGGAATAAATCTCTGGCTTCAAATCCAAATCTTCTATGACCATGTTGATTACCACACCAAGCGTGCCATCGATCGAGCCGCCGGGGGCAGATTGCGCGACAAAAGCGCCAAGGAATCATGGGAAATCATCGATGAGCTTGCATCCGACGATGATGAATTGTGTCAAGTTTCCCACGACGTACGCTCGGCGGTCAAGACATATTCATCGCCCGATACAGCCAATCAAATCACTGAGGAAAGCGTTAGTGAACTTGAGAAAAGGGTTGCATATCTTATGGAAAAGCAAAAGAGACCCTTAAGTCCACAAAAAGCAACAATTAACTCGGTCTCAAGCGTTAAGCAAATACCATTGTCCGAATCACCCCTTAGGGAAAATACTAAACCCTTCCATAAGCACGCTCAACCCAGCTCACCACCTCAGGAACTTAGTCCAACATTCGAAGCTCGAATGAGAGAATACATGTCAAAACACTCCGAACGGTTGGCAAAATTTGAGGAAGCCGTCTACAAACAGAAGGAGGAAATGGAAGAGAAGATGGCGGAGATGATGAACCTTTTGAAAGAATACACAAATACAAAAGCTCCTGAAAAAGTGTTGGTGAGGAATGACGTTAGAGTTCCCAACACTAATTTTGTCAAGGCTATCTCCGTCGTCCAAGAGGGCGAAAATGATGATAGAGGGAAATCCATAACTATGGAAGTTAACAAAATTGACCTCGTCCCACTTAATGATGGAAACACCAATGCCTGCAACTGCGATTCAGACAAAGGCAAGGAGGCGCCCTCTAAGGAGCGCCAATTGGTAGAACCGCCAAAGTCACAACAAGTGAGGCATTACTTGAAGCACGATATAAACAAGGAGACCATAAACGATTGGGTGAGAAACTATCGACGTACTCATCTACCCAACAAGGAGTCCAAGAGAATGGAACCGGATGATGAATTCGACACATTACCCGGAGGGCAATTATATGAGTGCCTCATAAGACAAAAGTTAGTGGAAAAGCAGGAATTCTACGGGGTCTTCAAAATACCATGCAGCATTGGAAAACTCAAGTATCTGGATGTGGTAGCCGACCAAGGTTCCGACGTAAATTTGATGCCTTTATCCGTTTATGTCCAGTTAACTGACAAATTGCCATCCATCACCCGTACTAAACTTTCCTTTGCAAAACAATCTTATGAGTACCCATTAGGAATTGCAGAAGATGTGTTGGTCAACGTTGCCGGATTCCTGTATCCGGTCGACTTCATGATTATTGAGAGGAATGATATGAATACGCCAATAATCCTTGGGGTACCCTTTCTCGCTACCACGAGGACACAAATCGATTACGGAAATAGTGCCATCCTAATGAAGAAGGGGAAGAAAACAATAAACTTCCCAACGATCCCACGTCACATACGAGATGTTGCTCTACAAAAGAAGATGGAGGCGAACCCCAATATAATCCGTGGTAATGTTCAAGAGAAAATCCGTGCATGGGAGGCAAGGATTAAGAATTACAAGGAAAATGAGATTAGAGAATGTAAGGGCGGAAATAGCGATTATATTGAGGCTGATAAGCAGACCAATCACCCCGTTGAATTTACAAAAGGAGACTCAGTGCTCCTAAGGCATTCAGAAACAAAAGCACCTACCGATGAACCAAGTCCCTGGTGGTACGGACCATTCACAATTAAAAGTCAACACCAAGATGGGGTAGTAAGCTTGACCAGCAAGGGAGGAGGTGAAGTGACTGCGAATGTCGGGCGATTGAGACACCACCACCCCGATAACAAGGATTATATCTATCAGGGATACGTCATTATGAATGATGGAATCACGTAATGTACGTGACTTTGAGTCTAGCTACAAGACTCGTTAATAAAGAAAAGCGCTTCTTGGGAGGCAACCCAAGCTTTATTTGTTTTGTGTGTTTATTTATTTGTTTGTTTGATTTTATTTGTTTCCGTATATATGATTAATTTTTATTATTATTGATTCATGTTCAAAACTAATTTGTGAAAATGCTTTATTTTGTTTTTAACTTCGTCTTAACTACATATAAAGGTATTTTGCAAAAGTTAAGTGTAAGGGAAATCCAAATCGGTTTATTAGAACAAATGAACATGAATCATAATAATATTAAATTAACATACATATTAGTATTTGTTTGAGTAAAATGCTTGTATCGAGTCATAATGATGTTTTGCAGGATTTCCAGGAAGTAAGGTATAGGTTTTTCCAAAATTTTTCCAGAAACGTAACATGAGAATTCTGTCAGATCATTTCTGACGGGGTCAGGATTTACAACCTGACGGCGTCAGGTTTTAATTTTCTAAAATTTTTGAAAGTTTTGTTTTCAAAAAAAGTTTTTATTAAATCTCTAACTTATAATCTCCAGGAATCTGCAAATTATCATTCAACAAGCATTATATCCTTATATATAGAATTTATCCCGCCGATGTTATGCAGGTTTTCGTGTTTATTTTCTCAGGTTTAACAGGTTATTTTGGACAAGGAAATGTATGTAGAATCAAGCTTATGGCAATGTATTAGTCTTGGAGCTTTTACATTCTCTTGGAAGAAGATTTAACCATGTTACTTCTTTATCCACCGAGCGAATCAGGGGAGTATTTGATTTCATTCTTTTACTTTATACTTTTACATTTTGTTATTTGAACATTGGGGACAATGTTCATCTTAAGTGTAAGGGGGGGTAAAAGTACGATACTTTAGAGAATGCAATTGCACTTGATTTTTGTTTGTTTGATGGTAGATGTGTAATAAAACTGAGATAAATACCTGTTAGGGAAATTTTAGTGCCAAATTTAAAAAATTTTACAACATTTAGGAGTGAAACTTTAGTTCTAATAAGCGTCTCATGGATAGGAGTTATATGACTAGCACAAAAAACCGTACCACTAAAAAATTTTCCACCCCCAAATATGTGAGGTTCGCCCCTAGAATTGGTAGGAAAAGCATTTATGCTATGATGTGTGTACCGGTAGCACTTAGATTCTAGAACTTGCGTTAGGACCATTCCGAGGCCACAAGTGAGACTACATTCGTCTAGTTAGATTTATTACATGATAAGAGGCATTAGGATTAACCCATTGTTTTACACCTGTGTTTTTTGTTATAATTACTTTGGCTACATTGGTCAAGTAATTCTCCCACACCCTTTGCGTTGTACCCATTTTTGGTACACGATACCCTTAGTACACCCCTCAGAGCCTATCTTTTCGTTTCTACCTTTAAGCATTTTACTTAAAGGAAAAATTTGTTACACCCCACTTAAATGTACACCCAAATCGCCTTAGCCTACCGTGTATGCACTCATTTTTAGTGCATTATTGTGACAACATTTGTTTAAACCCAAGTTAATTATCTAATTGATTACATGGTTGCTAAGTCGAGTCATATCCTTGTACATATTGTTTTGGGACGATTGGGACTCATGGGTAAAGTACTAGTGTAATGGAGTAATGGGGAAGAACATCATTTATTACCCCCATATGTGCTAAATATTTTAAAAGTACTCCAAGTGTTTCGATTATCTTAATTCGAGTCATTAGAATAGTTATTTGTAAAGTTATGTAAAAGTTCAAGTGTAAGGGGAATGCAACGCCCCTATGATGTATTATTTTGGATGGTAGGGCAAGAGTGTATGAAAAAAAAATACAAAAAAATACAAAAAAATACAAAAAAATGAGAAAAAGAAAAGTAGAAAAAACATACGGACTACCATCCCGTTTCATTTTATGTTTGTTTTATGTTTTTGATATTTTGTTTTTAGCTTAAGTCGAGTCTAGTCTTGGCTTAGCAACGCCATGTTGTACATGTAATTAATCAAGATCTTTAACTCGCCACCAGTAAAATATCCCTTATCCAACAAAACCGTGTTTATCATATCCCTACACCTAACGTTATAACCCGTTTAAAAGCCCTCTTTGATAGTTTATCTTAGGTGCTTACGCCTAGTGGAGGAGGTTTTTGATCCTTTCCCAAGCCTATGGTAATCTATTTGCTATGACAGGTAGTGAGAGATATTATCCGTTTTCATTTAAGAGATTTATTTTGATGACACCTGAGAGATGTGAGTATCTAAACACTACTTGTGAGGTGCTAGTATGTAATCTCCGTGCTTATTATGATTAAAGTGGAATGACTATTTGTTGTAATTACTTTTATATTAGCATTAAATGACCCCTAACTTGTATTTTGATTAGAATAAAAGCGCATTTGCTTGAGGACAAGCAAATCTCAAGTGTAAGGGTATTTGATGAAGCGAAAAGTGTACCGCTTTTAGGGGGTCATTTAAGCCCTAAATCGTATTTATTTGATCAAATATTGCCCTAAATCGTTCCTTTTGTCATTTTAGGTACTTTTGAGAAGAAATCTGGAAAATGAAGCATTTTGGACGTTTTTGGAGCATAAAAGTGAAGAAAACGACAAAGTCTCAAAATTATGCTGGAAAGTACCTTTGACGGCGTCAGGGATTGGTCCAGACGGCGTCACGGCTTGGCAAAAAAGGTGGATATGAAAATTACTCATGATAAGCCAGAGAAATTTACACAGGAAAATCTGACGGCGTCACCCTTTGAAGTGATCAAGGCCATCACGGTTTAAATTAAAGAGGGACGGCGTCAAGCCTTATTCTGACGGCGTCAAGCCTTATTCTGACGGCGTCAAGCTTTGATAAGCCAGAGCGGATTTTGGAGGTCTAAAGAGGGACGGCGTCAGGAAGGCCATCCGGGAACCCTAGACACGGCGAGGTGACGGCGTCAAGACCTATAACGTGACGCCGTCAGCCCTTAAACTCTATATATAGTTTTGCAATTTTTTGTCATTAGTGTGCAACTTTGTGAGGAGAAACCCTAAGGACGAATTTCTGCCATTTTTAAGGGTTTTCATACCCTTGGATCTCCCATGTTTAATTGAAGATAAGTAATCGCTTAATCATTCAATATGTCTATGTGTTGTTTGATTATGTCTCGTTCTTGTCTTTTGATTAACATGCTAGGCTAGATTTATCTTGTGTTTGCTTAGATCTAATGAAACCTAGCTATTGATTATTGGTTATTAGTGTGTTATTAGTTGTATTGGATGATTGTTCATCTATGTTAGGCTTAAGAAAACTGGCTAACCTCCTATTCGGTAACATGCTTGAACGTCTTAAGAAACATGAACCAATGCGTACTGAGGTTTTTATGGTTGTATTTAATGCACGAGCGAATTCTAGTGATCCCATGTTAGGAGCTTCCTAGCCGGCTCGACATAGGAGTGAAGTAGGAGCTTGTAGAGTTGGGGAAGTACGTACGCCACCCCACGATTGGTATTAAGGAATACACCCGTCATCCACGCAATTAATGCACACTAATCAACCGGTAAAAGATAGTTAGGGAGTAAGGAAATCTAAGTAAACACATTTCTCTCCACATAAGTTTCACAACCTTTTCATTTTCAGTTATTTTATTTTATTTGCAATCGTAGTTATTTGGGTTCGTTGACTAGCAACTAATTCCGCCCACTCCTTCAAACCCGAGATTTTACTTGCTTTCATAAAAATATAAAAAATAAAAAAAGAATCTTCCCTCACCCTTAGACCTATTAGAATAGTTTTTTCAATCCTAACGACACTATTCCCTGTGGAGAACGATCAATCCCCCGTACTTACCACTACACTATACTACATCGGTCAGGTACACTGCCTGGTGGGGTTGTAAGCCTCTTGAGATCCCTCGAGAGGTAAAACCTGTTGTAAGGTTGCAAAACCACGCATCAGTCATCGTCTACTTCTTCAATCTCACTTTCCCTAACTTCTTTATCAACCTCGACTTTCTTAACCTCATCCTCAGGTTCACTATTATCCTCATTCCTAACAATTGGTTTAATAGTGACAATGTTGACGAAGTGGACATGTTTGGATGAAGAGGGGTCTTTTACTTGGGGTCCGCTATTTGTGTTCCTAGCGTCCTTATGTGGAGGTGATAGCACTTGGTTATTGAGGGCCTTCAATAAGTTGTCAATTTTATTGGTCATCTCCGTTTGTTGTTGATTGAATTCGGATTCGAATCTAGCTATCCGAGCTTCTTGAGATTCCATAAATTTGGACATCAATCCTTCAAGATTATTGGTACTACCATAATTGTTGGAAGGATTGTTATTGAAAGTACGGTTTGGGGATGAACCGCTTGATTGAAAACGATTAGGTGGGTTGGAAGAATTGGTTTGTTGTGCGTTTTGGTTTTGTTTCCACCTAAGGTTTGGGTGATTTTTCCATGAGGGGTTGTATGAATCACCGTATGGGTTTGGCTCGGGTTTGAAAGTGTACCACTTGTCTCCCGCTCCGTCGGTACGCGAGGATGCATAGTCCGCAAAAGCTTGTTCGGGGAGTTCCACGCAATCACGAGTGTCGTGGGGACCACTACATAATTCACATGAAGAAGTGATTTTGTTCACTTGGCTTGAAGGTTTAGGAGCCTCGTAGGATTTCATAAGAAACTTGACTTGGTCTTCAAGTTCTATGATCCTACGGTCGAAAGTGCTTGAATTGTTCGAAGGCAAAGATATTGCCTTGACCGTTTTATTCAAATCACGGGGATCACTCCAACTTTCGTTGTCATAAAGAGCAAGATCTTCTAGGAGAGCCCATGATTGTTCCGCACTTAGATCACGTAGCTTACCACCGGCCGATTGGTCAATGGTTTGCCTCGTGGAGAGATTGATATGGTCATAGAAGATTTGGACTTGGAGCCAAAGTTCTATGCCATGGTGAGGGACTTTTTGGAGTAAGTCCTTGAATCGAGTCCATGCCTCGTAGAGGGGTTCGCCTTGAAGTTGTTGGAACATCAAGATATCATTCCTTAGCTTGGTAGTTCTTCCTGGTGGGAAAAACTGAGCAAGGAAACGAGTGGTGAGATCATCCCAAGAGGTGATGGATCTTGCGGGTAGACGCTCTAGCCATTGACTAGCTTGGTCCCGCAGAGAGAATTGAAAAAGACGCAGTCGGGTCGTCTCTCGAGTGGCAACATCAAGGTCTATGGAATCAACAATTTTGAGAAAGTCCTTGAGATGTTGATTAGGATCTTCGGAACGAAGTCCATGGAATGCGCATTCGCTTTGCACCAACCGGATGGTGTCGGATCGCAAGGGAGTGACATTGGCTCCTTGAGTGAGCTCAATAGTGTTTCGATAGCCATGGTGGCTAGGACGGGAGTAGTCTCCTAAGGTACAGGCTCTAGGAGGTGGGTGTTGTTGTGGTGGTGGGTTGTTGGGATCTAGGATATTACCACCTTCCATGATGTCGGATGGTAATGGTTACGAACAAAGAAACGAAGAAAAAAGATAGACTAAAGAAAACCTAGAAAAATAAAATAAAAATCTCACGAGAAAGGAATCTAGTGAGTAGACCTAATAAAATAAAAATTCAACCTAAACAATAACTATTCCCCGGCAGCGGCGCCAAAAACTTGATGCGTGGTTTTGCGACCTTACAACAGGTTTTACCTCTCGAGGGATCTCAAGAGGCTTGCAATCCCCACCAGGCAGTGTACCTGACCGATGTAGTATAGTGAAGTGGCAAGTACTGGGGGATTGATTGTTCTCTAAGGGAATAGTGTCGTTAGGATTGAAAAACTATTCTAATAGGTCTAAGGGTGAGGGAAGATTCTTTTTGTATTTTTATATTTTTATGAAAGCAAGTAAAATCTCGGGTTTGAAAGAGTGGGCGGAATTAGTTGCTAGTCAACTAACCCAAATAACTACAAATGCAAATAAAATAAATAACTGAAAATGAAAAGGTCGTGAAACTTATATGGAGAGAAATGTGTTTACTTAGATTTCCTTACTCCCTAACTATCTTTTACCGGTTGATTAGTGTGTATTAATTGCGTGGATGACGGGTGTATTCCTTAATACCAATCGTGGGGTGGCGTACGTACTTCCCCAACTCTACAAGCTCCTACTTCACTCCTATGTCGAGCTGGCTAGGAATCTCCTAACATAGGATCATTAGAATTCGCTCATGCATTAAATACAACCATAAAAACCTTAGTACGCATTGGTTCATGTTTCTTAAGACGTTCAAGCAAGTTACCGAATAGGAGGTTAGCCAGTTTTCTTAAGCCTAACATCGATAAACAATCATCCAATACAATTAATAACACACTAATAACCAATAATCAATAGTTAGGTTTCATTAGATCTAAGCAAACACAAGATAAATCTAGCCTAGCATGTTAATTAAAAGACAAGAACAAGATATAATCAAACAACACATAGACATATTGATTGATTAAATGAATACTTATCTTCAATTAAACATGGGAGATCCAAGGGTATAAAAACCCTTAAAAATGGCAGAAATTCGTCTTAGGGTTTCTCCTCACAAAGTTGCACACCAATGACAAAAAATTGCAAAACTATATATAGAACTTAGTGGCTGACGGCGTCACGTTATAGATCTTGACGCCGTCACCTCGCCATGTCTAGGGTTCCCGGATGGCCTTCCTGACGCCGTCCCTCTTTAGTCCTCCAAAATCCGCTCTGGCCTATCAAAGGTTGACGCCGTCAGAAATGAGCTTGACGCCGTCTCTCTTTAACTTAAACCGTGATGGCCTTGATCATCTCAAAGGGTGATGCCGTCAGATTTTCCATTGTAAAACTCTCTGGCGCGTCACGTGTACTTTTCATATCCACCTCTTTTGCCAAGCCATGACGCCGTCAAGAGCAATACTTGACGCCGTCAAAGGTACTTTTCCAGCCGATTTTGAGACTTTGTCGTTTTCTTCACTTTTATGCTCCAAAAACGTCCAAAATGCTTCCTTTTCCAGATTTCTTCTCCAAAGTACCTAAAATGACAAAAGGAACGATTTAGGGCAATATTTGATCAAATAAATACGATTTAGGGCTTAAATGACCCCCTAAAAGCGGTACACTTTTCGCTTCATCACGACTTAGAAGAACAAAAGCAAACTCCCCAATTTGAGCAAGCATAATTCCCACCTGCAGAAAATATATAAGAATATTTTGAAGAATTGAATCTTTGATTTAATCAAACTCATTAAGATCCAGTGGTGTAACTTACAAGGAAAGATGTCTTCAGGCCATATCCGAAGGCCTTCGTAATTAGCGCATCAACTGCAACTGTATCTTTATCATCGTAACAGAGATAGGAAACCCCACTGAGGTTCACATACCTTAGCAAGGGCATTTGAACAGTCTATTACATCTTGGTAACCTGCATCCCCCTGGAAGTCGTACAAGAATCACATACAAACTTCATGAACCAATAATTGAATCAAACCAAACAGTACAAGACCTTGAACCGTTAATAGGAAACACGTTTCATAGGCAACAAGAACTTAAATTCCATGGCTAAATGGTGGTGGGGTTCGATGGAGGAGGGATTCCTGGTGGTGGAGAGAGGTGCGGCGGATGAGAGTGTTTAGAAATGAGAGAGTTTTTTAGGTTTAAAAATGTGTGTGTGTTTTTTAGGAGAGGGTAATATGTTGCCAGTTGTGTTGATAAGTTTCAAACCGTGTGATTTTTTCAAACCGTGTGATTTGTGTTCCTTAAATTAGTGAGGGGTATTATGGGGATTGACCCAAAAGGTTGCATTATTGAAGTAAGTAGATGTTTGATTGATTTATTAAGTGAAAAAATACTTTTAGACATAACATACCGTTTTAGTTTTTTCCAATGTACGTTTGCAATAAACAACAGGCGCAGCTGCAACCAGGCTTTTAGTAAATGTTCCTGAGGAAAGTTAGTCATAAGAAAGTCAGAGGATGATACATCATTGTTAGTTAGATGCACATGCTTGCTATGTTCTTTTCACTCTAATTGATCCAGTCATTTAAAGTTATAAAAGACTAAAAGAGCAAAAGGTCAACTACATTGGAAAAAACATGCAGCAACAGCATAGACATCACAAGTAACGAGTGCAAGATCAGGCTAAGGTCCTAATGCCCGCAAGCCACCATACATCCCTGCAGCGTTGAATCCCTCAGCAGCCGTAACTCCACCAGGAATCTTTAAAATTGAAATATTTTAGTCAGGACAATACCGATACAAAGGATGCACCAAGACACATGCTTGCCAAGTCATTTTTTGTCTTCTTTTAATAGTAATTTGAATACTTGTACCACCTTAAAACTTCTTATGCTTCTTAAAAATAATAATAATAAATAATACATAAAAAAAAAATAGTGAGATATCCATTACCTGTTTCCATGGCCCTTCAGGCAAAAATATTGGAGCTGCAGCAATGTAATTTGACGTCTCACTTACAACTGACGACATAGCAAACACCCGGAAATCTCTCTTAGGAGAAGCAAATGAACCCGATAACTGCAAAAAAGAACAACCATATGTTCATACATTACGTTCTAGATACATGACTACATTCACAACAAAAATTGCATTTCCTCGTGTATCTGATAGCACAAAACTAATAAAATGCGTATTTCAACACCTCCAAGGATGACGAAGATAGATTATATCTCTCGCATACATACACCTATACAGTCCAACTAATTTCTCATCTCATAAACGGCAATGTGATGTATTAAGTAACATTAGATAGATTTATTATCTGTCCTCCTATTTTCATATGAACTTATTTAGCAGTAAAGTTATGTTGTAATTATTTTTTTGGTGGGTAATTATTGGTTTCACACATTTAATTGAATTTAATTAAAAGCTGGTGCTTTCATTTTGAAATTAATAACATGATTGTAATGACATGAAACAAAAGTAACAACTGAAAAAATACAATTTTCCGGCGAGAAATATTAACGAAAAATAAAATTTTCCGGCGAGAAATAAAATTTGTCCGGCAGAAACTATTAACGAAAAATACCTCAAATTTTAACGAAAAAATACCAAATACGAAAAATACTTCAATATTTTTCCGGTGGCGTGTAATTTTTTCCGGCGACCAAAAACTTTTCCGGCGAGAGGCGGCACTAACAAAAAAATACAAAAAACGTTAGATCTATAAAAGAAACAAAATATATAGATCTAGAAAAAATATGTATAGGATCTATAAAAAACAATAGATCTACAAACAAAATATATAGATCTATACAAATTAAACTTATTTCGTGGTGGTGGTGTTGCTGTGGTGGTGTGGCTCAGCGGTGATAGTGTTTCTATGGTGGTGAGGTGCGGCGGATGAACAGATTCGAGAGGTGGTAGTGTTCATGGGGTTTCCTTGATGGTGACGTCCGGTGCAGGGTGACGGCGGTAGAGGGATGCTGTGGTGATGGGGCTTCGGTAATGACGGGGTTTCGGCTGTGGCGGGCTTTTGGTGGTGGTGGGGTTCGATGGAGGAGGGCTTCCCGGTGGTGGAGAGAGGTGCGGCGGATGAGAGTGTTTAGAAATGAGAGAGTTTTTTAGGTTTAAAAATGTGTGTGTTTTTTAGGAGAGGGTAACATGTTGCCAGTTGTGTTGATAAGTTTCAAACGTGTGATTTTTTCAAACTGTGTGATTTGTGTTCCTTAAATTAGTGAGGGGTATTATAGGGATTGACCCAAAATTCAATATTTCACTTTTCCACTTTTTTTCATTTTGACCATTCCTCCATTATAGATAGTTAAGATTACACTAGTGATTTATTTTAGTTACTTCTACAATACTTAAGAGAGAACTAGCAGGGTACCCGCGCGTTGCGGCTGCGGGTACCTTGAAATAAAAAATTTCGATGAATCATGTATTTTAGTTTATTATGTTCTTTTTGACAATAAATTTACGGATATCAAGAATTTCATTTAGCTCGTGCCCATTCGGGCTCGAGCCCATTGGCTCGTGTCCGTTCGGGCTTGAGCCTGTTTGGCCCGTCCCCGTTCGGGCTCGAGCCCATTTGTCCCGTTGCCCGTTCGGGCTTGAGTATTTGTATAATGTGCTTTATTATTTGTATTAGTGACATTTAATGCAGGAATTGTGTTTAAGTTGGTTGTACAATATGCTTGATAAGGTGTATTTCTTATGTAAGGGGTGTTTTAATAACTGCATTAATTGTATTTATTAACCAGTTAATTAATTGTATTTAAGGTACATAATGATTTATTTATTGTATTTAATGTTAGTATTTCTATTTTAATTAGTTGTACTTTGAGCTTAAGTACTTGTAAATGTTAGAAAATGTGTTTTAATTACTTGTACTTGTACATTGAGCTTAGGTAGTTGTAAATATTGGTGATGGGGTGTATTAATTGTATGTATTAATTGTATGTATTTAGTGTTAGTATTTATATTTTAATTAATTGTACTTTGAGCTTAAGAACTTGTAAATGTTATAAAATGTGTTTAATTACTTGTACTTATAGCTTTAGAACTTGTATTGCTTAATTTTAAGTATTTCTATTAATAGTAGGCCTTTGTGCATTATAAGATAGTTAGATTACTATTTTTTAATCCATGTGAAATAAAGCAACGACCCCGTCTAAAGTCACATTTAGGAGTTATTTTTTTGTTTTTTTATTTGATCCTCCTCTCAAGTCAGGGATGTACATAAGTTTGGTCATTCAGTTATTCGGTTCGGTTAATTCGGCTAAATTTTCTTTTTGGGTAAAACCAAAAATCGAACTGAAAATCAAATTTAAATTCGGTTCGGTTTTCGGTTGACTTGAATGACCCGAATTACATTAAAAAAATCATTAGAAAAAAGTTAAAATAAATCAAGCTTAAAAATATTATATTTATATTAGGAAAGAGTTAAAATGGTTTGAGTCTGTGTGGCGGTGGGTTCAAACCCCGTGAATTAGTCGGACAAAAGGTCGGAAACCATGGTTACCCAAAAAAACATATAAAAAATAGATATATTTATGTGAATTCGGTTTCGGTCCAGATTAACATTTTGCCAAAATCATATTTAAACCGATAATTGAATATTTAATTGGATTTCATTCAATTTGACAAATATGTAACGCCAATCTATTATATCTAAAGCTTAAGTACCTTAATTTAATGTGCAAGGGGGGTTGTGCACAACCATAAGTACTGTACAAACATGAGTATGCATACCAAAATAACTACAAACAATTTCTTAGTTTGGAGTATTAATGATCCGAATAACAATTTCTGAGTTTGGAGTATTAATGCTGCGAATTCAATACAAAGAAGATGAGCAGCCTCATCATGAATGTCCAGGATGAATATGCATGTAATTTCATATTCCTGGAGTTACAACTTTGAATAAACTGCAGTTATGGGATACAAAAGGGCTGCGATTTTTCACCCTCAAAGAATAAGAATCACTCTACAATTAAATCCCTCTTAAATGGAGGTTGCATAAATAAGGCATGAAGCTCACTTCCTGCCCAGACATTGTGAGTAGGAGTAGGAGTACAAAGGTCCATTAAGTAAAATATTATGGCTACACAGATTGGAGGCCCAAAGCCTGTAATGTTCCTGGACGAACTGAAGTTGGATGAAACCGGTACGATTGTTGTGAAGTTGTGTAGGATGTGGGATATAAATTCTCCTTCCGGTCGATACTTGAGCACTGATTTTTTGGTGTCTGATGCTAAGGTATCTTGACAGCCATGTTTGAAAAACCTGAATAATGCCAATATATAATAAAAGGTAATCAAATGTATGTGTTGTTTAGCAATGATTTCATACATACTTTTGTTGCAGGGTAATGTTATCCATTGTACTGCCAAGGCAACGGTGGCTCACAATTTCTTGAGGTTAAAAGAGGGGGGGGGGTATACTCGGTTAAAAATTTTGTCGTCATGCAAAACAAGGAAGATTTTCGAATTAGGAAGGACGATACCTTTATGCTTGAGTTTGATGGAACAACCACCGTGAGGAAAGCTGTGGTTAAATCTGAAGGGTTTATTAGGTATCCATTCCAGATGGTGGATTTTGATCATATCCAGCCTACAGATAACAAATATCTCATTGGTAATTTGCTATTTGTTTAGGTATGTTCAATTTATTTGTGTTTAAATATTGTTGCTATAAAAACTGTTACCTTTCAGATGCTGCAGGTTATGTTACGAATGTTGGAAGGGTGAACTATACAAAAACAGGCGCCAAAAACCTTGATTTCTACCTGGCCAATCATAGGTTGAAATTTATATTTTTTACAAAGTATGTTTTAAAATTGATGACTTTTTTGCCAATATGTACTAGGGAACTAACCTTTTGTTTTATTTATGTTTCCTGTGTAATCAGGGGTCAGTCCATACGAGTGACTCTATGGGGAGGGCTTGCTGATATGTTGATTGAGAAGAAGGCAACACATGTAGGCATGTGTGCTGTTGTGGTGACTTCCACAGCTGCAAAACATTATAACAGTAAGTGGCTTTGGACTATTTACCTTTTCCATGTTAAACATCTTTCTCATTCTAATTTAATCTTTAATATTACCTTCCAGATAAGCTCTATTTATCAAGTAGTTCATCCACCCAGATACTAGATTCTGTTAAGATCCTTGCAATCAAAGCACTGAAGTCAGAGACCGGGTAAGAAATTGTATTAATTTAATTTTTATTATTGAAGAGTTCCTAAAGCCAACAAATCTATAAAAATTGTTTATCTATTTGTTAGCAGCACTGAATCTTCAAAAGGAGCATCACGTATAGACAACTCTGATCCAAGAGAAGGGTCTATCGAGAATCTGCTCATTTGGGCTCGCAATAGAAAAAATGATGTATTTCTTCTTTTGCACCCGCCATCTCTATAGTCTTCTTATACTGCATATCATTTACATATCTTATTTATACAAAGAGTGCAACTTTCATAATTAAGGCCAGGATTGAGAATGTGCGTACTAGAAAGGGATGGAATTTTCCATCATGTGGGGGTGACAACTGCAAAAAAGGAGCTACTAGAAAGAATGGGCGGTTCTGATGTGATTCATGCGACAGGCCAATCGATTACCCGGTAATAAGGTAATGCTATGTTTGTAACTTATACTTTAAACATTTGTATGTAATAAATATATTTAGTCACATTGACACTTGCCATTTGCCACATGCTCACCTCAGGTATCGCCTTGAACTTGGTATCTCTGATAGTACCGAACAGACTGTGGTGGTCCTTTTTGAAGAGCCATCAGTTGAATTGGTCAAGTTCCCAGCTTCGGCATTAGTGGCAGATGAGGATGAGGTACGTTTATAAATCCCTGGCTACTTAGGCCCCATTCTCCCATCCCCATTACTCACGCCTTACTCTACAGGGTTTAGACGAGCACGCAAACTTGCCATCTCCTATATCTGACCTCATTGGCACAACACACGTATTTGAAATAAAAACTCACACGTATTATGAATATGGAACGTTTGAGAGTTTTACGTGTTGGGCAGTTGACCCGCATCATCCGTCAGTTGAAACCACATGCTCAAGCACTGTTGATAATGAAACAGTTGTTGCAGGCTCATCATCCAAGCCATGCCCCCAGTCGCCAACACTCACTACCCCTTCCAAACCTGTAGAGGATAAGAGAAGAAAAAGGTAATCAAAACATGTAATATTTGGATAACAAAAAAACTCTATCAGGACAACATGTATTTCTTTAAAGATCCTTACTCATGAAATTCCATTGTTTGCAGGATGGCCACTGAATATTCAGAAATGGAAAATGAGCTACTGCCAGCGGATGATGATCAAGGTGATGAGTCCAATACCCCAACTAATAACACGGCTGCAACATCGGCCTCATCATTCAATCGCCTGATAAAGTCCAACCCTGCAGATGATAATAAAAAAAATAGGTTAGCAAAACATAAAACCTTTGGTGAACACAAAACATTCATACCATCCAAACCTTTTTTACGCTAAACATCTTACATCTCCAATACATTTAACATAACAAACATGGTTTTATTGTTTGCAGTGTGGATATTGAGTATTCGGATCCGGATATTGAGCTTATAACTGTAGATGCTGAGCATGATGGTGAGAATAGCACCCTACCCGCCAACAAGAAGACAAGACGGTACGCACATGTTGCGTGTGTCTTTTGGTGACTTATTGTTTTATATTTGCCCGCATATTCACATGTTTCTCCTTATATATTTTGTGGTCAGGTTTGTGGTTGAAGATTCGGAATGAGTCCAAGCATGATGCACCCCAAGAAGACTTTATAAAATAAACACTTATGACAATAATAATACATTGGATTAAAACTGTTTTTTGGGGATTTTTTTATTGTTATTTGGAGGACAAAAAACTCAACCGTTTGCTTACCTTTGATTTTATCTTTGTTTGACGATATATTCCAGCTTGACAACGTGCAAAATATTGTTTCTTTTGTGATAAATTTTATTTCAGGTACCTACAAGATGAATATATTGTGGTTTGAACACTTGCTACACAGGATCAAATAGATATGCGTGTTACTAATGACAAATGACCATGCAGGCAAGAATGGTTTTTTCGATTTCTTCGTCAGGCATGGTTACCAAATGTAATGTCTAATGTACAAGATCAACCTATGAATGATCCAAATGTTGATATATGTATACTATTTCATATGATAGGAGTGTAACTAAATCTCTAATTAATGAAATCCAATTATCTATACTTCTGTAAATGTCCTGTTGTATTCCCTATTTTCATTCACTTATATAACCATTTCAATCATTGATCAACCTAAAGTACATAAAGGGTCGTTAGCAAAAAGGGGAAAAAGTAAAATTGCAGTCTGCTATGTGCAGAGTTGGGTTTTTTGACTTTTTTCAAAAGTTGGCTAAAATGGATTTTGATTGGTCTAAAATGAATGAAAATGAAGTTTTAAGCTACAATTAGATTGATTTAAGTTATATTATCTATCTATGCTACTAATTCAATGGTAATGCAGGGTTAAAACTCATCAGTGTATGCAGACATGAAAATTAAAGTTGATTTTGACTTTTTTGTGAAATAGATATGAATTTGATTGACTAATTGACCCATAAGAACCTAATATGACCTGACTAAACTAAATTTATCACTTATAAAAGCCTTGAACACAGAACTGCAGTATGATTGAAACACCCCTAAATGAGACTGTTATTATCAATCAATCTAAAGTACATAAAGGGTCATTACACAGCTTTAACTGTACAACAGTTATTATTAATGTGCACCAACTAGCAGCAGATTCTGCACTAGCACCAGGTTCTCCACTAGCAGCAGGATCATAACTCTAGCAGCAGGATCACAGGGTCATTTAACTGCATAAATTCAGATACATAATCCATTTTTTAACACCTAATACATGGTGTTTGTTGAAACATAATAGTTACAAAAACTGTTAAAATACATGGAATCTCATTGGGTTACCAATGTATTTAAAAGCCATTAAATAGTGTTTGTTGAAAGCTAACAGTTACAAAAACTGTTAAAATACATGGAATCTCATCGGGTTCCTAATGTCTTTAAAAGCCATATTATATCCTATTTCTCAATTCATCCAGTAAAGCCATGGAGTTCAGTAGGGAAATGATCTCCCAATACTACTACATGCCAATAGAAAAAGCTGCAAAAGCTTCCAATGTATGTTTATCTATTTTTAAAAGGCGATGTAGAGAAATGGGTATTCAGCGTTGGCCATATCGTAAGCTGAGGAGTCTACAAGTATTGATTAGCACTATCCAGGTCAGGGTTCAATTGAATATAACATTTTGTTTTTTATGTTCCTCACAAAGTTATCTTGCACTATAGGCTGAGAATGTAGATGCAGAAGCTGATCGAAAAACTCAAGAAATCCTAACAAGGCTGAAAGAAGAAAAGAGAAGGGTAGAAGAAGATCCTGATTCAGAACTTGCGGAAAGCACCTTAAGGTTGAGACAGTGTTATTTCAAATCTAGACACGAAAGACGGAAAACCAAGGGTTTGCAATTGTTGCCACCAAATCCGCCAACACCAAATGTGGCTTCAGATTTGCAGAATTCATCACATAACAATATCTCAAATGATGAAGATATTGAAGATGTCTATGATGCTGAATGTAATGACCAAGATTGGCTAAATTTGACTTTGTGATATCCCTAATAAATTAAATGTTGATTGTTAAATTATGAAATGTTAAGCTTGGTCGTTATGGTACTTAATGTAGTTGGCAATATTATATGGGTTTTACGTTTCATATTTCATCACAGTTTATTATTAATTATCTGATATTCCAACCCTCCTTCTATTTATATGGTTTTATATCCTATGCTACATATGTTTAATTTACACATAAATTATCCTTTTAACCATAACAAGTGCCATATAAACTACTCTTAGAAGGCCATTTATAAAACACGTGAATTCCTACTCTACATTATAACAATTAAGAGTATTTTACTTACTTCATATCCTATATACATGGACCATAATGAATTTACTGAATTTTAATAAAATACATTAGTGTGTTATTGTTGAAAAAATCAGAATCATTATTAAAAGAATAATAAGAATCTTAAAAACCTGGAGACACTTACCATACATGTCTTTTCATTGTTCACCACACTTATTGCATCAGTTCAACAATAGAATTCCAAGAGATGGTTTAATAGACATCTTCCTTCTTTATCTTTCCAAACCTGCAAGGTTATGTGTTGCAAAATTGACTCAGATCCTCCAAATAATAAATGAATACAGGTATATTTGAATTTAACAATTTTCCATACCTTCCAATTATGTATTTGATCAAATTCATCTTTGTCTTTGCGTTACAGGGTCACCAAATGAACATGCTGATGTTCCATCCCTGTCAGCCATGTTGCACAAAAGTTTGGTTATTCATTCAAAAACAATTATCAGTGAAAGTGGAAAAATACAAAGCTATTGTGGCTTACGGTTAACTGAAATTGTCAAAACATTTACAGGTATACACCATCTCCAAACATTCACTTGCATTATGAGATAACAAAAATGTTGCAACAATGCATACCTGATTTGCATTTTCACCGTAATTTGTTAGGAGAAGGATCACGTTCAGTAGCCACTTTAACAGATCTGACGCCGAATCAAATAGCTTCTACTTCCAAAAAACCCTTTACGTATAAAAAAAGGAGATCAGCGGGTGATTAATTAAACAAATTATATTTGACAGACAATTGGTTTCATAAGATTGAATATTACCTTAATGGTTCTTCATACAGGAACACTCTCTGAGCGTGCAGCTAAAAAAATCCCACACGGAGCCGCACATGCATCTGCAGGTAATTTCATATTTTATAATTGATGTCTTCTGTTATTTGATGGATAAAAATGTTGTTATTCTCAATAATGTTTACCTCTTTTGGCAAGGTGTACATGTGGTTCCCCATAATATTGGCCCTCCATCATTTGAATGTCAAAATTGCAAGGCGGTTATGTGGTATCAGGAGAGAAGCGATAAAGCAAGGAGCCGTGTCAACCCAACTTTCTCCATTTGCCGTCAAGATGGAAAACTGCTTTTCCCCAGATTTAATGAACCACTTTCACCTCTTAATGAGCTTATGGACTATAACAATCCTGCAAGTCTAAGATTCAAAGACCAGATCAGGGTTTATAATGACATGTTTTGTTACACATCTTTTGGAGCAAGAATAGACCATTCAATTAACACAGGAAGGGGTCCATATACCTTTAGAATAAATGGTCAAAGCTATCATTGAATAGGTTCACTGCTCCCTAAACAGGTCACTCAGCCTAAATATGTGCAACTATACTTTTTTGACATTGGAAATGAAGTAAAAAACCGGATGGGAGCTTTTATAGACAAGGATGGGGGAGAAGTTGTAGATGCAAATATAGTAGCAAGTCTGATTCAAATGTTTGATCAATCAAATTCAATCACCAAGGCATTTCAAATGGCTCGAGATTGGTGTGACTACCATAATTTAGCCACCTTTGAACTACGGCTGCTAAGTGGACGGAGTGCATCTCGGCAATACAACGCCCCAACCGTGCCTGAAATAGCGGCTCTAATTACTAACGACTTTGGTGATGGTATTCCTACTAGAGACATTGTTGTAAGTAACAAGGATGAAGGTTTGAAACGTATTTCTGAGTTACATTCAGAATACATGGCCCTCCAATATCCATTATTATTCCCATATGGAGAGGAGGGATTTCATGAAAAGATACCGTATCACAACAACAGAGATGTACGCAAGACCAAAAGGGCTTTTGTCACAATGAAAGAATACTATTCATACATCATACAACAACGAAATAACCAAGGTACTACCTTGCTTAGAGGTGGACGATTATTCCAACAATACTTGGTTGATGCATACACGGCTGTTGAAGAGCAGAGACTTCAATGGGCCAAGAAAAATCAAGATACATTACGCGTAGATCTATATCATAATGTTTGTGACGCTGTAACAAGGGGGGATACAAGTGCAGCAGGTCTGGGAAAACGAATCGTTCTACCAAGGAGTTTTATAGGCGGCCCAAGGTATATGATGCAAAACTACCAAGATGCAATGGCTATATGCCGAACCTATGGGAACCCAGACCTGTTCATCACTTTCACTGCTAATCCAAAATGGCCCGAGATTGCAGAAATGTTAAAGCACATCCCGGGCCAAAAAGGCCATGACCTCCCAGAAGTGGCAACGCGTGTATTCAAGATTAAACTGACTGAACTGTTAAACGATCTTACAAAACAACATATTTTTGGCAAGTCACGGGGAGGTAATAAAACTTAACTCATAATGTTAATCTGTTTACTCTTTTATATCTAAATTATGCAGTAGCTTATGCTGTTTTCAATTATCTTTCAGTTGTGTATGTGATAGAATTTCAAAAACATGGGCTACCACATGCTCATATTCTACTATGGCTAGAAGAAGAGTTGAAATGCAAAACCCCATCCCAGATAGATGATATAATTATAGCTGAGATACCATGTCGAACGAATGATCCAGATGCGTATAAAGTAGTAACTAAGTTTATGTTACATGGTCCCTGTGGTAAAGATGATAAAAACGCCCCATGTACAATTCAGAGTAAGTGCTCGAAACATTTTCCTAAACCTTTTGTGGCTGAAACAATTGTTGATATTGATGGTTATGCTATTTATCGCCGGAGGCATAATAAAGCTTACCATATAAAAGGAAAATTCAAATACGATAACAGATATGTGGTTCCTCACAACCGTTATCTCCTCCTGAAATACCAGGCCCACATTAACGTGGAATGGTGCAACAGATCAAAGGCAATTAAGTACTTATTCAAGTACTTAAATAAAGGTCCCGACAGAGCCACAATTGTTATTCAAGAAAATGTTAAAAACGATGGTGATCTGGCAAACGTACAGGTTTTGGAGGTGGACGAAATAAAGAACTATTTGAATTGTCATTTTTTAGCTCCATGTGAGGCAGTGTGGCGTCTGTTTTCCTACGACATCCATTACTCATATCCATCTGTTATGAAGCTCAATTACCACTTGCCAAATCAGCATGCAATCACACTTCGTGACTCAGAAAGCTTACCCGCCCTAATTCAAAGGGAAGGTATCGACATGACCATGTTCACTGATTGGTTTGAATTAAACAAGCGTGATACAGAAGCGAATCAATACACGTATGCTGAGATACCTACACATTATGTATGGCATGAGAAAACCAAAATGTGGAAAAAACGCAAGTTGCAAAAATGCATTGGGAGGATTGTTTACTCGCACCCGGCGTCTGGAGAACGATATTATCTTAGAATGTTGTTGAATATCGTGAGAGGTCCTGAGTCTTTTGAAAAACTCATGACTGTTCATGACAAACTATGTTCCACATTCAAGGAAGCATGTTTTGCATATGGCCTTTTAAATGATGACACAGAATGGACACATGCTATATCAGAAGCAAGTGTATGGATGTTTGGCCCACAGTTACGTGACATATTCATGACAATTTTAATTTTTTGTGATGTCAGCAGACCTTTAAAATTGTGGGAAGAAAACTGGAAGTTTTTATCAGAAGATATTCTACACAAGAAAAGGAAACTTTTCGATTATCCTGACTTGGAGCTGACAGAAGAACAACTCAAGAACTATTGTTTGCTAGAGATCCAAGAGTTGTTAAACAGAAATGGGAGATCTTTATCGGATTTTCAAGACCTACCACTGCCTGACCCAAGGTTACTAACCAACATGGACAATCGTCTCATAAGAGAAGCGTTGGCTTATGATATGAAAAAGAGTAAGATTGAACATCAACAACTTCATACATTGTTAAATCCCGAACAACGTTTTATCTATGAACAGGTGATTGAATCTGTCCATGGTAAAAAAGGGAACTTTTACTTTGTGTATGGTCCAGGCGGAACCGGAAAGACATTTTTATACAAAACTATCATATCAAGGTTAAGATCAGAACGTATGATAGTGCTTGCTGTTGCATCTTCAGGTACAAATTTATACTAAATTTAAACAATCAACTATTTGGAAATTTATAAAAATACATGACTAATTAACACTCTCAAATTTTGTAGGAATAGCTTCATTGTTGCTACCAGGTGGGAGAACCGCGCATAGCCGTTTTGTTATACCGCTTGAATTATTAGAGAACAGTACATGCGGCATAAAACAAAACACACATATGGCGGAACTCATGCAGCAAGTTAAGCTTATTATATGGGATGAAGCTCCAATGACTCAAAAATATGCTTTTGAGGCATTGGACAGGACGCTAAGGGATATTTTAGGATATCATGACCAGGACAGTAGGGATCGAATATTTGGAGGCGTGACGGTAGTGCTCGGAGGTAACTTTCGACAAGTTCTGCCAGTTATACCGAAAGCGAGCAGGGCAATCATTGTTCAATCATGTATAAACCAATCTGAATTATGGAAGCATTGCAAGGTATTCAGCCTTACGCGCAGCATGCGTGTCAACGAGTATAGTGAAAATGGGGAGCTTGATACTCGAAAACAGGATTTCAATAGATGGATTTTGGCTGTGGGGGATGGCAAAGTGCATGCGAAATGCAAAGAAGGGGAGGATGACCCAAGTTGGATTGACATTCCTGAAATCTTCATAATTAAATCATGGGATTCTCCTATCAAGCAGATTGTCGCAGAGACATACCCTGATTTTACAAGGAGATAAACGGATGATGTGTATCTAAAAGAACGGGCAATACTAACTCCTCGGAATGATGATGCTGATGCCATCAATGAGTACATGTTCAAACAGTTAGCAGGGGAATCTGTTACATACAACAGCGCAGACGAGATTCGCAAGGCATCTACGGACAACCTAGAACAACACGAACACTATCCGATTGAATTTCTAAATTCCTTGAATTTCCCCGGGATGCCCCCACATGCTCTTCACTTAAAAAAGGAATTACCAATTATGCTACTGCGGAACATCAATCCAAGCAAAGGCCTGTGTAATGGAACAAGGTTGCTCATCACAGATCTAGGCCAGTTTGTTATTCACGCCAAGGTATTAACAGGTTCAAATATAGAGGAGAATGTCATTATACACAGGATTATACTCACATCAACGCAATCCAAGCGGCCATTTGTCCTAAAACGGCGACAATTTCCTGTAAGACCATGTTATGCAATGACAATTAACAAAAGTCAGGGCCAATCACTTAATTACGTTGGCCTCTATTTGCCTACTCCCGTATTCACCCATGGTCAGCTTTATGTTGCGCTATCTAGAGTTACCAGTCCTGATGGCCTTAAAATACTAATGATTGAAGACAAGGACCCGAAACTTAAGCACTGCACGCGTAACATTGTTTTCAAAGAAACTTTCACCAACCTATCGTAGCACATCTATGTAATGTTCAAACATGAAATCTAATAGTGAATCACATATATTGTTACGTGTGTGTGACTTTATACTTTATTCATGAAATAATTCATGTTTGGTTTTGCCTTTTAGTTTTTAAACTGAGCTTATCAGATCAGTTTAGTAGGTAAAGTGGGGATTAAGCTAAGTTAGAACAAAAAGCTAAATAAGCTATGAAATAAGCTAGGCAAAACTGAGAATGAGCAAAGTAAAAAACAAATAAGCTAAACTAAGCCACAAGAATGCAGAAATAAGCACTGAGATATATCTTAATAAGCCAAAAAAAGTACTAGGGTCTGCTGATGCACTTAGGTGCAGGGCAGATTTGGGGATATTCAAGGCCTCAAAAACCAATCAAAGAAAATTCTAAAATTCCTAAAAAAAATATGAGTAGATAGGCAAGCAAGCCAAATATATTTTTCCAAAATTCCAGCTTAAAACAACTTAATTTGAAGCAATTAAAAATCGACAAAAGGGCAGCAAAAAGGGGAAAAAGTAAAATTGCATACTGCTATGTGCAGAGTTGGGTTTTTTTACTTTTTTCAAAAGTTGACTAAAATCGATTTTGATTGATCTAAAATCGATTGATTTAAGTTATATTATCTATCTATGCTACTAATTCAATGATAATGCAGGCTTAAAACTCATCAGTGTATGCAGACATGAAAATTAAAGTTGATTTTGACTTTTTTGTGAAATAGCTATGAATTTGATTGACTAATTGACCCATAAGAACCTAATATGACCTGACTAAACTAAATTTATCACTTATAAAAGCCTTGAACACAGAACTGAAGCATGATCCAAACACCCCTAAATGAGACTATTGTGACCTTTTTATGAAGCAACTTGATTATATTATGTTGTATTAAACTGATTTAACCTCCAAAACACAGATTCAACCAACTAATTAACTACTTAACCACAAATTCCAAAGATAACAATATTAAGACAGTTTGAGAAAGTTTTGAAAAAAAATTATATTGCCATATAACTAAAAAAATGATGTTAAAACTAACCCATCCAAACCGCAGAACGGAATCACCAATAACTGAAAGCTTTAACAAAGGAACGAGGATACTACTATCGGTTTTATCAAAAAGTAAGACCTTTATCCCACACATATGAAATGATCATGAACCACTAAACAAACAATCAAAAGGGTACACACTAATATCTCTAAAGAACAAAAACCCGTATCAGAATCATAAAAATCATATCAAAATTTCAAAACTTTACATCAACTAGCACCAAAATAAAGAGGGATTTCATCCCAACTAAATCAAATTAACATAAACAACAAAACAATCAATCACAAGGGTATACAGAATTCCACTAAATATCAAAACCCAATATCAAAATTCCAACTTTAAGATCTTAAAAGGGTGCAAAAAATTCCACATTTCTATACTAACGATCAACAAACCATATAAAAATCCCAACTTTTATAGAAAAAACACAAGATCTCAAAAAGGGTATACACTAATTTCACTAAAAATCAAAAACCCATATCAAAAATCACATCATTTACATATAAACCAACCATTCATTTGATCAGATTCAAGTCCAATACCTGAAATATTTGGCTCAATCATCAAATCTTCAAATCCTTTAACATAGCCCTCATAAACATTTGATTGTTTAATATTCAATTTGCTTAATTTTACCTAAAAATGAAAACCCTAAATCTGCTGTCTAAATGTAACTATGTGTTTTTAACGAGTGTGAGAGAAGAAAGTCAACACACGCTACCTAATATTCTACGAGTATATATTTTAACCCTTTATAATAAAAAAATAATAAAAAAATTAATAAATTCTTAAACGTAATAAACAATTAATACTAAAAACATAACTGATCATTGATCAGTTTTTCCATTCATAGATAATTTTTTTACATCATTAGCATTCAGATAAAACGTAGATACACCCCAAACAAGTACATACATCAAAACACAAAAGAAAATGCCCAATAGATCCTAATCTTCATCATCAGAATCTTCGGCGTCTTCCACCCTTTCCAAAAGTTCATCCTTCTCCTCCAAGCTTTGACGAGACAGCAGCAGTAGTTGAGCCAACAGATCAAGTTTCCTTCGGTCCTTCAGTTGTATTTCAAGCAGACAATCATGCCCAGTTGCAGCCACAGCATGGAAACGAGAATATGCCGTAGCTGCCTCAGTGATTGTTTGCTCCTTTTTCTCAATCACTGCCCTCAACTGGCTGCTCTCCTCTCCAATATGAGCGATAAAACTTTCCTCTTCTGCCTTCTCATGACTTATCAGTAGCTTGAATCCATTGGCAAGCTTACCGGATTCAGTTGCTTTTTTCATCTCATCAAGATTGGGTGTGTCTGCCATCTCAAGATTAGGGTTAAAATGTTGATAGTTATGTGTTAAATTAGGGTTAAAATGTTGATAGTTGTGTGTTAAAATTAGGATTAAAAATATTTAGCGTATATATAATGAGAATATGATTAGCAAAGTACATTGTGTAGAGTTAATACGTTGCAAAATTAACCACAAAAGACACCCAAGAGGCATTTCAACATTTAATTTGGGTGTTAATGCAGCCTTTGCATCTTCTGGAAAATTACATCCAAGTTGGGTTCAGGCCATGCATGAAGAAGAAACCAAAAAACTCAACATTTAGTAACAAAAGCCCCCTCACATTAAGAAGAATGACGGACAAGTCCTTCAAATAAAATAATTATAAAAAAAAAATTCCTTCGAAGAATACATTACACGCAAAGACCATATTCTGAGTTGCAACGCGCAATTACAAGTTCACATTTTAAAAAATTATTACGCTGCCATACAGTTTAACAACATCAAAACCAGATACATTGGATATAAAACAACCCCTCCATGCACAATGTATTACCATTAACATCCTAACTTAGAAAAAATGCTTATAATTTATATGTTAATTGAAACTTTTAATGAAAATAAACTAATTTAAATGCAACAAGTTATTATAACATTACTAGGCATCTAAATATCAATTCCACTAAAATAAATACAATACAACTTCTCTAATAGGCATCTAAATACCGTCATGTGCTTATACAAGCAACTGCATCAACATTACGAAAAACAACATAATTAATCAACAAAAAGCCCGTGCATCGCACGGGTTGAATGAAGCCTCGTACGTCAATAACATAGAAGTGAGAATTGGGCTAGCTATTAAACGTACTTGAGAGCTTATTAGCAAGTTACTCTTTCGTATTGTCAGATATCTAAAAGTAAACCAACATATTGGTGGGCCAATTTATTATTAGTAGGCCAATTAACATGAGTATAATTTTGTAATTTTTTTTAAGCTTTTATACTGACTAAGTGGTATTCCGACTAGAGGTGCAAATCGGAACCGGTTTTTTTTAACCGAACCGGTTAGACCGGTTTTCGGTTTTGGGTAGTGGACCGGTTTTTTACCGGTTATAAATCCGGTTTTTTCAAATAACTGGTTTTAACCGGTTTTATATATATATATATATATATATATATATATATATACTAGCCGTTGGAAAATAACCGGTTAAAAAACCGGTCAAACTTCGAGTCAAACTAGCCGTTTAGAATATAACCGGTTTTAACCGGTTTTTTTTCGGTTTTTTTTTTTTTTAAATACGAACAACGGCTATATGACCGTTTATGAACCTTTTTTTGTGTTTTTTTGATGATTTTAAGCCATGGATTGGTAGTATAAATACATGTAATGAGTTGTGGTTGAAAACACATCAAAAACACTCTCATATATCTCTTTAATCTCTCTAATCTTTATATATTTACTATAATCTCTCAAATATATCTCTAATCCCTCTATAATGGAAAACTCACAATCACAACAAGCTTCCACTACTCCCTCCGTTTCTACTAGCAATGCACGAAAAGTTTACACAAATGAAGATGTTGTGAAAATTAAACCAACTAACCGAAAAGGTGATGTTTGGTCTAATTACGATTTGTGTATTATGATTGATAATTTGGAAATGGCGCGTTGCAAGAAATGTGGGAGATTTTATAACCCCTCTTTTGACACTACACTTAGGACTCATAAGAACGGTTGTAATGCGGTCCAAAATGATACGTCACAAGGTACTATTGGTGCGGATGGTCAAGTTTTTATATATGATAATGATGCGCTTCGACTTGATTTTACGAAGTTTGTCATTCAACAAGCGCTTCCATTCAACCACTTCGACAACGTCAAGCTTACGGAGATCATCAAAAGGAGGCTACAACCTCGGTATCAACATGCAAGTCGTACTACTCTTAGAAGTGATGCTTTTAAATTATGGGAAACGGCTAAAAAGATATTATTGATGGTTTTCGTGAATATAAATATGGTGTTTCTATAACTACGGATACTTGGACTGCACCATATGGTACGACAAATTCTTATCTCGCCGTTACGGCTCATTGGTTTAATCCCGAATCTTGGTTATTAATGAAACGGACAATTGCTTTTAAACTATTTGGTTATCCTCATACGGGATCTAATTTTAGAAAAAATTTACATGACACTTTAATTGAATATAATTTAGATGATAAAGTTTTTACGATTTCACTAGATAATGCATCCAATAATACTAGAGCTATGGAATTGCTAAAATTACGTATAAAACCCATTTTAGATGGTGTTTTTTTTTCATTCTCGTTGTGTTGCTCCTGTTATAAATTTATCCGTGCAAGCGGCATTAAAAATATGTGATAGTTTAAAGATGAAATTTAGGGGTTTATTAACAACTATATATAGTGCGAGCAACGAACGACAAATGAACTATCACCGTTTTTGTAAACAATGTGGTGAAATACCCCTAGGACCTTGCTTTGATAATAATACTAGGTGGAATTCTACTTGCATGATGTTTGAAAATATATTACGACAACGTGTGACTTTAAACGCTTTTAATGATATACTTGTTAGTAGAAATAAGTCCGTTTCGATAGACGACCAAGATTGGGATCGACTAAATGATTTAACTATTTTTTTACAAGTTTTTAAAGAGGCAACAACTATATTATCGGGTGTTTATTACCCAACTAGCTCATTAGTTTTAAAGCAAATTTATACTATGACGGAAAAATTAGACGAATTAAAAAACTCACCTAGTCAAATGTTTAGAAGAATGGTTAAAGTTATAAAAAAGAAATTTATAAAATATTTTGGTAGTTTACCTTTGGTTTTTACTTGTTCCGCCGCACTTAATCCATGTTTGCAAACTTTGACATTTTGGCTTGGTGGAAAGAAAGGGAAATCCAATTTCCAATTTTATCCGCTATGGCTCGTGACTTATTAGCGGTCCAAGCTTCGTCGGTAGCTTCCGAATCGGCCTTTTCTACTAGCGGTAGAATTATATCGGAAAGAAGGTCAAGACTAACCCCCGAATCCGTGGAAGTATGTGTATGTTTGAAAGATTATTTGGACGGAGTAGATAGGATACAACATGAATCATCGTTGGAAGGTCCGATATTACAAGACGTTGAAGAAACTATAGAAAGAGAAGAAGTTGAATTAGGGATATCACCTTCGACTACCGAATTAGATGAGGTGAGTTTGAAGAATTTGATGTTGAAGACGTAGATGTAGAAGATTTTTTGGAAGATTTAATGACTTGAGTATAACGGGTGATGGCAATGCCGAAGCTCGATATACTTGAGTACACTAATATGTTTTCGGGTGATGGCCATGCCGATGCTCGAAATGTATTAGTACTTATATATTTTTAGTTGTATAATTGTATTGTTTAAATAAAAGTTATGATTGTATTTTTTTGTATGTTTTCGGTGCAAATAAAAAGTTATGATTGTATTTGTTTAGTATGCTTCCGGTGTATTGTTTAATTAAGTGTTTGATAATTAACAAGTTTATTAAATAAATGTTCGAACATGTATGTAAAATTTCGAAAAAAAAAACGAACCGGTAAATAACCGATAAAAAAACCGAATCCGAACATTTATAACAAAAAAAACCGAACCGGTAAAAAACAGAAAAAAAACCGATTCCGAAAATTTATAACCGAAAAAAACCGATTCTGAACATTTATAACCGAAAAAAAACGATTTCGGAAAAACCGAAAAAACCGAAACCGGTTTTTAGGAAAATCGGTTTTTTATAACCGGTTTTTCCAAAACCGAAAACCGGTTTTAACCGATTTATTTGCACCTCTAACTAAGTGGTATTCCAACACACAATCGTATTTAACTAATATCTGGGCTAATTTCGGGTTTGACACGAACATGATTATTTAGCTATATCTGACTCATAACATTAACGTAGCTATTTCTCAACTATATCCGAGTTATGGCATAGACGTAGTTGAGGGTTCTTAACCAAGACACGCGTGATAGGAGCTATGAGTTACTACTCTTCGCATAACTAATTACTTATTCTTGACTATAGTTATAAACGTAACCTGATCTAAAATGTGTCTGCTGTAATACTGGGTCGATACGCCTTATCCATAGATACACCATATCCTTGCCGTATCCTGTGATACGTCGTATCCCCAATTCTGGGATACGCTGAATCCTTCATACCCCGTATCCTTACCATGTCATGACCATATTATGTGATACGTTGTATTCCCATTTTGAGACACGCCGTATTCTGGATACACTGTATCTCCTATGTGGGATACGCCGTATCGATATTGCATCAGACGTCTACTAAATTCTGCACTTATCCTAAATACCATATGGGACTATAGCTGAAATATTATACTGAAATACAACATAAACATAGTATAAAAACTCTACCAAGACATAAACATATGCTATTACCAGCGCTAAACATGAAATACTCGCATATCGAGTTACTAAGGGGCCGTTACTCACCTCGATTAGCTTAGGCACACCTTGGGTACTTCCGGACCTTCTGAGACCACTTAAACACCTGAATATCATTCTAATATCATCATCACATGTTATAACATCTAAAACACATGGTCTACATCAAATTTAACTAACTTATGAACTAGTTTGATCGTGTGCCAAACAACCCCCTTATGGGCCATATCTACTCCAGCATCATGTTTAACATATTCTAACCATGAATTTCTAATCATAACATCATTTAGTAGCATGATTTATCCTAGTCCAAAATCATGCCAACATAATCTATAATCATCAAACATGAATCAAACTACATGAACTTGTCTAATATCATAACTAGCTTATTAACACATCAAAACCCACTTAATCCCCTTATGAATCTTGAAGCTAAACTGAAATCACCACATACCTTTGATGGGGATATTGTTAAGAAAACTTAATACATCATATGAACAACATGGTATCTGTTGGTGCAACATTGATTAGGTCTCCTTTATGTTTTAATGATGACAAATAAACATTCGCAACACATAAAATTACAAACGTTAACCAAAAACCAAAACAACCCAAAACTGGGTCTGACGCGTTGCCGGCGGTCCAGCGCGCCAGCCTCGTAGTTTTGGGCGTCCCGGTTTTTGAAAGTCGGCTTTCCCCTTACCCGATGAAGGTGGATCTTACACTAAAGGTATGTATATGATAATAGAGTCAAATTGTTACCCTTATAAGGTCGACTTTTGTACCTGCATTTTGGAATTGTTTTGACAACCCAAATTGTTACCCTTATTTGGTCGACCAAATGACATGCTCTTTTCATGAACTTAATATGGTTGGATAGATATTTCAAAGTACTTCATTTTAGACTCAAGATCACCTTAAAAGACCAATTTTTGACTAAGTTACACACAAAAGAAGTTGACTTCCTATTTCAAACAACCCCTAAATTAGGGTTTTTGCCAAACTAATACTTGCAATACTATACCCAAACACCCCTAAACTGTCACACCCCAAAAATGGCGCAGCGGAATGGCATTTACGGGGTATGACCTCATTGTTAAGAACACAAGGTGTCACAACAGAGAAATACTAAATGCATAACATACGATAGATAATAGTCGCAAACTCCCATAACCGGGATAAATACAAAGTTCCAAAATAACATAAGTCTTAAGGTTACACAACATCACTAATCAATCTCAGAATGCAACTCCACAAGATGTAACCCGGGAGGGTCTTGACTAAGTCTTGCTAAGTTAGGAAAATACTCAACCTCCTATGGTACCTTCATTCTTAAAACCTGAAAATGGATACTCAAAAACGTCAACATAATGTTGGTGAGCTCGTAGGTTTGAAATGTTAAACCACGAAGCTGTGAATAATAGTGTAGGACAATAGTGCAAATGAATGCAAATTATGAACATGTTATCCAAACAGTAATAGTGTCGCGCCAACTGAACCTATCACAATGTCACAACCATAAACAGTACACACAGAGGGGAGCTACCCCGATAGATCTATCATAATGTTTCGGCTCTCAAGAGAGTTAACAGTTGCGCATCAATGTACACACAGTCAAACAAATTGTTTCACATAATTGCATCATCACACATATATGTCCAAAAACATGAAAACGATGTATCACAGCATAAAAACAGTCAAAATATCATTTGAGTACCATTTTCCCCCAAGGAAAACATAATGAAAAAGGGGCTACGAGGACTCACCTCAGTGTAGTGGTAATCTGAATGCAATAGAATCAAATGGTGTGTAGTAACTCCAACGCGTGACCTAGATTAGTATGGCATAATTTAGTTCACCGACTAAGTTTAAGACTCCATGAATTTAATTCAAAAGTTTTATGTTGTCCTTGCTGGTGTGGCAGCATTTAAGTTTTAAAAAGTCTTTTCCGAGTTATAAGAAGACATTGGCTCATTGAGAATACGCACGAATTACAAGAATGAAGACTTTTGGCTTAAGGATGTCTAAAGATTATGGAAGGACGAATAATGGCACGACTTGATTGTATGATCGAGAATGTTATATTTGTGTTTGCATTTTACAAAATTTCGTGTGTAAATGCTGAAATAAGGGTTATAAGTGTATGTTTATATGCGTACATATATATTTATTTTTCCGTCACATTGATAATAATCTGTTTTTAATTGTTTGGAACGAAGTTTATAAAAGAAATTTTGAAAAGTCCTTTTAAATTTTATTAATTATGTTGACAAATATGTCATTTTCTAAATATATATATTGTTAAGTTAATAAAACAAGTTTGTATTGTTAAAGTTTTGACACATGCATTTAGTTAACGGCGTTTATCAATTTCTATATTTGCGAAAACAATTTATGTTTCTAATATGGGGCGCACGAGTCAAAATTAGATACATGAACGTATAACATTGTTAAAAAAAAAAAAAAAAAAAAAATTGTGACAAGTTTTGATATGTTGCGTTGCATTACTAGTTCTAATAACATATAAAGTATTAACGAGCAATTGTTTTGGTGAAAATATTTGAGATACGTATAATATATAAATTTTATGTCGCAAGTGGGCTGTGGCCCATGGTTCGAACGGGCTGAAAATATGGCAGCCATTATACAAAATTTGGGCTTGTGGCTAGATAGTGTGTACAAGAGAGAAGGAATGATAAGTGGGTTAATTGGTGGGCTGTGGCCCAACCAAGAGGACGCTGATATGGGTTATTCCACAAGTCTAGGAGGTAATATTTTTTTTACTTTGGTGGCTTTCTTCCCTGTTTTGCGTATAAGGCAGTAGGGGAAGTGGACCAAAAAGAGGTATTTTGCCTCTTGGTTTCTACGCAAGAAGTGAAGGAACAAGGGCTTCTACTCGACAAGTAAGCCAACAACATAAACTAGCTCCTTGAGGAGGTGAGCTGCTACGCAAGCACAAGGGGAACACAAGAAGAATCTTTGTTTTACGCATTTAGACTTATCACCAAAACCTTAAATTTACCAAACCGTTTAATTCATGACTCCTAAGGATTTCCAGTGTATTAACTCAAGGACAGTATATAAATCAGTGGGTGACTTAGGCCGCAGGTTAAGGGGGGTCTTGAGACTCAAAATGGAACGGCTAGTAAGGAGTTGTCTTACGATTGATTACAGTTCGCGGAGATGATACAAGACTCACAAGACTTTTCGGCTTTCACATACTTATGGGGGTCCTTTAGAGACTCTTAAAACCGAATGAAGAGGCACCCAACGGGGTGGGTTTTTTTGTCACAAGTTAACGCCAAAATTGACTCGAATGTTAAGAGTTTTCCAACTCATTTCCCTATTCGAGCTTAATGAACCCAAGCCAAGTTCTTGAGTAGAACTCAAGTTCGGGGCTACATTTGGCAGCACAACTTAGTAACTTCACAAGATTAGGAACTAACCAAAACGATACTAAGCTCTTAACCTACTCGACTCTATTCACAGCAACAAATTTAGGTTCGAGCTACTTGTATGAATCGAGAGCAACAACAACGAGTCTCAACATCATTCGAACGAGCCAAACTTAACATAGTTTTTAATCCTTCATCAAAAATTTATCCACACCAACAATTTTAAAAATTTAAAATATTAATCCCACACCACCATTTATGTCGACAGAAGCAAGTTTGGTTCAACAAATCAAGAAAACAACCCATTGACACAAAAATCTGATTCGACAGTACATATCTTTAAGAATTCATAATATCACTAACAACTTTTATACTTTATCAAAACAATAATAATTTTTAACAATGACAATGAAATGATAAAGATAGGAAGATCCTTACAAAAACACCAATCCGATTCCAAGCAAGTAATTCCACACACCCCTTTGCTCCAGAACACGCTCTTCTCCTAGAACCGATTATAACCTTACTGTTTTTATTTGGTAGTTAGCTTTGAGTGTGTGGACTTGTGGTGGATCGGCTGAGTTATAAAAAGATAACCAAGGAAGGTTTGATTCCTTCTTCTCTTGTTTCCAGTTAATCTTGAAGCTAAATTAAGAAATCCTCATCACATCCTACTCATCCCTCTTTGTATTTTTGCGTTAACCACCACATGAGCAGCGAGACAGTCGGTTCCAGGAGTGATGGCATCATTTGGTTTGTTATATGCGTGAGGATGAGACAATGGAGGTGGGGATGTATATTTTTGTTTTGGTGCATAGGAGAAGCGAAGCAGATGGAGAAAAAACAGATGGGGCGGTTGAGGAGAGTGAGAAGAGATGAGGTGTGGGTGAGAGTGTGGGGTAGTATTATTATTCTTATCTCTTTTTTTCTTTTCTTTTTTTGTATTTTATTTTAAGGATAAGGGTGGTAGTATTAGTATTTGTGGGTAAAAAAAATGTATGTAAAAATATAATTGTTTGAGTAGGAGAATAAAAGGTGAGGATTAAATAAAAAGGTGAGACGTGGGAACATTGTTGATTAAATAACTCTCGGGTGGATTTAACAAGCCTCGTATTTTAATTACTCTCGGTATTAAATTATTAAACATATGCCATACTATCTCGGTGTCGGGACGCGTGTGGTTCCAGTAAAAATGGAACATGTGTTTTGCCACATTGTTTGTTTGGCAATATCATTTGTCGTTTCATAGTTTACACAGAGTAAAACTTTAAATGCGAAAATGAATAACTTGAATAAAACTTCATAATTGATTACATGAATTTAATAACTTGAAAAATCAAGATATAAGTTACACGCAAGAGCATATGAAATGTCTAAAATAAACTATTTTGAGTCCTAAATGTCGAGTAATGACTTGGAAAATTCGCGGTTGCTACAGTCTACCCCCGTTAATAGAATTTTGTCCTCAAAATTTAGCTAGTACCTTTGTCAAACAGGTGAGGGTATTTCTGTCTCATCTGATCCTCACGTTCCCAGGTAAACTCTGGTCCACGCTTTGAGTCCCAACGTACTTTAACTATTGGTATCTTGCTACGTTTCAGCTTCTTAATCTCGCGTTCTAGAATCTCCACAGGTTTCTCTACAAAGTGTAACTTAGGATCTATCTGAATTTCTTCCAAGGGTATGTGTAAGGTCTCATCAGCAAGACACTTCTTAAGGTTCGACACGTGAAACGTGTCATGTATGCCACTCAGCTCTTTTTTTTTGGGTAAAAGGGTTTAAGCCCTGGTAAATATATTACGCCAAAAACTATGAAGTACAATTGACATAGGTGAATCCCATGCCCTCAGCCCGTTACATAGGCGATTAACTCTACAAATGTAACTAAGCAAATCTACTGCTAAACGCAGAACAACCACAAATGGTAAACGCAGAAAAACCAATTACATTTAAATTACAATCTAAATGTAAAAACAAGGTTCATAGAACCACATCCATAGTGAGCGACTCTGTCATCAATGATCTTTATTGCTTGACCCACGAGTGCTACACCAACTTCCACTTCCATAAGCACCTGAACACCACAGTTGATGCCAACCACGAAGCAGCCTCATCGATGGTAAAAATAACCACAACAGCACCATCTTCACCAAGGGACTACAACGTACCAACATCCAGTAGGCGAACAGTAACCAAAGAGTTCAGCAGCTCCCATGCTAAAACAGCAGCTCCAAAGAACCTTAGCAATCAATATTCGCCACATAACAACTATGGGACGATTCAAAGCAACATCCATATTCATTAGCAAAGGCATAAGTAGAACCATAGACGAGCAGAACCATCATATCCATAGACGAGGACTAGGGTTTATCCAACCCTAACCTACAACGAACTACCCCAATGAAAATAATAATTAACCGGAGTAGACAAACCATGAGAACAATAGGGTTTCAAAACCCTAACATCAACCACGATTACCAGCAGATCACGAACCAGAAGGAATCCCAGCAGCATGAAGATCAGTAACGAGGACGTAAATAGGGTAATAAACCCTAACTTCCCAGCGATACCAAGGGTGTTAAAACCCTAACTCGACCAGTGGTAGCAGCATAACAGTATGTATCCCAGGTCGGTATATGATAAACAAGGCATATAGGGATAAAAATCCCCATACTCGAGCAATCACAACCCAATAGATGTGCAAAGTAATACAGGACTTGTGCAAAGTAATAACAGTATGTATGCCACTCAGCTCTTGTGGCAGTCTTAGTTGGTAAGCTACCGGACCGATCTTTTCAGTGATTTCAAAAGGTCCTACATATCTAGGTGCTAACTTTCCCTTCTTTCCAAATCGTACCACACCTTTCCAAGGTGATACTTTGAGTAATACATGATCACCAACACTGAATTCTAGGGGTCTCCTTCGGTTGTCGGCATAACTCTTCTGACGGTCTCGAGCAGCCTTGAGTCTATCCTTAATTTGGATGATCTTCTCAGTGGTTTCTAACACTATCTCGGGTCCTATCATTTGACTCTCTCCAGCTTCCGCCCAACCAATAGGTGAACGACATTTTCTTTCGTAAAGTGCCTTGAATGGTGCCATATCTATGCTGGTATGATAACTATTGTTATAGGAGAACTCAGCAAATGGAAGATGGGTATCCCAATTTCCACCGAAGTCTATGGCACACGCCCTGAGCATGTCTTCTAGTGTTTGTATGGTACGCTCGCTTTGACCATCGGTCTGTGGGTGATACGCCGTACTCATATCTAGGTGTGTCTCCAAGGAATCTTGCAATAATTTCCAAAAGTTCGATGTGAAGCGGCTGTCGCGATCAGATATAATCGATATGGGCACACCATGTCTTGCCACTATCTCCTTGATGTAAAGTCTAGCCAATTTGTCCATCGAATAATCTTCCCTGATAGGTAAGAAATGTGCAGACTTAGTCAACCTATCTACGATGACCCAAATTGAATCGTACCCACTACTAGTTCTTGGCAACTTTGTAATGAAATCCATGGTTATTCTTTCCCACTTCCATTCCGGAATCTCTGGTTGTTGTAACAAACCAGATGGTCTCTGATGTTCAGCCTTCACTTTAGAGCAAGTCAGACACTTGCTAACGTAGACAGCTATGTCCTTCTTCATCCCAGGCCACCAGTACAAGTCTCTAAGATCATAGTACATCTTATCCGCTCCTGGATGAATGGAGTACCTCGTCGTATGTGCTTCGTCCATGATTAGGGTTCTCACATCACCAGTTAACGGTACCCAAATTCGGTCTACAAAGTACAGTCCACCGTCGTCCTTTTTCTCCAGTTGCTTATCTAAGCCTCGCATCTTCTCCGTGGGTGCATCCATATTCATAGATGCCTCTCTCTGTGCCGCTAGTATCCATATTCATAGTTATACTCATGGCTTTTACTTTCCTCGGCTTGAGTCTTTCCTTCCTACTCAAGGCATCAGCTACTACATTCGCCTTACCAGGGTGGTAGCGAATCTCACAGTCATAATCGCTGAAGAGCTCAATCCATCTCCTCTGCCGCATATTCAACTCTTTTTGATTGAAGATGTGTTGGAGACTTTTGTGATCAGTATAGATGATACTCTTCGTCCCATACAAGTAATGTCTCCATATCTTGAGAGCGAATACTACAGCGCCTAACTCTAGGTCGTGGGTGGTGTAGTTCTTCTCATGAACTTTCAGTTGTCGAGAGGCATAGGCAATCACCTTACCTCTTTGCATTAACACGCACCCAAGGCCTTGACATGACGCGTCACAGTACACTACGAAATCTTCGGGTCCATCGGGGAGGGCTAGTATTGGTGCATTACATAGGTTATCTTTCAACGTCTGAAAAGCACTCTCCTGTGCTTCTCCCCAATCGTATTTCTTGTTCTTTTGAGTCAGTAAGGTAAGTGGTTTGGCAATCTTGGAGAAGTTCGCGATGAAGCGTCGGTAGTAACCTGCCAGGCCTAAAAATGATCGGACTTTTGTTGGGGACTTAGGAGCTTCCCAATTTTTCACCGCCTCAATCTTGCTAGGATCCACATGAATACCATATTTGTTAACCACGTGTCCGAGGAATTGGACTTCTTGTAGCCAGAATCGCACTTTGAAAGTTTGGCGTACAACTTCTCCTTCTTAAGCAGCTCTAGGATTATCTTCAGGTGCGTTTCATGTTCCTCTTTGGTCTTGGAATAGATCAAGATGTCATCAATAAATACGATGACAAATTTATCTAGGTATGGCCTGCAAACTCGATTCATAAGGTCCATGAAGACCGCAGGCGCATTTGTTAGTCCAAACGGCATAACCGTGAACTCGAAATGACCGTATCGAGTTCTAAACGCGGTTTTTGGAACGTCATCTTCGTGTACTCGTAACTGATGGTAACCGGAACGAAGATCTATCTTGGAGAAGTATCGTGAACCTTGCAGTTGGTCAAATAGGTCTTCAATTCTCGGGAGGGGGTAACGGTTCTTAATGGTTAGTTTGTTCAGTTCCCGATAGTCGATGCACATCCTGAATGAACCATCTTTCTTCTTGACAAACAGTACCGGTGCTCCCCATGGCGAAGAACTAGGTCGGATGAAACCTTTGTCTTGGAGTTCCTTGAGTTGATTAGACAACTCCTCCATCTCAGTAGGTGCCAATCGGTAGGGAGACTTTGCAACCGGCATTGCTCCAGGAATTAAGTCTATCCGAAATTCAATTTCTCGCGAAGGGGGTAATCCGGATAAATCGTCAGGAAACACTTCTAGTAAGTCTCGAACGACTGGGATATCTTCTAATTTCTGTTCGTCTATTTTCATGCTCATGAGGTGCCTCGCTTTTTCTTCAGGCCGCTCTCCATAGATCTTAAGTAATTCGCCGTTTGGTAGTGGTACTCGGACCATCTTTTCATGATACACTATTTCAGCCTTATGCTTGGACAACCAATCCATTCCCACAATCACGTCGAAGCTTCCATGTCTGAATGGTATTAAGTTGATGCTAAAGGTGTAGCCTTCTAGCTCGAGTTTGCACCCGCGAACGATCTTATTTGTTTCTACCTTTTGACCATTTGCTATTTCAATTTCGTAACTAAAGTCTAGTCTACTAGGTTCCATATTTAACAAGGGCATGAATTTAGTGGAGACAAAACTAAAATCGGCACCCGAATCAAACAGCACAGTAGCATAGTGGTTGTTTAAAGAGAACGTACCCGTCACGATGTTCGGGTCCTGACGTCCTTCCTCAGCATTCATCACATATACCCGGCCACGAGCTGGGTTGTCATTGTTCCCACGGTTTGCATTGTTTACACGGTTAACATTGTTTCCACCAATTGCTACAGCCTGATTCTGGTTGTTTTGCACTTGTCTCCGTGTCCCATTCAACCTAGGGCACGCATTCCGAAGATGATTCGGGTTCCCACACTCGTAACATGCTCTTGGGTTAACAACATTCACTGGTGTCACTTGCTTTGTTGCTGCCCGACAATCTTTTGCTACGTGGCCACCCTTTTTGCAATTGAAACACACTCGGCACGGCGTAGTCTCCGGATGGTGGTAGTTACATTTGGTACACATAGGGTAAGGGCCTACATAACCTTTCTTGTCTGTGGTTGTTGCCACGAATCCTTTTCCCCATTTTGCCTTCTTATTGTCACTCTTTTCACCTCCTTGTTTACTTGGCTCACTCACGACCTTCCTCTTCTCACCACCCTTAGACAATGTCCCATTCCTGATCATCTCATCCGTCAGGGTTGCAGATTTCAGTATTGCGCTCTGGATAGTAGCGGGCTCAGTCGCTTTCACCATTCCACGAATTTCAGGGGCCAACCCATAGATGTACCTTTCAATTCTCTTAGATTCAGGTGTGACCATATGAGGTACTAATCTAGCGAGCTCATGGAATCGATCCGTATAAGCCGCATGTCCGGTTCCCACCATGGTGTGATGGTAGAACTCATGTTCCAGTTTCTGCATCTCATTATCTGGACAATACTCCTCCCTTAACAATGCCTTAAATTCATCCCAACTCATCCCTATGGCAGCTTCTCTACCCTTAGCCTGAATTTGCGTATTCCACCAAGTTAATGCCTTTCCGATCAAGGAACAAGCAGCATATTTCACCTTCTGATGACTCGCACACTCACTTATGTCCATCACTGACTCCATCTTCTCGACCCATCAAGTATAAGCTATCGCACCTCCAGTACCATCAAATTCCATCGGTTTGCACGCAGTAAACTCCTTGTAAGTACATCCTTTGTTACCATTATTATGGTTTTCGTCATTGACGTGATCACTTCCACCGTTGTTGTCCGCTTGATCATTCCCACTCACGTTGTTCCCTTGGTTGCTGATATGGTCGCCAACCCGGGTGACAATAGTGGGTAGCAGCTCCCTTAGTTGTTGGGCTACAATGGTCGCAACATCAGGAGTCTCATTGCTGGTATCGTCGTTTCTCGTGCCGTGACCTCCTGCCCTGCCTCCTCGTCCACCCGTCCTTCCACCCCTCGGTGGTGGAACACCTCGGTTAATTCGAGCCGACCTTCTTGGAGGCATGATTCTACAAAGTAGGACATTGGTAGACGTTAGATAGGAGGTAGGTAGGATAGGTCGGTATATGTATCGTACTACTACACTTAACTTCCTATCTGACAATCCATGAATTTGATAAGCCCATGCAGCATTATGTTATCGTAAAAACGTTGGCCAGGCGTTTTTAGGATAGCATCATGCTGCATTTACTTATCATCATCACTTCGTGTCACATAATCGCACACGTAGTTCCTATAATTCAAACTATATGAGGATTCTTAGGTTATAGTCTAGGTTAAACCACCTAATTCTCTATAACCTTGGCTCTGATACCAATCTGTTACACCCCAAAAATGGCGCAGCGGAATGGCATTTACGGGGTATGACCTCATTGTTAAGAACACAAGGTGTCACAACAAAGAAATACTAAATGCATAACATACGATAGATAATAGTCGCAAACTCCCATAACCGGGATAAATACAAAGTTCCAAAATAACATAAGTCTTAAGGTTACACAACATCACTAATCAATCTCAGAATGCAACTCCACAAGATGTAACCGGGAGGGTCTTGACTAAGTCTTGCTAAGTTAGGCCAATACTCAACCTCCTATGGTACCTTCATTCTTAACACCTGAAAATGGATACTCGAAAACGTCAACATAATGTTGGTGAGCTCGTAGGTTTGAAATGTTAAACCACGAAGCTGTGAATAATAGTGTAGGACAATAGTGCAAATGAATGCAAATTATGAACATGTTATCCAAACAGTAATAGTGTCGCGCCAACTGAACCTATCACAATGTCACAACCATAAACAGTACACACAGAGGGGAGCTACCCCGATAGATCTATCATAATGTTTCGGCTCTCAAGAGAGTTAACAGTTGCGCATCAATGTACACACAGTCAAACAAATTGTTTCACATAATTGCATCATCACACATATATGTCCAAAAACATGAAAACGATGTATCACAGCATAAAAACAGTCAAAATATCATTTGAGTACCATTTTCCCCCAAGGAAAACATAATGAAAAAGGGGCTACGAGGACTCACCTCAGTGTAGTGGTAATCTGAATGCAATAGAATCAAATGGTGTGTAGTAACTCCAACGCGTGACCTAGATTAGTATGGCATAATTTAGTTCACCGACTAAGTTTAAGACTCCATGAATTTAATTCAAAAGTTTTATGTTGTCCTTGCTGGTGTGGCAGCATTTAAGTTTTAAAAAGTCTTTTCCGAGTTATAAGAAGACATTGGCTCATTGAGAATACGCACGAATTACAAGAATGAAGACTTTTGGCTTAAGGATGTCTAAAGATTATGGAAGGACGAATAATGGCACGACTTGATTGTATGATCGAGAATGTTATATTTGTGTTTGCATTTTACAAAATTTCGTGTGTAAATGCTGAAATAAGGGTTATAAGTGTATGTTTATATGCGTACATATATATTTATTTTTCCGTCGCATTGATAATAATCTGTTTTTAATAGTTTGGAACGAAGTTTATAAAAGAAATTTTGAAAAGTCCTTTTAAATTTTATTAATTATGTTGACAAATATGTCATTTTCTAAATATATATATTGTTAAGTTAATAAAACAAGTTTGTATTGTTAAAGTTTTGACACATGCATTTAGTTAACGGAGTTTATCAATTTCTATATTTGCGAAAACAATTTATGTTTCTAATATACGGCGTTTATCAATTTCTATATTTGCGAAAACAATTTATGTTTCTAATATGGGGCGCACGAGTCAAAATTAGATACATGAACGTATAACATTGTTAAAAAAAAATTTTCTTTTGTGACAAGTTTTGATATGTTGCGTTGCATTACTAGTTCTAATAACATATAAAGTATTAACGAGCAATTGTTTTGGCAAAAATATTTGAGATACGTATAATATATAAATTTTATGTCGCAAGTGGGCTGTGGCCCATGGTTCGAATGGGCTGAAAATATGGCAGCCATTATACAAAATTTGGGCTTGTGGCTAGATAGTGTGTACAAGAGAGAAGGAATGATAAGTGGGTTACTTGGTGGGCTGTGGCCCAACCAAGAGGACGCTGATATGGGTTATTCCACAAGTCCAGGAGGTAATATTTTTTTTACTTTGGTGGCTTTCTTCCCTGTTTTGCGTATAAGGCAGTAGGGGAGGTGGACCAAAAAGAGGTATTTTGCCTCTTGGTTTCTACGCAAGAAGTGAAGGAACAAGGGCTTCTACTCGACAAGTAAACCAACAACATTAACTAGCTCCTTGAGGAGGTGAGCTGCTACGCAAGCACAAGGGGAACACAAGAAGAATCTTTGTTTTACGCATTTAGACTTATCACCAAAACCTTAAATTTACCAAACCGTTTAATTCATGACTCCTAAGGATTTCCAGTGTATTAACTCAAGGACAGTATATAAATCAGTGGGTGACTTAGGCCGCAGGTTAAGGGGGGTCTTGAGACTCAAAATGGAATGGCTAGTAAGGAGTTGTCTTATGATTGATTACAGTTCGCGGAGATGATACAAGACTCACAAGACTTTTCGGCTTTCACATACTTATGGGGGTCCTTTAGAGACTCTTAAAACCGAATGAAGAGGCACCCAACGGGGTGGGTTTTTTTGTCACAAGTTAACGCCAAAATTGACTCGAATGTTAAGAGTTTTCCAACTCATTTCCCTATTCGAGCTTAATGAACCCAAGCCAAGTTCTTGAGTAGAACTCAAGTTCGGGGCTACATTTGGCAGCACAACTTAGTAACTTCACAAGATTACGAACTAACCAAAACGATACTAAGCTCTTAACCTACTCGACTCTATTCACAGCAACAAATCTAGGTTCGAGCTACTTGTATGAATAGAGAGCAACAACAACGAGTCTCAACATCATTCGAACGAGCCAAACTTAACATAGTTTTTAATCCTTCATCAAAAATTTATCCACACCAACAATTTTAAAATTTTAAAATATTAATCCCACACCACCATTTATGTCGACAGAAGCAAGTTTGGTTCAACAAATCAAGAAAACAACCCATTGACACAAAAATCTGATTCGACAGTACATATCTTTAAGAATTCATAATATCACTAACAACTTTTATACTTTATCAAAACAATAATAATTTTTAACAATGACAATGAAATGATAAAGATAGGAAGATCCTTACAAAAACACCAATCCGATTCCAAGCAAGTAATTCCACACACCCCTTTGCTCCAGAACACGCTCTTCTCCTAGAACCGATTATAACCTTACTGTTTTTATTTGGTAGTTAGCTTTGAGTGTGTGGACTTGTGGTGGATCGGCTGAGTTATAAAAAGATAACCAAGGAAGGTTTGATTCCTTCTTCTCTTGTTTCCAGTTAATCTTGAAGCTAAATTAAGAAATCCTCATCACATCCTACTCATCCCTCTTTGTATTTTTGCGTTAACCACCACATGAGCAGCGAGACAGTCGGTTCCAGGAGTGATGGCATCATTTGGTTTGTTATATGCGTGAGGATGAGACAATGGAGGTGGGGATGTATATTTTTGTTTTGGTGCAGAGGAGAAGCGAAGCAGATGGAGCAAAAATAGATGGGGCGGTAGAGTAGAGTGAGAAGAGATGAGGTGTGGGTGAGAGTGTGGGGTAGTATTATTATTCTTATCTCTTTTTTTCTTTTCTTTTTTGTATTTTATTTTAAGGATAAGGGTGGTAGTATTAGTATTTGTGGGTAAAAAAAATGTAAGTAAAAATATAATTGTTTGAGTAGGAGAATAAAAGGTGAGGATTAAATAAAAAGGTGAGACGTGGGAACATTGTTGATTAAATAACTCTCGGGTGGATTTAACAAGCCTCGTATTTTAATAACTCTCGGTATTAAATTATTAAACATATGCCATACTATCTCGGTGTTGGGACGCGTGTGGTTCCAGTAAAAATGGAACATGTGTTTTGCCACATTGTTTGTTTGGTAATATCATTTGTCGTTTCATAGTTTACACAGAGTAAAACTTTAAATGCGAAAATGAATAACTTGAATAAAACTTCATAATTGATTACATGAATTTAATAACTTGAAAAATCAAGATATAAGTTACACGCAAGAGCATATGAAATGTCTAAAATAAACTATTTTGAGTCCTAAATGTCGAGTAATGACTTGGAAAATTCGCGGTTGCTACACCCAAACACCCCTAAACGACCTAAACAACACTCAAACCCATTTTAGATATATCTTAACATCCTTTTTAACCATTAATATCAGTAGTAACATGAACATAAACACATCTTTCTTATACAAATTTAAAAGCCCTTTAAACGACTCAAAAACCATGATTTTGTGTGATCTTCATTGTACCAACTCTTAGGTCTTACACCAACAGGGGCGGAGCCATGTTGAAATTACCGGGGGGAGTTGCCCCAAAAAAACCTCTCGTAGACACACAAAATCATGCATGAAAAATATCAAGATTGTAAAAAATAAAAAAAAAAAAAAAAAAAAAAAAAAAAAAAATGGTAGTGCCCTCAGCTTGATTATCCGAGTGCCCTCATGTAACACCCCCTAATTTATGAGATAACAGCGGAAGACTAATTAGGGTGTTACGGTGAGGATCAAAGTCATAATCACAGAAAACGGCTCGAAAGAGGCGTTTTGAAAGTTATTTGTCATTCAAATAATATTTTTGATATAAAGTTGAAATATCTGATTTATAAATCCCATAAAAGGGTATGATAATTTTGGAAAGAATGACATATTTGATTTTTACACCATTTAATTTATCAGAGTGTATAATGCCCGCTCCGTGTCTTGTCCTGCTCCGTTAATTACCTGAGATAAACATGCTTAAAGTGTCAACACAAAGGTTGGTGAGTTCATAGAGTTTAATGGAAAACCATTTATTTCAATGAATTCTGTAATATTTGAAATAAATTCAAGTATGATTAAACAGTCAGTTTTCAATAATTTCATAGGTGAAGTGATATTCGAAATAAGTTTCTAGTACTGATAAACAGTTCATTTCAATAATTTTAGGGGTGAGATGATATTCAAAATAAATTCTAACATCGATGAAACAAGTAATGAGTAATGTTGAGTATAACCAAAAGTAAATCATATATGTATTCAGTTAAGTTCAAGTACTGGATCATAATCCTAACATGAGATGGAACCAATGATATGATGTTATGCCCGAAATCTATAATCAAGGTCTGGTGAAATTTTAAGACAGCTGTATCTAGATATATGTGATGACACATAATCTCTTATGGATATTGCCCCAAGCCTCATGACACGCAAACGTTAACAATGAACCGTAAAACGGAGGTGATCAATATCAAAGCAATGGTGGATAATAATGCCCTCGAGTAATAGGTGATTTGCCAATTCCTATTATGCTCAAATATAGTGCATCGCGACTAATACGACTAGCCACAGAGGCATTCCGTCAAGTAATTAGTGGGATAGGATGTCAAGCCTCAAACAGGTTTCGAAGCTGTCCACTATATTCGCGTTCACAACAAGTGATTAATGGCTCATGATAAAGGGACTTTCTGGCAGTAGGGGTGCTTAGGCAATATCAAGGTAATGATGAACCTAAAATACAAATGCTCTTTCCTAGCAAGTATTCCATTGAAGTTTTGAAATAATATATAACAATGATCTATACATTCACGATGTTACTTGAATGTTTATCTTAAAAACCAATATCATGCTACAACTAGCATATAATTCTCCCAAGGAGTAATTCAAAACATATAATTAGTAGTTATATTTCCAAGTAAATCATGATAGTTTTCAAAGTTTGAAAGTAAACTTAAAACAGTTGAACATGTATCTCCCCCAAATAATATTTATAACACAAGTATAAAAACGGGGCTATGACTCACCTTGAGCGTATCTGACAAGATGGAATTATGAAGTCAAGTAAGATTATGGGAATGATTACGGAAACGTCTTCAACACGTGACCTGAATATAATGGAAGTCTAAGAATCTGACCAAATACGAACGGTGGAATTGATAACGAGAACGAATAACGATTTGATCGTTAGAGTAAGAATGTGATATGCTTAAAATGCCTAAAGTTTAAAAATAATATATTTCATAATATTATCTTTTTTTTTATGTTTTTGAAACCAATAAAATCGTTTCCTAAAAAGTGGGGAAACGAATCGTTAAGTTAAAACGTTTAAAACTCTTTATATAAATATATAACGAACGTCATATATTAAGTAAACGAATTATACAAAAATGCCCGTGACGCGACGGAAATTCGTAAAATGAAATATGGAAATGAAAATATTAATCATGTTCTATTGGTCCTTGCTATTTTACTTTTTTTACACTTTACACTCTAACGGCGTTAGCGTTGCACCGTTAGTCCTTAATTAAATAATAATTGCATTTATAGTCCACTACATGTCCAAAATAGCATTCCAAGCTGGGAATATCAAATAATATCAATTTCTATCCTAATGTTTATATTTTTAGAGTTTCAGTCCCTGTTTTAAAGGTTTTACAGTTTTAGTCCTCTAAAGTATAACTAGTTTGCATTTTTAGTCCAAACGTCCAAAAATTATGGGTAAAAATATTCCGAAATTTTATGGAGCATAATGAATCTTATTAAAACTCATTTCAACTGCTTATTTGCAAAATTAGCTTATTTTTCACTAAATGGGCTTTTAACGAGCTAATTAAAGGCCCGTTAACGTTTAACGATCCGTGAGCGTTGAGATAAGTTGGGCTTATATGGTTTGCTTAAAAATAGCTTATTGGGCTTTTAGTCCAATTTGAAAATAATAAACTGTTTTGAAATTGGTGTTGGTCGACTTACTTTGGTAGTTTTTAAGGGGTTAAATGAGTTCATCTTTACAAAGTATAAATACGAAAATTGTAGTTTGTAGTATAGGTAATCAGGTTCTTTAAAAATATTGATATGTTGTTAATCGAATTTTGGTTTCATGGAACCATTTAGGTCGCGACTTGGAGCTATTTTTCTGGGTGAAAAAGACTTAGAAATATTTTCAGAATTTGTGTCTCATACGAGTATATTAGTTCAAAATGGCCATTTTAGAAGATTCAAACGAGCTAATCTTTACATACTATATTTATGAAATTTGTAGCTCGTTGCAAGGTCTATCAGGTTATGTAAAAATATAGTATGGTCGTTAAGTCCAATTTCCTTATACTTGGTCATTTTTATGGTCGACTGGGACAGATTTTAAAAGAAAAATACTGGGTAAATTCTTGTTATGTTTCTGATTTTATATGCTTGGGTAATGGTTCAAATGGGTTTCGGTTTTTAAGTGTAGCAATAAAAGTAACGTGAAGTGGGTGATCTTCATGGTTCCTAGGCCTTCCGCAAGGGAGGCTAACCACGATTTGTGTTCTATATATAAACTTGTATGTAAAAATATATATAAAGATTATACGTTCGACAAGAATAATATACGATGCATGAATATGAAGTAACGTACGAGATGAAATCAAGATGATATGGATTGACTTACAACACCTCTAGGGTGGATAGTGAGTCGAGTGAGATGGCTAGAACACAAGGAAGTAAACCCACTAGTCGTTATAACCAATATACGACTTATATATATACCCCAACTCCTTCGAATGGCTTCCAAATGAGCTTGTGCGAGCTTCTGGCCTTCTAGGGATTTTCTGTAGGTTGTGAGAGAGTTAGGATGGTGATAAAGAGTGAGTTTTGTGAGGTGGTGATCTAATGAAAGATTATACGAGTTATATAAAACTCGTATAGTGTTATATTCATATAGAAAACATTCCCCACTTGTAGAGGCTGTTCATTTTCAGGAAACATGTTAGATTTTCATGACTTTAAGGGAACATGGGAGTGTAGAAGCAAAATGGAAATTGTCTACTTGATAATTATGTCGACATGTATATATATAAGTCGACTAGCAAGATTTTTGGGTACAAGGATGGGAGATAACGTGAGATCTTGATACCTTCGATGTTAAACACTCTTAACAACTCACAAATGATCAAGCAAAATCACTAGAATAGGTTTAAAACAAACCCGGATTAGAATGGTTCATTTTGTGAAAAAATGATTATGGGTCGATTTTGTGTAAATGGGACAAACACTATGGCTTTCGAAAACGTATTAAACCACCATATTAGGAGCTAATATTTGGCGTCCTATTTCTTTGGTAGGAGGAAAAATAGGAGGTACAAAAATATGATTCTGTCGCGTTTAAAAGTTGAAAGAAAATGAGGCGATTTGGAGGTCATATGCTCGACTGGAAATGAAACTAAAAAAAAATAGAGTTGGGCCTGTGAACAGTACGCAGACAAAGAAGTTGGGCTGGAATAGTTTTTGGCCCATTTGATGTTTATGTATATAATTTGATTTAGTAATTTCGCGTATGCGTTCGTCCCGTTATTTGGTAATTTATATGATATTTTTCCCGCATTAAAATAATATAATAAAGAAAATTTTAAATTTTCCCGTAAAAATGGCGATTAAAAATAATGACGAAGATTTATATATAATTAAACGTCGTTAATTATAGAGGAATTTTGCAGTTTGCTACATACTCACTCCTCATTCTGAATTCCGTCCCGGAATTCAAGTTTAAAGTGATTACTAGGGTAAGGATTTATGGCAAAAAGGGTTGTCGAAGAAATTTCCATTCGGAAATCGAGAAAACGAAATCTCGTTAGATTTATCCGTACTAGCTGAAGTAAACTTAAATGTTGCAACTAATGAATCCAAGGGCTGTAAATATAGAAAGTAACGGTCAGGAATAGTGGAAAATTAACGGCTAGTGAACAGTGAATCTCAACGGTCATGAATAGTAACCTCCAACAGTCATGAATAGTGAATAACGGCTAGTTTTTAGCCTATAAATACCCAATTTAATTTCCTATTCTTCCACCAACCATTTTCTCTCATTTAATACTTCCAAAAATGCCGAGCCTAATTACTATTATTGCGATTGTATATGTCGTTGTTGTCGTCACTTATTTGACTTTCGTCCCGGATGAAGATTATGAAGTTTTGGTCAGGCTTTTGGTGTTCCTCATACCACTCACGGTTCTATCATTTGTTGTGGATAATATATGGAGGCACTAGTCTTACGTTAGTATGGTTAAAATAAGTCTTTGTTGGGTTTCTATGTAATATTAGCACTAACGACGCTAATCGTTATGTATTAATATTCGCGAATTCTAATAAAATTTATGTTATTTATGCTTTCCCTATATATTTACGAATTTTTGTGGTCCTCGAATTCGTACCTATGTCGAGTTTCTTTTATTGAGATGGTGGGCACTAGGTGTAGGTTTCTATAGTGAGTTGGCAATAGGAGCATTTTATCTTATCATAAAATTCGCTTTTTAATGAAAATTGTTATTAGGGAATCTGAAAAGATAACTGTTCCATTTATGACATGATTCTTCCTAAATTAGACATAGGTAGCTAGGCTATGTATAATTGAGGATCAAATGATGTGATGCTTGGTTCAGTCACAGTGGTATTTATGTTTTTCAAGAAGTTTTAGATGGTGTTCAACGTTTTGTTTTTGTAAATTAACAACATAATTATTTTTTCAAAAGAATTAGAAAATTTTTGTTCATATTATGGTGATGAGTCAGGAATTTCTAAGGTGATGCTAGGATATCTTTGGAATAAATCTTAGGGTTCATATGAGGATTCTTACAAGATGGTAATAATCTATTGTTTGGTCAGAAATGATGTTAACTAGATTTCTAAGGTGATATCAATGTATTGTTACGTAACGACTAAGAATAGAGTAAATGGAATAGAAGTTGAAATGGACGTAGATTATGATTATCACGGAAATATTACAAGATGGAGTTTTATACGGTAGAAAGATAGTTGTTACACTTAGGTTACATCCATCGTACCTAAGGTAAAGTACAAAAGGAATTACAACTCTAGAGGGTTTGAACTATGGTTTATTTATTACAACATGAATTTCTTCTTCTGTTTAAACATAGGTGTCATCCTTTGACGCTGTTAAGGTTCTAAAAAGCTTCCATTCTCTTCCACTGATCTTTTTGTCCTAAGTGGTATTCTGAATTGGGTACTGATTCTTGAAGTGTCCCATTTAACTTTTTGGTCTAAAAATCCTTTGGTAATGGTGATGGTAGGTTCAGTAACTCCTATTGTTCTCTTAAGGTGAGTTGGCCTACAACCCGTAAAACTTTCATAGGTATGCTTATAAGACGTAGTCGTTTTCTTTTCTCCTGCGGCTATATTGTTGCTACTCAGACGAGCTACTATTGTCACTTTGAGTACTACTGCAACGATGTTGGTTACTAACTTTTGGATAGCTTCAGGAGTTCTAGTTGTGGTAGGTGCTGGCGGGGTATGGGTACTGTTCATGCTAGCCATCTTCTATCTTTATCCCAAGAAATACGGATTTAGAATCCACTTAATGTTAGAATAATTCAAATAATGAGGTATTGGTATACTAGTGCCAACAATGTGGTCATAATGCGAAATCAAAACCAATGGAGAATCATAAAATTACGATATGTCTTGGTAATATCGTAGATAAATGATCAATTCTTGGTATGGGATTGTGATGCGCGTGATGTGTCGTTGCGGTTTAGCAGTTTTAATGCCTACTCAAGTTTTAAATTTATATTTAGCCGACTTATCAATAACACACACACTTAACGAGCAGTGTACCCGGTCAGTATGAAGATAATGGTAAGTAGAGTGTCGATCACTAAGAGTGGAACGTATTATCTCGTTATTCTAATCAGTATTTTAATATCCTAACGCAAGGGGGTTTCAGCCTGAGAGACTGGCACAGTTTTGTTTGCAATTAAATAATAAAATAAACAAATAGGCACGAATCAGCAAGTAGCACACACGTACACAGATAGATACTAGAGACAATAAGAGGGCTGTCCTTATGATTAAGTAGTTTGTCACTTGTTTTATTGATAGCTTTATATGAAGTGTATGTAATTAACCCTTTCTCGTTGGTCCTATTCTCATCGGCGAGTAAACCCTTAATGATTACTTATGTCTAAAAGTTATTCCTAAGTGATCAATTTAGAAACAACCGTGGGAGCCACATCTTGTCCCGCAGTCGGATGCCCGCAAGCCACTAATAAACACAGAGGTTATCAATGCACTAATAAGTAGTAACCAAAGACATCAACATATAAACTTTAATTGATGGGAAAGCAAGTATTAAAGGGAGTGCAATCTTTCCGTTGTCACATTACACAAGCCACCAATCCTGATGAATTAAAGTTTGCTAAAACAATAAAACAAAACTACTTAATGAATTAAATACATGCAGCACCTTCTTACAGCTCTTGTATCTTAGATTTGGGTGTGTCTTGTGCTGCCTTCTTGACTGAATTCGTCCTTCTCTTCTGTTCGGTCTTTAGGTTTTCGAACTTCCGAATCTCGTCTGGTCTACGGGTATTTATAGTTTGTGTCTGAGGGAAGATGCGGCGCATCTATTAAGTAGATGCGGCGCATGTACTTAACTTCGCGTGGGGTCCAAGATTATAATATTCAGGAATATTCGTACACCGCCAGAAGATGCGGCGTAACCCTTGATTAGATGCGGCGCATGTCCTCTTGTATCTTGGATCGTATCTGGTGATATCTTGATAGAGATGCGGCGCATGTTGATAGTGAGATGCGGCGCATCTGGAGCAGAATTGACTTGATCTTGTCCATGTCAGTAGACTTTCGCTTTATGTACGTTTTGCTCCATTATTAGTCCAAAATCGCCAAGTTTCACCAAATGCTTGTTTTTACCTGAGAATTACAAAAGTAAACGATTAAGTATTAATCCTCATACATAATATAGTAAAACAAGTCAAATAAATAGGATAAATGATAGTAATAAAATGTACTTATTTGAGTTCATCAAATATCCCCCCACTTGAACTTTACTTGTCCCCAAGTAAACCTTAGATTAAATCTCATGAAAATGTATCCTAAGAGATGTTAGGATTTATTTTTATATTTAAGCATGTATTCGTTCATTTCATAATCACACAACTAAACACTTAACGAATTAGAAGTAAAATAAAATAAGTCGATAAAAGCAAATCTAATCGTTTAACTGTCCAGTCGCGACGAATATTCTATCATAAGCTTGGCAAGTATACACATCTCCACCACTAAAGCTAAGGAATAACAAGTCTAAAGCGGTAAAAAGGGTTTTTAGGCTTAAGGGTTAATTATTCTTATTTACACTATCGATCTCAAATTCCAGAAAAGGCGACAAAATCACAAATACATGATCGAATCCACGAACACGATACTTGCAATTGCTCAAATCCTTAACTCGAATAGGCTAAAGATAGGTCCAAACTTCACCAATAATAATATATCAAAAAGGGCGACAAAATCATAAATACATAGCCGAATCCACGACTACGATACTTAAGATTGCTCAAATCCCTAATCTCAATAAATCAAAGGTTTGGTTGGATAAAGAATAATGAAGGGTATGGATAATATTTGGGATATAAATTGGTGTAAAAAATAAAAATAAACAAAACAAATAAATTAAAATCCTAAGTGTGGTTAATCACTATCCCAACCATCCCATGAATAAGACTCATATCATTGAATAACTCACGCTTTAACACTTGAAACACACGCTTTAGGTAGACACGAATTATACTCAACAAAATCTTAATCAAAGAATAATCCTTAATTGGCATTCCCATAACTGCCAATTCCCATTCAATCCATAGATATAATACAACAAATAGTGGTGATATCGACCACTTACATAACTCTACATCGTTGGCTTAAAATAAACATCCAACTCTTTTTTCTTTCTTTTTCTTTTCTCATTTTTTCGATTTTTTTTTTTTTTTTTTTTTTTTTTTTTTTTTTTTAACTTGAAACATAAACATAGATGTGTAAAATTTCACCACATCACTACAACTTTCTTTCCGGATAATTTTTTTATTCATACTTTTCATACTTTCAGAAATAACGCTAATAGTGAAAGTAGTAAACACACGAAAAATAAACTCAAAAATATACAATATTTACTTTCACTCCAATTTGCATTGTGCAATTTCCCGACCTAACCATAGATAATGAATTACGCACGCGAACACAGGTAATGTAAGGAAACACACTCTGCCTATAGCAATTAACCAACCACGGATTCTAATCTACAGGGTAGGCTAAGGTTTAAGGTGTAACGAAACATTTTAAACATAGGTGTAAGAAACGAAAGGAATGGCTCTGAGGGTTTTTCTAGGGGTATCTTACTCTAAAAGTGAGAGTAACAAAAGGGTTTATACGGGGGTTAACTAACCAGTGTAGCTAGTTAATAACACATAACATATAAAGGCTATTTGGTGTAATCCTAGAAATTTTACCAAGTTAGACAAGTCATTCCAATTAAATAAATAATACTCATTATGGTGGTCTCGAATAGTATACAAGCCAAGTTCTAAAGTTTACAAGTCACCGGCACACTCATAGATTTGTGAATTTTGAAAAATCACAATTTTTGAAAATAACGTCATGTGTGCAGTTATGCAACTTAGGTCTTAAACAAAAACATGCTAAAAATTTTTAAGTTTGATATATTAAGCACATTTTAAGCATAATTTTTGAAAAAGTTTAGGACAAGTAATTGTTAAGTGTTCTAATTCTCCTATCCCCCCACTTAAGTTAAACAACGTCCTCGTTGTTTGTATAAAAGGTTAAAAACTGGAAAGAAAAGAATTAGAACGGAAAAACTCCCCTGAGATTTGCTCGGTATGATCCTCCATTTGTATATGAGCAAAAATCAACTTCTTGTGGATTAGAACGTTAAAGCTTCATACTTGATTTATCCACAGGAAATCCAGGAAACTATAATACCACCAACACTTTAAAACACACCTAAGATAAGAAAGGTTCAACTTGCATAATACATTAGTAGTTAGGTAAAATAAAACTTAAAAAAAATTAAAACTGAAAATCATCAGGTCAGTCGATGCGCCGTATCTTATTGAAGAAGATACGCCGTATCGAGCCTGGAATAAATACGGATCAGAATAAAGATGCGCCGCATCCTTAACCAGGGATGCGCCGCATTAAAATAACTGATAAATAGTTTTAAAGTCGAAAATAAAAATGCAGAAAAAATTAAATAAGATATGACCATTGCAGAGGATGCGTCGCATCTCAGGACTGAGATGCGCCGTATCTTCGTGCGGCCTGGACTGAAAATAAAACAAAATAAAGGATAGGATGCGTCGCATCTGTTTAAACAGATACGGCGCATGTAGTAACCAAACAGACTGTTAACAGTCTGTTGTAAAATGACTTGTTCCACGGTCTAATCTCATACGTCCTCTCGTACTCTCGTGCTGAACTTAATGCCAGTCTTCATCAAACATAACAAGAAATATAAACTGAAACATTAAACATAAGCATAAGAATAACGATAAGTACAATCCACAAAAAATAATAATAATGTGTGGAACAATGTCAGTAAAACAAAAGGGTAAGATCATGGGTGAGAGGTGTCGTCCGGATGGGTCCCAGAAGTGCTGGCTCCATCAGTCCTCTGGCTGACTCTGCGCTCGTACGTACGTGCTACTCCCGTAACCTCAGTACCATCAGGACGGGTGTGGGTGATACCCTGATGCTCTAATAGTCTGCTCACACTCCTGACCACCCACTCTAAGTCTCTCCTCAGTACCATCACCTCTCCCTCGACTGCGTCGAGTCTCTGAATCACGGTGCGTGGGGGTACTGGTGCCTGTGGCACCTCCTCGTCGGCAGGAGCAGCAGCCGGAGGATCCTGAGGTCCTCCCTGCTCCGCCTCTGGCCCTGCAGCTCTGGCGGGCCCTAATGCTGCCCAAAAGTGGCCCCCAGCAGCCACCTGGCAGATCGCCAGTCTAACCAAATAGTCCCTGTCGATAACTGGGAGACGAGCCACCACAACCTCCAGCCCCGCTGGAATCTCCGCTCCAATAACTCCAAAATGGCGGGCCAGCCTCGAAACAAAATGCCCGCCAGTCATGTGGCTCCTCCGATCTCTCCCAGCAGCTGATCGGTGGAGGTAGTGTGCCAAAAAGTGGGGGATGTTCACCGGCATCCCCTCATCCATGCTCCTAAGTAGGAAGAGGTCCAGAGTGGTCACCTTTTCAGGTGACTGACCCCTCCCAGCAATAGTAAGTGCAATCAGCCTGTGACACAGCCTCCTCATCGGCTCCCTGATCAAAGTATATGAGGGGGTGGAAGTAGTGATGTCGCCCCCCGAAGAAATCCTGAACCAGTAATCACTGAATACCCCTCTGTCAGGGACAACCCGTAAACTCTCAGCCCAGTACCTGGCAAACCCAGCAGATCCAAGCTCCTCCTCAGTGTGTAGACCCATGGCTAAAATAAATTGCCTCATCGACATCTGCCTGTGCACACCTCCTAACCTGAACACCAGAGTGTCAGCTGTATCAATCTCCACATCCGTCTCTCTGTAATGAATCGTGCTAAAGAACTCCAGCATGAGCTCCCTAATCAGAGGCTCGTCAACCCTAAACAGTCGCTCCCAAGCACTAGACCTGAACTCCACCTCATCATCACCTCCAACAACTACCATCTCCATACGACGCTGTAAGCTCGCAGCTGCATGTCCACCACCGATGAATCCCACATCGTCAAAATTCAGAACCTGGACTCTGAATATTTTCTTGAAGTAAACTGAGTCAAGCCTATGCAAATAATCCTCTAGAGTGCCATCAGTAAGTCCCATGTTCTCGAATCGTAACCATTGGTGCCTTTGTGCGATATCTGGTAGTGTCATCTGAAATAAACATTCAAAGTCAGTAAACAGTCTGCAAGTAAGGTAGATACGGTGCATTTGATTAAATCAATGCGGCGTATCTGTATTAAGTACAAGAGATGCGGTGCAAGACAACAGATACGGCGTATTGAGATGCGTCGTATCTAGATTAATCAATACGGCGTATCTAAAAGTTTATCAATTTTGAAATAGGTCGTTACGCCGCATTAATCAACCCAGATGCGCCGCATCTAAAAGCATATCAGTATAAAATAAAGGGTTAGGCACGTTTTTCAAGAATCCGTATCCGTGACGTAAACTTCCACTAAATATCACAGTATAATATTCTCCTTATATCAGTTCAAATATCTCAATCAACCACAGCTAATTCACCTTCCCGCTAAATATTCAAAATCAAACCCAAAACCTAAATTTTCGGTCGATTCAATTAGTGCCAAATTCGATGTCCGAATCTAAAATTAACTTAGGGGAAATAATTAATTCCAAGTTCTAATCATATCCCTATATCGTTTAAGCGCGAATCGATTCAATCCTATAAACCCTAATTTTCGTATTAATCAAAATTAAATCGAAATGTAACAATTACCTTAGTATTCGTGATTAGGAGAAGGATTAATGCTCGGATTAAAGGCGGATTAAAGAAAGATGATCGGATTTTGAGTATAATTTTAGTGCGTGTTCTTAACTGTGTGTATTTATGCGGCGTACTCCCGTCGTATTTATAGGGCGACACGATGCGCCGTATTAGAAAATTGGGATGCGCCGTATCTATTTAATTCCGTTGACTAGTCAATAAGTCCTAGTTGGTCAGGGATACGGCGCTTTGGATATTAACTTCCGCCGTATCTCTATGTTAGTTAACGAAATTTAAATAAAGAACGTACCTTGGCCTCCGCAACACAGTTCCTTATACATCAAATGTGGGTTAAAACGGCACACCATATAGATGAATTCAAAATAAGAGTAATAGGCATAAACGTTTCATTAATAATTGTAATCTTATTGTTTAGTTGATAAGGATTTATTCCGAGGTTAGGAACAAATATCGTTTTTAAGCGTGCAAAATTAAGATTACGATTTGAATCAGATGTATAACATAGATAATAAAACTGAGATGATAATGTAGAGAACTTTCCTTTGGGCAGTTGAATTATTGTAGAGTTTACCTGGGATTCTATTTCAAGAATTTAAGAAGTTCAATGTTACCAGTACTGAGTTATCCTCCACTCGTGTCGTCTTATGTTCGGTAACTCCAGCTAACCTCTCTTGGTTTGGTTCAGAATGTAATCTTTCTTGGTGATGCTCGAGTCATCATTTATCCTGAAAATAAACAACTTGCACACGAGAGTAGCTGACCGATCAAGGTAAATATCAAAAATCAACTATATTTATCAAATTATATTCGTCGTACTAACAAAAGTTAATGCGCCGTATTATCGTTACGTTTAAAAATAAAAGATTTTTGATTCAGTAAGATGCGCCGTATCGATAGAGATCGATACGCCGTATCTGTTTAATAATTCGCAAACTGTTTTTAATTAAAATAATAGATACGCCGTATCTTCAAAAGAAGATGCGTCGTATGGCGTTAATGTTTTCTGGTAAAATTTTTTTTCAAAAACAGATACGCCGTATCTGCAAAAGCAGATGCGTCGTATTACTTTATCGCTTAGAAAAAAAAAATTTCTTATTAAAAACAGATACGCCGTATCTTGGGGAAAAGATGCGTCGTATCGAATTAATTAAACGCGTTGTATTAAAAAAAAATTAAACGCAATACGCCGTATCTGAGAGATCAGATGCGCCGTATCGTTTGATTTAGCACAATACAACGATAGCAGAACACAAAAAAAAAACGAAAAATAAAACAAAAAAAATTAAACACACAAACAAAAATAAACACACAAAAATAAAAGAAAACAATTAACACATAATACAACAAATATGCAAAATAGTACAATGATGCAATTAATCTAATAAAAAGAAAAACCTAATTAAAATACTAATCAAATTAACAGATAATAACAATTCACTCCCCGGCAGCGGCGCCAAAAACTTGATGCGCGTGATGTGTCGTTGCGGTTTAGCAGTTTTAATGCCTACTCAAGTTTTAAATTTATATTTAGCCGACTTATCAATAACACACACACTTAACGAGCAGTGTACCCGGTCAGTATGAAGATAATGGTAAGTAGAGTGTCGATCACTAAGAGTGGAACGTATTATCTCGTTATTCTAATCAGTATTTTAATATCCTAACGCAAGGGGGTTTCAGCCTGAGAGACTGGCACAGTTTTGTTTGCAATTAAATAATAAAATAAACAAATAGGCACGAATCAGCAAGTAGCACACACGTACACAGATAGATACTAGAGACAATAAGAGGGCTGTCCTTATGATTAAGTAGTTTGTCACTTGTTTTATTGATAGCTTTATATGAAGTGTATGTAATTAACCCTTTCTCGTTGGTCCTATTCTCATCGGCGAGTAAACCCTTAATGATTACTTATGTCTAAAAGTTATTCCTAAGTGATCAATTTAGAAACAACCGTGGGAGCCACATCTTGTCCCGCAGTCGGATGCCCGCAAGCCACTAATAAACACAGAGGTTATCAATGCACTAATAAGTAGTAACCAAAGACATCAACATATAAACTTTAATTGATGGGAAAGCAAGTATTAAAGGGAGTGCAATCTTTCCGTTGTCACATTACACAAGCCACCAATCCTGATGAATTAAAGTTTGCTAAAACAATAAAACAAAACTACTTAATGAATTAAATACATGCAGCACCTTCTTACAGCTCTTGTATCTTAGATTTGGGTGTGTCTTGTGCTGCCTTCTTGACTGAATTCGTCCTTCTCTTCTGTTCGGTCTTTTGGTTTTCGAACTTCCGAATCTCGTCTGGTCTACGGGTATTTATAGTTTGTGTCTGAGGGAAGATGCGGCGCATCTATTAAGTAGATGCGGCGCATGTACTTAACTTCGCGTGGGGTCCAAGATTATAATATTCAGGAATATTCGTACACCGCCAGAAGATGCGGCGTAACCCTTGATTAGATGCGGCGCATGTCCTCTTGTATCTTGGATCGTATCTGGTGATATCTTGATAGAGATGCGGCGCATGTTGATAGTGAGATGCGGCGCATCTGGAGCAGAATTGACTTGATCTTGTCCATGTCAGTAGACTTTCGCTTTATGTACGTTTTGCTCCATTATTAGTCCAAAATCGCCAAGTTTCACCAAATGCTTGTTTTTACCTGAGAATTACAAAAGTAAACGATTAAGTATTAATCCTCATACATAATATAGTAAAACAAGTCAAATAAATAGGATAAATGATAGTAATAAAATGTACTTATTTGAGTTCATCAGATTGCTAAGGAATAAACGATTCATCTACAAAAGCTGAAGTTCAGCAACTTTCTCTTCATTCATCAAGTTTTCTTCTGAAAATTTTATCTTAGGGAATTCTATGGTTTTAGCCCAGTTACGGTAGGTTTGAGGAATCATAATAATCATAGGTAATATCATGGTAAGTCTGGATATAATCACTGTAAACAATATAGTATTAACAACTTGATTGATTGTTTTTGCAAAACAAACGATACAAGGTCTTTTATTAATGTTCCATTGATTTGTGTGGAGTCATTTGTCTACCAAAGAGAGTAACAAATGGTGAGATTTTGTATGAGGGTATGAGGAGTCATTATATGAATGCATAGCATCATGATAGGGTATGATAGAAGGAATTTATTCACCTTAGAGAGATATAACAAAAGGAGGTTGTTATTTATTGAGAGTTGGTTACAAGTTCTGAGAGTTTCAGGATTATTGGAAAATACATCAACACTAACCAAAATGGTTTAGTGGGTACAGCAACGATACATATGAACTTTAAGATCAGTTATGTCCTTAACGTAGGCGTTTAACTTCTGCCTCAAGTTCTAGTTGTGCAGCTTTCATGTCTGAGAAGCGTTCCTGGCACATGCTCATCTCTTGGCATCGACTCTTCTGAACAGAGTGTCAATGTTACGGTCATACCATTCAAATTGTAATGGTTGTAACCCTTCTAGCTATTCAGTGTGAATGTCTAGAGTGCAGGCTTGTTGATAAAGAAGAGTCCATATTGAATCACGAGGGTTTAAATTATAGTCAGGGGAATTAGGTAAAGATACATCATATGGAATGTATGGTATTGAGAAATCTGAAGCGTCAGGTAATGGAGAATTTGGCTCAACATCTTTCCAAATCGTTTCTTGGTGTGAATTCTGTCCAACCTCGAATGTTGTCGGACAACCAATCAACTCTTCATCTGAATAAGATTCAGTAGCTCTCCTGAGTCTCTGACGTAGGGGTGAGTAAGTAGGTGATGATGGTATCTGAGTAAGTTCTGTATTAGGCTGGGGTTGTGACATTAATACATAAGGATCTTCAGCAACTGGAGTAATCTGATAGGTAGGTGATGTACGAGTAATACGAAGGGTAGTTTTTGGTAATATCAACTGGTTTGGAAGACATGATACTGTAGTAATCCGTAAATAGTAATTATAAGTAATTCGTACGTTAAAGATGTAACAGTACGGGTGAAATCATAAAGAGTATAAGAGTAATTATCAAGCATGAAAAGATTATTGTAAAACAATCTTAACAGGTAATGTATTGAGCACGGCAATCTGCAGACACGGAGGGCGTAAAATGGTATGGTGTAAAATCATTCATTTTGAAAATGTAGTTATAGTTCAATGTTTAAAAATATTTGGTTCTCTATAACTCTAGCTCTGATGCCAATCTGTAACACCCCCTAATTTATGAGATAACAGCGGAAGACTAATTAGGGTGTTACGGTGAGGATCAAAGTCATAATCACAGAAAACAGCTCGAAAGAGGCGTTTTGAAAGTTATTTGTCATTCAATAAATATTTTTGATATAAAGTTGAAATATCTGATTTATAAATCCCATGAAAGCGAATGATAATTTTGGAAAGAATGACATATATTGATTTTTACACCATTTAATTTATCAGAGTATATAATGCCCGCTCCGTGTCTTGTCCTACTCCGTTAATTACCTGAGATAAACATGCTTAAAGCGTCAACACAAAGGTTGGTGAGTTCATAGAGTTTAATGAAAAACCATTTATTTCAATGAATTCAGTAATATCTGAAATAAATTCAAGTATGATTAAACAGTCAGTTTTCAATAATTTCAGTAGGTGAAGTGATATTCGAAATAAGTTTCTAGTACTGATAAACAGTTCATTTCAATAATTTCAGAGGTGAGATGATATTCAAAATAAATTCTAACATCGATGAAACAAGTAATGAGTAATGTTGAGTATAACCACAAGTAAATCATATATGTATTCAGTTAAGTTCAAGTACTGGATCATAATCCTAACATGAGATGGAACCAATGATGTTATGCCCGAAATCTATAATCAAGGTCTGGTGAAATTCTAATACAGCTGTATCTAGATATATGTGATGACACCTAATCTCTTATGGATATTGTAGGTCCACACGTTATGGATCCAAGTAGCCTTGTTTCTTGTTAGACGACTTGAATAAATTCAAATCAATCTAAGTAAGAAACTCTAACACAAATTGTTAATGCTAATACGGAATCTTAACACTAACAATGAAGAACACAATAACTATAACTAACTTCGTATATTGATTCTTTTAATCTAAGTGAGTACAATCTTCGTCGTTATCAAAAACTAATGACTAGGGTTCCTTTTATACACTAAGGAAACCCTAGATACAAAACTTGTAGAAGGATATACGTATCTTCTCTAAAGATAACTACGTATCCTTCTATAAGTCATAAACAGACTTAACTATTAATACTCTACCAGACTTAACAATGAACGACCAGACTTAACAATGACAAGACTTAACTAATATAACTAACAGACTTAACCACGTAACCAGCAGACTTAAGTCTGTTCTTCTCATTAAGTCTTCTCTTGATAATTCCCAACAATCCTCCCCTAACTTGATCTTCATGCTTCATGAACTTCAAGTTCCTTCTGAATAAGCTTTTGAGGATTTAATCTTGAACTCTTGGAATTATCTCTAACACTTCAAAACTTCAAATCTGATCTTTATGCAGCAACTTGACTTGAATAATCTTTTCACCATCTGATATGCAATCCATCTGATCTTCACAGCAACCATGACTACTTGTACATCAATTCTTTTAAGTTTCATACTATTCTCATCACTTTCAGGTGTGTCAACTCCGGTGAGAGGTGAATCATTGAAAATTAATGGATTTGATGTCTCTTTACCAATAGCCATCACTACTGGAGTAGCCAATGTTTTGGTGTGTAAGACCATGATACATTGATAACCATATGATTTTTAGTAAACCATCAACTATCAATGGATTTGTTTTGTCTTTACCAAAAGCCGTTTGCTTTTAGACTAGCCAATTCTTTTGATGGAATGCACCTCATCTTGGTGAATTGATTACCATGTATGGTTTTCCACAGCCTTTACCATAAGCCATACCTTGTGGGCTAGCCAACTCTTCACCATCTCAGATATGATGGTGAGTTGAATACCATACAATTTTTGGTAAATTGCCAACCATTAACGGATTTAAAATATCTTTACCAGAGCCATTTGCTCTGGATTAGTCAGTCCTTATGTGGATTAGACATGGTGGACTGATAACCATTTGTTGTGTCAGTGCTATGCACCTTCACCAAGTGAGAAGTTCCTTTAATCTCACTTAACAACTTGAAAATTCTTTCAAACACTATTAAACACCCCAATATGATTCTTTTAAAGATTTTTCCTTAATCAAATCAAGTAACTGCTCATAAACTTCATCCTTCTCATATGCATGTAACTTCATTTCCAACATTGCCTTGCAGACCCTTGGTGGTAAAGGATATTCCACTTCTGCAAGCATATAAATAGTTGCACTTTGTAAAGATAAACAATGTACCTTACATGTATGAAAATATCTCCAACTGACAATCCTTTGTTGATCTGTCAGCTTCCAAAGTTCATCTTCCTCTGAAGGTGGCTCAAACATTACTTTTAAATCTCCCCAAAAGACCCTTTCAAACTCTTCTTCAGGTTTGTTGTCCCCATGTCTGATATTCACCAACTTGTGCAAATCCATAATATCTTCTCTACTCACATCATTCAATATTGCTGGAAAGTTAAGGTATACAACATCAGTGTTGTCCTCCCTTATAATCTGATAAGCAGCTCTTTGTCCAGTCCTAATTATATGATATTTAACAATTTTAGCTGGTTCCTTAGAGCTTTCAGGAATTGTGCCCATAGTACAACCCTCAGATGAAGGTTCTTCTTCTGATTCATCTTCTTCTTGTACTTTCTTCTTAGATTTACTCTTTCTTGCTATACTTTTCCTCCTTGTAAACTTTATAACTGGCTTTTTGACTTCTTTCTTTTCTTCCACAACATCAGACACTTTCTCAGCATTAGATTCCTTTTCAATTTCACTTGATGCTTTCTCAACCTCAGATGGTTTTTCAACTTCAGTTACCTTTTCATCCACTTTCTCAGCTTCTATTGTTGGCTCAGACTCTGTTACTTTCTGTCTCTTGAAACTTCTTCTCAAAGAATCTTCATAATCTACTGGCCTATAGCCATGATCTCTCTCATATGCACTCACATATTCAGCTTCAATTTCCTCAAATGATTTTCCTCTCATCTTTTCCCATGTTGAGTGCAGCATGTTCTTTAGATACATCTACATACCATGCATCTGTCCTGCTTTAGACATCCTTTTGGGAACCTTGGTTTTCTTCTGAGTTTGCCTTATCACAGACATAAAATCCCCCAAAGTTTCTTCATTCCTTCTAGCATTCATGAACTCTGCTAGTTGTTTGGCTCTCTCCTCAGCAGTCAAACCTGGAATAGCTTTAAGTTCCTCAAACTTTGCCCTCAACTCATCATCTTTTTCAATCATTTGCATCAGAGGATCATCATTAAACTCTTCTGATATCTTTCTTGCAAGCATTTCATCTTGTCTTTTCTGTTCTTCCTCCTTTTCTATCTCAGCCTTTTCCATTGCTTGTATTCTTGCAATCTCAGCTAAAGAAGCTTGCTCTTCTCTTTCTTGTCTCTTTGATTTCTTGGGCTTAGGAGTTTCCATCATAATTTGTTTTCCTTTCCTTTGAGTTTTAGGCTGCTCCTCATTACCAGACTTATCTTCATGACCACTAGTATTAACTTCACCAGACTTAATACCCTCAGCAGACTTAACCAACTCTTCATCAGATTCAATCTCTTCATCAATTAGCAATTTCCTTTTTGGATATCTGCTTTTCTTCCTTTGTTGTTGAATTTTACTCAGAGATTGAGCTAATGTTTCTGCTGCTTCCTTTGTTTCAGGACTTATATCTACTTCATCAGTTGGTTTATCCTTAGCTGGTGTCTTAAAAACTTGTTCTTCCTCTAAATTCCTCCCCTGTTTGGAAGAATTTTCATCCTCACCTTCTTGGTCATCAAAAGCAACTCCTTTCTCCTTCATAACCTTCTCCAGCTTTTTAACCCTCTTGAACAAAGTTAGAATAGCCTTACTCTTAGCATTGGTTTCCTTCTCTAATGATTCTATTCTCTTAACCAAAGCAGGCACCAATGTCAGAAGATCCTCCACAGTCATAAGGTTGGATTCCTCCTCCTGAATAGGACTTGGAATATGGGTTTGCTGTGGTGGTGAAGATGGTGTGGGTGTAGGTACTCTTGGTTGAGATGGTGATGGACTTGGTTGTGGTGTTGGTGCATTGATTGTTCCTGAGCTTGCTCCACATTGGTTGGTTCCATTTGTTCAGCATGAGATGTACCTGCAATGTTAGTTGAACCAGGAAGCTTAGCAGGCAAAAGTGGCCAATGTGCCCCATTGAATCCCCTTTTCATGTTTGCAAAGATTTTAGGAGTAAAAGCCACAATCACATAAGTCTGCATTTTATCTTCAGGTTCAAAATTCATAATCATTTGCAGAAATCTTGGGTATATCAAAAATTTGTGTTTGTTGTTGACATTTGCTACCATGCCATCAAAAATGAGTTTTGAAAAATTGAAAGACCTTCCAAGTGAAAGACAGACCAATGCAGAAGCAATGTTGCTTCCAAACTGATCCCATCCACCACTCTTGGGACTTAGGCAATGGAGCAAATGATGAAGTAAAAACCTCCACTGTGGTGTAAAATAGCTTTTCCAAAAAGTAAAAGTACCATCAGTGGGGTAGCCTATGGTTCTCATACCCTCAAAAAGGTCATCATTAGACAAAATATATTCCCCTGAGGCATCACCCAACTTAAGATTGCTCATAATGGATGCCTCAGTGACAATGAAGTCATGGGTATCAATGGTTGCTCTTAACTGTGGTGTACCATCAACAAGAGTTTCAGAGGTATCCGACCCCCAAAACTGCTTAACAAGAGAAGTATAAATTGTAGGATTATGAGTTAAGGCGTACCGAAGGTTAGAACCTCTTAAGAAATCCACAATCTGCTCGAAACCACCACTTTGATTTGGTTTCTTCAAGAAACCAACCTGGTTGTGCTTGTCACAAAACTTTAGTGAAGCCATAATCAAGAGAATGATTAAGTGCTGGTTTAGGGTTTGAATACTAGTAGTTAAAAACAGAGTATCGTAGGCCGAAAATAAAGATATTTTAAAATTGGAAGCAAATAATGAATAAAAGTGAGATATTTTATCAAATTTTATCCTTATATACTTCTATTTCTCAAAAAATACGCAACGGTATTATTTTATCAGAAAAATCATTATTTTACTGACCAGACCTAACGGTAATAAAATTTAATTACATTTTACACTACCAGACTTAAAATAGGTCAACCAGACTTAATCACCGACTCACCAGACTTAACTAAGGAATCAGACAAATTCTCATAAAAAGCAATATCAAGGCTTCCAATCATCACCAATCCATGTGTTTTCTGCAAATGTTAGTCCCAACACCAAGAAAAACCAAGAAAACATACAAACAAACGATTTTACAATTTAAAAGCAAGAAAAATTAACTACCAGAATTAAAACTACTAGAGGATTTTTTTTTAATTAAATTAACCAGTATTAAATGTATTACAAGAATTAACTTCTAAGCCTACCAGAATTAACTCCTAATCAGAATTAAATACTTATCATATTTAACTACTTAGTACTCGTTCTACAAACTTTACATTTAGCCTCCCCTTAAATGTAACCTCCCCTTAAACTGAGCTATGGGTTCATCATACCAATATTAACCACTAAGTAATTAAACCTAGGTCCATCAAAGGCTTTGGTTAACAGGTCTGCCACATTAAGATCTGTGTGTATCTTTTCCACTCTTATTAGCTTCTTTTCAAAGCAATCCCTAATGAAGTGATGCCTTATTTCTATATGCTTAGTTTTAGAGTGGTATACAGGGTTCTTAACTATACAGATAGTGCTCTCATTATCTATGTGAATTATAGTGTTCATAAAGTTCAAACCATAATCCAGCATTTGATTCTGAATCCACGAGACTTGTCCACAGCAATTGGCAGCTGCTACATACTCAGCTTCTGTTGTTGATGTAGCCACAATGGTCTGCTTCTTGCATTGCCAGGAAATCAATCTTCTTCCAAGGAATTGACAACCTCCTGTTGTAGATTTCCTATCAAGACTTGCTCCAGCATAGTCACTATCTGAATAGGCTTCCAGGTCAAAAGATGATTCTCTAGGATACCAAAGGCTCAAATTGGGTTTGCCCTTTAAGTACCTAAAGATTCTCTTCACAGCATGAAGATGTGAAGTCTTGGGAGTAACCTGAAAACGAGAACAATCACACACAACATACATTATATCTGGCCTAGAGGCAGTTAGATACATTAGAGAACCAATCATTGATCTATAAAGATGCACATCTACATCATCAGCATCTTCATCCTTGGTTAAAGGCATTTGTTCTCTATGGGAGTGACTGCATTCTTCACATTTGTAAATTCAAACTTCTTCAAAATCTCTGCAACATATTTGTCTTGAGAAATGAAGAGGCCATCTTCTTTTTGCTTCCCTTGCAGTCCTAGGAAAAATGTAAGCTCACCCATTAAGCTCATTTCAAATCTTCCTTTCATTAATCCTTCAAACTCTTCACACCAAGACCTTTCTGTAGAGCCAAAAATGATATCATCCACATAGACTTGTACCAGAATGATATCATTCTTATCCCTTTTTATGAATAAGGTCTTGTCTATCACACCTCTTTTGTACCCATGCTCTTCAAGAAACTTGGAGAGTGTTGCATACTGATGCGCGTGATGTGTCGTTGCGGTTTAGCAGTTTTAATGCCTACTCAAGTTTTAAATTTATATTTAGCCGACTTATCAATAACACACACACTTAACGAGCAGTGTACCCGGTCAGTATGAATATAATGGTAAGTAGAGTGTCGATCACTAAGAGTGGAACGTATTATCTAGTTATTCTAATCAGTATTTTAATATATTAAGTTAGCTATACAATCTAATCTAACGCAAGGGGGTTCAGTCTGAGAGACTGACACGATTTGGTTGCAATTAAATAATAAACTAAACCAATAGGCACGAATCAGCAAGTAGCACACACGTACACAGATAAATACTCGAGACAATAAGAGGGCTGTCCTAATGATTAAGTAGTTTGTCACTTGTTTTATTGATAGCTTTATATGAAGTGTATGTAGTTAACCCTTTCTCGTTGGTCCTATTCTTATCGGCGAGTAAACCCTTAATGATTACTTATGTCTAAAAGTTATTCCTAAGTGATCAATTTAGTAACAACCGTGGGAGTGCAACCTTTCCATTGCCACATTACACAAGCCACTAATAGACACAGAGGTTATCAATGCACTAATAAGTAGTAACCAAAGACATCAACATATAAACTTTAATTGATGGGAAAGCAGTTTTAAGGGAGTGCAACCTTTCCGTTGTCACATTACACAAGCCATCAATCCTGATGAATTAAAGTTTACTAACACAATAAAACAAAACTACTTAATGAATTAAACACATGCAGCACCTTCTTACAGCTCTTGTATCTTCGTTCGGGTGTGTCTTGTGTTGCTGCCTTGACTGAATTCGTCCTAGGTTTTCTCCTGTTCGGTCTTCGGTTCTAATATATTGCACACGAATTTCGTCTGGTCTTGGGGTATTTATAGTTTCTGTCTGAGGGTAAGATGCGGCGCATCTAAGGAGTAGATGCGGCGCATTTACTTAACTTCGCGTGGGGTCCAAGATTATAATATTCAGGAATATTCGTACACCGCCAGAAGATGCGGCGTATCTTTATCTTTGGATGCGGCGCATGTCCTCTTGAATCTTGGATCGTATCTGGTGAGATCTTGATAGTGATGCGGCGCATGTAATGAGTGAGATGCGGCGCATCTAGAGCAAATTTGACTTAATCTTGTCCATTCAGTAGACTCTTCACTTTATGCATGTTTTGCTCTATAATTAATCCAAAATCGCCAAGTTTCACCAAATGCTTGTTTTCAACTGAGAATTACAAAAGTAAACGATTAAGTATCAATCCTCATACATAATATAATAAAACAAGTCAATTTAATAGGATAAATGATAGTAATAAAATGTACTTATTTGAGTTCATCAAATATCCCCCCACTTGAACTTTACTTGTCCCCAAGTAAACCTTAGAATTAATCTTATGAAAATGTATCCTAAAAGATGTTAGGATTTATTTTTATATTTAAGCATGTATTCATTTTTGTCATAATCACACAACTAAACACTTAACGAATTAGAAGTAAAATAAAATAATTTGATAAAAGCAAATCTAATCGTTTAACTGTCCAGTCGCGACGAATATTCTATCATAAGCTTGGCAAGTATACACATCTCCACCACTAAAGCCAAGGAATAACAAGTCTAAAGCGGTAAAAAGGGTTTTTAGGCTTAAAGGGTTAATTATTCTTAATCTCTATCGATCTCAAATTCCAGAAAAGGCGACAAAATCACAAATACATGATCGAATCCACGAACACGATACTTGCAATTGCTCAAATCCTTAACTCGAATAGGCTAAAGATAGGTCCACACTTCACCAATAATAATATATCAAAAAGGGCGACAAAATCATAAATACATAGCCGAATCCACGACTACGATACTTAAGATTGCTCAAATCCCTAATCTCAATAAATCAAAGGTTTGGTTGGATAAAGAATAGGGTATGGATAATTTTTGGGATATAAATTGTTGTAAAATGAAAAATAAACAAAACAAATAAATTAAAATCCTAAGTGTGGTTAATCACTATCCCAACCATCCCATGAATAAGACTCATATCATTGAATAACTCACGCTTTAACACTTGAAACACACGCTTTAGGTAGACACGAATTATACTCAACAAGATCTTAATCAAAGAATAAACCTTAGTTGACGTTCCCATAACTGCCAACTCCCATTCAATCCATAAATATAGTACAACAACTAGTGGTGATATCGACCACTTACATAACTTTACATCGTTGGTTTAAATCAAACATCCAACTTCTTCTTTTTCTTTTCTTTTCTAATTTTTTCGATTTTTTTTTTTTTTTATTATTTTTTTTTTAACATAAACATAGATGTGTAAAATTTCACCACATCACCATATTGATAATTCTGGATAATTTTTCCATACTTTTCATAACTTCAGAAATAACGGTAATAGTGAAAGTAGTAAACACACGAAAAATAAACTCAAAGATATACAATATTTACTTTCACTCCAATTGCATTGTGCAATTTCCCGACCTAACCATAGATAATGAATTACGCATGCGAACACAGGTAATGTAAGGAAACACACTTTGCCTATAGCAATTAACCAACCACGGATCTTAATCTAAGGGTAGGCTAAAGTGTAAGGTGTAACGAAACATTTTAAACATAGGTGTAAGAAACGAAAGGAATGGCTCTGAGTGTTTTTCTAGGGGTATCTTACTCTAAAAATGAGAGTAACAAAGGGTTTATACGGGGGTTAACTAACCAGTGTAGTTAGCTAATAACACATAACATATAAAGGCCATTTGGGTGTAATCCTAGAATTTTACCAATTTAGACAAGTCATTCCAATTATAAAAATAATACTCATTATGGTGGTCTCGAATAGTATACAAGCCAAGTTCTAAAGTTTACAAGTCACCGGCACACTCATAGATTTGTGAATTTTGAAAAATCACAATTTTTGAAAATAACGTCATGTGTGCAGCTATGCAACTTAGACTTTAAACAAAAACATGCTAAAAAAATTTTAAATTTTGATATATTAAGCACATTTTAAGCATATTTTGAAAAGTTTAGGACAAGTAAGTGTTAAGTGTTCTAATTCTCCAATCCCCCCACTTAAGTTAAACAACGTCCTCGTTGTTTGTATAAAATGTTAAAAACTGGAAAATAAAAGAATTAGAACAGAAAAACTCCCCTGAGATTTGCTCGGTATGATCCTCCATTAGTGTAAGAGCAAAAATCATCTTTCTTGTGGATTAGAACGTTTAATCTTTATATTTGATGTATCCACAGGAAATGCAAGAATCTATAATACCACCAATGCTTTAAAACACACCTAAGATAAGAAAGGTTCAATCTTGCATAATACATTAGTAGTTAGGAAAAAATAAAAATTAAAAATTAAAAATGAAAATCATCAGGTCAATCGATGCGCCGTATCTTATGGAAGAAGATACGCCGTATCGAGCCTGGAATAAATACGGATCAGAATAAAAGATGCGCCGCATCCTTAACCAGGGATGCGCCGCATTAAAATAAACTGATAAAAAGTTTTAAATTCGAAAATAAAAAATGCAGAAAAATAAAATAAGATATGACCATTTGCAGGAGATGCGTCGCATCTCATGGTTGAGATGCGCCGTATCCTCGGCGGCCTGACTGACTCGACACAAAAACAGTAAAATAAAAGATAAATCCGGGTTGTCTCCCGGTAAGCACTTCTCTTTATTCCAGAGTCTTCAAGTTAGACTCACGTTCAGCTCTTCATTTGGTCCTTGTCACGGTCCATCCTTCTTCCTTCATCCGAAAGATGTTCCCGTATAGCATTGCGACGTTTTCTTCCGTTCGGCTTAATCTTCTATAATTCTTGGTCTTCGTCGCAACATATTCTTCATCTGGACCCAAAGAATATTTGATGATTTTAAATTTTTCAGAAATAATCATGGGTGGTTCATTATAAGGAATCCCAAGTAGTTGACACTTTCTTTTGGTGAACTCTTCCTCGTCTTTATCAACAAACTCAAAATAAGGATCCTTAATCAAATAATCATCTAGTTCTTCAATTAATGACTTATTGTCTTGAATTGCCTCCCACTCTCTTTCCAATTCCCATTGTAGCCGTCGACTAAGCTTCGTAAAATCATCAAATTGTTCATGCACCCACTTCCAGAAAGTAGTATCCGATGTTCCCTTAAGTCCTTTCAAGCGTTCAATTCTACCCTTTTCTAGTAAAGCCTCCTCTTTTAGTGGGCAGTCTTCAACATTATCGTACCACTCATAATCTTCAAAGGTCACATCGTTTCCAACCCGTCTCATCCCAATTATACTTCCCCCATTACAGGTTCCGTCACTTTTATAATCACAGGTCGGCCAAACACTACTCCCGTCCTTGAAAACGAAGGGTGTACAAGTGTGATTAATGTGCTCAAATTCCCATGGTTCATCCCAAACCCATGGTACTTGGTCATTCCATTCATAGTACCAGGTGTTTTTGAAATCATCATAAGTCTTAAATCCTGGTAGATCTCCAGTCAGCACATCATCGTCGACTCGAAGAAGGTAGTTAAATTCCTTGAACTGCTTGCACAAGGGTGTCTCATAATCGAACACGTCAATGTCTATTCGAAATAATTCTTCAATGCCCTCATTGACTGTAGAATCATGAAGTGACGACCCATAGTTGCTCTCTACTTCTTCGTCTTCTCCTCTCATCCAATATACCCATAATGCATCCTTAGTAGCTCGATCCATACTCTTATGGTTATTAAACTTACTAGCCAACCATTCTGAAAAATCAACATCGTTAGGATCATGGTTAACGTCAAAGCAAGTTTTTCCAATCATATTCCTCCTTATTTCCATGAACTCGTTAAATTGCTCCTTAAAACTACGTGTCAACCATGAAGTCATAATCCGCTTGACTTCATTTGCAGGGGCAAATTTCGGACTACCATATTTAAGTTCAAGCCAATCATTGAGGGAGAGGTCCATTAATCTCACCAACCTGCCATGAAATAGTAACTCCGCCACAGCATAAATCCTTTCATCGTCCAAATAGTACTCATTTAATCCCCAGTACTGTTCGGAATATGGCATGTAGGAAATTTGGGTATCGCCTCCACCACAGCTTTTGTTGCTTGAGTCCATGTATGCAAGATAGAATTTTCCATCATCTTCTTCGATAGTAGTCCAGTTCAATCCTTTGGATTCAATGATAGGCCATAAGAGCGACAATTCATCTCCAGTGTACCTCACAAATACATCATAAGAGAATACCCCTTTGTCAATGTTGCATAAACGCATGAATTCCTTAAAAGCAGCTTCTAGAGGGGTCTCCCAAGAGAATAAATCCGTATCAATCTCGAGTACATTGAAGTTGACATTATCAAAAACCTTCACATCGAATGAATCCGGAAACAAGAGTTCCTTAGCAAGATATCCGTTCACTGACATGTCTTCCATAGCAAAGTCTGTCATCAAAGGTAAAATCATCAGTAGGATTTGTTCGCTAGAAGAGAAATTAACGAATATAGAAACGGATATAAGAATAAAAATAGCTGATATCTACAGACGATGCGCCGTATCCAAAAAGTTGGATACGCCGTATCTTATAATCGTTAAAATTAAATCAGACTTTATTCAGAAAATAGATACGCCGCTTAGAAATTTGAATGCGCCGTATCAATTTTAATTATCAAAAATCGATATTTATTTAAAATTAAATGCGTCGTATTAACAAAAGTTAATGCGCCGTATTTTCGTTACGTTTCAAAATATAAGATTTTTGATTCAGAAGATGCGCCGTATCGATAAAAATCGATACGCCGTATCTGTTTAATAATTCGAAAACTGTTTTTAATCAAAATAATAGATACGCCGTATCTGATAAATCAGATGCGTCGTATATCGTTAACGTTTAGAAAAAAAAAAATTTATCAAAAACAGATACGCCGTATCTTCAAAAGAAGATGCGTCGTATTACTTTATCGTTTAGAGGGAAAAAAAATTTTCTTATTAAAAACAGATACGCCGTATCTTGGGGAAAAGATGCGTCGTATCGAATTAATTAAACGCGTTGTATTTTATAAAAAATTGAACGCAATACGCCGTATCTGAGAGATCAGATGCGCCGTATCGTTCGATTTAGCTCAGTACAACGATAGCAGAACAAAAAAAAATACGAAAAATTAAAACAAATAAAAACACACAAACGAAAAATCAAATACAAGCAAACAAATAACACACAAAAACAGAAAATATTCAAAATAGTACAATGAATGCAAATTAATCTAATACACAACAAAATTAGCGGTTAGATAAAAAAAATTAAAACCTAATTAAAATACTAATCAAATTAACAGATAATAACAATTCACTCCCCGGCAACGGCGCCAAAAACTTGATGCGCGTGATGTGTCGTTGCGGTTTAGCAGTTTTAATGCCTACTCAAGTTTTAAATTTATATTTAGCCGACTTATCAATAACACACACACTTAACGAGCAGTGTACCCGGTCAGTATGAATATAATGGTAAGTAGAGTGTCGATCACTAAGAGTGGAACGTATTATCTAGTTATTCTAATCAGTATTTTAATATATTAAGTTAGCTATACAATCTAATCTAACGCGAGGGGGTTCAGCCTGAGAGACTGGCACGATTTGGTTGCAATTAAATAATAAACTAAACCAATAGGCACGAATCAGCAAGTAGCACACACGTACACAGATAAATACTCGAGACAATAAGAGGGCTGTCCTAATGATTAAGCAGTTTGTCACTTGTTTTATTGATAGCTTTATATGAAGTGTATGTAGTTAACCCTTTCTCGTTGGTCCTATTCTTATCGGCGAGTAAACCCTTAATGATTACTTATGTCTAAAAGTTATTCCTAAGTGATCAATTTAGTAACAACCGTGGGAGTGCAACCTTTCAGTTGCCACATTACACAAGCCACTAATAGACACAGAGGTTATCAATGCACTAATAAGTAGTAACCAAAGGCATCAACATATAAACTTTAATTGATGGGAAAGCAGTTTTAAGGGAGTGCAATCTTTCCGTTGTCACATTACACAAGCCATCAATCCTGATGAATTAAAGTTTACTAACACAATAAAACAAAACTACTTAATGAATTAAACACATGCAGCACCTTCTTACAGCTCTTGTATCTTCGTTCGGGTGTGTCTTGTGCTGCTGCCTTGACTGAATTCGTCCTAGGTTTTCTCCTGTTCGGTCTTCGGTTCTAATATATTGCACACGAATTTCGTCTGGTCTTGGGGTATTTATAGTTTCTGTCTGAGGGTAAGATTCGGCGCATCTAAGGAGTAGATGCGGCGCATTTACTTAACTTCGCGTGGGGTCCAAGATTATAATATTCAGGAATATTCGTACACCGCCAGAAGATGCGGCGTATCTTTATCTTTGGATGCGGCGCATGTCCTCTTGAATCTTGGATCGTATCTGGTGAGATCTTGATAGTGATGCGGCGCATGTAATGAGTGAGATGCGGCGCATCTGGAGCAGATTTGACTTGATCTTGTCCATTCAGTAGACTCTTCACTTTATGCATGTTTTGCTCCATAATTAGTCCAAAATCGCCAAGTTTCACCAAATGCTTGTTTTCAACTGAGAATTACAAAAGTAAACGATTAAGTATCAATCCTCATACATAATATAATAAAACAAGTCAATTTAATAGGATAAATGATAGTAATAAAATGTACTTATTTGAGTTCATCACATACCAAGCTCTGAGAGCTTGATGGAGACCATACAATGCTTTTATGACTTTATACACCTTGTTAGGGTGAGCTGGATCAATAAAGCCAGGAGGTTGATGAACATATACTTCTTCCTCAATAGTGCCATACAGAAAGGCACTCTTCACATCCATCTGATAGACTATGAACCCCATATATGATGCATAGGCTAAAAATAACCTGATAGCCTCAATCCTGGCTACAGGAGCAAAAACCTCATCATAATCTATCCCCTCCTCTTGTCTATACCCTTGTGCTACCAATCTTGCCTTGTTCCTAACAACTACCCCTATTTCATCCCTTTTATTTCTGAAGACCCACTTTGTGCCTATCACTTTAGCCCCATTAGGTAGATCTACCAGAACTCAAACTTCTTGCAATTTGAACAGCAACAACTCCTCTTGCATTGCTTCCACCCAACTCTCATCTTCAAGTGCTTCAGAGACTTTGGTGGGTTCCTTTTGAGAAAGGAAACAAGCAAACAAGCAATGTTGTTGGTCCTTGTGGTTGACCCTTTGCTGCTTCTTGATAAGACTGATAAGTGCATGAGATTCAGGAAGCTTTTGCACTTTACTTCTGGTTTGAACAGCTGACTTTGGATCACCAATTATCTGACTTTTGGGATGAACTTTGTGAATTCTGAGTGTTGGAGCTGGACTTACATCTACTTCAGTGGGTAGGTTGTTGAAGTCAGTAACTACCCCTTCTTCATCATAAGAAGCCCCATAAAAAATACCTTCATTTGGATTATCAAAGAACTCAAGGTCTGGCATCTCAGAATCATCAAAATCATCATTTTGAGTAGAATCAGGTTGAGCAGAATTAACAGCATCACTACCAGTATTAACTAAGTTAATACTGGTATCATAATTAATGAATCCACTACCAGAATTAACCAACTTAGTGCTGGTATCCTTCTTCCCAAGGTGTTTGTCAGCCAAAGCATTCATTTCTTCTCTGAAGGATAAGATTTCTTATGAAACATTTGTAGGAGAACCCTCTTTTTCTTTTGGTTGAGGCTTGTTCACAGTCTCCTTCCTTTTTGTAGAAGATTTCTTTGTTCCTTCATTGGCAGCAACATGGTTGACTTCTGTGGTAGGAATCACAATAAGCTCCTCAATTTCTTTGCCTTGATCAGCAGTGCTTGCATCTTGAGTACCTGCATTGTTAGGCACTTCTATGGAACCTGCATCAGGGTTAGCTTGATTCTCCTTGGAGACAGGAATATAGTTCATAGAATCAGTTAAATAATCAAGATCAAACATTCATCTATGACCTAATCCTTTCACATTGGGTTTTTCCTCAAGAAAATTAACATGAAGATTTTCCTCTACTTTCCTGGTCACTAAATTGTATACCCTAAAGGCCTTACTATTCAGTGAATACCCAACTAGAAACCCCTCATCAGACTTCCCTTCAAATTTTCCAAGCACACTCAAGGTATCAAGAATGGTCACATGGCACCCAAAAGGCCTTATATAGCTAACAACTGGTTTATGACCAAAAATAAGCTCATAAGGTGTTTTATTCTGAGGTTTGGTCACTCTAACCCTATTGAATATGTAGCAAGCAGTTGCTACTGCTTCAGCCCAAAAGGTTGTGGGTAAGAATGAGTCTGCTAGCATCGTTCTAGCTGCCTCAATCAGGGTCCTGTTCATTCTCTCAGCAACTCCATTCTGCTGTGGAGTTCTAGCATTGCTATATTGTTGCTTGATTCCTCTTTCACCACAAAACTCAATCATGCTCCTATTCTTAAATTCTGTGCCATTGTCAGTCCTAATGATCTTAACCTTGTGATTTAGTAGGTTTTCTATTTGCCTAATGAACCTTTGAATTAAATCAGAGGTTTCATCTTTTGTAGACATAAAGAATACCCAACAATACCTGGTGCAGTCATCAGTAATGACAAGGCAATAACTAGCATGGTTGATACTTCTAACAGATGTAGGGCCAAACAGATCCATGTGTAAGGTATGCAAAGGCTCAGTAACAATCCTATCTAACTTAGCCTTACAAGAAGCTCTATGCTGTTTGCCCTTATTACAAGCTATACAGGCATGGTCATTCCTAAAAACCTTGGAAGGTAAGCCTCTAACTAAATTACCCTTCACAAGTTTGTTCATATTCTTGAAATTAACATGACCTAACCTTTTATGCCACAATTTAGATTCATCCAATGTGGCTTTTGCAAGCAAACAGGCAAAACCTTTTGCAGGATCAGGTTGCTTCATATCAAAACTGTACATGTTGTATTGTCTAGGAACTTTAAGAAGGATCTGACTTTCATCAGGCATCTTAAAGTCCGAAGTCAAGACAAAACATTCAGTTTCACTAAAAAGCACCTTATGCTGCTTATCACAGATTTGTGATATGGAGAAAAGGTTAAACTGCCCTAGTTCTTTTACAAAAGATACATTGTCAAATTCTAAATTGCCTACAACAATTCTACCTTTACCAGTTATCTGACCTTTACTTCCTCCAAAGGTAACAGAACCTCCTTGGAATTCTTGAAAATCCTTCAGATGATTCTTGTTACCAGTCATGTGCCCAGAGCACCCACTATCAAATATTCCTTTATTTTCCATGTTCCTCAGTGGATGTTCCTACACAAAATTAGAGAGATTAGTTTCTTTCTAGGACCCAAGCCTCTGAAGACTTGGGTCTGCCCTGTGGATCAACAAATTTATAGGTCTTGTATGAGCTTGATCCACTGTTGTTCTTGGATTCATAGATAAGTGTGTTCTTAAAAGGATCCCAAGACCAACATGCTGGGGTCTTAACAGCAGAATCCCCATTTTCCCTTACTGCACTTGAGTTTGAAGCTTGTGTTGTACTACTAGCAAATGGACTCCTCACAGGTGAATGAGGTTTGTAAAAATTGTTTCTTTGATTATATGAGTTCACCTGTGGTCTATTTATTGGTTGTCTGGGTCCAGAATGATTAAACCACCCAGAATTAACACTTGGCCTCACATAATTAACATTTTGACCAACAGAACTAACATTTTGTCTACCAGAATTAAAATTTGGTCTACCAGAATTAAAATGTGGTCTACCAGAATTAAAATTTGGTCTACCAGAACTAACAGATGACCAACCAGAATTAACATTAGGCATACCAGAATTAAATTGTGCTGGTCTAGTCACAAACTTATTAGCATGATTAATCCTGTTAGCATTATTCCAAACTGGTTTATCATTCATATGGCCAGCATTAACACTCTTATTCTTTCTAAGTTCAGCCTCTCTTTTCATCCAAACCTCATGAAAATCACAGTCCCTAATCAAATGACTTAGACTACCACACACAAAGCATCTTTTAGGACCAAAACTGTGGTTTTTCTTGTACTCTTTTCTCAACCTATCAGGTTTTTGTGACTCTTGATTTTTGACAGACTTCCTAGGAGATTTTATGTGAGTATCACAACTAGGTTTATCTGTATGAGGTTTGGGTGTAGTCACAATTTGTTCACTATTTTTGACTGATTTTGACTCAGAAACATTTTTAGGTGCACTTTCTGATTCTGAATCAGACTGCTTAGAGACATCTCAAGTAGATCCTTCACTGTCATTGGTTTGACAAGTGGAGTATTCACTAGATTTGTCATCTGAGTTGCCTGTCTCAGGATAGATAGGACCCTTTTTACCATATACAAACAAAGAGTCATCTAGGTCTTTCTTTTTTAGAGGAGTGTAATCTCCACTAAATGAAGGTGGCACCCCTTTAAAATTATCAGTTTTAATGAACCTATTGTACACTGGTCTACCAATAGAATCCTCTTTTCTACATTTGAACACAGATCTGTCCATCTCTTCCTCATAGCTTAGAACTTCACTATCTGACTGTATCCCATAACCTAAGCCAATTTTACTTGTAGAGCTCATACTAGATGCTATTATCTTATCCTGACACTTAGCAGAATGAGTCCATTTATATACTTTCTTTTGCAATTCATCTCTTTCCTTAACAGATTTCATGCCTGTTCTTCTATATCTCTTAAGTTTTTCATCCTTTTCATATATCTCATTAGCTTGAAAGGTGAGTTTTTCATTTAAGGAAGCTTGTTTGTTTTGATAGTTAACTATTTGTGCTTCTAAAGTTTTAACAGCTTTAGTATAAGCAAGAATTTTTGCTTCTTGATCACCTATTTGTGTTAATTGTTCATCACACAAAGCATTAACATGATTATATGAATCAATGCATAATTTTGAGCACAAAGATACCTCATTACTGGAACCAATAGCCATAAGTGCATGGTTTGGCTCTTCATCCTCAGGTGTGTGTTCATCCCAATTCACAGCTCCAGCTTCCAATGTCATCAAGCTCATCTGATTCTTCCCCATCTTGTCATCATCTTGAGAGTCAGAACCCTTCTTCTTTTTCCAATCAGTAGTCACCTTTTCCTTGCAATCTCTGGCAAAGTGACCATGCTTGTGACAATTGTAGCACTCAACAGTCCTCCTATTGTATCCCACTGGTGACTTCCCATCAAGCTTAATGTTCCTCCCAATCTGCTTGTAAAACTTCTTAACCCTGAAAGCAATCATGGCAATTTGCCATTTGATATCCATTTCTTCAACTTCAACATCATTGATCTGTTCCAGATCCTCACTGATGAAGTCTTGATCTTCTGGTTCCTTAGCAAGAAGTGAGTAAATTACTTCATCAGCAAAGCCTGCTGGAGCATCTCTTTCTTTTCTCATGCTGCTAGAAGAAGCTCCATAACCACCAGAATTAACGCTGCCAGACTTAACCTTGTTAGTGCTGCTCTTGCCTTGAGAAACAAAAGCAACATTTGTAGAACTTGAAGATGCTTTTCCTTGGATTTCCTGTTCAAACACCTTGAGGTTGTTGTACAGGTCATCAGTAGTCATGGTGTCAATTTCACCATTCATCCTCATGGTCAATGTCACACTTGACCATTCTTTTGGTAGTGCTCTAAGAAACTTTTGGTTTGCATCTTCTTCTGACACAGCTGCACCATGAACCTCCAATTGTGATAGAAGATGTTGAAACCTATCATAACCTTTTTCCAATCCCTCTGAACTGGATACACTGAAAGCTTCAAATTGCTGTTTAAGAACAGCCTTTTGCATCTTCTTGGAGTTAGCATTCCCTCCAAATCTTTTCTTGATAGCCTCCCAAATTTCTTTGGCATCATTCATGCCATGAAACCTTCTCAAATGCTCTTTGGGAATTGCCATTAGCAGCATAGTCTTGGCCTTCTTCTCCTTTTCAACAGCCCGTATCTCTTCAGCAGATACTGGTGGTAATATCCTAATCACTCCATCTGTACCTTGTGAAATCCTTTTCTTCGAATTCCCATTCTGTATGACCTTCCAGACTTCGCTGTCAATATACTCCAGATAATGTTCCATCTCCATAGCCCAGATGTCATATTCTTCTCTTTTTAGGATTGGGAGTTTTATGTTGGATATGGTTGTTGTTGCAGAGATGGGTTGTTGTTGTCTAGATGTGCTTGCTTCAGGTTTTTCTTCATCATGGATTGATTTTTCATCATCACTGTTGTGAACTGAGAAACCATCATTCTTATTGGGATTTTCAACGTCAGACATTTTGCAGGGTTTAGGTGAGTGAATTTAGGGTTTGGTTGTTGTGTTTCTTCAAACTCAGAGTCTCTTTACAGGCTCTGATACCACTTGTAGGTCCACACGTTATGGATCCAAGTAGCCTTGTTACTTGTTAGACGACTTGAATAAATTCAAATCAATCTAAGTAAGAAACTCTAACACGAATTGTTAATGCTAATGCGGAATCTTAACACTAACAATGAAGAACACAATAACTATAACTAACTTCGTATATTAATTCTTTTAATCAATATGATTACAATCTTCGTCGTTATCAAAAACTAATGCCTAGGGTTCCTTTTATACACTAAGAAAACCCTAGATACAAAACGTGTAGAAGGATATACGTATCTTCTCTAAAGATAACTACGTATCCTTTCCTAACTTATCTCTAACAAACTTTCTATAAGTCATAAACAGACTTAACTATTAATACTCTACCAGACTTAACAATGAACGACCAGACTTAACTATGACAAGACTTAACTAATATAACTAACAGACTTAACCACGTAACCAGCAGACTTAAGTCTGTTCTTCTCATTAAGTCTTCTCTTGATAATTCCCAACATATATTGCCCCAAGCCTCATGACACGCAAACGTTAACAATGAACCGTAAAACGGAGGTGATCAACATCAAATCAATGATGGATAATAATGCCCTCGAGTAATAGGAGATTTGCCAATTCCTATTCTACTCAAATATAGTGCATCGCGACTAATACGACTAGCCACAGAGGTATTCTGTCAAGTAATTAGTGGGATAGGATGTCAAGCCTCAAACAGGTTTCGAAGCTGTCCACTATATTCGCGTTCACAACAAGTGATTAATGGCTCATGATAAAGGGACTTTCTGGCAGTAGGGGTGCTTAGGCAATATCTAGGTAATGATGAACCCAAAATACAAATGCTCTTTCCTAGCAAGTATTCCATTGAAGTTTTGAAATGATATATAACAATGATCTGTACATTCACGATGTTACTTGAATGTTTATCTTAAAAACCAATATCATGCTACAACTAGCATATAATTCTCCCAAGGAGTAATTCAAAACATATAAGTAGGAGTTATATTTCCAAGTAAATCATGATAGTTTTCAAAGTTTGAAAGTAAACTTAAAACAGTTGAGCATGTATCTCCCCCAAATAATATTTATAACACAAGTATAAAAAGGGGGCTATGACTCACCTTGAGCGTATCTGACAAGATGGAATTATGAAGTCAAGTTAGATTATGGGAATAATTACGGAAACGTCTTCAACACGTGACCTGAATATAAAGGAAGTCTAAGAATCTGACCAAATACGAACGGTGGAATTGATAACAAGAACGAATAACGATTTGATCGTTAGAGTGAGAATGTGATATGCTTAAAATGCCTAAAGTTTAAAAATAATATATTTTATAATATTATCTTGTTTTTATGTTTTTGAAACCAATAAAATCGTTTCCTCAAAAGTGGGGAAACGAATCGTTAAGTTAAAACGTTTAAAACTCTTTATATAAATATATAACGAACGTTATATATTAAGTAAACGAATTATACAAAAATGCACGTGACGCGACGGAAATTCGTTAAAATGAAATATGGAAATAAAAATATTAATCATGTTCTATTGGTCCTTGCTATTTTCCTGTTTTTACACTTTACACTCTAACGGCGTTAGCGTTGCACCGTTAGTCCTTAATTAAATAATAATTGCATTTACAGTCCACTACATGTCCAAAATAGCATTCCGAGCTTGGAATATCAAATAATATCAATTTCTATCCTAATTTTTCTGTTTTTTTAGTTTCAGTCCCTTTTTTAAAGGTTTGACAGTTTTAGTCCTCTAAAGTATAACTAGTTTGCATTTTTAGTCCAAACGTCCAAAAATTATGGGTAAAAATATTCCGAAATTTTCTGGATCATAATGAAGCTTATTAAAACTCATTTCAACTGCTTATTTGCAAAAATAGCTTATTTTTCACTAAATGGGCTTTTAACTAGCTAATTAAAGGCCCGTTAACGTTTAACAATCCGTGAGCGTTGAGATAAGTTGGGCTTATCTCTAGGCTCATTTTTAATGTTCTAAAATTATATCAAAAGAGCTTTTGAGGCTAGCTTATACGGTTTGCTTAAAAATAGCTTATTGGTCTTTTAGTCCAATTTGAAAATAATAAACTGTTTTGAAATTGGTGTTGGTCGACGTACTTTGGCAGTTTTTAAGAGTTCATCTTTACAAAGTATAAATATGAAAATTGTAGTTTGTAGTATAGGTAATCAGGTTGTTTAAAAATATTGATATGTTGTTCATCGAATTTTGGTTTCATGGAACCATTTAGGTCGCGACTTGGAGCTATTTTTCTGGGTGAAAAAGACTTGGAAATATTTTCAGAATTTGTGTCTCATACGAGTATATTAGTTCAAAATGGCCATTTTAGAAGATTCAAGCGAGCTAATCTTTACATACTATATTTATGAAATTTGTAGCTCGTTGCAAGGTCTATCAGGTTATGTAAAAATATAGTATGGTCGTTAAGTCCAATTTCCTTATACTTGGTCATTTTTATGGTCGACTGGGACAGATTTTAAAAGAAAAATATTTGGTAAATTCTTGTTATGTTTCTGATTTTATATGCTTGGGTAATGGTTCAAATGGGTTTCGGTTTTTAAGTGTAGCAATAAAAGTAACGTGAAGTGGGTGATCTTCGTGGTTCCCAGGCCTTCCGCAAGGGAGGCTAACCACGATTTGTGTTCTATATATAAACGTTGTATGTAAAAATATATATAAAGATTATACGTTCGACAAGAATAATATACGATGCATGAATATGAAGTAACGTACGAGATGAAATCAAGATGATATGGATTGACTTACAACACCTCTAGGGTGGATAGTGAGTCGAGTGAGATGGCTAGAACACAAGGAAGTAAACCCACTAGTCGTTATAACCAATATACGACTTATATATATACCCCAACTCCTTCGAATGGCTTCCAAATGAGCTTGTGCGAGCTTCTGGCCTTCTAGGGATTTTCTTTAGGTTGTGAGAGAGTTAGGATGGTGATAAAGAGTGAGTTTTGTGAGGTGGTGATCTAATGAAAGATTATACGAGTTATATAAAACTCGTATAGTGTTATATTCATATAGAAAACATTCCCCACTTGTAGAGGCTGTTCATTGTCAGGAAACATGTTAGATTTTCATGACTTTAAGGGAACATGGGAGTGTAGAAGCAAAATGGAAATTGTCTACTTGATAATTATGTCGACATGTATATATATAAGTCGACTAGCAAGATTTTTGGGTACAAGGATGGGAGATAACGTGAGATCTTGAAACCTTCGATGTTAAACACTCTTAACAACTCACAAATGATCAAGCAAAATCACTAGAATAGGTTTAAAACAAACCCGGATTAGAATGGTTCATTTTGTGAAAAAATGATTATGGGTCGATTTTGTGTAAATGGGACAAACACTTTGGCTTTCGAAAACGTATCAAACCACCATATTAGGAGCTAATATTTGGCGTCCTATTTCTTTGGTAGGAGGAAAAATAGGAGGTACAAAAATATGATTATGTCGCGTTTAAAAGTTGAAAGAAAATGAGGCGATTTGGAGGTCATATGCTCGACTGGAAATGAAACTAAAAAAAATAGAGTTGGGCCTGTGAACAGTACACAAACAAAGGAGTTGGGCTGGAATAGTAATTTCGCGTATGTGTTCGTCCCGTTATTTGGTAATTTATATGATATTGTTCCCGCATTAAAATAATATAATAAAGAAAAATTTAAATTTTCCCGTAAAAATAGTGATTAAAAATAATGACGAAGATTAATATATAATTAAACGTCGTTAATTATAAAGGAATTTTGCAGTTTGCTACACCTCATCATTCAAAGTGTCAACTAAGCTCTAATGCCCCAAAACCATTTTTCCGGTGGTTTTGTTTCGTCGGAAAACATGGAAAAGGAAGGTTGGAAATATAAAATTGGAAGACGGAAGGTGGGAATAGGTAGAGGGAAAGCTAGACTTTTAGTTGGTAGGTGCCTAGGTGGTATTGGGAGTAGAGAAAAAAGTCAAAAAACTTATATATTGTATTTGATTTAGTACTTCGTATTATTTATTAACTTTAGACTTCTTTTATGCAATTTATTTATTTATTTATTTATTTTAATTTCTGTTTAAAAATTTACAATGAATATATAAGTTTAATATAACCATTGAAATCAAGGTTGTCAATGATATATTTGTTTCTGTAAATGATGAGTTTAAAATTTTTAATTTTTCTTAAAGGTAATATGTTGCACGAGTATTGGTTAAAACTAAACGAATATCCGTGCATAATAATAAGATTTTATAGCGATAAACTTTTATAAATGTGTGATTATTTATTTTTATCAATTAATAAACTAATATAAAAAAAAAGAAAAAAAATTGTAATATGGTGTTTTATATAATAGAGTTTGTGGATAAATTTTTAGAAATTATTATTGTTGAGATTAATTAAAAAAAAATCTCATTTTTTTAAGAAACCACTTAAAAAAGTTGTTAAAAATGTCATGTATTTTTTTTAAAATTAGTTAGTTAGTATTAGTTGCCTGAAAAAAGATTTTGACTTTTACCTAAAGAAAACCGGATCCGTTATCGTATCTTTCTTATTGCTAGTTGCCCCCTTCGGTTAAATTTTCTGGCTCCGCCACTGTACACCAACTCAGTTAAGACTTGTCCTACCATATTTTAGTAACCATTTTAAGCATGTAAAAATAGCTAATATCTCAGGTAGCAAAAAGTTTTTAAAAGACCTATGAACAAGAACATAAGAAAAAGGTTCAAGAACCCGTTTTAAAGGCGTTTTGGTGCACGGTAGACACAAGTCGCCTTGCACCTTGTATTTTACCTCCAAGAAAGCTTCAAAAAGGTGAGTATGACTTAGGGGCTGATGTGATTCGAATCTCCAAAGGGTGTTTTTAGGTGAAACACAAGGCTAGAAACCCGTTATGTAGAACAACACTAACCTACTGTGTATAAAACTTGAATAAAATCAAGTTTTTGATGGTGGTTGTGTGGTGGTGAGGTGGTGGTTGTTTGCTTTGGAGAGGAGGAGGGGAGTATTTTTTAGAGAAACACCTAGAACAAGTGTAGATGTGTGTGTTAAATGTGAGATCTAGTTTAAAAGGGAATCATGGTAACTTGTGTAGGAAATACAAAAGAAGAGGAGTGTGGGATTTGGTTTGTGAGTCCCTAGGGAGGGTCGGCCTAGGTGTGTTTGTATCTTTTTTTATTATTTTTTATTTTTGTAAATATATTGTATAAATGTTGTATGTATAATTTAAATAAAGTGTGGTGTAAAAAGGTTAAGTATAAAACGCGATATATAGCGTACCGGGTGACGTAGAAAGTGGTAAGTTTTAAAGTGACCTAAATTTGTAAATATGAGTGACTTTAGTATTCTAAGTTGACATGAGCATATCGTGACGTTTATACGACGTTTAAATAAGATCATAGTTCGAAGGCACGTTCGTAAACGAGGTTTCCTAATAAAATGACAATCTATGCACAAAATGACCCGACAAGCACAAATGAACTTAACCCAGGGTAAGTTTAGTCGGAGACGTTATTTAAACTCTACGGTTGCTATCCTGAGTTTGACGGTTGTCACAATAAAAGTTGCCCACATTGGGTAAATCCCGTCAGCTAGGTAATACCCTTTTTGAAATGTAACTCCGTTTATTTCAAACGGGGCCACGGGGTCGATGTCATCCAGAAGGTCGTCGAATAACGGAGAATTATTCAAAACGGTAAGATCGTTATTCACACCCGCTACCCCAAAAAATGCATGCCAAATCCACAAATCGTATGACGCAACGACTTCAAGCATTATAGTTGGGTATTTTTTATCACCTCTCCCAAATTGCTCGTGCCATTCTTTCGGAAAATTAGTCCATTCTAAGTGCATACTATCAATGCTTACAAGCATTCCCGGTAACCCATGAATCGTGTTATGTGCGGTGTATAACTTTTGAATGTCATTTAAGTCAGGTCTTCTTAAAAACTCTGGCGTATACAACGTATACAACTGCATAATGTACTTAGTAAAATGATTTAAACAATCGCGCGCGGAATGTTCCCACATTTGTAAATATTTATCAAATGCATCAGGTGTTGTGCCGTATGCTAATTGGCGTATGGCGGATGTGCATTTTATAATAACACTAAAACTCATTTGACCCGTAGCATCGGGTCGGACTACAACGAATTTAAAATGTTCAGGAAGAGGATGAACAGTTTGAACATAAGTTTCAATACCTTGGACTATTTCTAAAAATAGTTTACGGCTCATACGATATCGACGTCTGAAAATGGTACTCCGGATATTTTGGGTTATCACCAAAATAGTCGGCCATCAAACGTGCTTCAGCAATATCACGCTCACGGTAGATCGGAGTACGGTGGCATGAACTTTGGGCTTCTTGTTGCAACGATTGCTCATGCTGAAAAGCTTTCATAATCATCTCGATGTCATTTTGATCATCAAGATCGGACATATCGGAATAGGATGAATCAATCATGTTTTTAGTAAAGAGGAAGTGTTTTCATAGAGAAAGTTGTGTAAAAATTTGTTAAAATGAGGTAGTATTTATAGTGTTTAAAGGTTTTATTTTAAATTAAAGAAAAATAAAGTTTAAAAAACTATCTGTTTCATTAAAACAGTAACATTATTTTATTTTTTGACTTATTCTCGCCGGATTCTCGGAGCCAGGCAACTCGGCGGGCTATGTCACACCCCAAAAATGGCGCAGCGGAATGGCATTTACGGGGTATGACCACATTGTCAAGGACACAAGGTGTCACAATAGAGAAATACTAGATGTAATACATAGAACCGATAATAGTCACAACTCCGACAACTGGGAAAATTACAAATATCCAAGTCATCATGAGTCTCAGAGTTAAACAACGTCACTAAGGAATATCAAATGCAACTCCACGAGATATAACCCGGGAGGGTCTTGTCTTAAGTCTTGTTAAGCCAGTCAATACTCTACCTTCTAAGCAGCTTCAATAACACCTGAAAATGGTACTAGAAAACGTCAACATAATGTTGGTGAGCTCGTAGGTTTAGGAGTGAAACCGCTGAGCTGTGATAGCATAGTGTAGGACAAAAGTGAGCATGATAACCAATTATAAGCACCAGTCAAAACAAAAATAGTGTCGCGCCAACTGAACCTGCCACGATGGTTGCACACAATAACAGTACACACAGAGGGGAGCTACCCCGACAGATCTATCAATTGTTTTGGCTCTCAAGAAAGTTAACAATTGCGCATCAATGCACACACAGACAAAACATTTAGTAGCAAATAATCGTATCAACACACATAATGTCCAAAATCATGAAAACAGTATAATCATAGCATGAAAAACAGTTAAAATGTCATTTGAGTACCATCTTCCCCCAAGGAAAACATAATGAAAAAGGGGCTACGAGAACTCACCTTGTCAAGTAGCAGTCAGATATCACAGTAGCTCAGAAAGAGTTCAGTAACAACACGCGACCTAGATTAGTAAAGTTTGTTTTAGTTTACGGATCGAGTTTTAGGAATTTATGATATTTAGTCAAATTTAAAATATTTAAAGAGTTTATGTTATTGTTGCAGGTGTGGTAGCATTTAAGTTAAAAAAAAAAAAAAAAAAAAAAACATTTTCAAAATCTTTTTGAGAGTATTGGTTCTTGGAAGTGCTTACGGGATACTAAGACGAATAATCTTTAGTTTGGAAATGACTGAAAGACTACTTATGGGACGATATATGATCGTAAGACGTTGATGGTATGATGGAAAAAGTTATAGTCAAGTGAGTACATATATTACAAAGTGCGCGTAAGTATGAGAAAAAGAATAAGGAAAATGGTGTTTTATATATATATATATATATATATATATATATATATATATATATATATATATATATATATATATATATATATATATAAGTTTGGGTTAAAATAAAAAGTGTGTTATAATAAAAAGTGTAGGAAGACACTAGGTGCTGCCACGTGTCCCCTCCCACCCCTTCCTTTATTTTATAACTGTAAGGGTTATATTCGTCATTTTACTACTAGGGTATTTAAAATTTATGTTTTCTACTATTTCTCAATTGTAAATTGCAGATCATGTTTCACACACACACCCACACACTCAACTGTATTGTTCTCCACCGAGTAACCACCTTCTCCACCATCTTCGCCACCGGTTAACCGCCTGTCTCCACCGTGATATCCACCCTCTTCTCCACCGTCTTCTCCTCTGTGATGTTGAGATGTCGATCGAGTGTTCATATTCAACGAATAATGAGTGTTTATTATGAACTAATAATTAGTGTTTATCATCAACAACTAGTTCATCATCTATGAATAATGATTGTAAGATCTTAATCTTTTTTTTTTTTTTTTTTTTTTTTTTTTTTTTTAAATTTACATTATTTTAATTCGAATGTTTAATAGTTAATATGTTTTTGTTGATTGCTAGTGAATTTAGTTGATTTAAAACATTCATTCAGTATGTATTTGAGCAAAAAACTAGATGAAAAGCGTGTATGTGAAACTTGCACACCAAGTGTTGTGAAACTTGCACACCAAGTGTTTGATAAAATGTCTACATGATATTCTACAACTGTGATGCACTAGTTTCGTACTGTGATGCACTAGTGTCGTACTGTGATGCACAACTTGTTCATACACCTTGTGATGAACTTGTTGCTAAAAATTTGATGCACTTATATTAATAACATTTTTTGTGTAGTTATTGACCTAAATATGTTATATTTAGTTTGATTCAAACTACATCTTGTTTGCTTATAGATCTGGAACAAAATGTAGAAAACAATATTGTTGGATCGATTATATTCTGACCAAACTAACTTGTAGCTTGTCTACGGTTTAACAGCTTTGAATGAATTCAAATCTATTAATAGTGAAACACTGATATACTTTGCTAAGTATGCGGAATCTACTTCAACAAAGCTAAGAAGAATTTAATAAACGACTTTGAATATTATTAAAACCTTGAACCTGCTTTCTTACACAGATTCACTAACAAACTCTAAACTCTAATAATCGTATATCACTAATCGACTATATCTTGTCTCTCTAAAAACACATAATCTCTAATGCCAACCTAGGGATCCTTTTATAGGCACAAGGAAAACCCTAGTCGGTTTACAATACTTGAACGACAAGTAAATTCTAATTATAACTCTAATCTAATACGAAATATCTAGAATTACACATTAGTCCTTAAACTATTTGCATGGCAGTCCTTTAACGAGCAGCAGTACTTTCATTGTATAGCAGTACTTTGACTTGAGTAGCAGTACTTTGACTTTTATAGCCCAACAATCCTCCCCTAACTTGAATTCTACTTGCTTGATTTCAAGTTTCTTTGTATGTCTTTAACTTCAACACTTTATCTTCAAAGAAAGATTGTTTCTTCAAATCTGACTCGTTATTGTTTTGTCATCATCAATGCAAACAGTATCTTCAATCTTCATCAGCAACAATTCTTTTCAGCATCAGATCTTTTCAGCAACTCAGCATCATATTGGCAATATGTACATCATATCTTAAAAGTTTCATACTATTCTCATCACTTCCAGGTGTGTTAACTCCTGTGAGAGGTGAATCATTGAAAACTTAATGGATTTTGATGTCTCTTTACCAAAGCCATTAACTCTGGAGTAGCCAATGTTTAGATTTATGAAAAAACCATGGTACATTGATAACCATATGATTTTTAGCAAATCATCAGCTATCAACGGATTTGAGTAGTCTTTACCAAATAGCCGTTTGCTTTTGGACTAGCTAGTTCTTTTAGTACAATCACTACCATGGTGAACTAATTACCATATAATGGTTTTCCACAGCCTTTACCACAAAGCCATTATCTTGTGGGCTAGCCAACTCTTCACTAATATAGATATGGTGAGTTGAAAACCATACAATTTTTAGTAAATTGCCAACTAAAAACGGATTTGATAATCACATCAGAGCCGTACCCTCATGATGAGTCAAACTCTTTCTTGTTTATTAAACATGGTGAGTTGATTACCATTTGTTGTGTAGTACAAGTACTAACACCATGCTGTTGCTTTCAAAAACCATTTGTTGCTGTTTAATCTTTGTGCTTCAAAATGTTTTTGCACTTATCAAAAATTACTAATTTTATCAAAAGACTTTACTGGTTTTATGCTGCAAGCAGTACTTTGTGAAAGTACTGTCTGACCAGCAGTACTTTGAAGAAAGTACTTTGTTTTTCAAAAGATTTATATAATAATGAAACCATACCAGTAGTTATGTACTAATCTTCAAATTCAGTAGTCCACTTGATGAATAACTTTATGACCATCAATGCTACTTCATCCTCTAGTTCCACTTCCATTCCATGTTCTAGCATTCTGATCATCAGATCTCTTGTGAGTGGTAATCTTTGTTCTGCTAGCATATGAATCATAGTGCCATCTTCTAACTCTAAAACATGAATCCCAACTGATCTAAAGAATCTCCATCTGTTAATCTCCCAGTTGTCTTGATTTTCCCACAAAGCACTGTCCTTAGACTCCTCTGTCTCCCAGATTGTTGTGAGATCTCCTAACAATACCAAACCTACTCCTTGTGGTGGAATATGCTCAAAATAAGTTTGCACTTGGAGATATAACTGAAGCATATCATCTCTATCAATCAGATGTAGAATATCCCATAATGAATTAAACACTCTAAAGCTTCCATCTTGTCTATGAAAGATTAGATAATCTCCTTCTTTAGATTCTACAACTGAAAAAGTAGATATCTTGGACTTCTTATCAGAATCTTCTTTCAATTTTGGATTCTCAAAGTCAACAATTCTAAGATAATTTCTGAGCTCATCAACTGTGTCTGTTCTTAATTCAACAGCTTCCTTGAACTTCTTTGATGGCTGTTCATCAGTGACTCTTTTCCTCTTTGAGCTTCTAGTAGCAGCTCTTTCCTTTCTTTTATCTTCAGGCTTGTCATCTTCAAAAGAAATAATGCCTGCAAGATCTCTTTGAATAGCTTCTCTAACAGCATCATACAGATCCTTCATCTCTGTATATGTCAATCTAACTAAACCTGTGTATCCTTGACCTTTCAGATAAGTCATCATATCATTCCTTTCTCTAGCTTTACTAATTGGCCTTCTTGATTGAACATTCTTCCTTGATTCTTCAGCATCTAACTCTGCTTGTAATATTCTAGCTGCTTCCTCATTTTTGGCAACCTCAATTTGTCTTAACTGTGCCAATGTCATCTTCTTCTTCTTCTTTTCTACCAATATCCCTTTGCCTTTATCTTTTGGATCTATCTCTTGTGCAGGTTGAGAAGAAATATGATGTTGTTGTTCAACCTCATGAATACTAATACCTCTTTGACTTGACATTTTAAGCATGATATCAGCAATTGTTTCATCATCACTGTTAGTATGAGCTATATCATCTTCTTCCTGAGCTGGTTTAGAAGGACCTACTTCCTCTTGAACTTGAATTGAAGGACCAATATCCTCTTCAAAATCTAAGGTTCTAGGTGTAATCGTGAATTGTCTCTCAGTACCTTGTTGAGCAGTACTTTCATGAACAGTACTTTCAACTTCAGCTCCTTCTAAGTTTATCTCCTCAGTATCACCACTTCTCACTTCAACAGTAGCTTCTTCCAAATTTATTTGCTCTGTTTCATCACTCTTCCTCTCAACAGTATCTTGAGGAATGTGTTCAGGTGGTGTCCTCTGAGTATTATCCATAAATCCAGCATCATCTTCATTCAAATCTTGTTTAAAACCAGCATCATCTTCATTCAAATTCTCTTTACTTCATAATCTCTACTAACACTAATATAATTAACATGTTCTACCTTGATCAAGTAGAACATGTTATCTAAACTAAAACACTAATAAACCCTAGGCGTCTATTGTAGGAACTTGACGCCTAGACACACACACACCTTTAATCGACTACATCTTGTAGTTTGTGCACTCTTAAACTAATGACCCATGTCCTCTTTATATACTAGAGGGATTAGGTTTTACATAAAAGACATTCCTAATACAATAAGGAAAGTAAATATTCTTCTAAGAATCTTCTAAAATCTCCATCTTTTTGTAACTTTCCTTCTTGTCACTTTAAGTCCTTCATCTTTGTCTTCATCCTTCATCTTTCATATTTTGTCAATATCAACTCAAAATATAATTCCCAACAATCTTCCCCTAGTTGATATGACAAAACCAACAATATGAAAGATGATCTTCAAGCTGCAAATAATCCTTCTTCCCCTTTTTGTCAACATCAAATAGGGGTCTTCAATGCAACTTGAATCAAACGATTCCCCTTAAGTCATGCCATGCCACTCTAACATCTCTTCCTCTTTTTTTTTTTTTATCAACAAATAGAGAACGCAGACAAAACTTCCGCTTGAGTGGTGCATGTAGATGGTTAAACATTTAATCAATAAGCTTCCCCTGAAACTAATATGTTTACCATCTCTTGAATCTTCAATTCTGTAGGCTCCTTGTAATGATTACTGATGAAGAAAACCAAATATAACGAACTTGATGAAGAAGTTGAATTTCCCAAACTTACGTCTTATATCTTGCACTATCCACGTGACTCCAAACTTATCTTAGAAGTAGGCTACTAGGACCTCTTGATAAATCCTCAACTAATATGAGACACTGAGCACTACAATGTAACTCCTTAAAGTGATAGCAAATGTGTGTATTCAGCACCCTAAGTTTATAGATCACACATCCTTGCTAGATTCATCAAGTCTTTGTCATCGCAATAACACTCAAACATAAAAACGCGTACCTGTGAAACTCAACTACAACATCAAACAAGTAATATTCACTCTTCTTTTTCAAATAATCACCAAAACAGGCCATAAAATAAACCATTCTGTCCGTGATCCAAAACTGTGTGTGTTTCTTCCCCTGTGTGTGTAATCTAACAAACTTGTGTGTCTAATCTAATACATTAGCCTCTAGGGTTAAACAATAACAAAGACAACAATCATGCACAGCGGAATAAGTAAAACATCTTTATTATTGAACAAGGTTTTTACTTTGTGATCTCTAATACTAACACTAATGACCCAATTCTACTTGATCAAGGTAGAATGACCTTGAGGCTGTACTAACTAACTAACTAAAACCTTAACCCTAGACGTTTATAACTTACGTCTAGGTTACACACACACACCTTTACTAATCAACTACATATTGTAGATATATGAAGGTGTGTGTGTGTCTAGGCGTCAAGTTCCTATAATAGACGCCTAGGGTTTAATTAGTGTTTTAGTTTAGAGAACATGTTCTACTTGATCAAGGTAGAACATGTTAATTAATTAGTGTGTTCTAGGCATCAAGTTACCACAATGGATGCCTAGGTTTGTAAGTGTGTAATCGTTGTTAAAGATGATGATGAAGATAAACCTTGTTCATAATAATGTTGATTCTATGTTTGAATATTCCGCCTTCATTATTATGTGTTCCTAGATATATTATTAGATTTAGTCTAAGAGCTACAACGATCTTATCAATTGGTATCAGAGCCTGGGGCTCGTTATCTAGGGATGTTACAAGGTTTTTTGGTGTCGAATGAATAGCAGATTTGAAGACAATATTTATTGTCGACTGGAGCAGACGTGATGAAGGTACGATAATTGTTTTTATTTTTTTAAGGGTATCGATTTGGTTGTTACTGTGAACGATAAAGTCAAAGATGTGGGACTGCGATTATTATATTCGAGATTTGATTGGTCGAATTCAAGTGGATTTAATTGTTTGTCCAAAACTGTCGCTTACTGGTTGAAGAATTAATTGAAGATGGGATGAGCTGGCGTTAGTTTAAGCTTTATTGTGGGGTCGGTCATAAGTCAGTAGAAGATTAATTGGGTTAAGTTTTATTGGAATTAATTGCTTGGATCTAATTTGAAGATTGGATATTGCTGATCACGTGGGTAAAGAATTTTTAAATCGTTATTTGCACGTGTGGATTCACGAGGAAAGTGAATTTGGTTTATCGCTTATCATCAGTGGGCCAGTCGATTATTATATTAAGAGTTGATTGTTGCATATGAATCGGAAGTACAATGTCACGTGGGATGATTTTATTTAATGCTACTGCTATGCTTCAACGTACTGCTATGATTTAATGTACTGATGCTACAAGGAACTGCTCCAAAGTACTGCTCTCTTCAACGTACTGCTGCAACGTACTGTTCTCGGATTGAAAGTACTGCTGTTACTTCAAAGTACTGCTTCCCAAGGTACTGTTAGTCTAAAGTACTGCTGTTCGTTTAAAGTACTGTTGTTCGTTCAAAGTACTGCTGCTCCAAGGTACTGTTATATTCAAAGTACTGCTGTGTTTGAATGATTTATGGAGACACGTAAAGAGTTTTATGGTTCAATATATATGCATGATTTACGAGCAGTAAGGGGAAGTCGAGATGTTAATTATGAGCAGTTTGTTAGATTACACACACAGGTTATTAGTTTCACACACACACAAGATGGTTAGTTGGTTTATGTTCTTAAAGGTTTTAAAAGGCTCGTATTTGTTCGTATTGGAATAATTGATTACGAAGAAGGTTGAATATCATTTATTTGATGTTGTAGTTGAGTTTCACAGGTGCGCGTTTTTATGTTTGTGTTATTGCGGTGACAAAGACTTGATGAATCTAGCAAGGATGTGTGATCTATAAACTTAAGGTGCTGAATACACACATTTGCTATCACTTAAAGGAGTTACATTGTAGTGCTCAGTGTCTCATATTAGTTGAGGATTTATCACGAGGTCCTAGTAGCCTACTTCTAAGATAAGTTTGGAGTCACGTGGATAGTGCAAGATATAAGACGAAGGTTTGGGAAATTCAACTTCTTCATCAAGTTCGTTATATTTGGTTTTCTTCATCAGTAATCATTACAAGGAGCTTACAGAATTGAAGATTCAAGAGATGGTAAACATATTAGTTTCAGGGGAAGCTTATTGTTTAATTGTTTAACCATCTACATGCACCACTCAAGGGGAAGTTTTGCATACGTTCCCTATTTGTTGATAACAAAAAGGGGAAGAAATTTGGAGTGGTATGGCATGACTTAAGGGGAAGACAAGACTTGTTTCATTCATGGTGAGATTTAATTATCTCAACTTCTCTACTTCGTCTAGGGAAGTTCGTACAAGAACGTGTATGTTTTGTCATCATCAAATAGGGGAAGATTGTTGGGTTTTATTGATTTGATGATACAAAACAAGAAGAATGAAACATGAAGGACTTAATGTGACAAGGAGGAAAGTTATAAAAAGATGGAGAATTTGGAAGATTCTAGAAGAATATTTACTTTCCTAATTGTATTTGTTTCCTAATTGTCTTGTAAACCCTAATCCCTCTAGTATATAAAGAGGACATGGGTCATTAGTTTTAGAAGTGCACAAACTACAATATGTAGTCGATTAGTAAAGGTGTGTGTGTGTAACCTAGACGTAAGTTATAAACGTCTAGGGTTTTAGTTAGTTAGTTAGTTTAGTACAGCCTCAAGGTCGTTCTACCTTGATCAAGTAGAATTGGGGCTGTAAATTATTAGTGTTAGTATTAGAGATCACAAAGTAAAAACCTTGTTCAATAATAAAGATGTTTTACTTATTCCGCTGTGCATGATTGTTGTCTTTATTATTGTTTAACCCTAGAGGCTCTAAACGATCTACACAATACATTGTTGGGAATTATAATTTAGAGTTGATATGGACAAAAGATGAAAGATGAAGGACTAAAGATGACAAAGGACAAAGACGACTTGCAGAAAAAGATGGAGAATAAACATTAGGAAAGTATTTGTTTCCTAATACAATTAGAAGTCTTTGTAACCCTAATCCCTCTAGTATATAAAGAGGACATGGGTCATTAGGTTTAGAACGTACGTACAAGATGTAGTCGACTTAAAGGTGTGTGTGTGTCTAGGCGTCAAGTTCCTACAATAGACGCCTAGAGTTTATTAGTGTTTTAGTTTAGAGAACATGTTCTACTTGATCAAGGTAGAACATGTTAATTATATTAGTGTTAGTAGAGATTATAAAGTAAAAACCTTGTTCAATAATAAAGATGTTTTACTTATTCCGCTGTGCATGATTGTGTTCTTTATTATTGTTAACCCTAGAGGCTCAAAACGATCTACACAATTGATCTTATGAACATTATCATTCCTAGATATAAATTATGTTAGACCTAGTCTAAGAGCTTCAACGATCTTATCAATTGGTATCAGAGCTTGTGTGGAGACTCTGATTAAGAAGAAACTCTTAAAACCGATTCATCAACAAACCCTCAACAATGACGACTGAAGCTGCACCTATCCCATCCATCACCTCACTCAGAATTCCTATCATCAAGAAGGGAGAATATGATCTCTGGAGTATGAAGATGAGGCAGTACCTTGCTATTACTGACCATGCTTTATGGGATGTAATTGTCAATGGTAATGTTGTTCTTGATGAACCTCTACAAATTGAAGGACAACCCAAACCACCTCAACCACCCTTACCAGCAGCTACAAAGAGAAATCAAGATAAGGCTCTCAACATACTGCTGTCTGCTATTCCTGATGGTCACCTATTGAAGTTCCATGATGCTAAGGATGCAAAACAATTATGGGCTGCGATCAAAACAAGATTTGGAGGTAATGATGCTTCAAAGAAGATGCATAGAAACTTATTGAAGCAGCAATTTGAAACATTCACTGTTGGTGAAAGAGAAAGTCTTGATGCTGCCTATGACAGATTCCAAAATCTACTTAGTATGCTAGAACTATATGGAGCAGAGGTATCTGTTGAAGATGCAAATTTGAAGTTCTTAAGGAGTTTGCCATCTGTCTGGCATGTGGTTGCTACTATGATTAGAGGACAACCTGGATTGGAGTCTATGGACTTTGATGATCTCTATAACAATCTGAAAGTATATGAGCAAGAGATGAATGGTCATAGTTCTCAGAAAACTCACAACATAGCTTTTGTTTCGTCTGAAAACAGAAGCAGTACTTCCACTAAAAGTACTGCTTATCCTTCTCAAAGTACTGTTGGTGATTCACAGCATGTTTGCACAACTTCAACTACCCCCAACCCATCACCAACTAACAACACCAATTCTGATGAAATTGTATGTTCCTTCTTTGCACAACAAGCCACTTTACCTGTTACCTATCAAGAAGACTTGTTGCAGATTGAAGAAGATGCTTTAGAAGAGATTGACATAAGATGGCAAGTAGCTATGATCACTGCTAGGATCAAGAAGTTCATGAACAAGACAGGAAGGGGAATTGATTTCAAAGCCAAACAAGGTATAACTTTTGACAAATCTAAGATTGAATGTTTCAATTGTCAAAAGCTTGGACACTTTGCAAGGGAATGCAAGTTTGCAAAATATCAGGCAAACAGGATGATTGAACAACCCAAGGTTGAAAGAAAGGAGGTTCCTATTACTGAATCACAACCAAACGCTTTGGTGGCTCAAGAAAATTTAGCAGAGATTGACTGGAGTGCTGAATTTGATGATGAACCTGTAACCTATTCTATGGTTGCAATGGAAGAATTTGATTGGGGCACAGCTTTTGATGAGGAACCTGGATATGCTGCTTTGGAATCAAGAGATGGTCTTGGAAGCTTTGACTGGAGCATGGAGGATGAAGATGAACCTGTTCAGATTGCTATGGTAGCCACTTCTCTAATATCTCTTTCCCCAAGCTTCTTACATGAAGCTTTATGTTGTTTACCCTTCTTGCAAGCCAAACATGAATAATCAGTCTTGAATGTTTTGGAAGGTAAACCTTTAACTAAATTTCCTTTGACCAGCTTGTTGATGTTCTTAAAGTTAACATGACCTAGTCTTCTGTGCCACAGATGTGCTTCTTCCAATGATGCCTTTGCTACTAAACATGTTGCTCTTCCATCTCGGCTTCCCCTCACTGCTTGTAAATCATGCATTGTCTCCATAAATCATCTAAACACAGCAGTACTTTGAATATAACAGTACCTTGGAGTAGCAGTACTTTGGACGAACAACAGTACTTTAAACGAACAGCAGTACTTTAGACTAACAGTACCTTGGAGCAGTACGTTGGACGAGCAGCAGTACTTTAGACTAACAGTACTTTGGAGCAGTTCCTTGTAGCATCAGTACGTTAAATCATAGCAGTACGTTGAAGCATAGCAGCAGCAGTACTTTCAATCCGAGAGCAGTACGTTAAATAAAATCATCCCACGTGAGCAGTACAAATTAATATATGTCACCAACTGCTATTCCTCCACTGCCTCACAATCTCGGACCCCACTTGCGATTATCCAATCAGTCCGTGCAATTTACTTTATGAATTAGAAGAACACGACAATTCTTCTTCTTTTGTCAGTACCATGCTTTGACCAAAACTCTCCATTAATTCAAATCATTGCAATGACCAACAATATAATAATCGACCCATTATTTTTAATTAATATCAGTCGCAAATTATCAAATCAGTCCAAAGGTATATATATCTTCATCGTCAGTTATTAAAATCGATTTAAATCTCACCTCAAATCATAAGTCGGTTTGGCCACGTGAACCAGCCCCACATATTTTATTCGACCAATCATACCACAATGATATTAATCCATTACGGCAAAAGACGACAAACGACCGACCAATTTAATTCAATTCATTGTAGTACGAGATACATATGAAGAATTAACATTCAGTTGACGACAAACGTAATAAGTAAGGAATAATCAAACTGTCGACAAACATAAATCAGTAAATACCTTTTAAACACCAGTCCGTACCTTCGTCAAATCTGCTTATTCTACAAAACTGATGTTTGACAATTATCCTTCTACAAAACAGTTTTTCTTCGACAAAAAAAACCTTGTAATCCCTAGGTAACGAGCTCCCCAGGCTCTGATACCACTTGTTGGATCGATTATACTCTGACCAAACTAACTTGTAGCTTGTCTACAGTTTAACAGCTTTGAATGAATTCAAATCTATTAATAGTGAAACACTGATATACTTTGCTAAGTATGCGGAATCTACTTCAACAAAGCTAAGAAGAATTTAATAAACAACTTTGAATATTATTAAAACCTTGAACCTGCTTTCTTACACAGATTCACTAACAAACTCTAAACTCTAATAATAGTATATCACTAATCGACTATATCTTATCTCTCTAAAAACACATATATCTCTAATGCATATCTCTAATGCCAACCTAGGGATCCTTTTATAGGCACAAGGAAAACCCTAGTCGGTTTACAATACTTGAACGACAAGTAAATTCTAAATATAACTCTAATCTAATACGAATATTCTAGAATTACACATTAGTCCTTAAAAACCTTGTTCAATATAAACCAAATATTCGTTTTCTAAAACCTTTTGGCTGCTCTCTGACTATTCTAAATACCATTGATTCTCTGGGAAAATTTGATGGTAAGTCAGATGAAGGTTATTTATTGGGTTATTGTACAAATAGCAAAGGATTTAGAGTTTATAACAGGAATACCAGAAAGGTACAAGATTGTCTTCATGTTGAATTTTTGGAAGATAAGGAAACTCAGAAAGGTAAAGGTCCTGATTGGATGTTTGATCTTGATCTCAAGCTCACACCATCTATGAATTATGTCCCTGTTAGAGAAGAGAATCAGGCAAATTCCAAAGAAGATGATTCACAGTACATTGTTCATGGAGTCAATGTTACATCAGAAGAAGTTCCTGACAAAGATTCTGAAGTTGCTGTTGAGGAACAAAGTACTGCTCAACCAACTCAAACAGTATCTGATGAAGATCAAGCCATACAAGAAGAGCTTAATAGGATGCTTTTTCAAGAAACTATAGCACAATCCTATGAAGATGAACAAAGGAAGGCTTATGAGGCTGCAAAGAAAAAGAGTAACTTTCAAGATACTGCTCACAGTACTTTAGATCAAAGTACTGATGATCCTTTTGACAGTACTTCTGATGTGTTAGAGCAATCAAATTGGAACAATGCTGATAATTCCAATGTTGATGATGATAATTTAGTTGATGCTAACATTCCTGGATTAGAAGAAATTGATGATGAGCTTATTCCGGAAGGTATTTTCTCCAATGAAGGCATTGATTTTACTAACTTAGAGTCTGATCTTCCAGTACCACCAACTCCTACATTGAGAGTTCATAAAGCTCATCCTCAGAGTAACATTATTGGATCACCCTCTTCAGGAGTGGTTACAAGGAACAAAGTTAAAGGACTTTCTAAGCAACATACTGCTTTACTTAGCTTTGTTTACAAACAAAACAGGATGAATCACAAGGATCAACAAACATGCCTGTTTGCTTTCTTTCTATCTCAAGAAGAACCCAAAAAGGTAGCTCAAGCTTTAGCAGATGAAAGTTGGGTTGAAGCCATGCAAGAGGAGCTTCTACAATTCAAGCTTCAAGAAGTCTGGGTATTATGTGATTTACCAGATGGCAAAAGAGTCATTGGTACAAGATGGGTTTTCAGAATCAAAAGAGATGAAAGAGGGAATGTTATCAAAAATAAAGCAAGATTGGTTGCACAAGGATATCGCCAAGAAGAAGGGGTGGATTATGATGAAGTGTTTGCTCCTGTTGCAAGGATAGAGGCAATAAGGTTATTTCTTGCCTTTGCATCATACATGGGATTTCCTGTCTACCAAATGGATGTGAAAAGTGCTTTCCTTTATGGCACAATTTCTGAGGAAGTTTATGTTAAACAACCTCCTGGTTTTGAAGATCCTGCACATCCAAACAAAGTCTACAAAGTGATCAAGGCACTATATGGCCTTCATCAAGCTCCCAGAGCTTGGTATGAGAGACTCTCAAATTTTCTATTACAACATGGTTATAGGAGAGGAGCAATTGATAAGACTTTGTTCATCAAGAGGGATAAGAAAGACATTATGTTAGTCCAGGTATATGTGGATGACATTATATTTGGAGCTACAAAGAAGTCTATGGTGAAAGAATTTGAAGATCTTATGCAGAAGGAGTTTCAAATGAGTTCTATGGGAGAATTAACCTTCTTTTTGGGTCTTCAAGTTAGACAGACAAGAGATGGAATCTTCATTAACCAAGAAAAGTATGTTGCAGACATACTTAAAAGATTTGACCTTCCAAATCTAAGGCCTGCCACCACACCCATTGATAAGAATAAACCTCTAGGCAAGGATGAAGATGGACAAGCTGTGGATGTCAAACTTTACAGATCTATGATTGGTTGTCTTATGTACTTAACTGCATCAAGACCTGACATCATGTTTGCTGTTTGCTTATGTGCAAGATTTCAGGTTACACCCAAGGTTTCCCATATGTATGCAGTCAAGAGGATTTTTAGAAATCTCAAGCATCAACGAATATTTGGTTTCTTTCCCATGAGTAACTCATAGGGTGTCTTCATCTGAGGTTTAGTTACTGAAACTCTATTCAACACATAGCAAGCAGTACTTATAGCTTCAGCCCAAAAGAGAATAGGTAATTTGGAATCTGCAAGCATTGTTCTAGCTGCTTCTATCAAAGTCCTGTTCTTTCTTTCTGCAACACCATTCTGCTGTGGTGTTCTAGCAATGCTAAACTCTCTCTTGATCCCTTTCTTGGCACAAAATTCATCCATATGCTTGTTCTTGAATTCTGTTCCATTATCACATCTAATACCTCTTACTTTGAGTCTTAATTGATTTTCAAGGGCTACTATCAGGTCATGAATAGCATCAAAGGTTTCATCTTTGAATCCCAAGAAAAAGACCCAACTAAATCTGCTACAATCATCTGTCACAACCAAGCAGTACTTCTTCTTGTTTAAACTTTCTACTGAAACTGGTCCAAACAGATCCATGTGTAGCAACTCCAAAGGTTCTCTAATATCTCTTTCCCCAAGCTTCTTACATGAAGCTTTATGTTGTTTACCCTTCTTGCAAGCCAAACATGAATGATCAGCCTTGAATGTTTTGGATGGTAAACCTTTAACTAAATTTCCTTTGACCAGCTTGTTGATGTTCTTAAAATTAACATGACCTAGTCGTCTGTGCCACAGATGTGCTTCTTCCAATGATGCCTTTGCTATTAAACATGTTGCTCTTCCAGCAGAATTGAGACTCTTTAAGTCTAAACTGTATACATCATTGGTTCTTGGTACTCTCAATGTCACCAAGTGATCATCAACAAATTTGAACTCAGGGGAGAGAATGAGACATTCTGTATCAGTAAACAGAATTGGATACTTCTTGTCACAAATTTGAGATACTGACAATAAGTTGAACTTGAGCTCCTTTACATATCTAACATTCTCAAAATCAATACATCCAGCCTTGATTGTTCCTTTGCCAGTGATTCTTCCTCCATCAGGATCATTACCAAATGCAACTCTTCCTCCATAATATGCCTTAAAGTCTGACAGGATCTCCTTGTCCCCTGTCATGCTGCCAGAGCAACCACTATCAACAATAATATGATCTTTAAGCTCCTCCTCTGGGTTGCCCTCAGAGACATTGGATGAACTTGGTGAAGTGGCTACCATAGCAATCTGAACAGGTTCATCTTCATCCTCCATGCTCCAGTCAAAGCTTCCAAGACCATCTCTTGATTCCAAAGCAGCATATCCAGGTTCCTCATCAAAAGCTGTGCCCCAATCAAATTCTTCCATTGCAACCATAGAATAGGTTACAGGTTCATCATCAAATTCAGCACTCCAGTCAATCTCTGCTAAATTTTCTTGAGCCACCAAAGCTTTTGGTTGTGATTCAGTAATAGGAACCTCCTTTCTTTCAACCTTGGGTTGTTCAATCATCCTGTTTGCCTGATATTTTGCAAACTTGCATTCCCTTGCAAAGTGTCCAAGCTTTTGACAATTGAAACATTCAATCTTGGATTTGTCAAAAGTTATACCTTGTTTGGCTTTAAAATCAATTCCCCTTCCTGTCTTGTTCATGAACTTCTTGATCCTAGCAGTGATCATAGCTACTTGCCATCTTATGTCAATCTCTTCTAAAGCATCTTCTTCAATCTGCAACAAGTCTTCTTGATAGGTAACAGGTAAAGTGGCTTGTTGTGCAAAGAAGGAACATACAATTTCATCAGAATTGGTGTTGTTAGTTGGTGATGGGTTGGGGGTAGTTGAGGTTGTGCAAACATGCTGTGAATCACCAACAGTACTTTGAGAAGGATAAGCAGTACTTTTAGTGGAAGTACTGCTTCTGTTTTCAGACGAAACAAAAGCTATGTTGTGAGTTTTCTGAGAACTATGACCATTCATCTCTTGCTCATACACTTTCAGATTGTTATAGAGATCATCAAAGTCCATAGACTCCAATCCAGGTTGTCCTCTAATCATAGTAGCAACCACATGCCAGACAGATGGCAAACTCCTTAAGAACTTCAAATTTGCATCTTCAACAGATACCTCTGCTCCATATAGTTCTAGCATACTAAGTAGATTTTGGAATCTGTCATAGGCAGCATCAAGACTTTCTCTTTCACCAACAGTGAATGTTTCAAATTGCTGCTTCAATAAGTTTCTATGCATCTTCTTTGAAGCATCATTACCTCCAAATCTTGTTTTGATCGCAGCCCATAATTGTTTTGCATCCTTAGCATCATGGAATTTCAATAGGTGACCATCAGGAATAGCAGACAGCAGTATGTTGAGAGCCTTATCTTGATTTCTCTTTGTAGCTGCTGGTAAGGGTGGTTGAGGTGGTTTGGGTTGTCCTTCAATTTGTAGAGGTTCATCAAGAACAACATTACCATTGACAATTACATCCCATAGAGCATGGTCAGTAATAGCAAGGTACTGCCTCATCTTCATACTCCAGAGATCATATTCTCCCTTCTTGATGATAGGAATTCTGAGTGAGGTGATGGATGGGATAGGTGCAGCTTCAGTCGACATTGTTGAGGGTTTGTTGATGAATCGGTTTTAAGGGTTTCTTCTTAATCAGAGTCTCCACACAAGCTCTGATACCACTTGTGAAGATCGATTATGCTCTTAGACTAGGTCTAATATTATATCTAGGAACACATAATAATGAAGGCGGAATATTCAAACATAGAATCAACATTATTATGAACAAGGTTTATTCATAATCTCTAATATTATTAACAGCCCCACCTTGAACCTGCTTTCTTATACAGATTCACTAACAAACTCTAAACTCTAATAATCGTATATCACTAATCGACTATATCTTGTCTCTCTAAAACACATATATCTCTAATGCCAACCTAGGGATCCTTTTATAGGCACAAGGAAAACCCTAGTCGGTTTACAATACTTGAACGACAAGTAAATTCTAATTATAACTCTAATCTAATACGAATATTCTAGAATTACACATTAGTCCTTAAACTATTTGCATGGCAGTCCTTTAACGAGCAGCAGTACTTTCATTGTATAGCAGTACTTTGACTTGAGTAGCAGTACTTTGACTTTTATAGCCCAACAATCCTCCCCTAACTTGAATTCTACTTGCTTGATTTCAAGTTTCTTTGTATGTCTTTAACTTCAACACTTTATCTTCAAAGAAAGATTGTTTCTTCAAATCTGACTCGTTATTGTTTTGTCATCATCAATGCAAACAGTATCTTCAATCTTCATCAGCAACAATTCTTTTCAGCATCAGATCTTTTCAGCAACTCAGCATCATATTGGCAATATGTACATCATATCTTAAAAGTTTCATACTATTCTCATCACTTCCAGGTGTGTTAACTCCTGTGAGAGGTGAATCATTGAAAACTTAATGGATTTTGATGTCTCTTTACCAAAGCCATTAACTCTGGAGTAGCCAATGTTTAGATTTATGAAAAAACCATGGTACATTGATAACCATATGATTTTTAGCAAATCATCAGCTATCAACGGATTTGAGTAGTCTTTACCAAATAGCCGTTTGCTTTTGGACTAGCTAGTTCTTTTAGTACAATCACTACCATGGTGAACTAATTACCATATAATGGTTTTCCACAGCCTTTACCACAAAGCCATTATCTTGTGGGCTAGCCAACTCTTCACTAATATAGATATGGTGAGTTGAAAACCATACAATTTTTAGTAAATTGCCAACTAAAAACGGATTTGATAATCACATCAGAGCCGTACCCTCATGATGAGTCAAACTCTTTCTTGTTTATTAAACATGGTGAGTTGATTACCATTTGTTGTGTAGTACAAGTACTAACACCATGCTGTTGCTTTCAAAAACCATTTGTTGCTGTTTAATCTTTGTGCTTCAAAATGTTTTTGCACTTATCAAAAATTACTAATTTTATCAAAAGACTTTACTGGTTTTATGCTGCAAGCAGTACTTTGTGAAAGTACTGTCTGACCAGCAGTACTTTGAAGAAAGTACTTTGTTTTTCAAAAGATTTATATAATAATGAAACCATACCAGTAGTTATGTACTAATCTTCAAATTCAGTAGTCCACTTGATGAATAACTTTATGACCATCAATGCTACTTCATCCTCTAGTTCCACTTCCATTCCATGTTCTAGCATTCTGATCATCAGATCTCTTGTGAGTGGATATCTTTGTTCTGCTAGCATATGAATCATAGTGCCATCTTCTAACTCTAAAACATGAATCCCAACTGATCCAAAGAATCTCCATCTGTTAATCTCCCAGTTGTCTTGATTTTCCCACAAAGCACTGTCCTTAGACTCCTCTGTCTCCCAGATTGTTGTGAGATCTCCTAACAATACCAAACCTACTCCTTGTGGTGGAATATGCTCAAAATAAGTTTGCACTTGGAGATATAACTGAAGCATATCATCTCTATCAATCAGATGTAGAATATCCCATAATGAATTAAACACTCTAAAGCTTCCATCTTGTCTATGAAAGATTAGATAATCTCCTTCTTTAGATTCTACAACTGAAAAAGTAGATATCTTGGACTTCTTATCAGAATCTTCTTTCAATTTTGGATTCTCAAAGTCAACAACTCTAAGATAATTTCTGAGCTCATCAACTGTGTCTGTTCTTAATTCAACAGCTTCCTTGAACTTCTTTGATGGCTGTTCATCAGTGACTCTTTTCCTCTTTGAGCTTCTTGTAGCAGCTCTTTCCTTTCTTTTATCTTCAAGCTTGTCATCTTCAAAAGAAATAATGCCTGCAAGATCTCTTTGAATAGCTTCTCTAACAGCATCATACAGATCCTTCATCTCTGTATATGTCAATCTAACTAAACCTGTGTATCCTTGACCTTTCAGATAAGTCATCATATCATTCCTTTCTCTAGCTTTACTAATTGGCCTTCTTGATTGAACATTCTTCCTTGATTCTTCAGCATCTAACTCTGCTTGTAATATTCTAGCTGCTTCCTCATTTTTGGCAACCTCAATTTGTCTTAACTGTGCCAATGTCATCTTCTTCTTCTTCTTTTCTACCAATATCCCTTTGCCTTTATCTTTTGGATCTATCTCTTGTGCAGGTTGAGAAGAAATATGATGTTGTTGTTCAACCTCATGAATACTAATACCTCTTTGACTTGACATTTTAAGCATGATATCAGCAATTGTTTCATCATCACTGTTAGTATGAGCTATATCATCTTCTTCCTGAGCTGGTTTAGAAGGACCTACTTCCTCTTGAACTTGAATTGAAGGACCAATATCCTCTTCAAAATCTAAGGTTCTAGGTGTAATCGTGAATTGTCTCTCAGTACCTTGTTGAGCAGTACTTTCATGAGCAGTACTTTCAACTTCAGCTCCTTCTAAGTTTATCTCCTCAGTATCACCACTTCTCACTTCAACAGTAGCTTCTTCCAAATTTATTTGCTCTGTTTCATCACTCTTCCTCTCAACAGTATCTTGAGGAATGTGTTCAGGTGGTGTCCTCTGAGTATTATCCATAAATCCAGCATCATCTTCATTCAAATCTTGTTTAAAACCAGCATCATCTTCATTCAAATTCTCTAAATTCCTCCCCAATTGGAATGAAGATTGCTTCTTAGACTTTTTCTTCTTAGAAATCTTTGTAGGTATCCTACCAGTCTTCTTCTGAGACTTCACCCATAATCTATGGTGTTGAACTAGTGGCCAAACATACCTCTTCAATTTCTGAAACTTAGTCTTTAATTTGTCTATCTTAGCAGCTTGAGCCTCACTCTCCTTCTTCAGCCTCTTTAACTCCCTTGTTAAAGCATAATTGTCCAATTCTACCTCTTCTTCTTCAAATTGCTTAGACACATTTGTGGAAGAATCATCAATAGGAGATGGTGGATTATTCATACCTTGGTCTGACTCCTCATGAGTAGGAATGTCCATAGGAGCAGTACCTTCCCTAGTAGCAGAATGTTGAGAAGCAGTAGGTTGAGAAGCAGTAGGTTGAGGAATACTAACTTCTCTAGGAGACTCTTGGCTTGCTGATTCAGAATTTGCTTCTTGCTCTTGCTCTTGCTCTGCATCTCTTACAACTTGTGCAACTCCCAATATATGAGCAGTCAAAGGTGTGTTGGTTCCAGAAAACTTTGCACTTTGCTTAGATAGAAAAGTAAACACCTTTGATGGAAGTTTGACAGTGGGTAGAAAACTTTGAGGTTTAGGAACATCCTCAAGTTGATTGTTCAAAAATAACTGAACAAACCTTGGATACATCAAAAATGGTGAACCATTACCAATATGTGTAAGCATACCATCCAGAATGAGTCTTGAAAAATTGAATCTTCGATCGGTAGCCAAACCCACTAATGCAGATGCAATATTTTGACCAAATTGATCAAAAGAAGTACTCTTGGGACTCAAACAATGAAGTAGAACGTGAATTAGGTACTTCCAATGAGAACAAAACAAAGGCTTTTGAAAAGTAAGCTTCGTCAGATCACCTTCATAACCTAAATCACTTAAAGTGTCCCAAAGCACTTGTTTTTCAAAACGAACAGCCCCCCCTTCATCATCAAACATCAACACATCAGTCAATCTCTGCTAAATTTTCTTGAGCCACCAAAGCTTTTGGTTGTGATTCAGTAATAGGAACCTCCTTTCTTTCAACCTTGGGTTGTTCAATCATCCTGTTTGCCTGATATTTTGCAAACTTGCATTCCCTTGCAAAGTGTCCAAGCTTTTGACAATTGAAACATTCAATCTTGGATTTGTCAAAAGTTATACCTTGTTTGGCTTTAAAATCAATTCCCCTTCCTGTCTTGTTCATGAACTTCTTGATCCTAGCAGTGATCATAGCTACTTGCCATCTTATGTCAATCTCTTCTAAAGCATCTTCTTCAATCTGCAACAAGGCTTCTTGATAGGTAACAGGTAAAGTGGCTTGTTGTGCAAAGAAGGAACATACAATTTCATCAGAATTGGTGTTGTTAGTTGGTGATGGGTTGGGGGTAGTTGAAGTTGTGCAAACATGCTGTGAATCACCAACAGTACTTTGAGAAGGATAAGCAGTACTTTTAGTGGAAGTACTGCTTCTGTTTTCAGACGAAACAAAAGCTATGTTGTGAGTTTTCTGAGAACTATGACCATTCATCTCTTGCTCATATACTTTCAGATTGTTATAGAGATCATCAAAGTCCATAGACTCCAATCCAGGTTGTCCTCTAATCATAGTAGCAACCACATGCCAGACAGATGGCAAACTCCTTAAGAACTTCAAATTTGCATCTTCAACAGATACCTCTGCTCCATATAGTTCTAGCATACTAAGTAGATTTTGGAATCTGTCATAGGCAGCATCAAGACTTTCTCTTTCACCAACAGTGAATGTTTCAAATTGCTGCTTCAATAAGTTTCTATGCATCTTCTTTGAAGCATCATTACCTCCAAATCTTGTTTTGATCGCAGCCCATAATTGTTTTGCATCCTTAGCATCATGGAACTTCAATAGGTGACCATCAGGAATAGCAGACAGCAGTATGTTGAGAGCCTTATCTTGATTTCTCTTTGTAGCTGCTGGTAAGGGTGGTTGAGGTGGTTTGGGTTGTCCTTCAATTTGTAGAGGTTCATCAAGAACAACATTACCATTGACAATTACATCCCATAGAGCATGGTCAGTAATAGCAAGGTACTGTCTCATCTTCATGCTCCAGAGATCATATTCTCCCTTCTTGATGATAGGAATTCTAAGTGAGGTGATGGATGGGATAGGTGCAGCTTCAGTCGACATTGTTAAGGGTTTGTTGATAAATCGGTTTTAAGAGTTTCTTCTTAATCAGAGTCTCCACACAAGCTCTGATACCACTTGTTGTAATAGAAAATTTGAGAGTCTCTCATACCAAGCTCTGGGAGCTTGATGAAGGCCATATAGTGCCTTGATCACTTTGTAGACTTTGTTTGGATGTGCAGGATCTTCAAAACCAGGAGGTTGTTTAACATAAACTTCCTCAGAAATTGTGCCATAAAGGAAAGCACTTTTCACATCCATTTGGTAGACAGGAAATCCCATGTATGATGCAAAGGCAAGAAATAACCTTATTGCCTCTATCCTTGCAACAGGAGCAAACACTTCATCATAATCCACCCCTTCTTCTTGGCGATATCCTTGTGCAACCAATCTTGCTTTATTTTTGATAACATTCCCTCTTTCATTCTTTTGATTCTGAAAACCCATCTTGTACCAATGACTCTTTTGCCATCTGGTAAATCACATAATACCCAGACTTCTTGAAGCTTGAATTGTAGAAGCTCCTCTTGCATGGCTTCAACCCAACTTTCATCTGCTAAAGCTTGAGCTACCTTTTTGGGTTCTTCTTGAGATAGAAAGCAAGCAAACAGGCATGTTTGTTGATCCTTGTGATTCATCCTGTTTTGTTTGTAAACAAAGCTAAGTAAAGCAGTATGTTGCTTAGAAAGTCCTTTAACTTTGTTCCTTGTAACCACTCCTGAAGAGGGTGATCCAATAATGTTACTCTGAGGATGAGCTTTATGAACTCTCAATGTAGGAGTTGGTGGTACTGGAAGATCAGACTCTAAGTTAGTAAAATCAATGCCTTCATTGGAGAAAATACCTTCTGGAATAAGCTCATCATCAATTTCTTCTAATCCAGGAAGGTTAGCATCAACTAAATTATCATCATCAACATTGGAATTATCAGCATTGTTCCAATTTGATTGCTCTAACACATCAGAAATACTGTCAAAAGGATCATCAGTACTTTGATCTAAAGTACTGTGGGCAGTATCTTGAAATTTACCCTTTTGTTCTTTGCAGCCTCATAAGCCTTCCTTTGTTCATCTTCATAGGATTGTGCTATAGTTTCTTGAAAAAGCATCCTATGAAGCTCTTCTTGTATGGCTTGATCTTCATCAGATACTGTTTGAGTTGGTTGAGCAGTACTTTGTTCCTCAACAGCAACTTTAGGGTCTTTGTTAGGAACTTCTTCTGATGTAACATTGACTCCATGAACAATGTACTGTGAATCATCTTCTTTGGAATTAGCCTGATTCTCTTCTCTAACAGGAACATAATTCATAGATGGTGTGAACTTGAGATCAAGATCAAACATCCAATCAGGACCTTTACCTTTCTGAGTTTCCTTATCTTCCAAAAATTCAACATGAAGACAATCTTGTACCTTTCTGGTATTCCTGTTATAAACTCTAAATCCTTTGCTATTTGTACAATAACCCAATAAATATCCTTCATCTGACTTACCATCAAATTTACCCAGAGAGTCAATGGTATTTAAAATAGTCAGAGAGCAGCCAAAAGGTTTTAGAAAACGAATATTTGGTTTCTTTCCCATGAGTAACTCATAAGGTGTCTTCATCTGAGGTTTAGTTACTGAAACTCTATTCAACACATAGCAAGCAGTACTTATAGCTTCAGCCCAAAAGAGAATAGGTAATTTGGAATCTGCAAGCATTGTTCTAGCTGCTTCTATCAAAGTCCTGTTCTTTCTTTCTGCAACACCATTCTGCTGTGGTGTTCTAGCAATGCTAAACTCTCTCTTGATCCCTTTCTTGGCACAGAATTCATCCATATGCTTGTTCTTGAATTCTGTTCCATTGTCACATCTAATACCTCTTACTTTGAGTCTTAATTGATTTTCAAGGGCTACTATCAGGTCATGGATAGCATCAAAGGTTTCATCTTTAAATCCCAAGAAAAAGACCCAACTAAATCTGCTACAATCATCTGTCACTACCAAGCAGTACTTCTTATTGTTTAAACTTTCTACTGAAACTGGTCCTAAACAGATCCATGTGTAGCAACTCCAAAGGTTCTCTAATATCTCTTTCCCCAAGCTTCTTACATGAAGCTTTATGTTGTTTACCCTTCTTGCAAGCCAAACATGAATGATCAGCCTTGAATGTTTTGGATGGTAATCCTTTAACTAAATTTCCTTTGACCAGCTTGTTGATGTTCTTAAAATTAACATGACCTAGTCGTCTGTGCCACAGATGTGCTTCTTCCAATGATGCCTTTGCTATTAAACATGTTGCTCTTCCAGCAGAATTGAGACTCTTTAAGTCTAAACTGTATACATCATTGGTTCTTGGTACTCTCAATGTCACCAAGTGATCATCAACAAATTTGAACTCAGGGGAGAGAATGAGACATTCTGTATCAGTAAACAGAATTGGATACTTCTTGTCACAAATTTGAGATACTGACAATAAGTTGAACTTGAGCTCCTTTACATATCTAACATTCTCAAAATCAATACATCCAGCCTTGATTGTTCCTTTGCCAGTGATTCTTCCTCCATCAGGATCATTACCAAATGCAACTCTTCCTCCATAATATGCCTTAAAGTCTGACAGGATCTCCTTGTCCCCTGTCATGCTGCCAGAGCAACCACTATCCACAATAATATGATCTTTAAGCTCCTCCTCTGGGTTGCCCTCAGAGACATTGGATGAACTTGGTGAAGTGGCTACCATAGCAATCTGAACAGGTTCATCTTCATCCTCCATGCTCCAGTCAAAGCTTCCAAGACCATCTCTTGATTCCAAAGCAGCATATCCAGGTTCCTCATCAAAAGCTGTGCCCCAATCAAATTCTTCCATTGCAATCTTCCCCTATTTGATGATGACAAAACATACACGTTCTTGTACGAACTTCCCTAGACGAAGTAGAGAAGTTGAGATAATTAAATCTCGCCATGAATGAAACAAGTCTTGTCTTCCCCTTAAGTCATGCCATGCCACTCCAAATCTCTTCTAACATCTCTTCCCCTTTTTGTTATCAACAAATAGAGAATGTATGCAAAACTTCCCCTTGAGTGGTGCATGTAGATGGTTAAACAATTAAACAATAAGCTTCCCCTGAAACTAATATGTTTACCATCTCTTGAATCTTCAATTCTGTAAGCTCCTTGTAATGATTACTGATGAAGAAAACCGAGTATAACGAATTTGATGAAGAAGTTGAATTTCCCAAACTTTCGTCTTATATCTTGCACTATCAACGTGACTCCAAACTTATCTTAGAAGTAGGCTACTAGGACCTCGTGATAAATCCTCAACTAATATGAGACACTGAGCACTACAATGTAACTCCTTTAAGTGATAGCAAATGTGTGTATTCAGCACCTTAAGTTTATAGATCACACATCCTTGCTAGATTCATCAAGTCTTTGTCATCGCAATAACACAAACATAAAAACGCACACCTGTGAAACTCAACTACAACATCAAATAAATAATATCCAATCGTCTTCTTCAAATAATCCCCAACGAGCCTTTAATCTTTCAAGAACAAAAACCAACTTGTGTGTGTGAAACTAATAACCTGTGTGTGTAATACCATCTCAATCATATGTACTTCCCCTCACTGCTCGTAAATCATGCATATATATTGAACCATAAAATTCTTTACGTGTCTCCATAAATCATTCAAACACAACAGTACTTTGAATATAACAGTACCTTATAGCAGTACGTTGGACGAGCAGCAGTACTTTAGACTAACAGTACTTTGGGAAGCAGTACTTTGAAGTAGCAGCAGTACTTTCAATCCGAGAACAGTAGTACTTTGGACGAGTAGCAGTACGTTGAAGCATAGCAGCAGTAAAATCCAATTAAAGCAATTCTTGAACTGTCCCATCTACTGACCCAGACCAAACTTACTAAATTCTTCTACTGACCAACATGCATATTCAAACCGACCAATTATCTTCAAAAGAAACTGCTACTGACACTTAATAATATATTATATCGCTTCTTCATAAACGACCCATGATCGATCAAATATTAATATAATAATCCATAATCTCACTGATCACATGCCATATACGTCTGACCCACAAGCAATATAATAATCGACCCATTAATGCATCTTGAATGAATTGATAAAATCAGATATGTGAGACTCGATTGAGAACAAACATTGACCAATCAGATCGCACCTTTTGACACAATATTAAATCACAATCGACAAACCTTCGTTCTCAGCAAAGGACATTAATTATCACCGAACAATTAAGTAATATGCGAATACCTTACTGACCATGTGAGAGACGACAAACTGCTTTAAATTAATAAAGATCGATACCTTTAAAATTCGATTCTTGAAAAACTTTTACCGATCATAAAATCGTCTTCAATTCTGCTCCTTCTTCGACAGTAAAACCTTGTAACATCCCCTAGATATCACGAGCTCCCCAGGCTCTGATACCACATGTGGAGTTGGTTATATTCTGACCAAACTAACTTGTAGCTTGTCTACGGTTTAACAGCTTTGAATGAATTCAAATCTATTAATAGTGAAACACTGATATACTTTGCTAAGTATGCGGAATCTACTTCAACAAAGCTAAGAAGAATTTAATAAACGACTTTGAATATTATTAAAACCTTGAACCTGCTTTCTTACACAGATTCACTAACAAACTCTAAACTCTAATAATCGTATATCACTAATCGACTATATCTTGTCTCTCTAAAAACACATATATCTCTAATGCCAACCTAGGGATCCTTTTATAGGCACAAGGAAAACCCTAGTCGGTTTACAATACTTGAACGACAAGTAAATTCTAATTATAACTCTAATCTAATACGAATATTCTAGAATTACACATTAGTCCTTAAACTATTTGCATGGCAGTCCTTTAACGAGCAGCAGTACTTTCATTGTATAGCAGTACTTTGACTTGAGTAGCAGTACTTTGACTTTTATAGCCCAACAAATATATACAAAAGGTGTTTAGGAAAGAAGCATACAAGGTGTTTGATACAATGTCTCGATGAGACTGTATAACAGTCATGCACTAGTTTTACATTCTAATGCACTAATTTTTACACTGTGTTGCATCAGTTGTTAATTATACACTGTGATGCACTTGTTCGGAATTGCTGATGCAGTAGGTGTTTGTTTATGGAAAATATAGATCTAAAAGCTTATTTTTGGTTTATGTTATGAGTAGAAATGTTTGTGTGTGCAATCGTATGTATGATGTAGTTGTTCTATAACTTTAGTGTAATAGCTGTTTATTTGTGACAAATGCATATCTATTAGCTAGTTGTTTTGTTATTTTACCATAAAAGACTTGTATATTTAGTTATATGTTTGATGCAACAATTTTGAAATAATGATGCAGTTGGAATATGTTTGTGGCAAACTCATATATATTAGCTCATTTTTTGGTGATTTATTAGTAAAAAATGCATAGTTACATGTATGATGCAGTTGTTCTGAATTGCTGATGTAGTAAGTCTTTGTTTGGCTAATGTTTTCTGTTATTGTATCAATACAAAAGGCAAGTATATGAAGGTGTATATGTGATGCAGTTGTTCTGAAATGTTGATGCAGTATGTCTTTACTCCATCAACACTTCATTCTTTGTTTGGATTAAGTGTATTCAGTTAACCAAATTTGATTTTAGACTTGTGATATTCATTATGTGTATTTAGTTACTTGATGTAGTTATTTTACAATATTGATGCACCAGGTGTTTTTATATTGTTATTGTATTAAAATGACTGTAAGATGATGCTTAGATCTGTTATATTTATTATTATGTTTTGTTAGTGTTTTTTTCCTTGATGCAGTTGATTTAAAACATTGATGCATTAGGTGAATAAAGTTTCATTAGGATATGCAATGGAATTGATGAGCATGCAGTGGGAGCTTGTTCTGAACATGTTTTTGCTCCAATTGATGAGATATTTTCAAATGATGCTCCTCTCATACCCTCTGGATTTTGTATAATCCCATTGGATCCCAAATCGGTTAGTTATTTCTCTTAGATTTCTATACAGTCCCTTTTGAGTAATATGAGTTAGGAGTTTCTATGTTATATATTAATATTACACATTTGACTAACTAATGTATGTTAATCATGGTGATGGGAAGAATGCGTTAGTTACAACACATAGAATACTAGACCTAAGTTCTAGTCTAGACGTGAGCCCCGCAACAAACCATGGGTCAACGGATATAGCAACATGCACAAACACAAGATTAGTATAACATTGTGATGCACAAACCATGGTTATTTTTGGTACATTGTGATACAGTATATTTTATTCATTGTGATGCAGCGGATTTATAACATTGAGATGCAGTAGATTTTATACATTGTGATGCAGCAAATTTATAACATTTTGATGCGGTAGATTTATACAAAAAAAAAAAAAAAAATATTTGTTTTTAGTGTGTAGTAGGTGTACCTCGTTTCCTCTTGAATCTCAGTGTCTCTCGAGATTTCCGGGTTTGTTGTGAGTACGAAAAATATAGTTTAGGAGACGTTTTTTTCAAACTGATATAGAGTAAAATTTTATTGACTCCGAATATGAATTAAAATTTTGAACTATTACTAATGTGGTGTCGGTACGCGTGTGGTATCGTTCTCTCAATTCGTGCAGTTTAGTTACGAGTTATACGCAAAAGAAGTATGTAACTTCTAAAATAAATTATATTGGGTTTTAAATGTTGAGTAACGACTGGAAAATTCGTGGTTGCTACAGTCTACCCCCGTTAATTAGAATTTTGTCCTCAAAATTCGGTTGACTAAGGGTCTGAGCTTGCTCGGACAGTATTCACCATTTGATTTGGTTGCACACAGGAAGGTAAAGGTGTGGGTGTCAATCCAAATAGTACCGGGTGCTACTTCCCAAATGGTACTATCAATACTTCCTAACCTCTAGAAATCACACAAATGTAACCACATAACAATCACACAGTAAGGCAAGCTTTCCCGTCCCTGAGTAAAGCCGTCAAAAACCTTAGGTATCCTTTTGGTAGTTTAAGTTGAGCCTTAATTGAAATCTAGCTTAACCCCACAACTCATCAAACAAGAATTGTCATGAGATTAAACTAAACCACAGTTTAAGCCCATTAACAACTTGATTTCAGCTTAATCTCACAACTCATCAAACAAGAACTGTCATGAGATTAAACCTAATTTTAAACTATGTAACAACTTGAATCTAACTTAACTTCACAACTCATCATACAAGAATTGTCATGAAATTAAGTTAGGTATCAAGTTGTAAGAAAGGAAACTCAACATTTATGAAGGATTGACTCAATTTTTGGGATCGCTTTCAAATAAACAACTAGTAGATAACCAAGAAGAAAGGTCCAACTAAGGGGGATGTGCATTCTAGTTTCCTCCAAAATCAATAGTGCATGCCCTAAGTATATCTCCTAAGGTCGGATAGTATGCTCACCCTGACCATCGGTCTAGGAATGATAGGTCGTACTCCATTCTAACTGTGTTCCTAATGCGTCCTATAGTGTCTACCAAAATCGCGATGTGAGTCATCTGTCATGATTCGATATAATAGGTGAGCACTCCTCATGTATGTCGCTCATATTGGATTCTCATTGGAATAATACGGAGGCATTGGCCAAACCAAATGACTTATCCTGAAAAATCAAAATGCATGTATATCGTTCTTAACGCGGTTTTAGGGTTGTCAGTCTTGTGCACTCTCAACTAATGATATTCGGGTTCGGAATCTTTCTTCGAGAAGTATCGCGTATCATGAAATTTGTGTTGCTCCGGGAGTTAAGTTTATGCGCATCTCAATTCTTCAGGGAGGGGTAAATCCTGTTAGGTCTTTACGAAGTACTCCGGGGAAGTCTTAAGCACGCGAGGTATCTTTGGGTTTCTGCTCGTCCTACTAGGCGCACTGAAATAGGCGGGTTTGTAGTAACTATCGAGTGATTAGGCTTCATGAAATGCCTCGTCCATTCTTAAGCAAAATCATTTAAAAATTTTAAGCTAAGTAGTAACTTTAAACTTAATCTCACATCTCATCAAACAATAACTGACATGAAATTAAGTTAAAAGTTGTTAAAAAGCTTACTTTTTTTTTGAAGAAAAATTTTAGTTAAAGTTTGGGGTTGCTAAAAAATGAACGGGTGGCATTTCAGCACTCAAAGATCATGCTACCAGGTGGTGAAGATTTTAACTATCTTATCGGTTTCTACCTTTTTGGTCACACACTATATCAATCTCACAACTAAGAGCTAGGACACTAGGCTTCACCTTTAACAGAGGCATGAACTAAGTGGAAACAAATCTATAATCGACGTCAGAATCAAACAGCATGATAGTCTAATATCCGTTTAAGGAGAACATACCCGTCATGAGGTTCGGGTCCTGGCATCCTTCTTCAGCGTTCATCACGAATACCCACCCACGAGCTGGGTTGCCATTGTTTCCAGTGTTTCCATTAGTCACTAAGGCCTGATTCTGGTTATTCTACACTTGCCCTTGTGCCATATTCAGCTTAGGACACGTGTTTCGGAAATGATCCAGGCTCCCGCACTCATAACATGTCTTTGGGTAAATGACATTAATCGGAGTCGCCTGCATGGATACTGCTCGACAATCCCTTGCAATGTGACCAGTCCGATTGCAGTTGAAACACACCAGGCAGGGTTTAGTCTCCGGGTGATGGTAGTTACATTTGGTACATTTAGGGTGAGGGCCTTCATATCCCTTACGGCCCGAGCTCGTTGCCACAAATCCTTTTCCCCATTTCGCCTTCTTATTTTCATCATTTGCACCTCCTTGTTTACTTGTCTCACTCACCACGATTATCCTCTTATCACCATTCTTGGACAATGTCCCATTCCTAACCATTTCATCCGTTAAGGTTGCAGATTTCAGTATCGCGCTCTGAAGGGTAGGGGGCTCAGTCGCTTTCACCATCCCGCGAATCTCAGAGACCAAACCATAGATGTATCTCTCAATTCTCTTGGATTCAGGAGTGACCATGTGAGGTACCAGTCTAGCAAGCTCATGGAATCGATCTGTATAAGCTGCATGACCAGCACCTACCATAGCATGGTTGTAGAACTCATGCTCTAACTTCTGCATCTCGTTGTTTGGGCAATACTCCTCCTTTAGTAATGCCTTAAGGTCATCCCAACTCATTCCCATAGCAGCTTCTCTTCCTCTGGCCTGGATTTGCGTGTTCCGCAAGGTCAAAGCCTTTCCCGTGAATGAGCTTGCAGCGTACTTCACCCTCTGGTGAGCTACACACTCGCTTTTGTCCATTACTGCCTCCATCTTCTCAATCCATCTTGTGTACACCAACGCTCCTCCACTGCCATCAAAGTCCACTGGTTTGCATGCTGTAAACTCCTTGTACGAACATCCCTTGCTACTATTGTTGTTGTTGTCATTGTTGTTGTGGTCACTACCAATGCCATTGTCTGCATGGTCATTCCCACTTCCGTTGTTTCCTAGGTTACTGATGTGATCGCCAACTTGGGTAACGAGAGTGGGTAGCAATGCCTGTAGTTGCTCGGCGATCATGGCAGAAAGGTCGGGATTCACATTGTCGTTGCCGTTGTTCTCGGTGCCGCGACCACCTGCTCTACCTCCTCGCCCACCAGTCCTTCCACCCCTTGATGGTGGAATGCCTCGGTTAACTCGAGCCGACCTTCTTGGAGGCATGATTCTACAAAGTAGGAAATTGGTAGACGTTAGATAGGAGGTAGGTAGGATAGGTCGGTATACGTGTCGTACTACTACACTCAACTTCCTATCTGACAATCCATGAATTTGATAAGTCCATGCCGCATCATGTTATCGTAAAAACGTTGGCCAGGCGTTTTTAGGATAGCATCATGCTGCATTTACTTACCATCATCACTTCGTGTCATACTATACACATAATCGCACACGTAGTTCCTATAATACAAACTATATGAGGATTCTTAGGTTATAGTCTAGGTTAAACCACCTAATTCTCTATAACCAAGGCTCTGATGCCAATCTGTCACACCTCAAAAATGGCGCAGCGGAATGGCATTTACGGGGTATGACCTCATTGTCAAGAACACAAGGTGTCACGATAGAGAAATACTAAATGTAATACATAGAACCGATAATAGTTACAACTCCCACAACTGAGAAAATTACAAATATCCAAGTCATCATGAGTCTCAGAGTTAAACAACGTCACTAAGGAATATCAAATGCAACTCCACGAGATATAACCCGGGAGGGTCTTTTCTTAAGTCTTGTTAAGCCAGTAAATACTCTACCTTCTAAGCAGCTTCAATAACACCTGAAAATGGTACTAGAAAACGTCAACATAATGTTGGTGAGCTCGTAGGTTTAGGAGTGAAACCGCTGAGCTGTGATAGCATAGTGTAGGACAAAAGTGAGCATGATAACCAATTATAAGCACCAGTCAAAACAAAAATAGTGTCGCGCCAACTGAACCTGCCACGATGGTTGCACACAATAACAGTACACACAGAGGGGAGCTACCCTGATAGATCTATCAATTGTTTCGGCTCTCAAGAGAGTTAACAGTTGCGCATCAATGTACACACAGACAAAACATTTAGTAGCACATAATCGTATCAACACACATAATGTCCAAAATCATGAAAACAGTATAATCACAGCATGAAAAACAGTTAAAATGTCATTTGAGTACCATCTTCCCCCAAGGAAAACATAATGAAAAAGGGGCTACGAGAACTCACCTTGTCAAGTAGCAGTTAGATATTACAGTAGTTCAGACATAGTTTAGTACCAACACGCGACCTAGATTAGTAAGGTTTGTTTTAGTTTACGGATCGAGCTTTAGGAATTTATGATATTTAGACAAATCTAAAATATTTAAAGAGTTTATGTTATTGTTGCTGGTGTGGCATCATTTAAGTTAAAAAAAAAAAAAAAAAAAAAAAAAAAAAAAAAAAAAAGAAAGAAAAAAAAATCATTTTCTAAATCTTTTTGAGAGTATTGGCTCTTGGAAGTGCTTACGGGATACTAAGACGAATCATCTTCAGTATGGCAATGACTAAAAGACTACGTATGGGACGATTTATGATCGTAAGACGTTGATGATATGATGGAAAAAGTTATAGTCAAGTGAGTACATATATTACAAAGTGCACGTAAGTATGAGAAAAAGAATAAGCAAAATGGTGTGTGTGTATATATATATATATATGTGTGTGTGTGTCTATTAGTATTTACAAAAGAAATGTTTTGATAATAAATAATCCTTGTGTTAATAAGGTTATAAGATTTACATTAGAAATCATTTCATAATTTATAACTCTATTATGAGTTTTGATAAAACATTCCAAATTTTATATGTACTCGAGTTAATGAATGGGTTTAAAGTTCACACGACTAATTTATAGTTGTTGAATATATAACGATTTTCTAGCCGTTTGAGTAGAGGAAAATAATGTAATTATCTATATAAAGTTTTATGTCTAGTTTACATATATATTGCGTTGTTTAAATGTACAAATATTCGTAGTGAGAATTTTAGTAATGTAATAATGTAAAATAGGTCGTGGAGTTTAAAATATGAAAATGTCATGTTTTATTAGTTAGACGATTTGTGACGACGGCTTTATATATGGAACGAGTGTATAACACGATCTCGTGTCGGGAGTGGGCTATGGCCCAATTATTAATCACTCGAGTAGGCTGATACAATTTTAACAGACTTTATATTTTTACTTTTGAATTGGGCTATTTGGAAGGAAAGAAGAAAACTGCACATGTTGGCAGGCTTACTTGGTGGGTTGCGGCCCAACCAAGAAGCCAACTAGTCGACAACTAAACAACCCAACAACTTGAGAAGTTGGCCTGTTAACGCAAGACCAAAACACAATACGCTTGGCCACAAACTCGGCCCAACAATGAGGACTAAATCAGTATTAACAAGAAAGAAAGAAAACATGTTTCAGTACCTCAACAAAAAGGGGGCTTAGAACCAATTTTATCCACGGCCATAAGCTGCTCTTAGACTCGAAATAAACACGACTCGTAATGTTTTAAAATGGTGCGAATGACATGGTCTCATGAGGGGGGAACTAGACTCTCTTTTGCGAATAGGAGTGTACTCATTTAGAAGTCTTTTGGGGACTCTTTTAAACCGATCAAATAAACACCCTGTGGGGTGGTTTTTACCAAAACATGTCACACCCCGAAAATCGGGTCCAGCGGAAGCATTCATGTCACTGGGGTGCTACTCAATTGGTATCACAACACAAGGTACAAAGAACGGTTTTACCTTAACCGTTTAAAATGAAATTCATTTACAAAAATGTTAAATTTACATAATTCAAGAGTAGTGCGGAAATAGGCCCATAAATAAGTAAAGCGGTCCAAAATATAAATATCAGAGTCGTCTATGACCATGCCCCTTGCCAAGCGCCTCCAGATATAAGCTATCATCTAAAACCTGAAAATACATGCTAAAAAGGTCAGCTTACGCTGGTGAGTTCATAGGTTTTAGTTTAAAAAGCATGGTTGAACCAAAAGGTTTTCAAGTTCAAATCATCGTTCGCAAGCAAGTCAAGTCTAGCATAGGTCCACACTGCCTAAATCACAGTTCTAACACCAAATCCACAAGTAATAACATAGTCAAAGCATCTCGAACCATAATCAATCATACAGATACTACACACATATAGTGATGCGCCAACTGAGCCCAAAATGTTCCTCATACTCATAACCAAAATCACGTGGGGAGCTACCCCGATAGATCTATCAACACGTAGGCTCTCAACAGAGAGTTAACAGTTACACCAACTGAACCTATAACACGTAGGCTCTCAATAGAGAGTTAACAGTTACACAAACTGAACCTATACACGTAGGCTCTCAACAGAGAGTTAACAGTTACACAAACTGAACCTATACACGTAGGCTCTCAACAGAGAGTTAACAGTGGCGCCGTCATGTACTCACAAAACAAACATGTCACAGCATATAATCACATCATCACATGTATATGTACAAAATCATGTAACAGAGTAGTTCACAGTATAAAAACGTTTGTAAATCATTGAGTTTAGTGAAAAACAACGAGCATGTATTCTCCCCCAAAACAGTTATAAAACAAGTAAAAGTAGGGGCCATGAACTCACCTTAGCCACAGAAATGCAAGATCACAACTAACACGACTGGCATCTAGAGCATATCACAACGTTCTCAAAACATTCGGCACGAGGGTACACGAAGGTACAAGCACAGCGGTACACAACGGTCTAGGATCGGCACAACCTAAAACGTATACGATTATCTCAAAACACGTCTCGCAAAATAGTAAAGTCTATAAAAGACAGAGTGTCGTAGTTTTCGTGGATTACTCGATTTTCAAAACTTATCAAAAGTTTAGTTTCAACGTTTCGTGTGGTGTGGTAAGAAAACATATACTTGACATACAACTCACACCAAAGAGGAATAGTCATCGACCTAGTCGAAAGAATACTGACGAAGACTCAAACCAAATAAGGCAACCTTAGAAGCTAGAGACAAACAAACACCTCAAATCAAATAAATCATTTTGTACGTTTCGACATTTACCCCGTTATCCCCAAATAAATTGTATAAAACATAAACGTTTTATAATAAAAATAAGTTTAACTAATAAAATTAGTTTTTCTCAAATCGTCGTGACTTAAAGAAATCAATTTCCTCAAAACATTCTATTAGCATTTAATAAGAGTATTTGTTACGAATCAAATATATATTGATTTCGCCCTAGTCAAATAATATTAATTGTTTAGATTGTTCAAAATATATATTTTTCACAAGTTACTTTATGTATGCTTAGCAAGACAAGTTTTTACTCAAAATTTATTTGAAATCAAATACACTTCTTAATATTTGTATGGGCTTCGGCCCATTCTTTAAACCAAACGCACCCTAATTAAACGTTGGGCTTAGGCCCGACACATAAACAGCCTAACACACTCATATAGTGTGTTTATACCAACAAACAGGAGACCACCCTTATGGTTGTTTCGTTAAATCCGAGCACACAAACCAATTACAAACCATAATTAAACCGATTAAAGATCAAAACCAAGATAGCAAATGCACGACTTCGATTAACCTGAGACCAAAACCGAATTAATAACCAGTCCAAACCCACGACTCGTGAGCCAATCGGTCACACAAATACTTTGACCATTTACCACACGAATCCGTTAACCATATTATCATTCAAATCCGCTTTTCCAAGTTCATGATTTAATAGTTATATCATTTGTTTAAAATCCTTTCAATCCGCAAAAATAATAACAATAATATTCGGTTTCTAATCCACAAGAACAAAACAATCGACACAACTTTGATATTCAAAAACATAACTATGATCGGTTAAATCAAAATTTAAAATATAAAAATGGTTTTTCTCGAGTTACCATGTCGAGAAAGAAAAGGAGAGGGAAGAGAGTGGCGGCTGTGGGTGGCTGCTAAGGCGACGGTGGTGACGGCTGTGGTGATACTCGAACCAAACAATCCAACACTATTCTCGATCTATACGCGTATGGCTACAAATAGGTGTCGCCGGAATTACTCGCCGGAAAAATCGTGAGTTACCGAAAAGAATAGATGGGAGTAGGTTTTGAGGCGCGTGGAGCATATCAAAGTGATGAGGATATCATAAGGACCATTTTGGTGGTGGCGGTGAGAGGTGGTAACCGGAGGTGGAGCGCCGGTGACTGGTTTTGTTCGCCGGAAATGAGAGAGAGAGAAAGTGAGATGGGAGTGGGCGGCTGGGAAAATGAAAAAGAAATATGCAACCCTAAAGTTTTATAACAAGAGTATATATATAGGCTTCTTTTGGACTTGTGGCAAACCCTAGCACGCCCTCAGGGACTAAAAGTGTATATTTCGTCATATTGTTAATGGAACGCCAACGAGACCAATAAAACGTGTTATAAATATTTCCCGAGCATCCAAAAGTTATTCCATAAATTTTAAAATCGCTTTTCCATTAATTTTGATTATAAATACGCGTAGCTTTATTTCTCGTTGCCCGAATAATTTAATACTCGTGTTTAGAATAATTTTTCTAATAAAACAACTATTTGTATGCCTCGTTTCTCACGAATAAAATAATCAAAACAAATCGTCGGTTGTGCCAGTACGCGTTGTGTACGAATTTCACGTTTCGCAAGATAAATTTCACGTTTTCAAATCAGATAAGTTCAGAAAGGATCCGTTTATGAGAAACAGGGAAAGTCTCGTATAAAAATATATTCGGAAAATTACGGGTGGTTACTGTCTCACCTCCTTAACGGAATCGCGACCTCGCGATTCAATTCAAGTTACTCGTTACTGTTGAAAAGGGATGAGTATATACATGCGAGGATTCATCCTCACGTTCCCGCGAGAATTCAGGACTTTTTCGCGAGCTTCGAAGAGCTTTGTTGTTAGGGATGCGACTTTACTAAAGTCGTTCGAATTCACGGTTCATGATTTCGTTAGGTTTCCCAACCATTGCCACACTCGATTAATCAGGTAGAGGTGCGGGATTCGCTACAGAGGTCTAGCTTCTGATATAGCAGCAAAACAGCAAATCATCTTACAAAATGATTCATCAAATGATTTGTCAAGCAACTTATAGGATAATAGGAAAAACAATTTCATCATTTGTAAAATTGTAGCAAGGTCAAAATTTTGGATTTTTTGTTTGATTCATAGCATCGTAACAGGAAAACAGTTCGTCATTTATAAAACGGTAGTAAGATCAAAATTTTGATTTTCGTGAAATAGTAGTAAAACATTTTGTAGGATGACCGCAAATGGTGGGTAGAAAAATCAAAGGCAGTTTGTAAATTAATGGCAACACGGTTTATTATCCTATAAGAGGTTAGCAAAAATAGCTGGTGTTTCCCGAGGTACGAGAGAAAAATTCGGTGATTGTCCCAAGAAACGCGGTTCAGGTTACTCCTTAGGGTCTTAAAATTTCTGTTGGGCGTGGAATCTCTGCCAAGTAAAGAGTTTAGCGACTTCAGAGTACAACTCTGAGGGAAGATGCTGATTGCTACAAGCAATCTATCGGTTGGATCAGTAATGTGCATAGTACTTAAAGCGGGAGATACAACATTGATTGAACAGCTTCGATTGAACAACATCGATCGGAAAAATGAGCATCATCGATTGAGCACAACGCTTAGGGTAGAGGCGACTGTAACAAGACCACAACAAAACAAGGCCGAGTAACAAATCCAAATCCAGGATGACGTCCAAAATCACAAAATCAAACGACTCGAATTAAATCAGAATCAAAACCAATCCAAACATAGTCGATATCGAATCCAAACGTAGTCAAAAATCGAATCCAAAAGTTCCAGAATCAAATCCAAACGTAGTCAAAAATTAAATCCAGACGTAGCCAAAATCAAACATAAGCGTAGATAAAATCAAATCCAAACGTGGCCAAAATCAATCCCAAACGTAGCCAAAATTCAAGACCAAACATGGTCAAAATCAAATCTAGACGTTCCGGTAAGCTCGACGGCTTATAGCGCTCTGAAGGGGTTACAAATAAGTAACTCGGATTCAAACGGTGCCAATCGGATCTAACTCGACCCGATGCAAAATACAGCCAGACGGCGGCAAACAGGAATTCCATATAATGGAGGAGTATAGCGATGCCAAGGGCATTACGATTCATGTGGTGTTGTGATGCCAGTGTGTTGTGTGTGTTGAAGTAAAATTCCAATGTCTGTGTACCCACGCGAAATGGTACCATCCCAAAAATCAATGACCAACCCGAACATAATTCCATTACAACTACTCTAAGTATTGCAAAATTCACCTCTGAGTCGGACATAGGTGATCAGGCTATGTCCCACTGTCCCTGGTTGAATATAGGTGATCAGTCTATATTCACCCGAGGTTCAATGAATTTTGGAATACTCAGCCTAGTTATACTAGTAGTATGTCCGTTACATCCAAAATCATTCCCAAAACCACGACAAGTATACAAACTCGACATTCAATAATGAGATTACGCAAGGAAATAGCGTAACTATGTGACAGGTACGGTGCGTGCATAAGCATATGAAAATGCTTATAGTGAACAGTTAGAACGAGCGGATATAAAATATCCAAGAGTCAGGCACACGTCTCAAACAAATATAAAATCAAGTATCTCATCAAATAACTCGTCAAATATACCATGAACATCTCATCTAATATATCATCAATTATCTCGTCAAACAAGGTCATACGCGAGGCATCGGCTTGGCAGGCAGGCACGTGTCGGTCATAGGGTTAAGTTTTTGCCAAAAGTGGTTATAGTCCAGGTTTTTAAAAATAAACCCAGTTCTCTATAACCTAGGCTCTGATGCCAATCTGTCATACCCCGAAAATCGGGTCCAGCGGAAGCATTCATGTCACTGGGGTGCTACTCAATTGGTATCACAACACAAGGTACAAAGAACGGTTTTACCTTAACCGTTTAAAATGAAATTCATTTACAAAAATGTTAAATTTACATAATTCAAGAGTAGTGCGGAAATAGGCCCATAAATAAGTAAAGCGGTCCAAAATATAAATATCAGAGTCGTCTATGACCATGCCCCTTGCCAAGCGCCTCCAGATATAAGCTATCATCTAAAACCTGAAAATACATGCTAAAAAGGTCAGCTTACGCTGGTGAGTTCATAGGTTTTAGTTTAAAAAGCATGGTTGAACCAAAAGGTTTTCAAGTTCAAATCATCGTTCGCAAGCAAGTCAAGTCTAGCATAGGTCCACACTGCCTAAATCACAGTTCTAACACCAAATCCACAAGTAATAACATAGTCAAAGCATCTCGAACCATAATCAATCATACAGATACTACACACATATAGTGATGCGCCAACTGAGCCCAAAATGTTCCTCATACTCATAACCAAAATCACGTGGGGAGCTACCCCGATAGATCTATCAACACGTAGGCTCTCAACAGAGAGTTAACAGTTACACCAACTGAACCTATAACACGTAGGCTCTCAATAGAGAGTTAACAGTTACACAAACTGAACCTATACACGTAGGCTCTCAACAGAGAGTTAACAGTGGCGCCGTCATGTACTCACAAAACAAACATGTCACAGCATATAATCACATCATCACACGTATATGTCCAAAATCATGTAACACAGTAGTTCACAGTATAAAAACGTTTGTAAATCATTGAGTTTAGTGAAAAACAACGAGCATGTATTCTCCCCCAAAACAGTTATAAAACAAGTAAAAGTAGGGGCCATGAACTCACCTTAGCCACAGAAATGCAAGATCACAACTAACACGACTGGCATCTAGAGCATATCACAACGTTCTCAAAACATTCGGCACGAGGGTACACGAAGGTACAAGCACAGCGGTACACAACGGTCTAGGATCGGCACAACCTAAAACGTATGCGATTATCTCAAAACACGTCTCGCAAAATAGTAAAGTCTATAAAAGACAGAGTGTCGTAGTTTTCGTGGATTACTCGATTTTCAAAACTTATCAAAAGTTTAGTTTCAACGTTTCGTGTGGTGTGGTAAGAAAACATATACTTGACATACAACTCACACCAAAGAGGAATAGTCATCGACCTAGTCGAAAGAATACTGACGAAGACTCAAACCAAATAAGGCAACCTTAGAAGCTAGAGACAAACAAACACCTCAAATCAAATAAATCATTTTGTACGTTTCGACATTTACCCCGTTATCCCCAAATAAATTGTATAAAACATAAACGTTTTATAATAAAAATAAGTTTAACTAATAAAATTAGTTTTTCTCAAATCGTCGTGACTTAAAGAAATCAATTTCCTCAAAACATTTTATTAGCATTTAATAAGAGTATTTGTTACGAATCAAATATATATTGATTTCGCCCTAGTCAAATAATATTAATTGTTTAGATTGTTCAAAATATATATTTTTCACAAGTTACTTTATGTATGCTTAGCAAGACAAGTTTTTACTCAAAATTTATTTGAAATCAAATACACTTCTTAATATTTGTATGGGCTTCGGCCCATTCTTTAAACCAAACGCACCCTAATTAAACGTTGGGCTTAGGCCCGACACATAAACAGCCTAACACACTCATATAGTGTTGTTTATACCAACAAACAGGAGACCACCCTTGTGGTTGTTTCGTTAAATCCGAGCACACAAACCAATTACAAACCATAATTAAACCGATTAAAGATCAAAACCAAGATAGCAAATGCACGACTTCGATTAACCTGAGACCAAAACCGAATTAATAACCAGTCCAAACCCACGACTCGTGAGCCAATCGGTCACACAAATACTTTGACCATTTACCACACGAATCCGTTAACCATATTATCATTCAAATCCGCTTTTCCAAATTCATGATTTAATAGTTATATCATTTGTTTAAAATCCTTTCAATCCGCAAAAATAATAACAATAATATTCGGTTTCTAATCCACAAGAACAAAACAATCGACACAACTTTGATATTCAAAAACATAACTATGATCGGTTAAATCAAAATTTAAAATATAAAAATGGTTTTTCTCGAGTTACCATGTCGAGAAAGAAAAGGAGAGGGAAGAGAGTGGCGGCTGTGGGTGGCTGCTAAGGCGACGGTGGTGACGGCTGTGGTGATACTCGAACCAAACAATCCAACACTATTCTCGATCTATACGCGTATGGCTACAAATAGGTGTCGCCGGAATTACTCGCCGGAAAAATCGTGAGTTACCGAAAAGAATAGATGGGAGTAGGTTTTGAGGCGCGTGGAGCATATCAAAGTGATGAGGATATCATAAGGACCATTTTGGTGGTGGCGGTGAGAGGTGGTAACCGGAGGTGGAGCGCCGGTGACTGGTTTTGTTCGCCGGAAATGAGAGAGAGAGAAAGTGAGATGGGAGTGGGCGGTTGGGAAAATGAAAAAGAAATATGCAACCCTAAAGTTTTATAACAAGAGTATATATATAGGCTTCTTTTGGACTTGTGGCAAACCCTAGCACGCCCTCAGGGACTGAAAGTGTATATTTCTTCATATTGTTAATGGAACGCCAACGAGACCAATAAAACGTGTTATAAATATTTCCCGAGCATCCAAAAGTTATTCCATAAATTTTAAAATCGATTTTCCATTAATTTTGATTATAAATACGCGTAGCTTTATTTCTCGTTGCCCGAATAATTTAATATTCGTGTTTAGAATAATTTTTCTAATAAAACAACTATTTGTATGCCTCGTTTCTCACGAATAAAATAATCAAAACAAATCGTCGGTTGTGTCAGTACGCGTTGTGTACGAATTTCACGTTTCGCAAGATAAATTTCACGTTTTCAAGTCAGATAAGTTCAGAAAGGATCCGTTTATGAGAAACAGGGAAAGTCTCGTATAAAAATATATTCGGAAAATTATGGGTGGTTACAAAACACTTCACAAGTTTTGAACTCTAGTTGCGACCAAGTACTTTTTCGAAATGGAAATGAACCAAAGGCTACATTTTACGCTTATCTTTGGTGAGTCCGAGCACCCTCTCGGCTCACTTATTGGCCAAAACACACTCAACTTAAGTTATTACTTGTAACAAAATGACTTGCCAGTTGCCATATTCAAGACTTGGTCAAACAAATATCACTATAACATTTTGTAGTCTAAACAAACTAAGTCAAGTCCATATAGGCGAAACCAAAAGTACACCGAGTCCACAAGGTCTCGGCTAACCCTTGTCGTGGCCAGAATCATCATAATCTACTCCAAGTCCAAATCATAACATATAACCCTTTTAGGCTATCGTGGTCACACCGAGACCACGGGTTCTCGGTTAACCACGACGAGGCCAAAACATCACAAGATTTTTGATCAAGACCAAATGTAACCACCACATCATTATATATCCACTCGGCCCGTATCTATCCTACAGCTCGAGTTCAATACCACAACTACAAGTAAATAACTAGTCGGCCAATAACTTACCATGCCGAGACTCTAGGGTCTCAGCTCAAGTCATACACCACGAGGAAACAACCAAACGGAGCTCAGTAAATTTACTAAGCTACAAACCGAACAAGTAACTAAGTGAGCTTATTAATAAGCTTGTATTCCCCAAGATAAGCACACGGATAAGCTCGGATTCGAGCTTATCCTCTCGGTTACACGACACCAACAAAACCAGACAAGAAACACGACACACGAGATGATACCAAGAGTCTTCCTAGCCGTTTTTATTGTTTTTGAATCGTTACCCATTAGATTCGAACAAAACCCAACCTAAATCTTTAGATCTATCATCACCGGTTCACGTAGGCCGTGAACCGGTGGTCTTACCACCAATTTGGGTCGTAGATCTATGCTTACCGTACAAAAATAACAAGAAAGAGAGGTGGTGAGAGGTGGCTGCGCGTGCGAGGTGGTAACAAGGGCGCGTGCACCTCAATGTCCCCCAGGGACCTAAACCGAATATTTTGTTAAACTTCAAATAAAAATGTTCTCGGGCTCGTTCAGTGTACTAAAAGTGCTCATATGACGTTCTAAGTTGCGTCAATGTTTTTAGAATTGTTTTTCCGTTAAAAATGGCTATAAATATGTCCGTGTTTGTTTAACGCGTCAGAAATCAACATTTCTCGTATTATTAGGTTTAGACTCGTGCCGATTCGCGTTGTGCTCTACTTTCACGTTTCACAAGAAATTCTCACATTTTCAGTTCAAATGATGTCCAAAAGTTTGAAAATGTACAATAGGTAATAATAAATGGAATTTATTATTAAAATAAGTTTGGGAAATCATCGTCTGCCATAACTGGTTTCGAGTCTTATAAATAAGTATTGTCCTAAAATGCCGGTTGCTACAATAAACTTATCTCTAATAGAAAAACTTAGAGTAAACCGCAAACATCGTTTATGCGGTTTATTCAATTTGGCACTTATCAATGTGAGAAATTATTGTTAAGTATAATCCTATAATGCACATGTCTAACTCTTTATATTCCCGAGCGATGGGATTATTTTGCAAAAATCATTGGTTAGGCTAGGTGTAATGGTCATCCAACCACCACTTCCACATCTGCGCCACATCAGCTTTTCAACACATCACCTTCAAAGATGTAGTGGTGAGCACAACACCAAACACATAAAATACCCCACAATATACCTCACACACAGACACACACAAAAAAAAATCGTTAGGTGATTCGCACCACCCAACCAACACAAAAAAGTGATCTTGGCGAGCATTGGTGTTCGGCCATCATGGGCTTGGCTCGCGGTGATGTTCGTTAGGTGGTATGTACCATCCACATTCCATCATAACACCCGATCTTATAAGGATGTTTATTGTTAAATACTTGTCTTCATAGAGATGATACTGACAAAAATGGTTACTGCCAAATTGGAAAAACCACAGGGATTATATTTGCAGTTTACTTTAAAAGTTATCATTTAAACCCCACTCTAATCTTGTTTCATATCTTACAATGAAATAAAACTGTTCGTTATCTTATTATAAAACAGTGAATTATGTTTTGTAGGCAAGCCATGAAAAAGTTAACGAAGAAAAAAAAAACAAATTCCTTATGAAAATTACTGCTATGCATGTGAGAGAACCACACACAATGTTACAACAACTTGAGCATGCAACTAAATCATTCAAAAAAATAAACTGACCTGCAAATCGAATTCGGACCAGCTAAGCTTCAGGAGATACAACATAGCAAAGAAATCATCAGTATCAACATCTGTATCCAATACTATCCGTTTTTGAGGTTCACCAGTTACAAACAACAGTGACGTCATCCATAACAATAGCATCTTCATTGTGGAAAAAAATGAGTGAGTAATGAGTTAATAGTGATAGGTGAACTGGACCAGTTTAATTATTAGTGGAGTGGACCGTATTGGAGGTATGGAGGATCGGGTAAATGGTTGGACTTTTGCACATGGACTACTGATTCTGGTCCTTTAAGTTTTAAAAGAGCCCCTAGACATTGGTTATTAGAGTTCAAAATGAACTTTTTAGAGCGAGTCGCATTGAACCGAGAGTTGGATCTTTTTGGGTTTGAAACGTGGACCAGAATGTCAGAATTGGTTACACTGGGAATCGTCGTTCTAGTCCTCTTAGTTAGAATGTTGTTTAAAAATGAACCCTATGGTTTTGACGATCTTAAATTAACCCTTAGAATCTAGAGTAGTGTGGACTGTAGACAGTATTGGCGGACCGGGTTAATTAGAAGAGTTTATTAGCGAAGTTTTTAGTGCAAGTTGGGAGTAATTTTGCAAATTCATTTTTATTTACTAACATTATGCTGAATATATAAAGCAATATATGGATTACTAACTTAAAAAAATATACGTTTAAGCTAACAAACTTTTAAATTTTTTACCCTCAAATCACTTGTTTTAACGATTAGTTTTATAAAGAAATCTAAATATCAAGTGGAAAAAATAAAGGAATAAATGAACAAAACCGCAAAATTCAGTAACATCCAAATATGTTAAAAGCATGTAAAACTTTGAAGTTCATTATGTCCTGATCACTTAATTTAAAAATAGTGAAAGTCTAGTGTTTTATTAGGCTTTATACGTCTTGCATAGGGATTTGTAGAGTTCTAAGTTTACCTTGATCACAAAAGATAATCTTAAAAGTTTAAAAAAAAATTTGTTTAAAGCAAAGTCAAAGTACAAAAAGGTAACAAAAAACAATCGAACAACCACAAATAGGATTATTATTCTACACTATTTGCAATATTTAATGAAAAGTAACCATAAAGAAGTGTTACTTTAGAGAAATTCATTTAAACGAGCAAATTATGGATGCAAAATGTTAGGAGAATCACAATCTATATCGGAGAGGGGGAGGTTATTTATAGTTTCATACCTTTAAGAAAGGGAGGACACGTGTCGCAAGCTGGCGACCTTTTATACTTTTTATTTCTATGTGACCTTGCATTTGAGCGCTTACTTAAACGTCCTTGGAATGTTACATCCTTTGATACAAGGAATGAAGGAAAACGTGTAAAACGAACTACAATTTCTTTTTAAATGCCGAAAGTGGCTAAACCTCAATTGAAGATTTACATGACCAATATTTTGTTTTTAGACCAATATTACTTTTGTAAAACACTACTCGTGTAGTATATCTTATCAGATTTCTTTTTAAATATTATACACTACACAAAGGGTTGTAGACATTGACCACGTAATAGTTAGAGGGTATAAGCATAATTTTAGAAACAAAAAGCTCCAATTCATTTTGAACGCTTTCTTGTTTAGCTTTTTTATTTAGAGATCTTTTTTAGTATAAAAGCTTTGATTTTGTGTATTCAAACAAGTCTTTTATTTTTGCAAGAGCTTGTTTTTCAAAACAAAAAGCTTACAGCTAAAAAAAAATTATAATTTCGGTTGCCCTGGCGATAAACCAAATAATAGGCTCTTTTAGTGTGTAAAATTTGATAAACATTGAAAGATTCATAATTACTACACTAAACATGTTATAGAAGTCCAACCAGTAATATATTATTTAGATAGTGCTATTTTCGTAGCATTTTTCGAAGAAGAATTGTTGATCATCTCTATTAACCACCATCCATTTGGCCATCCATCTTATATTATTGACCACCAAATAAAAACTACTATAAATACATGTGAGTACTAAAAAACCAATATATACACATACTAAGTCCAATATATCACATTTTAACTATTATAATACAAACAAATATTTCACACTGAAGATAGCTTGTTATCTTAAGTAATTAAGTATACAATTCGTGAGCAATTAAGTGATCACTAGTTTATAACATGCGATAAATCCTAGCAAATTGAAAATCTCAACGAAACATGCAAAAAAGAGAAAAACAAAGCTCAAGACTCAAGTTACCTCTCCATAACAAAAAAAATCATTGCAAAATATAAACTAAATGCGATGATGTTGATCGATATGAAACTCAGGAGGGCATGAGTTATTGTTCTTTTATTTGTTTTTGTTTTTTTGCTAACATGTGATAATTGATGAATTATTAACTAGCCTCAAATTTGAATATAACTATCCAAGGCTCATTATTGGGTTTTAAGGAAGGCTTCACATGAGCATATTTATACATGGGCTTTTCATAAAATGGGGCCCTTGTATCGCCCGCTCGGTCCGACCTGGCCCAAATCCAGCCGTACCAAATAGGCCCAAAAGGTATGTTTAGTGAAACGAGTTATAACTTATACTTTAAGCCGAAAACATTAGTTCATTTTTCATAAAATTGTTTTGCGAATTAGTTGAAGTTTATTATTGTAAAATCACCTAAAAATAAATCAATTTAAATTATATATATTTCAAGCTTTTATGTGTTAATCTATTATATTTTTAATAGTATTTAAGTAATTTGACTAACTATAAACCCTTATAAGCATGTTTTAATTAACTTGTGCTTATGTAAGCTCATAGCTTGTAAAAGATTAATAAAATCACGTAAACTTATTTTAAAAAGTTTAAGCCTTTATAAGTCCGTAACCGAACCGTACACATTGAATAATGATAAGTATTTAGCCCATTATAACCGTTGACATCTTAGTCATCCCGATAATCGAATATGCACCGAGCGAGACTCGACAATATATACCATAAATTTTGACAATTAATTAACATAAAGTAGTGACAATACAGGCCATAATACTTTCACCGTCTTTAATTAATAATCCATATTTTTCTTGTTGAAATGATGAAATATATTATTACTTAGAATACCTTATCTGTTGTGTACCATCGTAACATAATTTAGAGGTGACCAATACATAATGCTAGTTTGACATGTTTTATTAGCTCATAGATGCAAATCATGCAATGATTAGCAACATTCAAATAATAATCGTATATATAAACTTATCTTCAATAGAAAAACTTAGAGAAAACTGCAAACATCGTTTATGCGGTTTATTCAATTTGGCACTTATCAATGTGAGAAACTATTGTTAAGTATAATCCTATAATGAGCATGTCTAACTCTTTATACTCCCGAGAGATGGTTGTGGTGAATCATGATGGTATATTCAAGCAATATAGCGCCAATATGTATTATGGATTATACAACACATATATTGTAGAAGAAGAAGGCTAGGTGTAATGTTCATCCGACCACCACTTCCACATCTGTGCCACATCAGCTTTTCAACACATCACCTTCAAAGACGTAGTTGTGAGCACAACACCAAACACATAAAAATACCCCACAATATACCTCACATACAGACAAACAAAAAAAGTTCGTTAGATGATTTGCACCACCCAACCAACACAAAAAAAGTGATCTTGGCGAGCGTTGGTGTTCGGCCATCATGGGCTTGGCTCGCGGTGATGTTCGTTAGGTGGTATGTACCATCCACATTCCATCATAACACCCGATCTTATAATTTAGGATGTTTATTGTTAAATACTTGTCTTCATAGAGATGATACTGACAAAAATGGTTACTGCCAAATTGGAAAAACCACAAGGATTATATTTGCAGTTTACTTTAAAAGTTATCATTTAAACCCGCTCTAATCCTATTTCATATCTTACAATTATAAGGTATTAAGTTATTAACACTTAAGTAAAGTAATATCTCCGCTTATAAAAATGTGAACCCGGCCAACCACACCAAAAAAAAAAATCATAAAATGAAATAAAACTGTTTGTTATCTTATTATAAAACCGTGAATTATGTTTTGTTGGCAAGCCATGAAAAAATTAACGAAGGAAAAAAAAAATTCCTTATGAAAATTAGTGCTATGCATGTGAGAGAACCACACACAATATAACAACTTGAGCATGCAACTAAATCATTCAAAAAAATAAACTGACCTGCAAATCGAATTCGGACCAGCTAAGCTTCAGGAGATACAACATAGCAAAGAAATCATCAGTATCAACATCTGTATCCAATACTATCCGTTTTTGAGGTTCACCAGTTACAAACAACAGTGACGTCATCCATAACAATAGCATCTTCATTGTGGAAAAAAATGAGTGAGTAATGAGTTAATAGTGATAGGTGAACTGGACCAGTTTAATTATTAGTGGAGTGGACCGAAATGTTAAAATATGTTACACAAGGAATCGTCATTGTGGTCCTTTAACTTGTGATGCTGTTTTGAAATGAACCTTATAGTTCAAATAATTTTAAATGAACCCTGTAGTTTTTAAAGTTTTTAAAGAACCCCTGAAATTTAGTTTGCTGTGTGGACCGTATTGGAGGTATGGAGGATCGGGTAAATGGTTGGACTTTTGCACATGGACTACTGATTCTGGTCCTTTAAGTTTTAAAAGAGCCCCTAGACATTGGTTATTAGAGTTCAAAATGAACTTTTTAGAGCGAGTCGCATTGAACCGAGAGTTGGATCTTTTTGGGTTTGAAACGTGGACCAGAATGTCAGAATTGGTTACACTGGGAATCGTCGTTCTAGTCCTCTTAGTTAGAATGTTGTTTTAAAATGAACCCTGTAGTTTTGATGGTCTTAATTAACCCTTAGAATCTAGAATAGTGTGGACTGTGGACAGTATTGGCGGACCGGGTTAATTAGAAGAGTTTATTAGCGAAGTTTTTAGTGCAAGTTGGGAGTAATTTTGCAAATTCATTTTTATTTAGTAACATTATGCTGAATATATAAAGCGATATATGGATGACTACTTTAAAAAATATACGTTTAAGCTGATAAACTTTTAAATTTTTTACCCTCAAATCACTTGTTTTAACGATTAGTTTTATAAAGAGATCTAAATATCAAGTGGAAAAAATAAAGGAATAAATGAACAAAACCGCAAAATTCAGTAACATCCAAATATGTTAACATCATGTAAAACTTTGAAGGTCATTATGTCCTAATCACTTAATCTAAAAATAGTGAAAGTCTAGTGTTTTATCAGGCTTCATACGTCTTGCATAGCGATTTGTAGATTTCTAAGTTTACCTTGATCACAAAAGATAATCTTAAAAGTTTCAAAAAAAGTTTGTTCAAAGCAAAGTCAAAGTACAAAAAGCTAACAAAAAACAATCAAACAACCACAAATAGGATTATTATTCTACACTATTTGCAATATTTAATGAAAAGTAACCATAAAGAAGTGTTACTTTAGAGAAATTCATTTAAATGAGCAAATTATTGATGCAAAATGGTAGGAGAATCACAATCTATATCGGAAAGGGGGAGGTTATTTACAGTTTCATACCTTTAAGAAGGAGATAACACGTGTCGGAAGCTGGTGACCTTTTATACTTTTTATTTCTGTGTGACCTTGCATTTGAGCGCTTACCTAAACGTCCTTGGAATGTTACATCCTTTGGTACAAGGAATGAAGGAAAACGTGTAAAACGAACTACAATTTCTTTTTAAATGCCGAAAGTGGCTAAACCTCAATTGAAGATTTACATGACCAATATTTTGTTTTTAGACCAATATTACTTTTGTAAAACACTACTCGTGTAGTATATCTTATCAGATTTCTTTTTAAATATTATACACTACACAAAGGGTTGTAGACATTGACCACGTAATAGTTAGAGGGTATAAGCATAATTTTAGAAACAAAAAGCTCCAATTCATTTTGAACGCTTTCTTGTTTAGCTTTTTTATTTAGAGATCTTTTTTAGTATAAAAGCTTTGATTTTGTGTATTCAAACAAGTCTTTTATTTTTGCAAGAGCTTGTTTTTCAAAACAAAAAGCTTACAGCTCAAAAAAAAATTATAAAAAAGTTCCATACCAAACAACAAGACCGTCTCAGGAATTTCGGTTGCCCTGGCGATAAACCAAATAATAGGCTCTTTTAGTGTGTAAAATTTGATAAACATTGAAAGATTCATAATTACTACACTAAACATGTTATAGAAGTCCAACCAGTAATATATTATTTAGATAGTGCTATTTTCGTAGCATTTTTCGAAGAAGAATTGTTGATCATCTCTATTATTGACCACCAAATAAAAACCACTATAAATACACGTGAGTGTACTAAAAAACCAATATATGCCCATACTAAGTCCAATATATCACATTTTAACTATTATAATACAAACAAATATTTCACTAGCTTGTTATTAAGTAATTAAGTATACAATTCGTGAGCAATTAAGTGATCACTAGTTTATAACATGCGATAAATCCTAGCAAATTGAAAATCTCAACGAAACATGCAAAAAAGAGAAAAACAAAGCTCAAGACTCAAGTTACCTCTCCATAACAAAAAAAAAAAAAAAAAAAAAAAAAAAAAAAAAAAAAAAAAAATCATTGCAAAATATAAACTAAATGCGATGATGTTGATCGATATGAAACTCAAGAGGGCATGAGTTATTGTTCTTTTATTTATTTTGTTTTTTTGCTAACAGGTGATAATTGATGAATTAATAACTGGCCTCAAATTTGAATATAACTATCCAAGGCTCTTTATTAGGTTTTAAGGAAGGCTTCACATGAGCATATTTATACATGGGATTTTCATAAAATGGGGCCCTTGTATCGCCCGCTCAGTCCGACCTGGCCCAAATCCAGCCGTACCAAACAGGCCCAAAAGGTATGTTTAGTGAAACGAGTTATAACTTATACTTTAAGCCGAAAACATTAGTTCATTTTTCATAAAATTGTTTTACGAATTAGTTGAAGTTTATTATTGTAAAATCACCTAAAAATAAATCAATTTAAATTATATGTATTTCAAGCTTTTATGTGTTAATCTATTATATTTTTAACAGTATTTAAGTAATTTAACTAACTATAAACCTTTATAAGCATGTTTTAATTAACTTGTGCTTATGTGAGCTCATAGCTTGTAAAAGATTAATAAAATCACGTAAACTTATTTTAAAAAGTTTAAGCCTTTATAAGTTCGTAACCGAACCGAACACATTGAATAATGATAATTATTTAGCCCATTATAACCGTTGACATCTTAGTCATCCCGATAATCCAATATGCACCTAGCGAGACTCAACAATATATACCCTAAATTTTGACCATTACTTAACATAAATTAGTAACAATACATGCCGTAATACTTTCACCATCTTTAATTGATAATCCATATTTTTCTTGTTGAAATGATGAAATATATTATTACTTAGAATACCTTATTTGTTGTGTACCACCGTAACATAATTTAGAGGTGACCAATACATAATGCTAGTTTGACATGTTTTATTAGCTCATAGATGCAAATCATGCAATGATTAGCAACATTCAAATAATAATCGTGTCTATAAACTTATCTTTAATATAAAAACTTAGAGTAAACTGCAAACATCATTTATGCGGTTTCTTCAATTTGGCACTTATCAATGTGAGAAACTATTGTTAAGTATAATCCTATAATGCAGATGTCTAACTCTTTATATTCCTGAGCGATGGTTTTTTTGCAAAAATCATTCGTTAGGCTAGGTGTAATGGTCATTCGACCACCACTTCCATATCTGTGCCACATCAGCTTTTCAACACATCACCTTCAAAGACGTAGTGGTGAGCACAACACCAAACACATAAAAATACCCCACAATATACCTCACAGACAGACAAAGAAAAAAAAATTCGTTAGATGATTTGCACCACCCAACCAACACAAAAAAGTGATCTTGGCAAGCGTTGGTGTTCGGCCATCATGGGCTTGGCACGCGGTGATGTTCGTTAGGTGGTATGTACCATCCACATTCCATCATAACACCCGGTCTTATAAGGATGTTTATTGTTAAATACTTGTCTTCATAGAGATGATACTGACAAAAATGGTTACTGCCAAATTGGAAAAACTACAGGGATTATATTTGCAGTTTACTTTAAAATTTATCATTTAAACCCCACTCTAAACCTGTTTCATATCTTACAATTATAAGGTATTCAGTTATTAACGTGACATATCACCTTACTTAAAAATGTGAACCCGGCCAACCATACCAAAAAAATCATAAAATGAAATAAAACTATTCGTTATCTTATTATAAAACCGTGAATTATCTTTTGTAACCAAGCCATGAAAAACTTAACGAAGAATATACTGATTAAGGGCTAGCAATTAGGTAACCGACTTCCCTTGATAATCTGTGCATTCGATATATGTTGCATATGCTTGAGATTTTGAGTAGTATACTTTTGCTGCATGTTCTTTCTCTTACAATAAAACTGTGGACATGGTTTTTTTTTTTTTTTTTTTTTTTTTTTATTTTATTTTATTTTATTTTATTTTAAATATACAGAAAAAGGTCGGCGAAAAATTTATATCACGGGTTAAACGAATTATCAATACATGACGCGTTTTTGTTAATTGATTGAGTTGCACATCAAATGTTTGGTTAAATATGTTTGCTTCAAAGTGGCAGTTGCATTAAAATGTTTGCTTCAATACTGCTGTAAATTATTGTTACTAGTTTACTACAATTAATAATCCAACTACCACATCTTCTATATATACAAGCCCAAACTGAACACGTTTATGCATATAAACCATACACTCCTTCGCTTCTTGTAGTAACAACCCTGAGACGGGTTGACTAGTATATCCAAGATGTGATCATTTAAAAAGTATTATAAATTTAAAAAGGCTAAAAAGTATTTGCAACTGTTGGATCATAATACAAGATGTGATCAAATTAAAGAAAGACACACACACATAGGGGCATAGTGGTCATTCACCAAAAGTTTTAATCTATATGGGTTTAAGGCTTCTTCTTTATTTCTCTATCTCCTTTCCCAACCAGATCCCCTTTTTTCCCCATCAGATCTCCACTCTCAAATCCAAAGATGACCTTTTTGCACTCGTTTTACTAGCAGAATCAGTGGCGACATCAAGATTCGAATGCTTGGAAGAAAAAGATGATCAATCGTTTTGCACTCGTTTTACTAGAAGAATCAGCGCCCACATCAAGATTTGAATGCTTAGAAGATAAAGATGATATTTTTGCACGTGTTTCACTAGCGGCAATAGTACCCACATCAATAATTCAAACCTTATAATAAAGGTGTGATTTAGAATCATCACCCATAGCGTAACGTACAGAGCATACGACCATTAACATCTCACCTTCTTTTATCAACGACCAACTCCTCCTATTTCTTCATTTCATTTCTCTTCTCAAATACAAAACCCGTGTACATTCAAGGGCTAATTACCAAAAGAGTAGGTGAAAAAAACTTTTTTTCAATTTGTGGTACCCAAATAGTGGCCTTTCCCAAAAGAGTCATGTGCGAACGTGCGAATCCACAAAAAATGTGACACGTGTCCAGACAAAATGGTACCAAACCATTATTCATCCCACCAATAACCTCACGTGCACAGTTGACTTTTTAAAATAAATGTGCGAACGACGGTGTGCGAATGTGCCAACGACGACTATAAAATCTTCCAATATCTTTGTAAAATCTTACTTTTGTACTTATATCTTTCTTGGGAAAGATCAATACTATTTCAAACATAATTAATATTGTACTCATCTATAACTTCTATTATTATCATAAGTGTTTTAACAAACACTGTTTGGATCAAAGAAACTCAAACACAGATAAAACTAACACACAGACCGATCAAAGAAACACAAACACACGTTCAAAAACACGATAAAAAAGACGATAAAAAAGCATCGATTAAAAAAATGGCCAGAACTCAAGTAAGTTATATTTCTTCTTTTTAATTCTTGATTGTAGTCGCTTTTGGGTCGATACCCAGTTAGGGTTTAGACTAATGTTAAGGTTTGTATGGAAATGACTGTGTAGGTCTTGGATATGGATTATTAGGGTTTGATTCTTGATTGTTAGGGTTTTTCGAGTTTTTCGATCTTGATTGTTAGCGTATTCTGTTGTTTAGATTTAATTTTTAGTGGTTTGACTGTTTAGGACTTGGAGTTTGATTCTTGATTTTTAGGGTTTTTCTTGTTTAGGACTTGGAGTTTGATTCTTGATTGTTAGCGGTTAGATTGTTAGAGTTTGATTATTGATTGTTAGGGTTTTTTCAATTTTTTTCGAGTTTGATTGTTAGCGTATTCTTGTGTTTAGCTTTAGTTTTTAGCTGTTAGACTGTTTAGGTCTTGGATTATGTTTAAACGCTGCTATTTAAAATTATTGCTTGTAAATGAGTGTTTAGCTTTTACGTCGGTTAAACGCTTAGTAGTATATATATTTTGTACTCGTGTTTCATATGATATGTTGATAGTTTCACTTAAATTGACTCGTGTGGATACTCATTATGTGTTAGGACTTGAGATATATTGTTGATATGTGTTAAGACTTGAGGTAATTATATAAGGATCAAGGATACAATGTATGGAGTTAAGACTTGAGATATGTGTTAAGAATTGAGGTAGTTATATAATTAGTAATGATAAGCAAGTATGGAGATGCTAATATCAAATGTTTATCTGTTTAGATGAATTTGTATGAGTATATTTGCCTTTTTTGTAGACCATGAAAATCCAAGCACTAGCAAAACAGAATAACCAATCCCAAACACCCACATAAAGTAGTATTTTGGTGTGCGTTTTGTAAGTGATTAGCTGAATACTAGCATCAAAACTAGACTTTGATTATTGTATGTTTACTTGTTGGCATTAATGTTGTTTAGCTTAATAATCTTGTCAGATTCAATAATTGATTGCTAGTGAACAAGATGAATATTTTGTCATAGAAAGAAAGTGTATTGGAATTACTTATGTTTTACTTCTTAATATTAACTTGTTTATTATTTTTTTGTAGGTTGTTAATGCGAGGGTAACGGTTAGAACTAATTTAAAGCTACTGACAACCAAAAGAGATCGTCTATCCAGAAAGGGGCAACGTTGTTACAATTTGTTTAGGCGTAGTGCTTTTGGTCCCTGGTTAGACATTAGAACTTGTGATCATGATAACCATATTTTGAACTTCCTTCTTTTTCACTAAAGGTCTGTTGAGCAACCAACTTTTGATACCCCGTTTATTTTTTATGTTGGGCAACACACCATACAGTTGGGGAGGAGAGAGTTTTGTCTAATAACGGGTTTTCGATTTGGCAAAATCGAGTTAGACAGTTTGGATGGTGTTGAGTCTAGCTTTATGAAGAGGGTTTTCCCTGGGTTTAAGTGTTTGAAGGGGGAATACTTTAATGCATGCTTGATAGTCAACAATTTGAGCACCTATCGGATGATGATGCTGTGCGTGTGTGCCTTCTTCTAGCGGCTGATTTTGTTTTCATGGGTCAAGAGTTGCGACATGTGATTGTGAATGAGATTGTGGTGCTAGCTGATGATTTGGAGGCATGGAATGCTTTTTCTTGGGGGGAGCATATGTGGCAGGAATTCCATGAATGGGATTACATGTTGGTTACTACGAAAAGGGAGAAGTATATGGAAGGGTATGCCAGAAAGGGAAAAGCATACCAGGCTGTGTATAACTTATACGGTTTTGCTGTCGCGTTGAAGGTTAGTATACTTTCTTATATGAATGTGTCAATTTGAGAGTTTAAGAATGGTTTTACATGTGTGGTGGTTATTTCATTGTTCGATTTTTTATCTGCTTGTTTTGAAATTCAAGTACACTTAATATAGGTTTCTAGTGCGTTCGGCTATATATAAGTGGTTATGATCTTAAGTTTTATATTGCATTTTGATATTTGAAGGATATAAATCTTTGTCTATGGAAATACTTGTGTGTGAATGATTGATAAACAGAAATGCATCTAAACCCTTTTGTTCCATCTAACTGAAATGTTGTTTACATTACAGATTTTTGTTCTTGAAACATTTCCTCAGTCCAGACTATGGTGGAAGAAAGATGAGCAGGCTATTCCACGGGGGGTTGCTTGGGCTAATGTGACCGAGTTTAACAAATCGGATTATGATAAACTTTTTTATGTAACAACATCCGTACAATCCTTGATTCCAACAGATGCCGAGAAGGCATCACCCTGGTTCATCTCAAGCGTAAAATATTTCGATGTAGCTGGTGGATCAAGTTCAAGTACATTCAAACCAGCTAAAAGGGATAAGATCAAGGCCAGGGTTGCTCGAAAGACTTGTCGAAAAGAAGTTCACACGGAGGTACGTATCCATACTGAGGTGCATACGAGTTTTGTTGAAGGGTTTTCTGATGATGGTGAATCAAGTGATGTGGATTTGGATGAAGAGACTAAGAGGCTGACCAAGAAACAACTGGTAAAGAAGGTGGTTGGTCTGGAAGGTCGTTTAGCTTCTCTAGAGCCGTTATTCCAATCAGGTAAGATTCCGACTGCTGCTGCGGGTTCCAGTGAGGGTACGGATGTTGTTCAGGATTCACAGGTATGTTTTTACTATTAAGGAGCCTATGGAAGGCTCATGCTGTCTTACTATTAAACCAATTAAACATGTTACTTTTCTTATTGTTAGGTTTTGGTAATTAATACCTGAACAGTATATCGTAAACTTTTATTTGACTGCTAGTATAAACTGTTACATATTAAGAAAACTATTTTGGGAAATAAAAGTTCACATAATTTTACAAAACAATTTTCAAGTGTGATCGTTGGAAACCTTTTGCTTTTGTCTTTGCAATCGATCCAAGTGTTGTATCATTCCGGTGGTAATCGGCTATTCTATGAGAAACAACTAGGGTAAACGGATCAAGGGGTAATTCCGGGCGACCTTGAACCATAGATGGTCGTTTACTTAACCCTGTAGAGTTGGGCTCAGATATCGGGCCTCAGATTAATCATCCTGCTTGTGATTAAGCCACGGCGGAGATAGTCTGTACTCCCGATCAGGTTCGAACTACACGTGCAACTGTTTAGACAGCTTATGATCTAGCGAAGACTTAGTGCATGGCGGTACACACAATCTTATAAATTATTTTGCAGAATTTTGTGATCTTTAATTTTCCACTAACGGTTAGTGTATGGATATGATAAACTATTTGGAAAGTTTAATATACATTGAATTCAAAGTTGTGTGTATACCTTTTTCCGGTCATAAGCCCCACAATGTCTTACATATGATCTCTTATAACTATGGTTTTTTAGGGTTAGGGTTTTTGTAAGTGCATGTTAGGTTTTTTTAGGGTTAGGGTTAGGGTTATTGTATCGTTATCTGTTATTTGATTTCTATTGATTTGAATAAACTGTTACATAGTTAGATGGCTGTTTTGGGAAATAAAAGTTCACATAATTTTACAAAACAATTTTCAAGTGCGATCGTTGAAAACCTTTTGCTTTTGTCTTTTCAATCGATCCAAGTGTTGTATCATTCCGGTAGTAATCGGCTATTCTATGGGAAACAACTAGGGTAAATGGATCAAGGGGTGATTCCGGGCGACCTTGAACCATAGATGGACGTTTACTTAACCCTGTAGAGTTGGGCTCAGATATCGGGCCTCAGATTAATCATCCTGCTTGTGATTAAGCCACGGCGGAGGCAGTCTGTACTCCCGATCAGGTTCGAACTACACGGGCAACTATTTTGACAGCTTGTGATCTTGCGAAGACTTAGTGCATGGCGGTACACACAATCTTGTAAATTCTTTTGCAGAATTTTATGATCTTTAATTTTCCACTAACGGAAACCTTTGTTTTTGTCTTTGCGATAAAGTATTTGGAAAGTTTAGTTTACCTTGAATTCAAAGTTTGGTGTTAAGGAGCCTATGGTAGAGCAGCCAAATGTTGCTGATAAGGAGACTATGGTAGAGCCTGTTTTAAAGTCATCTGGAAAGGAGCCAAATGTTCAAGATGTTGACGTTGAGGTTGATGATGTTGATGCTGGAGTTGATGTTGAGGTGGCTGATGTTGATGTTGATGTTGAGCAGCCAAATGTTGATAATGTTGATGTTGAGGTGGCTGATGTTGATGTTGAGCAGCCAAAGGGGTGTGTTTTTATAGTCGTTAACATATATGATTTGTTTATTTATGTATTTACAATTTTTTTTCTTTTTTTAAAGTCATCCGTTAAGGAATCGATGGAAGAGGATCCTCCTGTTGAAGCTGAAGCAAAGGAGAAAGACATACTTGTGTCGCAATCTCCAAAGGTAAATATTGCAGTTTTTATATGTGTGTAAGTTTTACCAATTGATGTAGTTTGATAAAGCAAATGATATTGAGTGGAATTGTTCATGTTTCAGGAATCAGCAAATGAGTTCATGGATTTGATTTATTTTTCCTCTCTTCCGGATAATTTGGTATGCACAATTTTCATATTTGTTGGGTTTAAATGATACTGCTGCTACTTTGAAGATTCTGCTGTTAAGTGTTTTAATTCTGCTGCTCATGGTTCAAATGGAAATATACTAAGTATGATTCTGCTGCTGGGCATAATCATTCTGCTGCTAGGTATATTCATTCTGCTGCTGGTGATATTCGAAGTATGATGAAATAAGCTAAGTGTCAAACTGCTGCTAGCCCAAGATGATCCTGCTGCTAGAGTTTGATTCTGCTGCTTATTGGATATGTATAGTTTGTTTATGGTAAAGATACGATTAGATATTATTCTTGTATAGAAAGTTTTGTAACCGACTAAGACTCCTTATGTGTATAAAAGGAGGATCTAGGGTTAGGGTTAGAAGTCGATTGTCCTAGCATACGTATTGTCTTGTAATCACTTCAAGGTTCATTGTAACCCTGTTACTTTTGAGTAACCGTATATTAATATATTGAGGTGAAGGTTGAGAGAATTATCGTGTGTTATTGTTATTCTTCTTAAGATTAATTACTAACTTTCGCATAGTAATTAATAGATCGTTCATAAGCAGTTTCTATACCTATTGATTTAGGTTTATATCTAAAGTAATTAACAAGATCGTTAAGCTCAACTGGGATCAACAAATGGTATCAGAGCTTGTGATCTAGAAACTGATACCGAGAAGAATTTCGTAAAGCTCAGATCTATTCATCATCAAAAGCAATGGAATCTGAATCTCATCATATGGTTACTGCATCCAAGGTTCCAATGCTCAAGGTTGGAGAATATGAACTCTAGAAGATGAGGATAGAACAGTACATGAAGATGTGTGATTACACAATGTGGGAAATCATACAAACTGGTGATACTCTACCTAAGACTGGTGCTGATGGGCAAGCCGTACCCATCAAAACCAATGAAGATAGGGCTCAAAGGAAACTGGAGATTAGAACTCATACTATTCTCTTAATGGGGATACCTAATGAGTACCAATTGGCCTTCAAAAACACCAAGTCTGCCAAGGATTTGATGGCAGTAATTGAACTCAGGTTTGGTGGGAATGAAGCCACCAAAAAGTCAAGGAAGAATTTGCTAAAGCACGAATTTGAAACTTTCACTGCATCAAGCAATGAAAGTATTGATGGTACTTATGACAGGCTGCAGAAGTTAGTGAGTCAGTTGGCGCTTCTTAATGTCACTATTGCAAAGGAAGATATTAATCTAAAGTTTCTAAGGAGTCTTGCACCAGAATGGAATACTCACACAGTTGTCTGGAGGAACAAGGCTGATTTTGATGCTATGAATTTGGATGATTTGTATAACAACTTGAAGGTGTATGAAACTGAGGTAAAGGGTTCAACCAGTTCTTCAAGTTCAAACAACCTTGCTTTTATGTCTTCAAATAATAAGACTTCTGGGAATACTCAAGAAACTCATTCTGCTGTTGGTCATACTGGTTCTGCTGCTGGTTCTACAAATAGTGACAACATTAGTGATGCTGCTATTTGTGCCTATTTAGCTGAACTCACAACAAGTACTCCAGTAATGAGTCAGGATCTAGATCAAGTTGATCCTGATGATTTAGAAGAGATGGATTTGCACTGGCAATTTGCAATGTTGACTATGAGGGCAAGAAGATTCTTGAAGAGAACTGGAAGAGAGCTCAAGTTCAGAAGGCAGAACAATGTGGGGTTTGACAAATCAAAGTTTGAATGTTATAACTGCCACAGAAAAGGGCACTTTGCAAGGGAATGCAGAGCACCAAAGCAGATCAAGGAAAATCCAAGGCAGATTCCCATTGAAGATGCTAAACCTACTACTGCTATGGTCTCATGTGATGGCTTAGGAGAATTTGACTGGAGTGACCAAGCTGAGGATGGTCCCAACTTTGCACTGGTAGCTGATGAAGAACCCAAAGAACAACACTTTGCTCTTATGGGTTACTCCTCCTCTGGATCAGACTCTGAGGTATCAAATGAATCTTCATGTTCATTTAAATCTTGTTCAGATACTATAGAGGCACTGAGATCTAGTTATGATGAATTAAGAGTTGAATTTAATAAACTCAAACTTGATAACTTAGGATATCAACATGGTTTAAAATCTTTAGAAAACAAGGTTGAGTTTCTTAATCAAATTGAGGGAGAATATGCTGATAAAATTCATACTCTTGAAACTGAGCTAGTTAAGAAAGAATGTGAAATTAATGTGCTTAATAAAAGAGTGGAAGAAGCTGAATTAGCTAGAGACCTAGCTTTAAGTGAAAAAGAAGAACATGTTGTTAGGATAGATAAACAACAATATGCATCTGTTCTAGCAAATAAAGCAGTTGAATCTCAGATTTTTAAAAGAGGATGTGGCCTAGGATACAATGAAGTGGCTCCCCCTCTTAAAAGTGCTTATGCACCAGCTAGGAAAGTATTGTCCTTTATACCTGAGTCAGCTGCACAATCTGTAGGTGAAACAAGTCAAGTTAACAATGAATCATCTGATAAGACTAGTGCACCTAAGATTGATGAAAAATTGTCTGATGCACCAATCATTGAAGATTGGGTGTCCGATAGTGATGATGATGAGATTGATTCAACACCCAAAGCTAAAAAGAAAGAAATACTTAGGACTGTTGAACCACATGTTACACAGGTTAAAAAGGTCAAAATTAAACCTATAGAAACTAAAGCTAAAAATGTTGAATTTGTGAAACCTGTGCTAGGAAGTAGAATCTCTAGGAAAGTGGCTGAGTATGATGATAAACCTAGAGATTATCCTAGGAAGACTTGTGACTTGCCCAGAGGAAATCAGAGAAACTTACACCAGGTGATTTCACACACGTTAGGTAGTGACTTTGAACTGGTTAAGAAAGCATGTCACAGCTGTGGTAGTTTTGAGCACTTGCAGGAAGATTGTTACTTGTCAAAACCTAAGAAAGCTAGTGCTCCAAGACCTGTATGGAACCATAATACTAGGGTGAACCATAGGAACTTTGCAAGAAAGACTCACCCACATCCCAAAAGAAACATGGTTCCTAAGGATATTTTGTTGAGAAATGGTATTTCTAGGACTATTTCTCCTGTTGCACCATCAAGGCCCATTCCAAAGAAAACAGGGTATTCTACTGCTAAAGCTAGCAGCAGTATCCCTCATTCTGCTGCTAAGCCAAAAGTGGTTACTGACACTGTTATGGGCACTCATTTCTATGTTTTTAAGGCCTCAGCTTGCTGGGTCTGGAAACCCAAAACCAGACACAGTAGTACATCAATGAACTTCAAGAAATATGATTACTTTGATGCACAAGGCAGATCCAAGTCAGTAATGGCTTGGGTCCCAAAGAGAAACTAACTCTCTTACTTTTTGTGCAGGGCAATCTACAATTGGAGCTAAAGGATAAATGCATTTTTGATAGTGGATGCTCTGGACATATGACTGGGGACAAGAGCAACTTGGAAGATTTTAAGGCTTTTGATGGTGGTTATGTTGCTTTTGGCAATGATCCAAAAGGTGGCAAGATTGTTGGTAAAGGTACTATTAGAACAGGAAAATTGGATTTTGAAAAGGTGTATTTTGTAGAGGGACTTAAGTTCAATCTTTTTAGTGTCTCACAAATGTGTGACAAAAAGAATTTTGTTCTTTTTACAGACACTGACTGTCTTGTTTTGTCTCCCGACTTTAAGTTACCTCATGATTCTGAAGTACTACTTAAAGTCCCTAGAACAAACAATATATACAGTGTGGACATTAAGAACATCATTCCCAAAAGAGATTTAACTTGTCTTTTTGCAAAGGCCACCATTGATGAATCCAAGCTTTGGCATAGAAGATTGGGTCACTTAAATTTCAAAACTATAAACAAATTGGTAAAAGGCAACCTTGTAAGAGGTTTACCTTCAAAGATTTTTGAAAATTCTGAAACCTGTGTTGCTTGTCAGATGGGAAAGCAACACAGAGCTTCTTGTAAGTCCAAAGTGGTGAACTCTATTTCTGAACCTTTGTATATGTTGCATATGGATCTGTTTGGACCAACTTTTGTGAAGAGCTTGAATAAGAAGATGTATTGCTTAGTTGTCACTGATGATTTCAGTAGGTTTACTTGGGTGTTTTTCTTAGCAACTAAGGATGAGACCTCTGGAATACTTAAGGCCTTCATTACAAGAATAGAAAATCTAGTAAATCATAAGGTCAAAGTAATCAGATGTGAAAATGGAATTGAATTTAAGAATCATGTAATGAATCAGTTCTGTGAGGAAAAAGGTATTTTAAGGCAGTTTAGTGTGGCTAGAACTCCTCAACAAAATGGTGTTGCTGAAAGGAGGAATAGGACATTAATTGAGGCTGCTAGGACTATGTTGTCTGAGTCAAAGTTACCCACTACTTTTTGGGCTGAAGCAGTTAACACTGCTTGCTATGTGCAAAATAGGAGTAAGGTAGTGAAGCCTCATAACAAGACCCCTTATGAATTGTTGCATGGTAGGAAACCTATGATAGATTTCTTAAAACCATTTGGGTGTCCTGTTACTGTCTTAAATACCATTGATTCACTAGGCAAGTTTGATGAGAAAGCAGATAAAGGTTTCTTTGTTGGATACTCAACAAATAGCAAAGCTTTTAGGGTATTTAACCAAAGAACAAAGCATGTAGAAGAAAATCTACACGTTAGGTTTAGTGAAACCACACCTAGTGTTGCTGGAAAAGGACCTGAATGGCTGTTTGATATTGATTCCCTAACCAAGAGTATGAATTATCAACCAGTGATTGCAGGTACAACTAACATGTCTGCAGATACACAAACTAACCCCAATGCAGGTACACAAGCAAAGAAGGATGGATCTGCAGAGGAGTTTGTTTTGATTGAGAAGTGGAAGTTTAATCAGTTCTTCACTCCAACAGATAAAGAGGGAAAGAGTTCAGATGATGATGCTGTTCATAAGGAAGTACCAAAGGATCATGCAGAAGGTGATGATGAACCTTCTAATGATGGAAAGACTGTTGAAAAGTCAGCAAAGCATGGAAGTTCAAGAAATGAAGCTAGCAGCAGTATCTCTAATTCTGCTGCTAAGCCAAATAATTCTGCTGCTACGACTAGTAGTAGTATTCCCAATTCTGCTGCAAAGCCTAGTAATTCTACTGCTGTTTCAAAGAATTCTGCTGCTGACTTTAATGATGATGCAAATGATGATGTTGACTTTCCTCATATGCCTGAAATGGAGGAAATCTACTATGACACAGATGATGATGTTGTGGATGTTTTTGGAGCAAATGCTGAGTTGACAAATATGGAGCCTTCTATTCAAGTCAGTCCTACTCCAACTACAAGGATACATAAGAACCATCCCAAGGAGTAGATAATTGGTGATGTACAATCTACTGTACAAACTAGAAGTAAAACAAAAGGGCTGAGTAATCAACTCCATCAAGGTTTATTTGCTCAATCATTGCATCAAAGAAATAGCCACAAGGACCTACAAAATTGCAAATTTGCCTGTTTCTTATCACAAGTGGAACCCAAGAATATTCACAAAGCTATGAAAGATTCAAGTTGGGTTGAAGCCATGCAAGAGGAGCTGTTGCAGTTCAAGCTTCAAGAGGTCTGGAGACTAGTTGATTTGCCTAATGGGAAGAGGGCAATTGGTACAAAATGGGTGTTCAGGTGCAAAAGAGATGAAAGAGGAATTGTGGTGAGAAACAAAGCAAGACTAGTGGCTCAAGGGTACACTCAGGAAGAAGGGATAGATTATGATGAGGTCTTTGCTCCAGTAGCAAGGATAGAGGCTATTAGATTGTTTTTAGCTTTTGCCTCATTCAAGAACTTTCCAGTGTACCAAATGGATGTGAAAAGTGCTTTTCTATATGGAAAGATTGATGAAGAGGTTTATGTAATGCAACCTCCTGGCTTTGAAGATCCTGACTTTCCAGATAGAGTGTATAAAGTGGATAAAGCACTGTATGGATTACATCAAGCTCCTAGAGCTTGGTATGACACCTTGTCCAAGTTTTTGCTATCTAATGGGTTCATAAGGGGAACCATTGATAAAACTTTATTCATCAAGAAAGACAAAAAGGATATCCTACTGGTTCAGGTTTATGTAGATGATATCATTTTTGGGTCTACAAACAAGGTGTTGTGTGAAGAATTTGAGAAGCTCATGCATAACAGATTTCAAATGAGTTCTATGGGAGAACTCACTTTATTTCTGGGGCTTCAGGTTAAGCAGACAGCTGAAGGGATCTTCATCAGTCAAGACAAGTATGTGGCTGATATGTTAAAGAAATTTGGTTTTACTGATGTAAAGGCAGCTAAGACACCAATGGACAACAACAAACCTTTGCTCAAGGATGAAGATGGGGAAGAGGTTGATGTACATCTATATAGATCAATGATTGGTTCATTGATGTATCTGACTGCTTCAAGGCCAGATATCATGTTTTCTGTGTGTGCTTGTGCTAGATTTCAAGTGTCCCCAAAAGTCTCACACTTGGAAGTGGTCAAAAGAATTTTTAGGTACCTAAAGGGTCAACCTAAATTGGGCCTTTGGTATCCAAATAATTTACCCTTTGACTTGATAGCATACTCAGACAGTGACTATGCTGGAGCTAGTTTGGATAGAAAGTCAACCACTGGAGGCTGTCAATACCTTGGTCATAGGCTAATCTCATGGCAATGCAAGAAACAGACTGTGGTGGCTAACTCAACAACTGAGGCAGAGTATGTAGCTGCTTCTAGTTGCTGTGGACAAGTACTCTGGATTCAGAATCAACTCTTGGATTATGGGTACAATTTCATGAACACCAAAATTTATATTGATAATAACAGCACAATGTGTAAAATCAAGAATCCTGTTTTTCATTCTAAAACAAAGCATATAGAGATAAGACATCATTTTATTAGAGATTGTTATGAGAAAAAGTTAATTCAAGTGGTTAAAATACATACTGACAATAATGTTGCTGGTCTACTTACAAAAAGTTTTGATATAAGTAGATTTCAATTTTTAGTTGCTAGTATTGGTATGATCAATCTTTAAAATCTTATCTCTGTATGTTTTTGTAAAAAGTTTTTAAGGATTTGTGCTGTTATTGATCAAATAAGTTGTTTCTAGTGCTTGCTATGTCTGTATATTGTATGCTGCTAAGATGGTTATGTTGTTGACTGTCTTATGATTATTGTGAGATTCTCTTGTTTGTGTTTTGTGGTTGTTGGACTAATCTTTTGCAGGATAAGTCATAAAAGTTTGATTGCTGAGAAAAAGATGACTCTGAACTTCAGGGGAGGCTATCTATTCAGGATCAAAAGCATAAGAGTGGATGTTCATAAACACAAAGATAATAGAAGTTTATTCATTACTGGGAGCGTTCACTACATTAGCAGGAGTTACATCAACATTCAGGATTCAAAAGCAACAAAACAAACAACCAACCAACAACCTTACTACACATAAACCTACACAAACCTACCACACAACAACTACTCAAGCTTCCTTTTGCCTTTTCCCTGGACAGCTGGCATGGTCCTATGGACTCTTTTACCTTCTATGTCCATGGCATCAGCCACCTTCTTGCAAGGGAGGGCTAGAACTTGTGGTCTTGGCTTTGGACGAGCTTGCTGTCTTTCAGGAACTTGATGTCTTTCAGGCACTTGGATCTTGCTCATTCCAGCCACGGCCTTCTCAAACTCTCTTGTCAACACGACTGAAAGTGACTGTGATTGTTCTTCATCATCATCAGAAGAGGGGAATGAATCGTTTAAATACGACGGGGGAGTTGTTAGCTCATCAGATGATATTGGAGGAGTTGTTCTTTGCTTTTTGCTGGTTTGACCGGTGTAGTCGGGTGGAAAATAGTTATTCCAACCAGAGCTTCCGGAGTCAGATGATGAGTCCGATGAGATTTCTATAATCTTTGAAGGATTCATGGTGTTTGGAATGTTGAAGATTTGTATTGAAGACTTTGTGGGATGAGATAAATGTGTGTAGATGAGTTAAGGGCTTTTATAGAATTAATCATGGCCAATGTTGCAAAAATCGTGAATCGGTACTGTGGCAGTTGGGGGCCTTTAAGCGATATTTAACCGATTAATCGGCCGATTTTCTTGAATCGGCCGATTAATCGGCCGATAACCTTGTAAATCTCTCCAAGGTCCGAGGCCTTTAAGCGATTAATCGGCCGATATTTGCAACACTGATTCATGGCTTAATGACATTAAAGGCGGGGTTGGTATTTAGAATTAACTCTCAAGTTGGTATATGGAATTAATTTTGGGAGAGTTGACTAAAAGGATGGATATTTATTTTGGGAAATTGGATAAGTTTTATCAAGAGATCCATTCTACTGCTTAGTTTTGCAAGTTTAGCATTCTACTACTAAATTTGAAAGTTGGAGGACTATTTTGCAAATTGACGCCTAAAACATTCTAATTGGTATCTAATTGGAATAAAACCTAATTTGATCCCCAAATTAAAATTGTGTGCCCAAAATTCAATTCTCTCCAAAACTTAACATCTCCATTAGCATCTGATTCAAAATTCTCAAACAAAATCAAAACCCTAATTTACAATGGCGAGACGTACCTTTTCTGACGATCACAATCAAGTAGCTTTTCTTAAGAAGGTGCCGGAGGCTGATGGATTCACTGAAGTTATAGACTTTCTTAATGCTACCTCCATTAGGTATGCATTATCAGTAAATCCAACTATATATCGTTCCCACATAAAACAGTTTTGGTCGACTGTTACAACTGAAACTATTAATGGGGAAGAAATGTTAATTGCCTTAGTGGATGAGGAAAGAATAGTCGTTACTGAAACATCTATAAGACGAATTCTTCGTCTTACAGATGATGAAGCAACAACTTGCCTTCCCACATCTACAATTTTTGAGGAACTTGAAAGAATTGGGTATGAGCAAACCAACACTAAAGTCAAAATTTTCAAACGTTTGCTATGCCCACAATGGAAGTTTCTTGTTCACACCCTTCTACATTGTCTTAGTCCTAAAACAAGTGGGTGGAATGAGTTTAGTGCAAATCAAGCTTCTGCTTTGATTTGTCTAGCCACAGGCCAGCCATATAATTTTTCGGCTATGATTTTTGAGGGGTTGAAAAAGAATCTTTCTGGAAATTCTTATCTTTATCCAAGGTTTTTGCAATTACTCATTGATAATCAGTTACAAGAACCTTTTGCTCATGAAAAACCTTAATAAAACTCCTGTTCTTGTAACTAAAATGTTTAAACACTTAAGGAAAAATGGGACAGGTTTTTCTGGGAGAATAACTCCATTGTCTCAACACATTTTGAACATTGTTGCTGATATTGCTCAGGGTGAAGAAGCTGAAAACCCCACAGCTTCCCATCACCCATCCACTCCTGAATATTCACATGTATCATCTCATAATGAACCACAAAAGACTCAATCACCTAGGATTTCACATGAAAAGAGCGCTGAGTTACCTCAGACTAGTGCTAGTATGGAAGCAGATGAGGCAGCCATGGGTAATGGAGATGGCATGAAGGAAGGGGCTGACACTACTGTTTCCAACTTAGAAGTTGAACAGGCCAGTGTCAACATAAATAAGACCCCAACCTTGGCAACATCTACTGCCGAGGGTTCTTATGAACCTAATGCACATGATGGAAACCCTAGCCACACGGCTAATATAGGGGACTCAGATGTTCAGCCTAGGGTTGAGACTGAGTTTGTGTCCAAAGATTCACCTCTCGGAGAAGGTAACACATCTCGAAGTGATGAGGACCGAGATGAAACACATGAATTAATGGACACTGATGTACAAAATGACAATGCCCATGATACACCTCTCGGACCAGGTCACACAGGTCGAAGTGTTGAGGCTAGCATTGAACTTGAAACAGAGGATTTGACGGTTAAAACACCTGTACACAATGCCAAATCGTGTGATCAACCTCTCGGGTCAGGTCACATAGACCGAAGTTGTGAGGATATCATGAAACAATTAAAAGAATTGACGGATACCTGTACAAAATTGTCAAAGGAGGTCATTGGTCTTAGAAAGGAGCTAAAAACAGTGAAAGCTTCTCAGGGTGCTGAAATCAGAAAGCTTAAGCTTAGGGTTCAACATCTTGAGGGGTTGGTGAGATCAAGATCTTCACAGTTGAAGGTTTCCAAACCAAGTTTGGGAGAGGATGCTCCCAAACAGGGGAGGAATGAAGCAGAGGAAAACATGGCTCAAGGGGAGACTCAAGGGGAGACTGAGATAGAATTGGATAAGAATGTTGCTGGTGTTGTAGAAAATGAGAAAATGGTTGAGGATGTTGGTTCTGGTATGGATAATGTTGAAAAAGATGTTGGAAGTAAACCTGCTGCTGATGTTGGTGAAAAGAAGGGACAGAAGGATTCTGCTGTTGGACTTAAGGATTCTGCTGTTGCTTCAGAAAAGGATGATTTTGCTGAAACAGATGAAGACACCATACCCATAGCTCAAATCATGTTAAATCTTCATGCTAAATCACAACAATCACCAAAAGTTATCCCAACACCTGAAACTACTGCTGTACAACCACAATCACAACCTGCTGCTCAACCTACATCAAAACCAAAACAAGTGACTGTCTCAAGACCTAAAGCCAAAGGAGTTGTCATACAAGAGCCTGTGCCAACAAGCAAACCTGTTCAACCACCTACCTACAAGGGTAAGGGTAAGGAGAAAATGGTGGAAGAACTTGAACCTTATCCTGATCCTAATGAAATTCCAATTGAGGAATGGCCTAGACATTTGCAAGAAAGGTGGGATGCAGAAGAAGCTCAGAGGATTGCTGATGAAGAAAAAGCTGAGTATGATAAAGCAATGGAGAAACAAAAGCAACAATCTGAGAAACAATCTAAAGTTGAAGCAAAAGTGGCTGCATGGGAAAATGAGCAGGCAAGATGTAAAGCTGCTATGGCATGGGAGAAAGTGAAAGTAGAGATGGAAGATGTGTTTACAGATGAAGGTATTAATGACTGGATTCATCAAGCCATTGTAGAAAATAAGAAAAGGTTTCTGGTTGCAAGGAGGAATAAGAAGGTGAATAGACCACCAACTGCAAGGCAACAGAGAACTCTTCATGAGCAATATCTGAGAAACATGAAAGGATGGAAATTGAAGGAATTGAAGCCATACTCTAATGAAGAAGTTAAGCAGAAGTTTGAGGCTGCTAAGAAAGAGATGGAGAGGAAATTTAAACCTTTAACTGATGCTGAGATCAAAGAGTTGACAAGAATCAAAGTGGCATCAAATGCTTATATGAATCCTGAGTCAACTGTTAAAATGCCCAAAGTGTCAGATGTTGAGAAAGAAAAAGAGGTTATTGTTGAAACTGAGATACAAAAAGATGTTGAGAAAGAGAAAGAGAATGAAGAAGAAAAGCCTAAACCTACTGTTGGTATAAAGAGATATGGGAGAAGAGTAAAACAGGTTGCTAGGAAGAAGAGAAGAACTAAGTCAGTGATAATGAGTGACTCAAAGCAAGAAGAAAGTGATGAGCATAATTTTGAAGAGGTGACTGCAGATGATATGAAAAGGGTTATGGATTTTACAATTCATAAACCTCAAGAAGAACCAGAACTAATCAATGCAGTTCCATTGGACTCTAAACATCCAATCATCTCCTATACACATGATATTCTGGATGGTAGTGAAGCATGGTGGGTGATCAAAAGGGCAAATGGTGTATGTCAGAAATTTGTTAGATTCTCACAAATGCTGCATTACATGGATAGGGATGATATTGTTCAGCTCTGGAGGTTATATAAGGAGAAGTATGGGGATAGAAGACCAGATGTAATTTCTGAAAGATTACACTACTACTACCTAAAGAACAAGTTTGTGCCTGATCCAAGGGATATGGAATGTGTTGGGTCTATTGATTTGATGATACAAAACAAGAAGAATGAAACATGAAGGGCTTAAAGTGACAAGAAGGGAAACTACAAAAAGATGGAGAATTATGAAGATTCTAGAAGATTTACTTAAAAGATTTAGTTTCCTTGTTGTATTATGATTGTCTTTATTGTAAACCCTAATCCCTCTAGTATATAAAGAGGACATGGGTCATTAGTTTTAGTGTGCACAACTACATAATGTAGTCAACTTAAAGGTGTGTGTGTGTCTAGGCGTCAAGTTCCTATAATAGACGCCTAGGGTTTATTAGTGTTTTAGTTTAGAGAACATGTTCTACTTGATCAAGGTAGAACATGTTAATTAGTTAGTGTGTTCTAGGCATCAAGTTACCACAATGGATGCCTAGGTTTGTAAGTGTGTAATCGTTGTTAAAGATGATGATGAAGATAAACCTTGTTCATAATAATGTTGATTCTATGTTTGAATATTCCGCCTTCATTATTATGTGTTCCTAGATATATTATTAGATTTAGTCTAAGAGCTACAACGATCTTATCAGAATGGATTGATCTGTTACACTCAACTAAGGTTCATAAATGGTACCTATATCAATCATGTGTAGTACATGAGTTGATTGGTAAAGGTGTAGGTGTGTATATGTTGGTAGAGAAAGATTATCCCTTGAATAACAATACTGCTGTTATCACTGAGATGCTACAATATGGAAAATTGAGGTTACAAAGACCATTTTGTCAGATCATCAAGCATATGAGTTGGTAGATAAGTATCAAAAGATTCTGAAATCAAAGACTTCAAAGTAGTAAGTGTTTGGAAGCATCCTCTTTGTGTATGTTTGTGCTTTGGAAGAAACTTGTATATTTTGGAAGAAAATATCAAGTTTAGGGGAGGATTGTTGGGTTTAAATGATACTGCTGCTACTTTGAAGATTCTGTTGTTAAGTGTTTTAATTCTGCTGCTCATGGTTCAAATGGAAATATACTAAGTATGATTCTGCTGCTGGGCATAATCATTCTGCTGCTAGGTATATTCATTCTGTTGCTGGTGATATTCGAAGTATGATGAAATAAGCTAAGTGTCAAACTGCTGCTAGCCCAAGATGATCCTGCTGCTAGAGTTTGATTCTGCTGCTTATTGGATATGTATAGTTTGTTTATGGTAAAGATACAATTAGATATTATTCTTGTATAGAAAGTTTTGTAACCGACTAGGACTCCTTATGTGTATAAAAGGAGGATCTAGGGTTAGGGTTAGAAGTTGATTTTCCAAGCATAATTATTGTCTTGTAATCACTTCAAGGTTCATTGTAACCCTGTTACTTTTGAGTAACCGTATATTAATATATTGAGGTGAAGGTTGAGAGAATTATCGTGTGTTATTGTTATTTTTCTTAAGATTAATTACTAACTTCCGCATAGTAATTAATAGATCGTTCATAAGCAGTTTCTATACCTATTGCTTTAGGTTTATATCTAAAGTAATTAACAAGATCGTTAAGCTCAACTGGGATCAATAATATTGCTTCATCTAAAGATTTTTGTTGTATCTCAGTTATAGGAAAAATGTAGTGGTTACTTCTCAGTTTCAGGATACTTAGCAGATGGATGCTGCTGGTGTGACAATTGTTGATGTTGACCAAGAATCTGTTAAAACCGTAAGGGTGCCATTCGGACGGGAGAGGAAGAAGAGCAAAAATGTGTCTTCTCCTTACGTAGAACCTCCATCTACTACACCAAGAAGGACCAGAAAGTCTCGTCCTAGCTCTAGGATCTATAAATCCAAGATAAAGTCTTGGACTGGACAAGATGGATCTGAGCAGGTTCTTGAAGAGTGGAAAGAGGTATGTATACGTTTCTATGGTTAGCTTACATATATTCGACCTGATTGTAGTAGTTCAGCTTAGTAACCAATTTATTTCGCATCGAAATATTTCGCAGCAATTGAATCGTCCTGAAGGCTCCCCGGTCGCCCAAGTGAATAATCATTCAGACATAAACGTGTTCTTGCGGTCAAGGAAGGAGATGACATTTAATCTTCCATGGTTTGATGGAGACCTCCAAAGCAATTTTTGGGCTGCTTTAGTGGCCAAGGACGGGAACAGAAAAGGTTGGCTGTCTGATTCGGTATGTGTTTAAATACTTATTTATTTAGAAAAATTTAATTTCTACATGTCATGCAGAGAAAAAGTCATTATTGATTCAAAAATGATTATAATTAAGCAATGATTAAATGCTTATATATTTTGAGTGTACATGTTATGTTGTGTTAGTTATCAATTAGTATACCCTTAAAACTAGTAGCTCCCATATTATGAAAAAAGTTTATGGTTTTATGTTGGGTACTTGGGTTGTGATTCTTTCTACATGTCATTTTGCTAATGTAATTTTTTTTTATACTTTCATATCGCAGCACATCGATGCATGGGTCTGGTATCTGTGGAACTTTAGACCTGCTGATGCGGACTGGGTAATGGTCGGCCCATTTTTAATTCAACAGCTTCTTCGAGATAATAGTCTGTATGATTATTATGCAAATGGTGTTCTTTTTTGTGTGCCTTGGTTTGCCGAAAATGTTGAAAAGCTAAGATGTTAAGTTCTACCATTTATCATTATGTTGTCTAGCTGTTCTAGTACACTAATATTATATGTAGTTATGAAGCCTAGTTTACACGATATTTGGTATACATTAAGGTTAACATAGTCTAAAATTAGATGCTAGTGGTGATGATTATACTCTTATGAATGCAATTTGTATCTAATGTGAACTATCATGAATGTAAAATTAGATGTTAGTGACTTTCTAGAATATTTAGTTATATACATGGCTAAATGAATAAAAAAATCGTTATACCATTGCTAGAACTTTCTAGAATATTTAGCTATATACATAGAAACAAAGGGGTGATAGTAAAACAAGCTCAATTATTTGGGTAGATACACATAACATTGAATATGGGTTTCATTGCTGAATATGAAGACCCTCCTTAGTACCATTTGAGATGCTTGATCCTGATCGCCAGTTTTGGCTCTACAATCAGCTTCCATTCTCGAAAGAGCCAAACCTTGTGATCAAGATCAAACACACAAACTTGTAATCCTTTTAGAGAGAAAAGGGGACTCGAAAAAGGTCACTGCTTATACAAAAAAGATGAAGTTCATCATCTTGAATTCAATAACAAAAAAAGCATACATGTATGCATTGACAATTCAGTTAACTTGAATTACTTAATGACTAAAACATACGAGTAGCATAGAAAAATTCACCTTTTGGGCCAGTTGACCGTTTACCAACGAGTTACTGCAAATTGGATTCAGACTTGCTACCCCTTTCAATTTGTGATGATTTAACGGGTCTCCTTTCACGTGGTGGTGGCATAGATTTTGGAATTACATGTGTAGAACGGATTTCTTTACGGGGGGAACATTTTAGCTTATTTGCACCCGAAGAAAGCTTTGCAGCTTCATCACAACTTAGATATTTTGTTCTCCCAGTCGGTTATGATACTCAAACACACACAAATCAAGTCGTCCATAGATATAATTGCCAGTTATCAACGTAAGGACAATTTGATAACTGGCAATTATATCGAAGGACGACTTGATTTGCGTGTGTTTGAGTATCATAACCGACTAGGAGAACAAAATATCTAAGTTGTGATGAAGTTGCAAAGCTTTCTTCGGGTGCAAATAAGCTAAAATGTTCCCCCCGTAAAGAAATCCGTTCTACACATGTAATTCCAAAATCTATGCCACCACCACGTGAAAGGACACCAGTTAAATCATCACAAATTGAAAGGGGTAGCAAGTCTGAATCCAATTTGCATCATCTCGTTGGTAAACCGTCAACTGGACCAAAAGGTTAATTTTTCTATGCTACTCGTATGTTTTAGTCGTTAAGTAATTCGAGATAACCGAATTGTCAATGCATACATGTATGCATTTTTTGTTATTGAATTCAAGATGATGAACTTCATCTTTTTTGTATAAGCAGTGACCTTTTCTGAGTCCCCTTTTCTCTCTAAAAGGATTACAAGTTTGTGTGTTTGATCTTGATCACAAGGTTTGGCTCTTTCGAGAATGGAAGCTGATTGTAGAGCCAAAACTGGCGATCAGGATCAAGCATCTCAAATGGTACTAAGGACGATGTTCATATTAAGCAATGGAACCCATCTACAAGTATATCTGCCTTAATAATTGAGACGTGTTGAATGCGATAATGATACTGTGTGTGTTGTTCATGACAGTCCACACTCCTTCATTATCTCATTCAACAAGAGTATCCGTAACTCCTTGATAACTTGTTTTATTTGATAAAGAAGGAGTGTGGTTTATCATATAAAGAATTGAGTTTGATAGATGGGTTGTGATAATTGAGGCGTGTTGATTGGGATAATGATATAGTGTGTATTGTTCATGACAAGCCACACTACTTCATTATCCCATTCAACACGATTCCCAATACTCACATGCTTTTCTAGAATCATCAATTTTTCCTTCGGCACACCTTTTTACTTTGAGCTTCCCCTCGATAACCCATTCCTATGTCACTGTCCTTGCAATGAGTTTAGCGCAAACCTTTGTACATATTTCGTCGACATGGGAATGGGATTTTGATTGGAGGCTCAAAGTACCAAAGTGTGCCGTGGTGCGAACCTTGTTCACTGCGATAAAGTTGTAGTCTCTTTTTGTATGATAAACCACACCCTTTTTTTTACCTTTAGTGTCCGATATGCAGAATATCATTTGTCTCGTATAACAATTGTTTGAAAATCAAAAGCGGAGTTAATTTATAACATACTGTGTTAGTTATTAAAATTATTATGTTATCCATGTAGGTTTGAAGTTAATTAAGTTGATTGAAATGTATGTACTAGTGTTATGTTTGCTTGTTATACTTATTGGTTTGTCAGTAAAAGCTCAATTAAGTTAATTGATTTAAGTAGTAATGAGTTTGGGGGGGTTTTCCAGATAGTTTTTATCTGCCTATGATTGAATTTTTGGTTGTTTCGGATAATAACGTTGAAGGACTAATTGCGCCTGGGTTATGTGTTAACTCTAGTGGTGTTAGGGTTCTTAAATTAGGCTTGAATTTGGTTTCAGGGATCATACCCAAATATTTGTTTAAGCTGCCAATATTGGTTATGTTGTTGCTTCAGGATAATATGATAGTTGGTTAAGTTCTATATGCATAGCCAGTATTTCTTTAACAACCAGTATTTCTTTAGCCAGTACTTTCTTTTTTTAACACACATTTGATATTGCAGGTTTATATACCTATTGGATGAGAACGTATATAATTTTTAGATGTGCGAATGTGCGAACTGGCCAAATGTGCGAATTATACAATTATTGTTTATACAAGGCATAAAGTACCATGAGTACGTTTCGCTGTAAAAATATAGTTGTTATAAAATATGTGTTTTATAACGTGTCTCAATACGTGGTTGTTGTAAATTGAAAATGTATATAAATTTTAGATTTGCGAATGTGTGAACTGGCCAAATGTGCAAATTATACAATTATTGTTTCTACAAGGCATAAAGTACCATGAGTACGTCTCTTATACAAATATAGTTGTTATAAAGGCATGTGTTTTATAACGTGTACCCATATATGGTTGTTGTAAAGTGATAACGTATATAGTTGTTAGATGTGCGAATTGGCCAAATATGCGAATTATATAATTAGGGTTTTCAACAATAATTTTTTACCACTAAAAAGGTCAAAGGTATTTTAATTAAAAGTACCACAATAAATATGTGGTAAGTATGCAAATTTAATTAAAGGTAATACAATAAATGCTTGGTAGGTATGAAATTTAATTAAAGGTACCACAATAAATGCCTGGTAAGTATGAAATTTAATTAAAGGTACCACAATAAATGCCTAGTATGTGCGAATAAAATGTGCGAATGTGCGATTTGGGCAAATGTGCGAATGTGCGATTTGCCCAATTATACAAGTTTATAACTATAAATACTAGGTACTTACATACGGAATTCCTATAAAAACATTTTTAATTTTTTAGTTGCCACACATTAAACTTGAAAATGAATTCGCCACCAAATTGGGAAGAATTACTTGATGTGGACGACTCTGATCTTCGACTATCCGCGATCACGCAAAACATATTTTCATATGGAAACTCTAAAGTTGAAAATTGTGACGAAATGTCGGTAAGTATAATACGAGGTCCTGATGGGGTAATGACACAGGAGTTCGTTAGGAAATTAGTTAATGATGTGGGTGAGGATTCCGATTTTAATAGTGTGCCATGGGTTAGTGCCGTTGAGTATGTGAAACCTGATGGCGGTATCATGATCGGTTGTTTTGCCGATATAAAATTTATTTGCAAGAAAGGGAAACTTGAAAAGGTTGTTGCGATAATCAAGTCTTGTACTCCAAATGTGTTGGGTGATCTAACGGTATCATTGAAAGATGTTTCAGGTTTAATTTCAGGAACAATACATCACAAACTGATGAAGGATGAGACGTTTGAAAAGGAGATTACCGTCGGAGCTGTTTTGGTACTTCATAATGTTTCTGTTTTTTCTCCCAAACAATCTGGCAATCACTATCTTAAAATTACAATAAGAAATGTGGTTAAGGTTTTCCCCAAGGATACGGTTCCTAACAATGGAACTGGTGTTAGTGGTAGTAAAGTGTAATCAGTGTTTAATTTTAAGTTATGTAATTTTGTTGTCTTGTTTTTTAATGGAATTTATGGTGTTAGATGTGATATGATATTGAAAAATTAAACAATATAAAATAACTAAAGTAGACGAATTTTATTCCAAACAGATTAATGGAATTTATGGTTGTTGTAAAGTCTTATAACGTATATAATTTTTAGATGTGCGAATGTGCGAATTGGCCAAATATGCGAATTATATAATTATTGTTTCTACAAGGCATAAGGTATAATGAGCACGTCTCTTATACATATATAGTGGTTATAAAAGATGTGTTTTAATAATTGGTGGTTGTAAAGTCTTATAACGTATATAATTTTTAAATGTGCGAATGTGCGAATTGGCCAAATGTGCGAATTATATAATTATTGTTTCTACAAGGCATAAGGTACAATGAATACGTCTCTTATACAAATATAGTGGTTATAAAAGATTTGTTTTAATAATTGGTGGTTGTAAAGTCTTATAACGTATATAATTTTTAGATGTGCGAATGTGCGAATTGGCCAAATGTGCGAATTATATAATTATTGTTTCTACAAGGCATAAGGTACAATGAGTACGTCTCTTATACGTCTATAGTGGTTATAAAAGATATGTTTTAATAATTGGTGGTTGTAAAGTCTTATAACGTATATAATTTTTAGATGTGCGAATGTGTGAATTGACCAAATGTGCGAATTATATAATTATTGTTTCTACAAGGTATAAGGTACAATGAATACGTCTCTTATACAAATATAGTGGTTAAAAAAGATGTGTTTTAATAATTGGTGGCTGTAAAGTGTTATAACGTATATAATTTTTAGATGTGCGAATGTGCGAACTGGCCAAATGTGCGAATTATATAATTGTTGTTTCTACAAGGCATATAGTACCAAGAGTACGTCTCTTATACATATATAGTGGTTATAAAAGATGTATTTTAATAATTAGTGATTGTAAAGTCTTATAACGTATATAATTTTTAGATGTGCGAATGTGCGAACTGGCCAAATGTGCGAATTATATAATTGTTGCTTCTACAAGGCATAAGGTACAATGAGTACGTCTCTTATACATATATAGTGGTTATAAAAGATGTATTTTAATAATTAGTGGTTGTAAAGTCTTATAACTTATATAATTTTTAGATGTGCGAATGTGCGAACTGGCTAAATGTGCGAATTATATAATTGCTGTTTCTACAAGGCATAAGGTACAATGAGTGCGTCTCTTATACAAATATAGTGGTTATAAAAGATGTATTTTAATAATTAGTGGTTGTAAAGTCTTATAACGTATATAATTTTTAGATGTGTGAATGTGCGAACTGGCCAAATGTGCGAATTATATAATTATTGTTTCTACAAGGCATAAGGTACAATGAGTACGTCTCTTATACAAATATAGTGGTTATAAAAGATGTATTTTAATAATTAGTGCTTGTAAAGTGTTATAACTTTTATAATTTTTAGATTTGCGAATGTGCGAATTGGCCAAATGTGCGAATTATATAATTAAGAGTCCAGCTATAATTTTTTACCACTAAAAAAGTCAAAGGTAATTTAATTAAAGGTACCACAATAAATATGTGGTAAGTATGAAATTTAATTAAAGGTACCACAATAAATGCGTGGTAGGTATGAAATTTAATTAAAGGTACCACAATAAATGCCAGGTAGATATGAAAATTAAGTTTTAGATGTGCGAATGTGCGAATTGGCCAAATGTGCGAATTATATAATTGTTGTTTCTACAAGGCATATAGTACCATGACTACGTCTCTTATACAAATATAGTTGTTATAAAAGATGTGTTTTAATAATTGGTGGTTGTAAAGTCTTATAATGTATATAATTTTTAGATGTGCGAATGTGCGAATTGGCCAAATGTGCGAATTATATAATTAAGAGTCCAGCTATAATTTTTTACCACTAAAAAAGTCAAAGGTAATTTAATTAAAGGTACCACAATAAATATGTGGTAAGTATGAAATTTAATTAAAGGTACCACAATAAATGCGTGGTAGGTATGAAATTTAATTAAAGGTACCACAATAAATGCCAGGTAGATATGAAAATTAAGTTTTAGATGTGCGAATTGGCCAAATGTGCGAATTATATACTTCTATTATATTGTTTCACATACACAACTGTGTGTCTTACATCACTGTATCTAAAATTCGTCTAGCAAAAAAAATGAGTGGTAAGTTTAGTGTATTTTTGGTTTGTGGAGATTTAACATTTGGTGTATCACTTTTAAAAAATATTACATACGAACAACTTGTTATTGTGGTCAAGAAAAAGTTCAACATCGGCCAAGACTGTGATATTGAGCTCTCTTACAATGTTGGAAATAATTGTGTCCAAATAGTTGACGATGATGATATGGCGTTTTTTGTACATCAAGTTTTGAAAGGGAAATCTAGCGTGTTGCATAATGTGTATATTAAGAAGATTGAAAATGCCTCAAAGGTAAATACTTCTTCATCAAATACTTTTGCATTCGATCTTAATACAAAACCTTTCGTCAAAGAACCCCAAAATGAAACTTTCGAAAATAACGAACCTGTTTTTTCAAATGAACATTTTGATCATGCATGGAAAAGTAACACATTTAACTATATGCCTACTCCACCCGAACAGCCAACACAACCTATTAAAACACAAATAGCAGGGGCCGGGAAAATTTGCAAAACACATATAAAAACGGGTGATCAATTAGATAGTAAAGAATTATGCATGTTCGAAATTGGTGAAAAAGCTCTTTTAGAAGGTTTTCAATTTAGACCAAGAAAAAAGATAGGTTTAGGTATGATGTAGTTTGTTTGGATGACGATTGCGAGTGGAAGATAATTTCAGCTAAGGCGGAAGATAGTATGAAATGGGTAATAGGAAAAGTAAATGACATTCACACTTGTGACAGAACACAATTCTATCCCAATCACCGAAATGCAATCTCTAAATTGTTGGGTCATTTGTTGATACCGAAGATGGGAGATCCTAGTCGGGTATATAAGCCAAATGACATAGTAAAAGACATCAACCTTCATTACAACATCGAAATTTCGTACAAAAAGGCATGGGGAGGAAGAAATATAGCATTCGAGACATTGTCCGGTTGCCCGAAAAATTATTTTTCACAATTACCATATTATTGTTATAATTTAAAGTTGAAAAACCCCGGATGGGTAACACATATTGAGACAGATGCTGAAGACCGTTTTGAGATGGTTTTTATAGCCTTTGGTGTTGCGGTAATAATTTATGACTATCTAATTAACTTTTCTATTTAATATATAGTTTATGTTATTATTGTAAAACTAACACTTTGTTAATGTTATAGATTCGGGCTTTCTTGGACCATTTGAGACCATTAATAATAATTGATGTAGCTCATCTTAAAGGTACATACCTAGGTACAAATTTGCTCGCTGTTGGAATGGATGGAAATAATCAGATTGTTCCTCTTGCGACCGGTGTATCTTAGGGTGAGACTGGGAGATCGTGGACATGGTTTTTGACCCACTTGAAAGAATGCATCGGCGAAGTTCCAGATTTGGCTATAATATCTGATAGACATCTAGGAATACAACAAGCTTGTCAGACGGTTTTTCCGTATTCATTTCATGGTTATTGTTGTAGGCATTTGATGTTGAATTGCAATTTTGGACGAAGCGATAGGCTTAAGGCTTTATTTTGGAAGACTTGCAAATGTTACACAGAAGACGAGTTTCAAGAAGCATTCACACAACTTGGACGAAAAAGTCCGGAAGCTTACAACAAACTATTAGAAGATGGGATTAGTTATTGGTCTAGGGTGTATTGCACATGAAAACGTTACAATTATATGACTTCGAACAGTGCAGAGTCAATAAACAGTTTAACAAAACAAGTTCGAAGACATCCTATTTCAATGCTAATGGAATACTATAGAGGGCTTCTACAGCAATGGTTTTGTGATAAACGAGAAAAGTACGAAGGTATATATAATTAAATTAAATGATTATATATATATATATATATATATATATATATATATATATATATATATATATATATATATATATATTATTATTATTATTATTATTATTATTATTATTATTACTATTAATAGCTCTTATTATTATCATTATTATCATGTTTATAATTATAATTAGGGTACTCTTATAATTATTACGCCAATGTTTAGGTGCAACTGCGGGTGAGCTTAGTGGCTGGGCTAATGCAAAGATTCAGGGCAGAATGTTTAAGAGTGCTAATTGGACAGTGAATGCCATTGAACATAGAAGGATTTACGAGGTAAATGATCGTAGAAAGAGTCATATTGTAAGGGTCAGGGAAAATACATGCACATGTAGAAAATGGCAACTTTCTGGTTTGCCATGTGGTCATGCTATAGCTGTTTGTAGAGTTCAAGGATTAACAAGTTGTAATCATTTGGCGCAAGATTGGTTTAGAACAACCACTCTAAAAGCTACATACCAAGAGTTGGTATATCCCGTTGGAGAAATTCCAAGTTGGGAGCTTCCAACAAACTTGCCTGAAGTAAAGCCACCGAATATGGATAAGCGCCCATCCGGAAGACCAAGGAACAGAGATCGGATTAGATCTCAAGGTGAGGAACCAACTGAAAAAAATATGGAAGGTGCGGTGTACGTGGTCACAACCGAGGAGTTTGCAATGCACCATTGCCAAAGAAAAAGGTAAATTATATGTGTGACATTATTATTTTGTATTCGATTAATGACAAATGTATTAACATGATAATTATGTTTGATAAATTGTAGCCAAGGAAATCTACAGGAGGAGGATCGCAAAGCAATCAAAGACGATCAGAAAACCCAACCGTGAGCTCACAAGGATCACGTCCATCAATGTCAGAAGACTACGAGCATGTTAACTTGGCTGATCCGTAATTGAAGTTAACTCTAGATAATAATTTGTTTGTTTTAAGTTAAGTTGTATTAACAACATAGTTTAAAGTTTTCACTTCTATCTATGTAGACCTGATAAGGTCAAAGTGCCCCAAAAAAAATGTTATGGCACACATTTTGTAATCCAACTAAGTTTTCATAAAATCTATGACTTATAACATTCCAACATAATTGATAACATCATTCTAGTGTTTGCAGACTTTGATATCAACATTCGTAATGCAACTAGTTTTCATAAAATCTATGCCTTATAACATCCCAACATAATTGATAACATCACGCTAGTGCGAATAGGTACTCATGAATAAGCTAACATACTCCTGCTCACATAAGTAACAAAGTCAGAATTTAAGTCCAAAACAAATATTTCCTGTGCTTGAAATATTTCCTGTGTTCGATATTTCCTGTTCTGCCCGGGTTAGATTATCGACGTTCAAAAATACAGAGTTAACAATGAGTCACAACCATTAGATTCAAGCACAGTTTATCCTGTGCTTGAAATAATAACGGATCTATCCCTCTCGATATGCAAGTGCTGTCTGGGTTGGATTATCGACATCCAAAGGAATTCCATAAGCCAACCTGTGAAACCAAATTTATGACTGGATTATTATCGGTTAAAAAACAAATGAAATTAACTTTCTAAACTAATAAGTTGCGTGAAGCCTCTAATCCATTTTATTTCATTTTATTTCACTGTGGACTGAATTTCAAACCTGATAAAGTTGGTCAACACATCACTTCTTGTTTGTTTTTTACACCTAGTTAATCCCCTGCCTCTAATCCCCAGCCTCTACTGTTAGTCAGGCATAAAATGTCATTCCTTAGTGGTTTGCATGTGATAATTTTTTGGAAGTTTGTTCACGGATTATCATATTTAAAGCATGGGCACAAGGCATAGATTATCTTACCATACTTTTTATTTAGAACAAACTAACAAACTTTATGGCAGGACAATTTAGGTTGAATGAGTTGCGTGAAGAGATAGAATCATGTAGATGAGAGGACATGTTAATCTTGTATTGTCAGAGGGCGTCAGTTGAGTATTTCCAGATGGCTAGGGAGGTTAATAGGGTTTGCTTGATGGTTGATCAGATGAATCGAGAGAGGGGTTATTTTGTGGAGGAGTTGCAGGCTGCAGCTGAGCAGTTTCTACCTAACAAAATGGCTGAGTTTTCTCAAGAACTTCTAAGGAAAGATGACCTAAAACTGATGGAGCTGAGGATTGTGGCTGGGGAGTTTCAACTAAGGGGTCGAGATATTGACCTATTCATCGAGAAGATTAAGGGTATGTTGCCTTGGTAAGATAAATGTTGGCTAGTGTGATCGTGTCCTGTAATGGTGTGTAAGGAATGTGTCATGTCTATCTATCTTAGTGGTTGTTGTAAGGAGTGTGTCATTTCTTAGTTTCTAATTAACGTTTATGTTTATGTTTATCATAATCTAATTACCAATGCAAATAGCAACAAGAATTACTAACCTGTAAAGAAACATACACACAAAGACTCCGCAATCACCAAAAACCCCACCCTGCTTTGGAAAGTTCTGGGCAAATCGAAACTTGATCTTGTAGGTATTCGGGTCGATACGTTTCTTGGCAAACACACCTGTCTCCCGTAGAATCAAGGGAAGATTCACTTCCAAGCAGCTCCTTATTTGCAGATACCAGTCACGACCTTCCTCTTCACCACGATAAAGACTGTCATAAAATATAACATTCCCAGATTGTATGTGAAACTGGGAAACAGACCAATGTTTCTTAGGTTCATTTATCGGAATGAACACCTGCAAGGAATAAAAGTAAAAAAATAGATAAATTCCACAGGACAAAATTTAAGTAGAAGTGTCAAGAAGTAACTGCTAAAAAGATAAATACCCGGTCAACATCAGACCATGCCAATTTGTAAACTTCGTCATTAGCATAAAACAGTGGCAATGAACCTTGGAGTAGAAGTGTCAAGAAGTAACTGCTAACAATGGACCAATCTGCAAAAGATGGTCTAAAATGACACAAATACATCACCCAAAGCTCAATGTGCTGTAGACATTTAAGAAAAACCAAACATAGATCAAAGGTAATTCCATTAAAAAACACAAAACTAGCTAATATTTCCATTATTTAATTACCTCGTCACGGAACCAGCCTTCACGAGTATCGTCCATCCCAACAAAAGAATCCCAGAAAAGATGATCAACAACAATATCATTGGACCAAGGAAACTGGCAACGAGACTTACAAGAACTTTGTAGATAAGCCTCCAACTCACGATTAACAAAAACTTTATCAATCCTTTTGTTCGGCCGTTTTAGATCCTATGGTGAGCACATAGGCATGAAAATAAGTTCATCTCTGAAGTTTCAGAATACTGATGCAGAAACGTAAAAAACAGCAAAAACAAGGACATAAAAACAGAAAAAACAAGGACCCATATAAAGAAAACATATGAATATGCAAAACCGGCATGTGTTGCAAATAACTGCCTTTTGGCAGTTGTTTTCAAGGTTTCAAATAACTGCCTTTTGGCAGTTATTTTAGCTATTTTATGTGGTACTTATAATATTTTTGTTATTGGCATATCACAAGTCTTTCTACTAGCATATCACAAATCTTACATTATTCAAGGAATTATATTAGATCCTACACGTTATAGATCATACACGTTATAGGCCCGAAGAGTATGGTGAGAACAATGGAAAATGTATAATTATACTCCTGAGTGAAAACATATAGGCAGGAAAATAAGTTCATCTATTAAGTTAAAGACTTCTAATTTGCAGTCCTAGATTAGACAATATCAGGATGAGTAAGTGTAATTCATGACCTGTGAAGGCTTCCAACTTTTCTTAACATTTAAAGACTATGTAATTTGCAGTCCTAGCAGGATACTTAACAATCAACTACCTACTGTCACACCCCCAAAATCGGGTTCAGCGGAAGCTTTCACATCGCTGGGGTGCAACTCAATTGGTATCACCACACAAGTGCAAAGAACGGTTTTCATTTCAATTATTTAGAACAACCTTGTTTAACAAAAATGTTGAATTTACATTGTTAAAAGTAGTGCGGAAATAGGCCCTTTAAAATAGGTAGAACGGTCCCAAATGTTTGTCAGAGTCTTCTATGACCATGCCATGCCCTGCCAAGAGCCTCCAGTAGCGTGCTATTGCTTTATACCTGAAAATACATGCTAACAAGTGTCAACACAAGGTTGGTGAGTTCATAGAGTTTATTGTAAAATGTAATGCCTTTGAATGAAGATTTTTCCCAGCAAAGGCATTGTAAATCCACCCAGTTCCAAGTCCTGTCCATAGCAAGACTTGCAACCTGTGTGTTTACAACCCATTGCCAACATGATTTGGTATAAGTGAACGTCAAATGATTTATGAACCACAAAATGTAATGTTAAGTGTGACAATGTCTCAATGAAAAATATCATAGTGTAATAATATCGCCATGACAATGACGTCATAAGATAAATTCTGACAATGACGTCATAATAGCAATTCTGACAATGTCGCCATGACAATGTCGCCATATAAATACATCTGACAATGTCGTCATATAAATACATCTGACAATGTCGTCATATAATCAATTAGGAATAAAGAGACCAGTCACATTTCAAGTAAAACAAACATGGTGTTTTATTGTATAATGAACAGTGTGTTTAAATGTAAAACAAGCATAGAGTTTAATTTTAAAACAAGCATGGAGTTTAATTGTAAAACGAGCATGTATTCTCCCCCAAAACGTAATCCAAAACGTATAAAATAGGGGCTATGGAACTCACCTGATGCGATAGCAACAAAGACAGATATGAATATGCTGAAATGAGGCTCGGTCTCTAACCGCGACCTAACATGAGTGATATGATCTATTGTAAGCAATGAAATGATGCTACACATGCAAATACGTATGTTATCGATACCACTCGATGATTTTGGAAAATAATGTTTATCGTCGAAAAGTACATTTTTGACGTCTTGATAAGTTAAATACTACTTTTCGTGTAAATATGTTGAAACGGTACTCTATGATCCTCGTTTGGTGTTCTATAGTCAAATATAATAGTTTCGTCGCAAAATAACTCTTTTTGATAACTTGTGAAAATGTGACCAAACGGCCTCGCAAAACTAGCCGTAAAATATTGTACGTTAAGAGTTAAAAATAGATCTTGACGTTTTTGAAAACCTTGTAACATGATCTCACAGCCGTCTCATTTGAGTTTTGGTCATACGCGTCCCGATCATAAAGAAAATCGGCTTTGAATATGGTTACTTGAAAATATAATGTTCAACACTTAGAAAATTCTATTATAGTAAAAGCTGTCAAAATGATAACTTTGAAAGGATTTTTGGGTAAAAAGATGAGGTCATAGTTTATTCGTTATAAGTCTATTCGACGAACGGCCAATTGATTTAAAAAGCTTGCTGGGAGATCTTGATTTCTTATGAAGACAGCTCGGACTCAAACCATACCAATCATGGATAAAAAACAGTCGTGAAAATGGTGTCTCGCAAAGACAGTTTTGCGGCAAGTTTATATTAGTAAAAGCTGATGGAATTATATATTTTTCGTCGGGTTTTAAACACTTGTATCTTTTTCGTTATAAGCTCGTTTTCTATGTTCTTTACATCCCCGGAATCGTGGGACAACGTATTAACATATTTTTGATAAGTCGGGACGGCTAGATCAAGTTTTATGCCCCAAAACAGCCCGTGAAAAACTGTGACAGCAGTGAGTTTTTCTGAAGATATAGTTTTCCTCGTTAACTCGTATTTGGCATAACTTTCACGTCGTAAGGGCTCTTTTAGTGATTCCAACGGCTACGGTTTCGTTTTTGAAAGTATTTTCTGAATATCTAACCCAAAATTTCCCAGAAACCCCTGAAGTTTCCACGTTTGGCAAAAATGGACAGCAACAATATTTTCCAAAAATACTTTTCGTCGTTAAACTTCGGAAAACCATATCTCCTTCGTTATTAACTCGTTTTTATCCCCGTTTTCGGCCATAGTTTTGTCTCGGAATGTATTTTCTAAATCTTTGGTCCAAAGTTACCCAAAACCCACTGAGTTTCCCACGTTTTGCAAAAATGGACAGTAGGTATATATATTGTTCAAAACTTGGTTTCCTAGTTTCTAACTTGTACAAAAACCTTCCAATCAACAACCAAACATCTCTTGATCTACCATACACCTTCTTAGGGTGTCATGGGGTCCTAGACTTCACCAAATATTGTAGGATTCAAGGGGATGATCATAGGCTTTATATATACTTATAAAAACCATAAAACTTGTAAAAGTGGTATAATAACATAAGTATATGAGCATGTTAAACCAATATATCTGGAAAATACATCATGTTACTAGTTAAATGAAAGGATTAGATGATGAAAAATATTACTTGAAGCTTACTTGATATATATGGAGTTTGAAGATGATTTGATTAGAAATCTTGAGTTTTTCTTTCAAAACTCTAACAAAGATCATTAAAGGAACAATAAAATGGCTTGATCTTCAAAAATCAATGGTGGATTGCTTGTGTTCTTAGTTTGGTCGTGGGTTTTGAAGAGGAGATGAGAAAAAAAATGCTAGTTGCTTTGTAAAGAATAAAGATACAAAGTTGATTTTGATAACTTAATGAAATATCTAATTAGGATGGCAAAATGGTAAATATATGGTCAATGTGAAGACATGTGGATGAGGGGGGCGGCACTTGGTGATATTTGGATGAGTATGTGGAAAACTTGGGTATTATCTAGTCCACGGAGTCGGTTTTGGTTCCGTTAATCGCTAAACGTAAATAGTTAAACCGCGAAACGTAAATCTGGGTATCGTAAAAATATGAAATATGAAATAATGACTAAACTTGTCAAAATACTCCATAAGAAAATGTGAAATGAATGGTAAGTTCCATCGGGTTGCTTAAACCCTGATAAAGCTGGAAACGCGGGTCTAAAACGCGTAATTCGCGTAAAACGCTGAACTGGAAAACGTAAAATTCCAAAACTTTTAGAATTGTCGTAAGATGAGAGAAAATCATATTTCTATTGTTTATAGTGCTTTATGGACATATCGGGATGTTGGAATGACGTTTAAACCTAAACGTAAATCTCAGACACGGCTTCGTGATTTTTGCAGAAATGGTCCGACGAGTGTCAAACTCTCGGATTATCATTAAAAGAGTTTAACTTACGAGAATATGAAATAAAAATTTTGAAATGAATAGTGAAAATGAATAGTAATAGTGAATAGTAACCCATGAATAGTAATTTCCCGAGATGAATAGTAAAATTTGAAGCTTGAAAAAGGACCTGAAATTACGAGTTGTGACAGTCTTCCCCTCTAAAAGGAACTTCGTCCCGAAGTTCAGTTTGTGTTGGTCTCTGAAGTAGACTTGGTGAAAAGATGATGATATTTGAGTCGCATTTTGGTGATAAAAGATAAAACATCCATTAGATAGGGATTCGTAATAGTACATGAAGTTCATACGATAGAACTTAAAGTGAAACACAAAAGAAATACAACACTAGTGAGTTTAGGTCTCCGTTTATTTTTAAGGCAGAAGTTCTTGGTTCTTGAACATTGTTGTCGTCCTCCAAGTCGTTGATGTGCTGACAATTCCCTCCTCCGGTGACCTAGGCTCTACCACGAGCTATTCCACCTTGGTTCCTATTCCCTTGATTTCCTTGTTTTGGACATTCATTCCTGTAATGTCCTATCTCTCCACAGCCAAAACATGTCACTGGAGGTTTCTGATTTTCGGCGATGATTGGAAACTGGCATTCCCTAGTCGCATGACCAATCTTCTTACAGTTGCCACATGAATTAAGACAATGTCCAGGGTTATGATGATTTTGACACTTGTTGCATTTGGGTAGGGTACCTTGGTAACCTTTTTTGTCAGCTGGACCTGCAGCATAGGCCTTGGCGACTTCTTGCCTCTTTGGTTGTTGTTGTGTAGCATTGCCGCTCTGATTGTTGTCCCAACTCCTCTTGTTGTTGTTGTTGTGGTTTCGGTAGTTGTCGGAGTTGTTGTTGTAGTCACTGTTACTGGTTGTGTTGCTGTTGTTGTTGACAGTAGTTTCTTTCTTTACTACCTGAGCCATAAGCTTCTGAGACATCCTGATTGCCTCGTCCAATGTTTTCGGGTCGAAAGAAATCACATCTCCACGGATGTTGTTAGGTAGTCCATCATTGAAATTTTCTATCAGCTTTTCAGTATCCGGAACCATTGTAGGACATAATGCTGCCAACTCCTGAAATCTCCTGATATATGTCTCGATATCATTACCTGTTGTCACTAGCTCATAAAATTCTGTCTCCATTTTCTGCACCTCAGTGCGTGGGCAAAACTTCGTTGTCAGCAATCTCTTGAACTCTCCCCACGTAAGCTTTTGAGCGTTTTCCTTTCCCATGGGCTTTGCATATGAACTCCACCATGACATGGCTTCCCCAATCAGTGTACTGGTAGCAAACTTTACCTTGTATTCCTCTGGGCAGTTGCATAGAAGAAACACATCTTCTATCTTTTCAAACCAATGAATCATCGCAGTGGCTCCTTCAGTACCTTTAAATTTCTCGGGATCTCCACTCTTGAAGTCTTTGTACGTACATTTACGCACATTAGTTCCATTAGTATTTGTTCCTCCAGCTCCTCCAGTCTCTGCCCGTGAAGCGGCTTCAGCAGCAGCTGCAGCTACGGCAGCTCTTTCAGTCACCAATGCTGCCTCAATACTGTCGGCAACAAGTCTCTTGATCTGGGCGGGTGTCATAGCAGGAGCAGCTCTTTTGGGTGGCATGATTCTTCAAAACAAGAAAAGAGGAGCGAAACATAAGTAAGATGTTTCCGAAAGGTAGGTGTTCTAAGTAGTTTGCCATAAAATGAAAGCTTGAAGTTGAGTTATGATTCGCCGACATGCTTTTGGGCAGTGGTTCACGAGGTGATGTGGATGTGAATGTTCTTGCAACGATTGAGTACACACATATGAATTTTTGAAACTTTTGGAAATCGAGTAGGAATGCAACCCGGACATAATTCTATTATAATTGCTCTCAGTATTGCAAAATTCATCTCTGAGCGGGGCATAGGTAGTCAGCCTATGTCCAACTGTCCCGGGTTGAATATAGATGACGAGTCTATATTCCACCGAGGTTCAATGAAGTTTAAAATACTCAGCTCAGTTATACTAATACTATGTCCTTCACATTTGAAAAGGCGTTCTGAAAGACTAAGGCAAGCGACCAACTCGAGGTCAAATGATGAAACTACGCAAGGAAAAGGCGTAACGCTGAGACGTGTATGACATGTGAGCATGCTTATATGAAAGACAACTATAGTAATCAACTATAATAAGTGGGTATGAATGATTTGATAATAAGACACAAATCTTATTAAATATGTCAGCAACAAACCACAATTGAGGCATCAGCTTGGCAGGCAGGCACGTGGCGGTCATAGGGTTATGTTTTGTAAATGTAGCTATAGTTTAGGTTTTAAAATTACCCAATTCTCTATAGCCTAGGCTCTGATACCAATCTGTCACACCCCCAAAATCGGGTTCAGCGGAAGCTTTCACATCGCTGGGGTGCAACTCAATTGGTATCACAACACAAGTGCAAAGAACGGTTTTCATTTCAATTATTTAGAACAACCTTGTTTAACAAAAATGTTGAATTTACATTGTTAAAAGTAGTGCGGAAATAGGCCCTTTAAAATAGGTAGAACGGTCCCAAATGTTTGTCAGAGTCTTCTATGACCATGCCATGCCCTGCCAAGAGCCTCCAGTAGCGTGCTATTGCTTTATACCTGAAAATACATGCTAACAAGTGTCAACACAAGGTTGGTGAGTTCATAGAGTTTATTGTAAAATGTAATGCCTTTGAATGAAGATTTTTCCCAGCAAAGGCATTGTAAATCCACCCAGTTCCAAGTCCTGTCCATAGCAAGACTTGCAACCTGTGTGTTTACAACCCATTGCCAACATGATTTGGTATAAGTGAACGTCAAATGATTTATGAACCACAAAATGTAATGTTAAGTGTGACAATGTCTCAATGAAAAATATCATAGTGTAATAATATCGCCATGACAATGACGTCATAAGATAAATTCTGACAATGACGTCATAATAACAATTCTGACAATGTCGCCATATAAATACATCTGACAATGTCGTCATATAAATACATCTGACAATGTCGTCATATAATCAATTAGGAATAAAGAGACCAGTCACATTTCAAGTAAAACAAACATGGTGTTTTATTGTATAATGAACAGTGTGTTTAAATGTAAAACAAGCATAGAGTTTAATTGTAAAACAAGCATGGAGTTTAATTGTAAAACGAGCATGTATTCTCCCCCAAAACGTAATCCAAAACGTATAAAATAGGGGCTATGGAACTTACCTGATGCGATAGCAACAAAGACAGATATGAATATGCTGAAATGAGGCTCGGTCTCTAACCGCGACCTAACATGAGTGATATGATCTATTGTAAGCAATGAAATGATGCTACACATGCAAATACGTATGTTATCGATACCACTCGATGATTTTGGAAAATAATGTTTATCGTCGAAAAGTACATTTTTGACGTCTTGATAAGTTAAATACTACTTTTCGTGTAAATATGTTGAAACGGTACTCTATGATCCTCGTTTGGTGTTCTATAGTCAAATATAATAGTTTCGTCGCAAAATAACTCTTTTTGATAACTTGTGAAAATGTGACCAAACGGCCTCGCAAAACTAGCCGTAAAATATTGTACGTTAAGAGTTAAAAATAGATCTTGACGTTTTTGAAAACCTTGTAACATGATCTCACAGCCGTCTCATTTGAGTTTTGGTCATACGCGTCCCGATCATAAAGAAAATCGGCTTTGAATATGGTTACTTGAAAATATAATGTTCAACACTTAGAAAATTCTATTATAGTAAAAGCTGTCAAAATGATAACTTTGAAAGGATTTTTGGGTAAAAAGATGAGGTCATAGTTTATTCGTTATAAGTCTATTCGACGAACGGCCAATTGATTTAAAAAGCTTGCTGGGAGATCTTGATTTCTTATGAAGACAGCTCGGACTCAAACCATACCAATCATGGATAAAAACAGTCGTGAAAATGGTGTCTCGCAAAGACAGTTTTGCGGCAAGTTTATATTAGTAAAAGCTGATGGAATTATATATTTTTCGTCGGGTTTTAAACACTTGTATCTTTTTCGTTATAAGCTCGTTTTCTATGTTCTTTACATCCCCGGAATCGTGGGACAACGTATTAACATATTTTTGATAAGTCGGGACGGCTAGATCAAGTTTTATGCCCCAAAACAGCCCGTGAAAAACTGTGACAGCAGTGAGTTTTTCTGAAGATATAGTTTTCCTCGTTAACTCGTATTTGGCATAACTTTCACGTCGTAAGGGCTCTTTTAGTGATTCCAACGGCTACGGTTTCGTTTTTGAAAGTATTTTCTGAATATCTAACCCAAAATTTCCCAGAAACCCCTGAAGTTTCCACGTTTGGCAAAAATGGACAGCAACAATATTTTCCAAAAATACTTTTCGTCGTTAAACTTCGGAAAACCATATCTCCTTCGTTATTAACTCGTTTTTATCCCCGTTTTCGGCCATAGTTTTGTCTCGGAATGTATTTTCTAAATCTTTGGTCCAAAGTTACCCAAAACCCACTGAGTTTCCCACGTTTTGCAAAAATGGACAGTAGGTATATATATTGTTCAAAACTTGGTTTCCTAGTTTCTAACTTGTACAAAAACCTTCCAATCAACAACCAAACATCTCTTGATCTACCATACACCTTCTTAGGGTGTCATGGGGTCCTAGACTTCACCAAATATTGTAGGATTCAAGGGATGATCATAGGCTTTATATATACACTTAAAAACCATAAAACTTGTAAAAGTGGTATAATAACATAAGTATATGAGCATGTTAAACCAATATATCTTGAAAATACATCATGTTACTAGTTAAATGAAAGGATTAGATGATGAAAAATATTACTTGAAGCTTACTTGATATATATGGAGTTTGAAGATGATTTGATTAGAAATCTTGAGTTTTTCTTTCAAAACCCTAACAAAGATCATTAAAGAACAATAAAATGGCTTGATCTTCAAAAATCAATGGTGGATTGCTTGTGTTCTTAGTTTGGTCGTGGGTTTTGAAGAGGAGATGAGAAAAAAAATGCTAGTTGCTTTGTAAAGAATAAAGATACAAAGTTGATTTTGATAACTTAATGAAATATCTAATTAGGATGGCAAAATGGTAAATATATGGTCAATGTGAAGACATGTGGATGAGGGGGGCGGCACTTGGTGATATTTGGATGAGTATGTGGAAAACTTGGGTATTATCTAGTCCACGGAGTCGGTTTTGGTTCCGTTAATCGCTAAATGTAAATAGTTAAACCGCGAAACGTAAATCTGGGTATCGTAAAAATATGAAATATGAAATAATGACTAAACTTGTCAAAATACTCCATAAGAAAATGTGAAATGAATGGTAAGTTCCATCGGGTTGCTTAAACCCTGATAAAGCTGGAAACGCGGGTCTAAAACGCGTAATTCGCGTAAAACGCTGAACTGGAAAACGTAAAATTCCAAAACTTTTAGAATTGTCGTAAGATGAGAGAAAATCATATTTCTATTGTTTATAGTGCTTTATGGACATATCGGGATGTTGGAATGACGTTTAAACCTAAACGTAAATCTCAGACACGGCTTCGTGATTTTTGCAGAAATGGTCCGACGAGTGTCAAACTCTCGGATTATCATTAAAAGAGTTTAACTTACGAGAATATGAAATAAAAATTTTGAAATGAATAGTGAAAATGAATAGTAATAGTGAATAGTAACCCATGAATAGTAATTTCCCGAGATGAATAGTAAAATTTGAAGCTTGAAAAAGGACCTGAAATTACGAGTTGTGACACCTACATACATGAACTTATACCTAACATCACATTATATAAATGATTAAAATGATTAAAATGTTAAACATAAATGAAGGATATAGGTCATACCTCTTCCCAAGGTTTGAGATCTCTACACTTCTTGAGCTTATAAGGAGATAATGAAGAGTTTGTTCTTTTGAGTTCATCCAGTGTAGGAACTTTAACATTAGTATCTACTTCCGTAAATTCCTCCCTGGGTACTAGATCATACTGCCGCTTCTTTTGCACAGGAAGCTTGCTGAAAGGGGTTTTCAAAACCTGCTTTCTAATCTTCGCACTTCTTTCCTCTTCCTTTAAGACTCTGGCCCTCTCTTCCCTTTGTGCAGCTACACGTCGAATCTCAGCTTGTTGCTTTTCAGCCGCTACGCGATCTTGGGTAGCTAAATAAACACATTCATTCTGTGTGCATCACACAAAATACAAATACAAACAGTTCTAGGAAATTATGATTTAAATTGGTGCAAAACTCATCACCAAGATCACTATCCTTATCATCACCGTCGAATTTATCCTGTAAATATATTAAGTACAATGTAAGAAATTCAGGTAAATATCTCAACCTCTTGTGATATTCATGTAAAGAAAAATAAAATATAATAAACGGGAATTACTTTTTCCAGTTCTTTGTGCCCTTTCTGATCAACTCTGTCCAATTTCTCCTGCCTATGTCCACCCATCATTTTTCTCTTCATATACTGGTTAATACAAAAGATCAAGTACATGAATCAGTCACTAAACTCTTAAAATTTTACGGTAAACATTTGAAGTACAAACAAACTTGAATAATGGTTTCAAGTTTGTGGACGCGTGCTCTCAAACTGTTGACCTCTGCGGGTAACATCAACAAACCATTACATATACCCTGTAGGGTGCTAACACGATCCTGAAGTGTATCACGAGATTGTAGCGCTTGAGCTTCATTGTCCATAGCATGGCCTTTGGCACAAAGTTCTGCTCGTTTACGCATGTAATCCTCAAAAAGCCCTCCATGGACAACAGGCGCGGGTCTCGGTGCATACCAGTTGAAAAAACCGAATGCCTTTGTTGTACCATTCAGAATCAGCCTCGGATATCGTAGGATATAGATCATGGTTTGTTTCTTTCGCCTAACAAAAGTACAACCAGAAAATTGGATAACCGTTAACCATAATCAAAGTAAACTAGTATACCTTTCTATCATAAATCTTTAAAATATATATTACAAAATAAACACTTACCTCAGGAAAAAGCATTCCGAAATACTCCCATTCTTGAAAAGGAACCTTCTTAGACCATGAAAGTGCTCTTGGGATAACATCAACTTCCTTGCTCCACCAAAGACAGCTCTGGGTAGAAGACTCTAAAATCCATATCTGAAAAAACAAAGTTTATTAATAGAATATCAGGTAACAAAATAATTCATTGAAAGAATTGGTGTAATAATTCTAACCATGAAACAGAAAACAAATCCAGCCAAAGAATATTCCACATTCTTTCTTGTGCACCTATTTCGAAGGGCTTCGTACAACTGTCTCCAAATGTGTTCCCCCCAAGGAAAGTTATTCCAGACTTCCAAGTTCTCAACCATTCTGAGATATACATCATCCACCACAGATAATAGGCCATGCCCCATAAATATGACCTGAAGTGATAAAAGAAGGCAAACTCGGACGGCGTCTTCATCAGATACTTTTGAAAAAAGCTCTTCATCCTCAATCAAACATAGAAGATCAATGGTTTTTAAATTCTCCCCTACCTTCTGAGGAAATACACGGTCACGAAATATGATATCACCACTTCTAAACTTACGAAAACTAGGCAATCCAAATTTAAAACCTGTTATCAGTTGAAATTCACGGCGTCCAAAATGAAGTTGATGTCCATTAACAAAATAAAGTAGTGCCAAATCATAGTGGTCATCATCAGATGGAAATTGTTTTTGAAGCATATAATGTATAAGACTCTCCTCATTCGCAAAGTAATTTAAATCCAACCATGGACCAAAGTATGTTGACCGAAACAATGTACGATGCTTTTCAGCTAATCTGTCTTTAATCAATTGAAAGTAATGCAATTTGCTTCGAATGTGAACCTTGGCATCATATTCCTATATTAATAAACAAAAAGTTATAACAAAAAATACTACAAATACAAGCATAACAATAAATTAGTATTGCAACAATAAAGAAATTAGTATTGTAACAATGAACTATCAAACTACATGGCTACTTGTGGGCTTCCTGAGAAAACTGTATACAGCGAAGCAGTATGACAAAGTCAACCCAATTAATGGATACCCAATCACAAAGGATAGTAATGCACTGGTTCGCAGTTCAGTAATGCACTCCATTTGTCTCATGATCCTACTATACTAAAGTGTACTAAATTGGTATGAACACACCCTAAAATAAGCACACATACTACAATACTAAAAATATATTGTGAATACCATGAAACAGCCAACCATGAAACATGGTGATGTATATAATTTTACCATTGAGAGATCAACTCTATGACTAATATCAAGTAATGATGCATTCAACAGACCAAGATTATTGGAGCATGTTAATACCACAACTGATCATAGTGATTATTTATGGTATTCAGCAAGGTACAAAAAATTAAACATGGCGACTTATTAGATTCTAAAGATTTTCTCATGCTTATACCATCAGGGGTGTTTGGATGACCTTATTCCACTCTACATACTGAATACCACTCTACATACTTGATAATCTCATAAGCCCAAAAAGACATTTAAGTCTCATAAGCTAAGCCAAAGGGGTGATAATCTCATAAGTCTCATAAGCTAATCCAAAGGGGTGATAATCTCATAATCTCATAAACTAATCCAAACACATTTAAGTCCATAACCTAAACATCATAATCTCATAAGCACATTTAGGCCAAACTTAACAGCTTTTCAAATTTAAAATAAGCCCATAAGCCAAAAAAAAAAATAAGCTAATCGAAACACACCAAACACACCCTAAAATAATACTACTACGAGCCATTCAAGTTGCTATGAACAAAATTTGTATGAACACACCCTCTAAAATAATCACACAAAATTCGTAGCAGATGCATACTACTGTAATTATTACACTAATAAACATATAACGACTAGCAATTAAAAAAAAACTAACCATTCATATGAACAAAATTGATATAATCAGGTTGTTGATAATGTGTGTGGATTTTTGTGTGTGAAATCAAATGATAATCAGGTGTATGTTGTTGAAAATCCATGTTATTGATAATAAAATTAAAATTAAACTAATTTCAAAGATAAATCAAATCAAAGGATTTGATTCAGTTTAGAAGATTTTGCATGTTTCCAATGTTACTTTTTAAGTACAGTTTGCACATTAGCCGCAATTCGCACACAGTCGTTCGCACATTTGTTTTAAAAAGTCAACTGTGCACGTGGGGTTATTGGTGGGGTTAATTATTGGTTTGGTATTATTTTGTCGGACACGTGTCACATTTTTTGTGGATTCGCACGTTCGCACATGACTCTTTTGGGAAAGGCCACTATTTAGGTACCACAATTTGAAAAAAGTTTTTTTCACCTACTCTTTTGGTAATTAGCCCTACTTTCAACCCTCTTCTTATCATATCATCATCGTATTTATTTCACATAACCAACCAATCAAATTTCTTGATACAAAAAAAAAATAAAAAAAAAATAAAAAGGATTTCTTTACATACCACCCATCTCGTCTATCTAATTCATAGATTTCATTTGGAAACTTGGCTTTGAAAGTTAAAGATTTCTTCCATATCTTCACCCAATAGACTCTTATCAAGCGCATCATCTTCCTGCCACCCAATAATCCCTTCACTACCATCATAGATCCACAACCCTAAACCACAAAAACTTCCGATCCCTAATCCTCTTAACCTGCTACTGTTCTTCTTCTTTATGTGTGTCGATCGTTGGTAAAATAAGATTACCAGTCGACTAGATTATTTTGTTTGGTGGTCGATCGTTGGCTTTTGTGATAGCCAGTCGACTTTCTTGTTCGTGTGGTCGGATCTAACCGGATCTGTTATGATAGCCATGGATTCCGGTAGTCGAAATCATAGGGAAAACAAATGGGTGATGTTGGGATAATCGACATATTTTTTTTGTGGATTTGATGTCGGAAATTATGATGTTGGAAGTTTAATGATAATGGGTTTTGATAAAGGCAGAATAGTGTGATGATGGGTTTTGATGCTTTTTAGTGATTGTGTCGTGTTTAGGGCTAATTACCAAAAGAGTAGGTGAAAAAAACTTTTTTCAAATTGTGGTACCCAAATAGTGGCCTTTCCCAAAAGTGTCATGTGCGAACGTGCGAATCCACAAAAAATGAGACACGTGTCCAGAAAAAATGGTACCAAACCATTAATTCATCCTACCAATAACCTTACGTGCACAGTTGACTTTTTAAAACAAATGTACGAACGACGGTGTGCGAATGTGCGAACGACGGCTATAAAATCTTCCAATATCTTTATAAAATCTTACTTTTGTACTTATATCTTTCTTGGGAAAGATCAATACTATTTTAAAAATATTTAAAATTGTACTCATCTATAACTTCTATTATTATCATCAGTGTTTTAACAAACACTGTTTGGATCAAAGAAACTCAAACACACATAAAACTAACACACAGACCGATCAAAGAAACACAAACACACGTTCAAAAACACGATAAAAAAGCATCGATCAAAAACACCGATCACAAAATGGCCAGAACTCTAGTAAGTTATATTTCTTCTTTTTTATTCTTGATTGTAGTCGCTTTTGGGTCGATACCCAGTTAGGGTTTAGACTAATGTTAGGGTTTGTATGGAAATGACTGTGTAGGTCTTGGATATGGATTATTAGGGTTTGATTCTTGATTGTTAGGGTTTTTTGAGTTTTTCGATCTTGATTGTTAGCGTATTCTGTTGTTTAGATTTAATTTTTAGTGGTTTGACTGTTTAGGACTTGGAGTTTGATTCTTGATTGTTAGCGGTTAGATTGTTAGAGTTTGATTATTGATTGTTATGGTTTTTTCGATTTTTTCGAGTTTGATTGTTAGCGTATTCTTGTGTTTAGCTTTAGTTTTTAGCTGTTAGACTGTTTAGGTCTTGGATTATGTTTAAACGCTGCTATTTAAAATTATTGTTTGTAAATGAGTGTTTAGCTTTTACGTCGGTTAAACACTTAGTAGTATATATATTTTGTACTCGTGTTTCATATGATATGTTGATAGTTTCACTTAAATTGACTCGTGTGGATACTGATTATGTGTTAGGACTTGAGATATATTGTTGATATGTGTTAAGACTTGAGGTAATTATATAAGGATCAAGGATACAATGTATGGAGTTAAGAATTGAGATATGTGTTAAGACTTGAGGTAGTTATATAATCAGTAATGATAAGCAAGTATGGAGATGCTAATATCAAATGTTTATTAGTATATTTTCCTTTTTTATAGACCACGAAAATCCAAGCACTAGCAAAACAGAATAACCAATCCCAAACACCCTCATAAAGTAGTATTTAGGTGTGCGTTTTGTAAGTGATTAGCTGAATACTAGCATCAAAACTAGACTTTGATTATTGTATGTTTACTTGTTGGCATTAATGTTGTTTAGCTTAATAATCTTGTCAGATTCAATAATTGATTGCTAGTGAACAAGATGAATATTTTGTCATAGAAAGAAAGTGTATTGAAATTACTTATGTTTTACTTCTTAATATTAACTTGTTTATTAATTTTTTGTAGGTTGTTAATGCGAGGGTAACGGTTAGAACTAATTTAAAGCTACTGACAACCATAAGAGATCGTCTATCCAGAAAGGGGCAACGTTGTTACAATTTGTTTAGGCGTAGTGTTTTTGGTCCCTGGTTAGACATTAGAACTTGTGATCATGATATCCATATTTTGAACTTCCTTCTTTTTCTCCAAAGGTCAGTTGAGCAGCCAACTTTTGATACCCTGTTTATTTTTAATGTTGGGCAACACACCATACAGTTGGGGTGGAGAGAGTTTTGTCTAATAACGGGTTTTCGATTTGGCAAAATCGAGTTAGACAGTTTAGATGGTGTGGAGTCTAGCTTTATGAAGAGGGTTTTCCCTGGGTTTAGGTGTTTGAAGGGGGAATACCTTAAATGCATGCTTGATAGTCAAAAATTTAAGCACCTATCGGATGATGATGTTGTGCGTGTGTGCCTTCTTCTAGCGGCTGATTTTGTTTTCATGGGTCAAGAGTTGCGACATGTGATTGTGAATGAGATTGTGCTGCTAGCTGATGATTTGGAGGCATAGAATGATTTTCCTTGGGGGGAGCATATGTGGCAGGAATTCCATGAACGGGATTACATGTTAGTCACTAGGAAAAGGGAGAAGTATATGGAAGGGTATGCTAGAAAGGAAAAAGCATACCAGGCTGTGTATAACTTATACGGTTTTGCTTTCGCGTTGAAGATTAGTATACTTTCTTATATGAATGTGTCAATTTGATAGTTTAAGAATGGTTTTACATGTGTGGTGGTTATTTCATTGTTCGATTTTTTATCTGCTTGTTGTGAAATTCAAGTACACTTAATATAGGTTTCTAGTGTGTTTGGCTATATATAAGTGGTTATGATCTTAAGTTTTATATTGCATTTTGATATTTGAAGGATATATATCTTTGTCTGTGGAAATACTTGTGTGTGAATGATTGATAAACAGAAATACATCTAAACCCTTTTGTTCCATCTAACTGAAATGTTGTTTACATTACAGATTTTTGTTCTTGAAACATTTCCTCAATCCAGGCTATGGTGGAAGAAAGATGAGCAGGCTATTCCACGGGGGGTTGCTTGGGTTAATGTGACCGGGTTTAACAAATCTGATTATGAGAAACTTTTTTATGTAACAACACCCGTACAATCCTTGATTCCAACAGATGCCGAGAAGGCATCACCCTGGTTCATCTCAAGCGTAAAGTATTTCGTTGTAGCTGGTGGATCAAGTTCAAGTACATTCAAACCAGCTAAAAGGGATAAGATCAAGGCCAGGGTTGCTCGAAAGACTTGTCGAAAAGAAGTTCGCACGGAGGTACGTATCCGTACTGAGGTGCATACGAGTTTTGTTGAAGGGTTTTCTGATGATGGTGAATCAAGTGAAGTGGATTTGGATGAAGAGACTAAGAGGCTGACCAAGAAACAACTGGTAAACAAGGTGGTTGGTCTGGAAGGTCGTTTAGCTTCTCTAGAGCGGTTATTCCAATCGGGTAAGATTTCGACTGCTGCTGCGGGTTCCAGTGAGGGTACGGATGTTGTTCAGGATTCACAAGTATGTTTTTACTATTAAGGAGCCTATGGAAGGCTCATGCTATCTTACTATTAAACCAATTAAACATGTTACTTTTTTTATTGTTAGGTTTTGATAATTAATACCTGAATAGTATATCGTAAACTTTTATTTGACTGCTAGTATAAATTGTTACATATTAAGAAAACTATTTTGGGAAATAAAAGTTCACATAATTTTACAAAACAATTTTCAAGTGCGATCGTTGGAAACCTTTTGCTTTCGTCTTTGCAATCGATCCAAGTGTTGTATCATTCCGGTGGTAATCGGCTATTCTATGGGAAACAACTAGGGTAAACGGATTAAGGGGTGATTCCGGGCAACCTTGAACCATAGATGGTCGTTTACTTAACCCTGTAGAGTTGGGCTCAGATATTGGGCCTCAGATTAATCATCCTACTTGTGATTAAGCCACGGCGGAGGTAGTCTGTACTCTCGATCAGGTTCGAACTACACGGGCAACTGTTTTGACAGCTTGTGATCTTGCGAAGACTTAATGCATGGCGGTACACACAATCTTGTAAATTCTTTTGCAGAATTTGGTGATCTTTAATTTTCCACTAACGGTTAGTGTATGGATATGATAAACTATTTGGAAAGTTTAATATACCTTGAATTCAAAGTTGTGTGTTTACCTTTTTTCGGTCTTAAGCCCCACAATGTCTTACATATGATCTCTTATAACTATGGTTTTTTAGTGTTAGGGTTTTTGTAAGTGCATGTAAGGTTTTTTTAGGGTTAGGGTTAGGGTTATTGTATCGTTATCTGTTATTTGATTTCTATTGATTTGAATAAATTGTTACATAGTTAGATGGCTGTTTTGGGAAATAAAATTTCACATAATTTTACAAAACAATTTTCAAATGGGATCGTTGGAAACCTTTTGCTTTTGTCTTTTCAATCGATCCAAGTGTTGTATCATTCCAGTGGTAATCGGCTATTCTATGGGAAACAACTAGGGTAACTGGATCAAGGGGTGATTCCGGCTGACCTTGAACCATAGATGGTCGTTTACTTAACCCTGTAGAGTTGGGCTCGGATATCGGGCCTCAGATTAATCATCCTGCTTGTGATTAAGCCACGACGGAGGCAGTCTGTACTCCCGATCAGGTTCGAACTACACGGGCAACTGTTTTGACAGCTTGTGATCTTGCGAAGACTTAGTGCATGGCGGTACATACAATCTTGTAAATTCTTTTGCAAAATTTTGTGATCTTTAATTTTCCACAAACGGAAACCTTTGTTTTTGTCTTTGCGATAAAGTATTTGGAAAGTTTAGTTTACCTTGAATTCAAAGTTTGGTGTTAAGGAGCCTATGGTAGAGCAGCCAAATGTTGCTGATAAGGAGACTATGGTAGAGCCTGTTTTAAAGTCATCTGGAAAGGAGCCAAATGTTCAAGATGTTGACGTTGAGGTTGATGATGTTGATGCTGGAGTTGATGTTGAGGTTGCTGATGTTGATGTTGAGCAGCCAAATGTTGATAATGTTGATGGTGAGGTGGCTGATGTTGATGTTGAGCAGCCAAAGGTGTGTGTTTTTATAGTCGTTAACATATATGATTTGTTTATTGGGGTAATTCTACAAATAGCCCGGTCTAGTGAAGTGTTGGGCTTTTATGTCCCCAAAAAAGTCGCTTTTCCAAAATAGCCCTAGGAAAAAAGCGACTAAATGTGGGAGTGACATGTGTCTGTGAACTTTTCAATCGACGTTCCTTAAGCGACTTTTTGTTAATTAAGCGACTTTCTATTTTGTCCTTTTCCAGCCATAAAGTCAAACCCCGAAAAACGTTATTTTATTCGTTTTGCTTCTTCCACACCTTGAGCGACTTATTTTTAATTTAAGCGACTGACGCTTGTACATTGAGCGACTTTTTCACCTGACAACTTTTTTTACTTTTGGCAGTTAACTTTTGTACTTTCCAAGTTTTACACTTTTTAATACTTCTAATATTTTTTATAATTTTATTTAAAAAAATAATACAAAGAAGTGTATCAAACACACTTTGTTTAAAACTTCTTTCTCTTTACTGTCACTTTGCTATTATGTTTTAGTGTTACTCTAGCAATTACAGACAAAAAAAATACACTCAGCCGACGTCGATGAACAACAGATCGAACGCCCAAGTCTAGCAGATCGGAAGCACCCCACAACAACCTTGGTTTTCGATTTAGGGTTACGGTATAGTAATTTCATTCGATCTAACGAAATAAAAAATGGTTTCGGGTAGGGTAAGTAATTGTCTTTTCGATTTAGGGTTACTCAAAATTATGTTTAGGGTTTCTTGTATTGGTTTTGTTTGTTGGTTTAATTGTTGCAGGATTATTTAATTGTTTGTGTTTCTTTAAATAGGTTTTTGTTAATTATAACCCGAAGATTGTATTTAAAGTTGTGATTTCATTGCTAGTGAATTGAGTAAAATGTTACATAGTTAGATGGCTGTTTTGGGAGTTGTATATTGTGTATGTTTCATACTTAGATGGCTTCTATACTGTGCCTAAGTGTGACAGATGATGTCGGTTTTGGGAGTTGTTTATTGTGGTTGTTGTTGCTAATCTGCCTAACTGTGCCAAATGTGTTATTGGAAAATGAAACTTCAGACAATTTTACAAAACAATTTTCAAGTGCGAGCGTTGGAAACCTTTGTTTTTTTCTTTGCGATCGATCTAAGTGTTGTATCACCATGGTGGTAATCGGCTATTCTATGGGAAACAACTAGGGTAAACGGATCAATTGGTGATTCCGGGTGACCTTGAACAATAGATGGTCGGTTTACTTAACCCTGTAAAGTTGGGCTCAAATATTGGGCCTCAGATTATTCATCCTGCTTGTGATTAAGACACGGCGAAGATATTCTGTACTCCCGATCAGGTTCAAACTACACGGGCAACTGTTTAGACAGCTTGTGATCTCGCGAAGACTTAGTCCATCGGCGGTACACACAATCTTGTAAATTATTTTTCAAAATTTTTGTGAACTTTTATTTTCCACTAACAGTTGGTTTACGGATATGATAAAGTATTTGGAAACTTGAGTTTATCTTTAATTTATTTTAAAGTTGCTATTTCCGGTCTTAAGGCTGACGCTGTCATATATTATGATGTATGTGGTCCATTAGGTACCTAGATCGAAAACCTAGTGGGAGCCTTTTGATTCTCCAAATGGGGAAGACTCCTTCCTTGTAATTAGGATTGAGAACTCGGTTTCATTTGAAATTATAGGTAATATAGTGTTTTCGTTAGTTAATGAAAATATATGTTGAAATTTGAATAAACCTATAATAGGTTGCTATCCTGTATGGAATGAGCTGAAATATAGTTTTGTTGCTCTTCATGGCATTTTGCTTCTAGTGCTTGATCTTCCATCTGCTTTTTTACAGTAACAACCAAAGGCTTTCCTATTGCTTTTTCTTCCATATGCTTTTGTACAATGGCAAGCAAAGATAAAAATCTATGGTTGCCATTGTACAAAAGCAGATGGAATAAAAAGCACTAGAGGCAAAACGCCGTGAACTAGAAATTGAAAAAAGAGCAGAAGAAATATGATTGGCCAGAAGATGTTCCATTGTTGCCGGGTTACGTTGGTGAAGGGTTTTGTGATGAACGTGAATCAAGTGAAGTGGATGTGGATCAAGAGACTAAGAGGGTGACCCAAAAATGTTGATCCCAGATTGAACAATGATCTTGTTAATTATCTTAGATATAAATCAACACAAACGCAATATGACTTCTCTCAACAAACACTTCAAATTAATACAGTTACTCTAAAGTAACGGGGTTACAAAAACCTTGAAGTGATACGACTCTTACAAAACAAATGACACTTCTCTTGACACTTTGTTTTTACTCACACTTTGATTACTTGACTCTCGACTTAAGAGATACTAGAAAGAGATATCTGACACTAATTGTATTACAATAATGTATCTACTTTACCACTATACAATGTATACTCAAAAGTAATAATGTGCTTTCACTTTTACACTCATCACCAATATTCACCATACCGCCCAATGCGTACTTCTACTAAAAGTATTAGTACCCATCATTTCTGAACCGCCCCATGATCATTAAGATGTATTAAACAAACACCAAGTAGCAGTATTATACATCTCACAATTTGTCATACTCTAGCAGCATGATGATATAACCTCAGCAGTAGTATGAATATTCCTAGCAGCAGTACGACACTGCGTATTCTTTGATCTTGAACTTTATCCTCAGCAGTAGAATGAATGTACTAGTGATGAAGCGAAAAGTGTACCGCTTTTAGGGGGTCATTTAAGCCCTAAATCGTATTTATTTGATCAAATATTGCCTTAAATCGTTCCTTTTGTCATTTTAGGTAATTTGGAGAAGAAATCTGGAAAAGGAAGCATTTTGGACGTTTTTGGAGCATAAAAGTGAAGAAAAAGACAAAGTCTCAAAATCGGCTGAAAAAGTGCCTTTGACGGCGTCAAGGATTGCTCTTGACGGCGTCATGGCTTAGCAAAAGAGGTGGATATGAAAAATACACATGATAAGCCAGAGAATTTTGCAATGGGAATTCTGACGGCGTCACCCTTTAAGGAGATTAAGGCCATCACGTTTGAAGCTCAAGTCTGACGGCGTCAAGCTCTAGTCTGACGGCGTCAAGCCTTGATAGGCCAGAGAGGATTTTGGAGGATTAAAGAGGGACGGCGTCAGGAAGGCCATCCGGGAACCCTAGCCGCGGCGAGGGTGACGACGTCAAGATCCACAACGTGACGCCGTCAGCCCTTTATGTCTATATATAGTTTTGCAATTTTTATCCATTGTGTGCAACTTTGTGAGGAGAAACCCTAAAGACGAATTTCTGCCATTTTTAAGGGTTTTCATACCCTTGGATCTCCCATGTTTAATTGAAGATAAGTTATCATTTAATCATACAATATGTCTATGTGTTGTTTGATTATTCCTTGTTCTTGTCTTTTGATTAACATGCTAGGCTAGATTTATCTTGTGTTTGCTTAGATCTAATGAAACCTAGCTATTGATTATTGGTTATTAGTGTGTTATTGATTGTCTTGGATGATTGTTTATCGATGTTAGGCTTAAGAAAACTGGCTAACCTCCTATTCGGTAACTTGCTTGAACGTCTTAAGAAACATGAACCAATGCGTACTAAAGGTTATTATGGTTGTATTTAATGCATGAGCGAATTCTAGTGATCCCATGTTAGGAGCTTCTTAGCCGGCTCGACATAGGAGTGAAGTAGGAGCTTGTAGAGTTGGGGAAGTACGTACGCCACCCCACGACTGGTATTAAGGAATACACCCGTCATCCACGCAATTAATACACACTAATCAACCGGTAAAAGATAGCTAGGGAGTAAGGAAATCTAAGTAAACACATTTCTCTCCATATAAGTTCCACCAACCTTTACATTTTCAGTTATTTTATTTTATTTGCATTCGTAGTTATTTGGGTTAGTTGACTAGCAACTAATTCCGCCCACTCCTTCAAACCCGAGATTTTACTTGCTTTCATAAAAATATAAAAATACAAAAAGAATCTTCCTTCACCCTTAGACCTAGTAGAGTAGTTTTTTTTCAATCCTAACGACACTATTCCCTGTGGAGAACGATCAATCCCCCGTACTTACCACTACACTATTCTACATCAGGTACACTTCCTGGTGGGGTTGTAAGCCTCTTGAGATCCCTCGAGAGGTAAAACCTGTTGTAAGGTTGCAAAACCACGCATCAAGTTTTTGGCGCCGTTGCCGGGGAATAGTTATTGTTTAGGTTGAATTTTTTATTTTATTAGGTCTACTCACTAGATTCCTTTCTAGTGAGATTTTTATTTTATTTTTCTAGGTTTTCTTTAGTCTATCTTTTTTCTTCGTTTCTTTGTTCGTAACCATTACCATCCGACATCATGGAAGGTGGTGATATCCTTAATCCCAACAACCCACCACAACAACAACTACAACCTCCTAGAGCCCGTACTTTAGGAGACTACTCCCGTCCTAGCCACCATGGCTATCGAAACACCATTGAGCTCACTCAAGGAGCCAATGTCACACCCTTGCGATCCGACACCATCCGGTTGGTGCAAAGCGGATGCGCATTCCATGGACTTCGTTCTGAAGATCATAATCAACACCTCAAGGACTTTCTCAAAATTGTTGATTCTATAGACCTTGATGTTGCCACTCGAGAGACGACCCGATTGCGTCTCTTCCCATTCTCTCTGCGGGATCAAGCTAGTCAATGGCTAGAGCGCCTACCCGCAGGATCCATCACCTCTTGGGATGATCTCACCACTCGTTTCCTTGCTCAGTTTTTCCCACCGGGAAGAACTACCAAGCTAAGGATTGATATCTTGATGTTCCAACAACGTCAAGGCGAAACCCTCTACGAAGCATGGACTCGATTTAAGGACTTACTCCAAAAAGTCCCTCACCATGGCATGGATCCTTGGCTACAAATCCAACGATTTTATGATGGCATAAACCATCAAACTAGAAGAACCATAGATTACGCTGCCCATGGAAGGCTGAGCAGGCTCAGTGTCGATAAGTGCTGGGAAGTCATTGAGGACTTAGCATAGTACGAAGAAGAAGAATGGAAAGATTCAACGTTCTCGGAAGAAAGGATTTTAAATTGCATGAGTGCAACCCAAGAACAGCTGTTCGAAAACGTAAAAAGGCAGGTTGAGAGATTGATGAAAGCTGAGACACCTACGGTTGATGAAAATCCCGATGAGTGTGTGAACACAATTGGTAAACATACGTTTCCTCAATTCTCACGACAAGATAAATTTGAAGGGATAATGCTAACTTTCGTGAACAACCAAGAGAAACGGATCCAGGAATTAGAAACTCACTTGAAAAACACCCAAGATATGTTCATGGAACTAGCAGAAAAGTTTATCGCGAGAATAAAGGAGAAACTTAGGGAAGAAGCTTCACACAAAAAGATCGAGAAGATCTTTGAACTCCCGGTCCCTAATGAACCATACGACGAATGGGATGATGAAACCCCTCTCCCCGAGCCTTCACCGTTAAAACCCTCCTATCCATTTGGATCCCCTCGCGAGAAAAAGAATTCTCGAGATCATAGCGTTTTTGTGGGAAGCGTGGTTATCACGCTCCCTAAATTTCATGAAGCTAGGAAACGATCTTTTGGCTTCAATCCAGGTGTGAGAAGAACTCGATTAAAGCATACCCTCAGTCCGAAACCCCCTTGGAAAAGTTCCCCTCACTCCTTGAATACCTGCCATGGTGGAAATGGGAACCTGAATGAGACGTCAACCGACCCTTTCCAATATTTTACTACATCCCGTGACAGTAACAAAATATTTGACCCAGGAGGAACTTGTTAACGAGACTAGCTATCAGGGTTATTGACCCTGACTAGCTGCTCACTTAAAGTACAAGGGGCTCATTTGTAAACTGGCACAAAGTAGTAAATTACGCTTGTCTGACGGCGTCAGACTATGAACGTGACGCCGTCACCCCGTCTGCACAACAATAATAACTTTACTTCCATCACTTTCATCACAAACCCCACAAACCATATCCACTCCAACCCCACCCACGAATTTTCAAGATCAAATTCACCATCTTTCGTCACCAATCTCTACGTGGTAAGTAATTTTTATTCATTCTTTTCGCTTCAATTACTCATAGGATTCTTCAATTTCGATAGCCCTCTACTTATGAAACCCTAGGATTGATTCATGCCTAGAACTCATAATGCCCTTTAATTAGTGTTATTTTAGCAATGATTAAAAGCATGTGATGATTGGCAATCAAATGGGTCAATTCACTAATCGGGTGGCCACGAATTTGAACCATAACCTATGATCCAATCACCCATTTTTCTGTAAAATGAGGCGTTTGGTTTATGAACTTGAAGTTTAGATATTGATTTTTCGCTCGTAATTTTGGATTTGAATATTGGTCGAACCTGACGGCGTCACCTATTAAAGGGTGACGGCGTCAGACTTGTCTGATGATCAACCAATTCTTTGCTTCACTAATTAATCCTTTTTGCTCCTCCTTGTTTTGTTCCAGAAAATGAGTAAGCGTCAAAGACCCAGCAGAGGGAGTTCCTCTAGATCCCATCAAGAGAACTTTGGCGACACGGTCCTCAGTTGGGGTGTCTTTGATAACGATGCGGCCACAAGCAAATACACCCAATTGCTACAACACAAGGTCGAAAATGGGGCCGTGATAGACTGGAACTTTTTGAGGAATGAAGGCCTTGAGCAAACTTTTCTCCAAAGCTTTCAAACGGATGAGTTCACCGGCCCTCAGTGGGAAAACTTGTTTAGGACTCAAGAGCCAGTCTATGACGAGTTGGTACGTGAATTCTTTGCCACTTTTCACTTTGACATGGCTGAGGCAAGGACCGATGTGGCCAGAACCACAATCTATTTTAGGCTGGGGGGCGAGCTTAGGACATGCTCGATTACTGAGTTTGGATGGAGACTTGGGTTGTACAGTCAGCGTGAGACCACTCAAGCAGGGTTCATGACTAGGTTGTTGCATGGGGAGACAATGAGGAATGATTTTAGATGTTCCATGTTTTGGCCGACTATTGGAGATGGTGCGTATACCTCGACTACTGTGGCATCTCAAATCAGGGAACCTAGGGTTAGGTTGACCCATAGATGTCTCACCTACAGCTTGATAGGGCGCCACAGCTCTCACCACCGCGTCACTGCTTCAGACCTCTTCTATTTGTACACCATTTACTCAGATGAGGTTTACTGCAACATCCCATTTTTGGGTAGCTAGCTTTCTGAATGGTGGAGTTGGGGAAAGGGAAGGAGACAGGATTTATGGTGGGATGTTTATCACCCGGCTGGCCCGATCCTATGGAGTCCTCAGGCCCGAGGTCATGAGGTATTTGAGTGGTGGTGATGCATGCAGGACAGTGAAGGTTAGGTCCCTGAAGCAGATGGAGGTTGTTATGGAGATGCATGATGGGACCTTTATGTGGTATAATCCAGACGGAGATGAGGATGTTGGTGGTGGGGATGATGAGGAGGAGGAGCAGCATGGGGGTTATGAGGCTGGTACGGCAGATTACTACCGGCACATGAGCAGAGGGGATTGGCAGGCTCACCAGGGGGCATGGATGGGCCAGGTTGATACTTGGAGGACCCGGGTGGACGAGAGGTTCGACTGGATGTATGATCACACTGTTCGTCAGATGCAGCATTTATCTACGCGTGATCAGTTGGACCCACACCTGCAGATTGACCCTTTCCCTGGGCGTGAGCAGGACTACCCACCATATGGGTACTACGGGCACCTCCCTCCTAACTACGACTATCGCCACGGTCCCCCACCCCAGTGATGATTTGATTTGATGTTATGATGTTTGAACAATTTAATCTATGGTTGTATGTTTTGGAACAATTTGATCTGTAATAATTTAGGATGTGACATCTTTTTGGCCTTCGAACACTTGAGACTCTTGATTTTTTTTGCATGAAGAATTTATTTGCTTTGGTGTTTATTTATTTGTTTGTTTGATTTTATTTGCTTCCGTATGTATGTTTAATTTTTATTATTATTGATTCATGTTCAAAACTAAATTGTAAAAATGCTTTATCTTGTTTTTAACTTCGTCTTAACTACATATAAAGGTATTTTGCAAAAGTTAAGTGTAAGGGAAATCCAAATCGGTTTATTAGAACACAAATGAACATGAATCGTAACAATATTAAATTAACATACATATTAGTATTTGTTTGAGTCAAATGCTTGTATCGAGTCATAATGATGTTTTGCAGGATTTCCAGGAAGTAAGGTATAGGTTTTTCAAGAAATTTTCCGGAAACGTAACATGAGAATTCTGTCAGATTATTTCTGACGGCGTCAGGATTTACAACCTGACGGCGTCAGGTTTTAATTTTTAGAAATTTTTGAAAGTTTTGTTTTCATAAAAAGTTTTTATTAAATCTCTAACTTATAATCTCCAGGAATCTGCAAAATTATCATTCCACAAGCATTATATCCTTATATAGATTTATCCCGCCGATGCTATGCAGGTTTTCGTGTTTGTTTTCTCAGGTTTTAACAGGTTATTTTGGACAAGGAGATTTTTGTGGAATCAAGCTTTTGGCGATGCTTTAGTCTTGAAGCTTCAACATTACCTTGGAAGAAGATCTAACCATGTTACCTCTTTATCCACAGAACGAACCAGGGGAGTATTTGATTTCATTCTTTTACCTTTTTACTTTTACATCTTGTTATTTGAACATTGGGGACAATGTTCATCTTAAGTGTAAGGGGGGGTAAAGTACGATACTTTAGAGAATGCTATTACGCTTGATTTTTGTTTGTTTAATTACCTGTTAGGGCAATTTTAGTGCCAAATTTAAAATTTTTTACAACATTTAGGAGTGAAACTTTGATCTTAATGAGCGTCTCATGGATAGGAGTTATATGACTAGCACAAAACCGTACCACTAAAAAAATTAAAAAAAATCACCCCCAAATATGTGAGGTTCGCCCCTAGAATTGGTAGGAAAAGCATTTATGCTATGATGTGTGTACCGGTAGCACTTAGATTCTAGAACTTGCGTTAGGACCATTCCGAGGCCACAAGTGAGACTACATTCGTGTAGTTAGATTTACTACATGATAAGAGGCATTAGGATTAACCCATTGTTTTACACCTGTGTTTTTGTTATAATTACATTGGCTACATTGGTCAAGTAATTCTCCCACACCCTTTGCGTTGTACCCATTTTTGGTACACGATACCCCTAGTACACCCCTCAGAGCCTATCTTTTCGTTTCGACCTTTAAGCATTTTACTTAAAGGAAGAATTTGTTTACACCCCACTTAAATGTACACCCAAATCGCCTTAGCCTACCTTGTATGCACTCATTTTTAGTGCATTATTGTTACATGTTTAAACCCTAAGTTAATTATCTAATTGATTACATGGTTGCTAAGTCGAGTCATATCCTTGTACATATTGTTTTGGGACGATTGGGACTCATGGGTAAAGTACTAGTGTAATGGAGTAATGGGGAAGAACAACATTATTACCCCCATATGTGCTAAATGTTTTAAAAGTACTCCAAGTGTTTTGATTATCTTAATTCGAGTCATTAGAATAGTTATTTGTAAAGTTATGTAAAAGTTCAAGTGTAAGGGGAATGCAACGCCCCTATGATGTATTATTTTGGATGGTAGGGCAAAAGTGTATGCAAAAAAAAAAAAAAAAAAAAAAAAAAAAAAAAAAAAAAAAAGAAAAAATGAGAAAAAGAAAAGTAGAAAATAACATACGGACTACCATCCCGTTTCATTTTATGTTTATCTTATGTTTTTGTTATCTTGTTTTTAGCTTAAGATTGAGTCGAGTCTTGGCTTAGCAACATTGTATAGTACTTGTAATCAATCAAGATCATTAACTCGCCACCAGTAAAATATCCCTTATCCAACAAATCCGTGTTTATCATATCCCTACACCTAACGTTATAACCCGTTTAAAAGCCCTCTTTGATAGTTTATCTTAGGTGCTTACGCCTAGTGGAGGAGGTTTTTGATCCTTTCCCAAGCCTATGGTAATCTATTTGCTATGACAGGTAGTGAGAGATATTATCCGTTTTCATTTATGAGATTTATTTTGATGACACCTGAGAGATGTGAGTATCTAAACACTACTTGTGAGGTGCTAGTTTGTAATCTCCGTGCTTATTATGATTAAAGTGGAATGACTATTTGTTGTAATTACTTTTATATTAGCATTAAATGACCCCTAACTTGTATTTTGATTAGAATAAAAGCGCATTTGCTTGAGGACAAGCAAATCTCAAGTGTAAGGGTATTTGATGAAGCGAAAAGTGTACCGCTTTTAGGGGGTCATTTAAGCCCTAAATCGTATTTATTTGATCAAATATTGCCTTAAATCGTTCCTTTTGTCATTTTAGGTACTTTGGAGAAGAAATCTGGAAAAGGAAGCATTTTGGACGTTTTTGGAGCATAAAAGTGAAGAAAACGACAAAGTCTCAAAATCGGCTGAAAAAGTACCTTTGACGGCGTCAAGGATTGCTCTTGACGGCGTCATGGCTTGGCAAAAGAGGTGGATATGAAAAATACACATGATAAGCCAGAGAATTTTGCAATGGGAATTCTGACGGCGTCACCCTTTAAGGTGATTAAGGCCATCACGTTTTAAGCTCAAGTCTGACGGCGTCAAGCCTTGATAGGCCAGAGAGGATTTTGGAGGATTAAAGAGGGACGGCGTCAGGAAGGCCATCCGGGAACCCTAGCCGCGGCGAGGTGACGGCGTCAAGATCCACAACGTGACGCCGTCAGCCCTTTATGTCTATATATAGTTTTGCAATTTTTATTCATTGTGTGCAACTTTGTGAGGAGAAACCCTAAAGACGAATTTCTGCCATTTTTAAGGGTTTTCATACCCTTGGATCTCCCATGTTTAATTGAAGATAAGTTATCATTTAATCATACAATATGTCTATGTGTTGTTTGATTATTCCTTGTTCTTGTCTTTTGATTAACATGCTAGGCTAGATTTATCTTGTGTTTGCTTAGATCTAATGAAACCTAGCTATTGATTATTGGTTATTAGTGTGTTATTGATTGTCTTGGATGATTGTTTATCGATGTTAGGCTTAAGAAAACTGGCTAACCTCCTATTCGGTAACTTGCTTGAACGTCTTAAGAAACATGAACCAATGCGTACTAAAGGTTATTATGGTTGTATTTAATGCATGAGCGAATTCTAGTGATCCCATGTTAGGAGCTTCTTAGCCGGCTCGACATAGGAGTGAAGTAGGAGCTTGTAGAGTTGGGGAAGTACGTACGCCACCCCACGACTGGTATTAAGGAATACACCCGTCATCCACGCAATTAATACACACTAATCAACCGGTAAAAGATAGCTAGGGAGTAAGGAAATCTAAGTAAACACATTTCTCTCCATATAAGTTCCACCAACCTTTACATTTTCAGTTATTTTATTTTATTTGCATTCGTAGTTATTTGGGTTAGTTGACTAGCAACTAATTCCGCCCACTCCTTCAAACCCGAGATTTTACTTGCTTTCATAAAAATATAAAAATACAAAAAGAATCTTCCTTCACCCTTAGATCTAGTAGAGTAGTTTTTTTCAATCCTAACGACACTATTCCCTGTGGAGAACGATCAATCCCCCGTACTTACCACTATACTATACTACATCGGTCAGGTACACTGCCTGGTGGGGTTGTAAGCCTCTTGAGATCCCTCGAGAGGTAAAACCTGTTGTAAGGTTGCAAAACCACGCATCAACTAGCAGTAGTATGAAATAGCCTAGCAGCAGTATGATACTTTTACAAATTTTAGTGTCAGAAGTAGTATTGTGATATGTGAGCAGCAGCATCAATAAGGCCAACAATCCTCCCCTAAACTTGATATTTTCTCCTAAAATCATCTAGTTTCTTCAAAGCATGAACCAAACACTAGGAGGATGCTTCCAAACACTCACTTCTTCTTTGTTCTACCAAAGTCCTGTCCATAGAGTTTCCTCCGAAGCATTCTGATAAGATCAAGAACCATTTGATTTCGTTTATTAACAAGAAGTTTAACATCTCCTTCAATCATCATCTTCAGTGTAGATATAGCCAAAGGGTAATCTTGTTCAACTAGCATATACATTCTAAGTCCTCCCTGCAGCACTAACTCATGAACTCTACATGAGTCATAGAATCGCCAAAGATGTATTTTAGTACTTCTCATCTGTTCTCTCCATACAGAGTTTTCATGATCAACTTCAAACATAACCATCAGATTTCCCCAGAGCACACAATCAATCTCATCTTGTGGTCTTGCATATCCATACTTATTCTTGATCAAACCCCATAAGTTCATCAAATCCTCCCTATCCAAATTTTTAAGCATTTGAGGAAATGACTTAAACCTTTGAATTCTTCCACTAACTCTATGGATCTCAAACCAAGGTGCTTTACCCTCATATCCAGTCTTCCATCCAGTAACATAAGTTTTCTCACTTAAGGGAGCCGTATCATCAAATTTATCCTCATCATCAGATACAAGTTGAGTTAATAGTTGTAAATCAATTGATTTCTTGTAAAACTCCTATAATTCCCTTTTCTTCTTTGCACCTTCACTTTCAGATTCTTCTTTATTTTCATCACTCCCTTCTGAATCAGTCCATTTCACTGGTTCTTTTCTTTTCTTTTTCATGGCCTGTTGCTTTACCCTTTTTCCAGCTCTTTTTACACCAATAGTAGAACTTCCTTCTGCTTCATTCTTCACAGCTTCTTCATTCTTCTCCTTAGACTCTACCGCTTTATGACTTTCAACCTTTTCTTTCCCAACTTCAGCATCTGGACTCACATAGAAATTTGTTACCATTGGTCTTTTAATTTTTTTAGGCTCATCAACATCCCAAGATATGAACTTCTTCTCAATTTGTTTCTTTGCAGCTTCAAATTTTTCTTTAACCTCTTCATGGGTGAATGGTTTCAAATCCTTTAACTTCCATCCCTTCATGTGTTTCAAATAGTGTTCATGAAAGTCTCTTTCTTGTCTTGCAGTTGGAGGTCTCATTCTCTTCTTTTTCTTTCTATCAGTCTGTATTATTTTGTGTCTTGCAGATATAGTCTGCCTTATCCAATCATTTAACCCTTCACTAGTGAAGGTATCTTCCAACTCCACCTTCACCTTTTGCCATTCCATGGCAGTTTCACATCTTTCTTTTACTTCCTCCCAAGCTCTTACTTTAGCCTCAATTTCTGCTCGTTTTTCAGTCTTTTTCTTTTGCTTTTCCATTTCCCTTTCATATCCTGCTTGTTCTTCAGCAGCAACTCTCTGAGCCTCTTCTTCATCAAGTTTTAGTTGAAAGTGTGGTGGCCAGAATTCAATAGGAATATGCCATGGCTAAGGTTCAGTAGTATCATCCATATTTCCTTTGCCTTTACCAATGTATGTGTGACCTTGAGTTGTTTGTTTGGTTGGGATGGGTTCTTTGATTGATACACCTTTTGCTTTTGGTTTTGATGGTGATGGTGTTACTTGTTTTGGTGCAGGTGGTGTCTGTTGTTGTGGTTGTTGTTGTGATGGTGTTTTAGCTTTAAGGTTTGTCATTAATTGAGCAATTGGTATTAGGTCTTCATTTGATTCAGCAGCAGTCTCAGAAACACCAGTAGCAGAATCTTTTGCACTGGTAGCAGTATGCTTTGCACCAGCAGCAGAATCACCCTGTGCCTCTTTCTCAACACTATCAACAGCAGCATTATCTTTCACATGAGCATCATCATCCAAAACCTTTTTACCTGAGAATAATGCTACCTCATTTCCAGACCTATCTTTTACCAAATACTCCTCAGCAACACCTTCATCCATATCAATGTTTTCATCACCAGTAAATCCTTCATTATCAGCAATTTCAGCAACATTTTCATTCTTTTCCATTTCTACCTCCCCTGAATCCTTTACAACTTCATATTCACCCACATTTTCATTCCTCCCCTGTTTTGGAGCATCCTCGTCCAAACCAGGCTTGGAAACAGGCTTTTCTTTCTTCATCCTTCTTATCATTGAAAGTGTTGACCTTTGCATGCCCTCAAGATGATTTACTCTTCTCGCCTGCATGAAGCTGGAATCGCTAGTAATCGCCGGTCAGCCATACCAGCTTCAATCTTTTAATTTCAGCACCCTGAGAAGCCTTCACCTTTAGTAACTCCTTTTTTGAGGTCAAAGACTTTAGTTGACAAGTTTGTACAAGTTTCCGTCAATTCTTTGATAAGTTTAGCACTATCTTCCCCACTTCGGTCTATATTACCCGACCCGATAGGTGGTTCATCAGATTTGGCATTTTGTATATTGTTATCCATCAATACATTAGTGTCATATCTACCCTCATCACTTCGGTCTGTGTCACCTGACCTGAGAGGTGATTCATTGGGTTCAAACTCAGCACCAACCCTGGGTTGACTAACTGAGCCCCCCATTTGAGCCATGTGGCTGGGGTTTCCATCTTGTGTTTCAGGTTCCTGAGAACCTTCCACAGTAGATGTTGCCATGGTTGAGGTCTTAAGGATGTTGACACTGTCCTGTCCAGCCTGTGAGTCTGGACCAGTAGTATCAGCCTCTTCCATATTGTCACCTCCATCACCTGTGACACCCTCATTTATATCCTGATCAACACTAAGGTGAGGTCCCTCAGTGTTATCATCTTTTGATTGGGATTGGTGAGATGGTTCAGGTGAATTGGTGGGTTGGTTGGCAGCAAGTTGAAGTATATATGGGGTGAGTGGTGTGATATTTCCAGAGAATCCAGTCCCATTTCTTTTCAGATAAGAAAACATTTTACTACGAAGCTTAGGATTTGGCTTAGTCCCTCTATGTTCCAAAGGTTCTTTTAATTGATTATTGATTAGAAGTTGTAAAAACCTTGGATAAGCATAAATTTGTCCAGAAAGATGCTTTTTCAACCCTTCAAAAATCATAGCCGAAAAATTAAATGGTTGGCCTGAAGCTAGACAAATCAAGGCTGAAGCTTGAGTTGCACTAAATTCACCCTACCCAGTTGTTTTAGGGCTAAGACTGTGTAAAAGAGTGTGAATAAGGAATTTCCATTGTGGGCAGAGGAGGCGTTTAAAAAATTTTATATTATCATTTTGCCTCTCATACCCAATTTGTTCAAGTTCCTCAAAAATAGTGGAAGTAGGAAGACAAGTTGTTCCCTCATCATCTGCAAGACGAAGTATTCGTCTTACACGTGATTCAGTAACAATAATTCTTTCTTCATCGACTATTGCTGTTAACCTTTCTTCCCCATTTTTAGTTTCGGCCTTTACAGTAGACCAAAACATTCTCATGTGGGATTTAAAAATAGTGGGATTCACTGTTAATGCATACCTTATTTGTGATGCATTAAGAAAGTCAATGACTTCAGTAAAACCCTCGGCCTCTGGAACCCTTTGAAGAAATGCGACTTGATTGTGGTCCTTTGAGAATGCTCTTTGCGCCATTGAATTAGGGTTTAGATTTTGGGGATTTTGTGAAGCGAATGATTTGAAGTATGTTAGGGCTTGTAATTGGTTTGATTTGGGCACACAAATTTAATGTTGTGATTGAATTGGGGTTTTTAAACGTTTAGGGTTTAGTTGGCGGCAACGTTACAAAATCGACCCTGTTCTTTCAAAGTAAGCAGCAGAATGCTGAAAGTTGTAAAACTCAGCAGCATAACCCTAGCAGCAGAATCTTTGCCCTAGCAGCTGAAACTTTTGTCCTAGCAGCAGAATGTCTGCTGATCTTTTCAAACAACTTAAATTTCAAATTCTGAATATCAAACACCTTTTGCTCATGATATCTGCATCTTTCTTTGAAAAGGCATCATACCTGCCACCTTATTCTTTTGTAAGCATCAAACTTTTTTTTTCCTATTGTGGGCACATACTTGCCACCGTTAAGTATTGTGGGCACATACTTGCCACCGTTAAGTTATTGTAGCTACTCCGTTAGATTTATTTACAAAAATCGTCCTAAATTGCAACGACAGTCCTTAATGGCCGTTAAGTTATTTGCATAAATCGTCCTTGTTGGTCAAGGGTCAACGGGTCGGGTCGGGTGCCACGTGTCATCGGGTCGGGTTCGGGTTGCCACGTGGACCAATGAGGTGGTGCCACGTGGCATGTGCAATATTAACCTCACTTGGCAAAATTTGTTTTTTTTAACTTAAAAAAAAAATAATAACTTTTTTTTTTTTTATGGCAAAACTTGTTTTTTTTTAAAACGTTTTATTTTAAAAACTTTATTTTAAAAACGTTTTTTTAAAAACTTTTTTTTTTTTTTTAAAAACTTATTTTTTTTTTAAATGTTTTTTTTTAAACATTTTTTTTAAAAAACGTTTTTTTTTAAAAAGTTTTTTTTAAAGAACATTTTTTTTAAATTGTAAAAAAATTTAAAAAAAAAAGTTAAATTTTTTTTTTTAAACGTTTCAAAAAAAACGGTTTAAAAAAAAGATTTAAAAAAAAACGTTTTAAAAATAAAGTGTAAAAAAAAAAAACGTTTTAAAAAAAAAGTTTTGCCATAAAAAAAAAGTTTAAAAAAATGTTTAAAAAAAAAAGAGTATTTAACAAAAAACGTTTTAAAAAAAAACGTTTAAAAAAAAACGTTTTAAAAAAAAAAGTTTTGCCATAAAAAAAAATTTAGAAACAAAAAAGTTTTAAAAAAAAAAACGTTTTAAAAAAAAAGTTAAAAAAAAAAATTTTAAAAAAAAGTATTGCCTTGATCCAAACCCGACCCGATGACACGTGGCACCACTCAGGTGGTGAGACGTGGCACCCGACCTGACCCGTTGACCCTTGACAAACAAGGACGATTTATGCAAATAACTTAACGGCCATTAAGGACTGTCGTTGCAATTTAGGACGATTTTTGTAAATAAATCTAACGGAGTAGCTACAATAACTTAACGGTGGCAAGTATGTGCCCACAATAGGAAAAAAAAAAGTTTGATGCTTACAAAAGAATAAGGTTGCAAGTATGATGCCTTTTCAGATGATTTTCCCTTATTATTATTATTATTATTATTATTATTATTATTATTATTATTATTATTATTATTATTATTATTATTATTATTATTATTATTATTATTATTATTATTATTATTATTATTATTATTTTATTTTTTATTTTTTATTATAAAACATCACTTTATTAGAAACTCATAGGATCTACAAGAAATTAGAGGGGAGCCGAGATACTAACTGGGCTCCCACTCCTCTAGCTATTAGTATTATTATTATTATTATTTTTAATTTATTTTTTAATACAAACAATATTTTTATTTCAAAGATGCAAATCAATGTAAGTAGTTTAACAAACTTCACAATTTTCACAAAACATAGTTAAACTTAGCAGTAGTATTGACAACTGGCAGCAGAATAAGTATAACTAGCAGCAGAACATGACTAACAGCAGAACTTTACACACATTTTAAGCAAGCAGCAGAACCAACTTAGTGACTAATAACAGCACAAATCCTTTCAAAATTTTAACAAAAACATAAAGAGATAAGAAATTTATTCAAAGATTTATCATCCCAATACTAGAAATTAAAAGATACTGCTGTTAGAGTAATTGATACTACTGCTTATGAGAACCATATATACATGTAATTATCCAACCTAAATACTAAAGATACTAAAAGCATAAAAACACCATCATCCTAAACTGCTGCACTCCATTTCACCCCAACTTGTTAGAACCAGAGCTCTCTTCCCTGCTTCCTATCTATTTCTTCCTTTCCTTGAGTCGTTTAAACAAAATTTCAAGATCGCTAATCCTCTTTTCTAGATTATAAGGGTCTTGAAACCCATCTTGTTGCTCCCCCTAGTTTTGAGGCACCGCCACATTTTGCTGATCCACCACATTTTGCTGCTGATCTTCTTCATTTTGCTGCACCAGTACCTCACGTTGATCCACCTCCTCTTCACCTTCCTCCTCCTCTTCATCTTTGTCTTCCTCTTCATCTTCTTCCTCCTCCCCATAATCATTCACTCCCCAAACCTCATCCCAGTAAAAGTCTTGCGCATGCAGCCAGTTCAACATTTGACCCCTCATCCACGTATCTACCTGCCTATACGACCCATATTCTGCAATGGGTTCATACCCAAAAGCATCAAACACTGCGTCAAACAGCAAATTATTGTTTAACACCCACTCGTACTCTTCAGCATCATTTTGAAAGTTACCATTATTTGCTGCCATTGTTTAGGTTTTCTTTGAATTGAAAGGGATATATGTGTTTGTGTGTGTTATTTGGTATACAATCGATAGGTATAAATAGGCTAGAGAGGTAGATCAATGGTTCCCAACACTTTAGGCGGGAAAAGGGATCAAAGGCCCGCGCCAAAAGGAAACTGTGAATTGAAGTTGTACCAAAAAGTCTCCAATTTCCTTTTACCAAGTATTGACTTTTCATGTACAATGAGTTTATGCAACAACAAGTTTTATCTCATGCTTTGTGACTAATAAACTTCCAAACTCAATATTTCAAAGTAGTTGTTTGTGATGTTTGGGATGCTTTGGGATCGGGTTCATTATTATTGACCCGATGGAATAAATGTTTGACCGTTACTCGAAAGGAAATAGTAACTTATTTTTTCTGCTTGATATTGAGTCGACTTGGTCAAATATAAAAGAACGAAATAAAAACAATTGTTGAACTAAAAGTTGAAAGGATCTCCTAACTTCTTCATAAAGGGTTAAGTTGGGGTTGACAAACCTTCCTTCGTGAAAGTATCGTGATTGAACATTTTGGAAGCTAGAAATGTCTTCTAGGGGTGTGTAAGATTCCCTTGAAATGTTCGGAATGTAGAGATTGGTTAGATGATGATGAAAGTCATACGTATGTACGTGGCATTATTGAAACCTATACAAGATTAAACAAAATGATTTTTTTTAGAAGAGTAGTGTTAGTTGTTTTGGTTAACTTTATCAACTCGTAAGCCTAATTATGAGATGTTTTTGTTTTAGATCGTTCTTGATGTACTGGCAGGGAAAGATTGTTGTTTGTTTTTTATTTCAACCTTTTTACCGACTTAATAAAAAATTTAAGCGACTGTATTTTCTTTAAGCGCCATTTTTTAAAAAGCACCCTCCCATTAACCCACACACACTCAAATTACACCAAAAAACATACAGTCAGTGACACAACCTCTTCATTTACCTTTACACCTACCTTAAATCAAACCTAAAATTAAATTCAAAATTAAAGTATCGCATACATTACACGCATCTTCTATACTCGAGCTCATAACTTTAATAATGTTTCGTATTAGGGTATGTATACTCTTATTTTTTAAATCTTATAGTTTTATTTTTATTCCAATCATCATGCCTTTTGCAATAGAGTTACTTGATGTATGTTTTTTTTCTTGTTCTTGATTATTGTATTTTACATCAACTATATTTGGTTATTTGATGTCTCTTTGTCTGGCCCCAAAAATATGATCATTTATGTCTATTGGAGTAGTATACAATATAGAACCGTTTAATGATATGAATGTTACCTTAAACTGTCAAAAAATATTTAAAAATACGAGCATATATAACACAACCTGTTTGAATAGATGGTTGTTATTCATTTCCAGCACACCTTCTTTCCATATTACGGAGTAGCATTTATGTCTATTGGATCTGGTTTTTTACCAGAATATGAGCATTTATAGCTCAACCTGTTTCACTATAATAGCTTTTAGAGTAGCTTTTTTTTTTGTTCTTGTAGGAATATGAAGCCAAAGCCATCATCAGAAGTAAACCAAATTACATTTCTTTAATGAAATCCAAATTGGATCAGAAACGAAGGAAGTTGTTTCGGGCCACTTGTTTTGGTAAATGGTTGAACCTTTCTTATTTTGACCACGAACCACATATGATAGATTATATCTTACAGAAACAATGTTGTCCGAGTAACGCTCATTATGATATGCCCATTATATATTATGTTGAAGAACGTCCTATACATTTCGGCCGACCTGAATTTTGTCTTATCACTGGTTTTCGTTTTGGAAATGTAAGTTTTACATCATATAAGTCGGGACACCTCAATTTTAGGAACATGGTTTTTCCACTCCGTGTAGGTAAGAAAGTAACCAATCTAGATATTCTTGGTATAATTGAAGATGAGCAGGCATTCGGTATTATATTCGACGAAGATGCAGTACGTCTTTGTCTATTGTTAGCATTGGAGGTTATCTTTATGGGCAGATTATTAATTGAAGAAGTTGATGATACACTATTCCGATTGATTGAAAACCTTGATGCATGACTGGGATGCTTTTCCATGGGGGGAGCATATTTGGAGACATTTGTATGATCAAATTTTGGACGTGGCGGATAAACACAAGTATAAATTCCTTGAAGGTATTAACAAAGACCGCAACTTTGTTTCCAACATATACGCTTTCAGGATTTGTTTGGGCTTTCAAGGTTTGTTTATATTTATTTTTATTTTTTTAATTATAGACAATGCATGCTAGTTATGCTATGTTTCTTTCACTGAATTCGAAGAATTCATTGACATTTTATAGATATGGATAATGGAATCTTTTGAAAGAAGCATTCTTTGGTGGAATAAAGTGCCAGAAATGCTACCAAGAGGAGTATCGTGGTCAAAGAAGTCAACATTTAAAAGATCAGATTATAAGTATCTTTTTGGAAAGGTAAAACTGTTCATCAAATTTGCCGTATTAATGTTTTTTGTTATTATAAATTTGATGTTTATAATCGTGGTCAATGAACGCAACATTTAAAAGATCATATTATATATATATATATATATATATATATATATATATATATATATATATATATATATATATATATATATATATATATATATATATATTTATTTTTTTATATATATTTTTTTATAATTTTGTAAGGAGGCGAATGTTGTTCAAGATCTTAGACCGACATTAGCTGAGAGGAAATCTGATTGGTATATACACTTTATGGATTTTTTCCATCATTACATACCTAGAACTCCCCCAGTGAAAACCACACATCTCGCTGATGAGTATTTCAAGAAGTTGGCCGTAGCACGCAAACGTGGAAAGATAGAACGTAAACATTTACCTATTATACGCAAAAGTGAGAGCAGTATAATAGAGATCAGCCTAATTCAGGATGCTGTTATTACAGAGTTGAATGCCCGTGTGTTCAAACTCGAGGGAATTATTCATGTTCTTGCGCGTGAAAGAAATGGGGTAATATATCCGGTTGACTTGTTCACTTACCTTGACATGCCTTTTTTCTTCTTGATTTTGTTTTTTAAACACTATTGTTCATTCGCAGGAGAAATTGGTGTTTGATGATGATCTTCGGAATCTCAGTGCAGAGTATTGTGACGAGCTTAATCATGATTTTCTTGAGTTGTTCCATTCAACTATGGATACCAGTGGGTCACAACGTGTAGATGTGGATGACGATAACGATGACGATGTTGCAAAGGTAAATTACAGATTTAATGTACATGTAAACTCTTACCGTACCGTAAAATGATATATCAACTTTAAACTAAGTTAACTTTGACAGGAATTTATTATTCAAGAAGAATTAAGATTGCGACATGAAGAATTAGAAAAGGTGCGGTTAAAAGAGCAGAAGTTGAGCCACGAGGAGAAGAGGTTGAGGATGGAAGAGGATAAGATGATAAGGATGGAAGAGAAAAAGAAATTGATCGATGAAAGGGATAAAAAGAAAAGGAAAGAGGCGCTGAAGAATACAAATCACTGGAAAAATGCTATGGCGCGCACAGCCCATACAAAGAGGAGTGAAAGTTCTGGTGAAGTTAATGCGTATTATTGGAGTAACGCATATGCGGAAAAGAAAGCACAATGCTTTGGCTTACGGAATCCAGATATGACGGAACAACTTGAGAATGTTAAGCCATGGGTTGAGGTATGAAAACTACTATTTTGATTGTTTAAAATATATCATATTTTTCATTTATGGTCGTAAGCGTAAGTGTGTCGTATACTAGGATCTGAAACGCTGGAACAACGCGGCGAACAAGGTTCATTTGACAGATGAATTTGACCAATATCTTGGTCAAATTGGTCCGCTTAATTGTAAATTCCCATGGTGTGAAGATGTTAATGTGGATAGAAGGTTCTGGGAAACTTTAGTTTGCTTAGACCCGACTAGGCAAGGTTGGCTAATGGATGAGGCAAGTACTTATATAACTATAATTCACCCTATACTATTGAATTAATTTCTTTTAAATTTGTGAGGTCGTTTATGATTCACAATTTACAGCACATAGAGTTGTGGGTTAATTACATGTGGCATGTGAGACCCGATACGGCTGATTGGGCGATGGTTAGTGGCTACTTTGTTCAGCTTCTACTTCAAAACTCACTGGCTTTGTGGTATGCTAATGGGGAAAGGTACTCTGTTCCATGGTCCGATGTTAAGCAGGTAAGTCCTTTGATTTCCATCTTGCTGGCATAATCCGCTTACTTGCTTCATGGGCTCCACTATTTGGTTCACGTAACCCAATACTTTTTTTTCCCGCACGGCTGCTTTGTAGGTTTTTATGCCTATTAATCAAACGGAATCTCATTGGTTTCTTGCACGTTTTGAGATAGAGACAGGAGTAGTTACATTTTTCAACAGCGGTGTAATTTATGTCGAGGAATTGCCAGAATTTTATATCGCAGTGATGGATGGTTTACGGGTTAGGCTAGCCGCTATATCCATATAATTAAGCTTGAAACATTATATTGTTTTAATACTTTTAACATTTTCCCGCAGTCTCAACTACCTGAGGTCCTAAGTCAAGCGTTAGTATTTGAGAAGAAAGGCATAAATCCTTCAACTTACAGCATTACGTTTTCTCACGCTGAGAAAGTACCTAAGCAGGCCGGGATATTTGGTGATTGTGGTATTTGGGTTTGTATATTTTTATACCGCTTGGCTTACGGTAAGTCATTGGACGTTAAGGATCCTATTCAGGCAGCACTTGCATACCGTGAACAAATGGCTAAGTTTTTTTTAAACATCGGGTTCGTATTTAGTCATGTATGATGCCTTTAATCGGTTCAACCTTTTGTATGTCAACTCTTGTTCGATGTCTTTTGTGATATACTAGGACAAAAGCACTTTTCTGTTTTTCTTGTAAATTGCAAATCATTATGAGTAAATTTTTATTGCTGTCTTAATTAGCATACACAAAAGAAATAAGAGCCACTCAACAAAAATAAAAAGCATAAAGTCTGTAAAGTTTTATGGGTTAGTATCCTCCTAAACACCTAGTTAAAAAGATAAGCAGTTAGGCCCGCACCAACTAGATCTTTTGTAAGTATTTGTACGACATAACAGCTTCCTATGCATTTTACGTTTGGAACTATCTACTGGTATCATAAAATCAGAGCTTGGGAGATTCTGCTGTTGCTGACAAAGGAAAAGTAGCCAAGGATGATTCTGCTGCTAATTCAGGACATTCTGCTGCTGGAGCTAAAGAAGCTGCTGCTGTGCGACAGCAAGTTCCTACTGCCTGTGCTAAAATTCCTACTGCTGAGACTCAGGGAGATTACACTGTTGAGAGAATTGTCGATGTTGATGTGAGTCAAGATGAGGCAAGAATCCAACTGAGAACAACACCAGCACCTAAACCACAACCACCTACTCCTCAATCACAACCAAAACCAAAACAAAAGCAAGTAACACCACCACCTCCAAGCTAGAGCTCCTGTCAAAGGAGTTATAATTAGAGAACCTATCACAAACAAGAAACCTGTTCATACACATACACTGTCAGGAAATGGTAAAGGGATCATGACTAAAGAGCATGAATTTAATTTAGAAGTCCCCTTTGAGTACTGGGCAAGGGAGCTTCAAGAAAAGTTTAATGAAGAAGTTGAAGCATAACCAAAATTGATGTATTTTTATTTTTTTTAATTGCAAATCATCATGAGTAAATTTTTTATGTCTTTATCGAGTATGTTGTAGTATATTTTATGTCTTTTGTCTTTATCGAGTATGTATTTATTTTAAATTGCAAATCATTATTAGCAACTTTTTTTATTGCTGTACGTTTTAATTAGCATACACTCAAACATTTTAATAGGCATAAATTATTTAAAGTTTGATATGTTAGTATCCTCCTAAACACCTAAATATAAGGAATAAGGCCCACACCAAGTACATCTATTAGGTATATGGGATACAAACAGTAGATCTATTGTACAACATGTAAGTATTTGTAGTATATAACATCTTTACATGCATTTTATTCTTGAACCTATCAACTGTTATCATAAAACAAAAACAAAACAACCACTTTGTTTTCTATATATATTTTCATTTTTCATCAAAGGGATGTCATCTACTGAATCAGGATCAACAACCTGTAATGATATTGGGTTTGGCCAATGCGTGTATGTTTCTCTATTATTTTTTCTATCCTTTTTAAAGATTAATTGTTTCTGTAACTCTAATAACCCTGACGAGCTTGTTTGAATTCTTTCCATTGTTACACAGGAACTCTAATAACCCTGACGAGCTTGTGTTTGAGGTATATTATGGTAGTGTTTTTATGTATCTTCCCTTAAGGTACGCCGATGGAGAAGTTATGGACTTGAAGTTGTCTAGGTCAAGTAGGTTATGTTATTCTGAGATGTGTGACCTTTTGTTGAAAAACATAAAAGAGGATATATGGGCGTGGTTTTATTGTAAAACTAGGTGTAGCGTGGAAGAAGGTTTGACCATTGTCGAAACTGATAATGATGTCAAGAGAATGTATAAATTTGCTGAGATTAATGGGGTCATTCAGGTATTTGTTAGTACAATTCCGCGAGCAAATTTAGTTACCCACTATCATAAGAACTTGCCCTTTGATGACTCTGACGTTGAGGTTACAGCTAAAGTCAGAATGCATGAAAAAAGAAATAAAGCTTATGAAAACATGTCTTTGGAAGAAATAATTGCCTGGGAACAAGCAGAACAAAATTCCCCAGGTACCCTTAAGACACCTTATGTTAAGGCTTTTGTCGAGGCATGTCTTTTTAGAAGGAGGGGAGAGATGGAATACAATGATGACAGCTTATATTTTCCGGAAGGGTTCAGGTCTGTTAATAGCCCGTACATCCCAAAGGATTGTGACTGTGGCTGTAGGTCTCCGACTTTTGTAAACTCCCTTGTTAATGTGTTTGACGATGATCCTACAGTTGTATGTTCTACTCCTTTTAAGGGTAAGAGGGTTTTAAACGACCTTGATGATGATGGCACAGTTGCACGATCTACAGTTATACAAAAAGCGCCAAAGGAAAGTCGTTTTCAAGATATCTGTTCAAAAGGCAGGAAACTTTTGAATGATTTTGAATCCGCTGCTGATGATGTTCAGATCTTTTTGAATGATTTTGAATCCGCTGGCGATGATGTTCACATCTTTTTGAATGATTTTGAATCGGTTGTTGGTGGTACAAATGATAGCACCTGTATTTGAACTTTGTTTCTTTAACTTTCCTATGCTAACATTGTGTCTACGTAGTGTTCGTAATAGTTAACTTAGGAACACTTTATCGTATTTTAGGGTTAATTGTTATTCAAGTTCCTTAATGTAAGCAACTTTTGTATTTCTATTAAAATAAGCTATAAAAAGTCCCTTAAGCGACTTTTAGGTGTGTACATAAGCGACTTTATAAATTCCAGTTCTAGGGCGCAAGTGGCATGTAATGATGACTGCATTGTTTGGCAGGGTAAAGAATGTCAACCAGACTAGTGGTTAGATTTTAAGCGAATTTTTGACTTTTTAAGCGACTTTTTACTAGAGGACAAAAAATACACAGCTACATGTCACTCCCACATTTAGTCGCTTATTCTTTGGCCATTTTGAGAAATCGACTTTTTTGGGGCCAAAAAATCCCCACACTTCGATAGGCGGGAATAAAGTCTCTTAAACGACTTTAAAGCGGTGGATTAGCGACTTTCTAAAATCTACCCCAAAGGGTACAACTGGCATGTAATGATGACTAGGTAACATAAATGTACTTAAATTCAATTCAAAATAAGGACACTATAACTAGAACGTGTCTAGGTGAAAAATTATACCGATCGAATTCGTATGGCTCCTAAGTTTCCAAAGTGTTCGCCTTCAAAAAAAAAGTTTCCAAAGTGATTGAAGATAGCAAATTAAAATGGTGATCGGCGAGTTCATAGTGTTCTTCATGCTATCTTTTTGCTAGAGAAGGAGGCTTATAGGTGTGATGAAAACAATTACAACGAAAGGATTGAAGAAGTAGAGGCTAGGGTTGATCATAGGCATGGAATAATTCTTGAATTGAAGAAGTTTATGAGTGATGCTGTTGTGGATGAGTGTATTGCAGCTTTGATGGTTACTGAGCAGGACAATTTTGCTGAATTGGGACGTCTAATTCAGATGAGTCATGCTGCTGCTTTACGTGTTGGTGAGAAATCTAGAATTATCACAAAACTTAACAAATTGGAATAACTATGGAAGTTTAAATAATATTGTTAATCTTAGGGTCTTTTGTGAGTGTCTATGCGATGATGGCTGACAGTTTTTTTGTGGTCGCTTGCGGGGTAGAAAGGGTAGGTTAAGTTTAAACGGTATTAGGGTTGTGTTTGTATTGTACGTTATGTATTTTGAATGGCTGGAATATTAACAATGTCTGTAATGTATAAGTGTTTTTAACGGTATGAATAGAAGTATTAGTTATATTAGCTTATTTGATACATTGTTTTGTCTTTAATTGTTTTTTATTTTAAAGATTCTAAATATAGTTGGATGAATATTATGAGTAATGCATGTTTTCATGGTATCAAGTTGGAGGAATAGGGAGACATATTTTGTATGATACTTGGTTGCAACTGTAGATGGCTAATGATTATGTAAAATTATGATGTTGGTTATTAATGTTATTTTTAAGAGGTAGCACTTGATGTGTAAACTCGATTGCTAAAAAGTCTATTATGAAAGCAACTTTTTTTTTATCTATTATGCGACTTTTAACTGGGTAGATAAGCGACATTCTATTTTCCAACTGTAGGGTGCAAGTGGCATGTAATGATGACTTTCATTGTTTGTCAGGGAAAAAAGGCGGCTTAATACAGAAATTTGGCGGGAGCAAAGTCTATTAAGCGACTTTTAGGCGGTAGATAATCGAGTTTCTATAATCAATCCCAAGGGTACAAGGGGCATGTAATGACAACTACGTAACATAATTGTGCTTAAATTCAATTCCAAATAAAGACATTATAATTAGAACGTGTCTAGTTGAAAAAATATACTAATCGAATTGTTATGGCTCCTAAGTTTCGAAAGTGTTTGCAGATAGCGAATCAAATTGGTGATCGGCGAGTTCATAGTGTTCTTCATGCTATCTTTTTTCGAGAGAAGGAGGCATATAGGGGTGATGAAAACAATTACAACCAAAGGATTGAAGACGTAGAGTCTAGTTGAAAAGCATACTACACGTGTAAATTCGATTGCTAAAATTGCTAAATAATTTTATGAAAAAAATATTATATTTTTATGCGTTTTTTTTTTTAAATTAAAAAAAAACACTTTTATCCTGAAAATAAAATTAAAAATATTAAGTTAATACCAAAAATTATGAAAATTTATGGAAAACTACTTATCTAGATAAGATGTGAATAAGTTAAAAGTGGAAATTCACCGTGTGATACTACTGCTGGTAACAATGATACTCCTGTTAGTGTATTTCATAATACTGCTGGAGATGCTGAAAATGTGAAATACAAGTGGATACTACTGCTAGACGTAGAATATACTACTGCTAGAGATAGTTTCTACTGCTTTTGTGATACAGTAACTACGTATAGCATGTTTAGATAAGTTTAGAATAGATACGAAAAAAGTCTATTATGCGAGTTTTAACTGGGTGGATAACTGAGTACTCATTTCATACTCTTATCCATCCAACCTATCATATTAATATGTAAGGTAATAAGCATTTTACACCACGGGTCCTTAAAAGTTACACAAGTCTTATATGGAATTAAAAATTGTAAACACAAAAAAAGAGTAAGTATCTGGAAACAAAGTCCAACATATTTTTAAATTAGAAAATACATAAGCGCAATAAAAAACTACATGGGATAAAAAATTAAAACCCATTAAAAAGGAGCGTATAACAATTTCTTCGTTTTTCCTTGTTCGTTATAGACTTTCCATATGGTTGTCTTGCATCTAAGTGTTTCCTCAATAGTTGGTTCAACACTGCCACTTTGTAAAACCCTAAAATCTAAAAACATGAAAAATGACCAAAATGCCCCCGCAAGTTAAAAATTTATTTAAGAGTTTATAAAGTATCAAATAAATCCCAAACTTCTGGCAATGCATAAGTTATGAATCCCAAATAATTTTAACAATTCTATTTAACATTTATACAAGCTACAAAATTACCAAAATGCCCCTAGTTGGCCGAATGAATTTATAAGATAATATTATGTATTTAAAATGAATTAAAAATGTGTAAATAAGGAAATAATAAATCATCATCATGGCCAATCAATTTTATTTAATTCCTGGTCATCCTTTCCCCCCTTGACTCGGTTTAGCTATTTTTAAATCAACCCTTATCACTTCTTTTCCTAACCCTAATACCGATTAGAATAAACACACACAAGAAATTCACATAGCCTCCAATCGACACCCTAAAATCCCTAGACCATTTTTCTGTGATTGATCATCATCCAAAGGAGCTAGGAAAAATACCATTCGAATTATTTGAAGCTTGGTCCGATCTTGGTGAATTATTTCTTTGTCGCTAGAACAAAATAAGGTAATGATCGAATTAATTCTTGCGACCTCCTAAAAATTCGTTTCTTATTTTTCTTGTGTTCCTCACATCATATGTGACCTGTTAAAATTGGATTCATAATTTTTAGATCGTTTTTGAAGTCGTGGTGATTTTTGACCCGTTTTGGCTAATCGCGTACAAAAGAATTCGTACACCTCATTCCACACGTTCGAATCTCTTTGTGGTAATTTTCTCAGACCCTATATATGTTAAGAACATCAAATAAAATGTATAAGTCGATCCATGCATGCTTATTATATATTTTGTGAATTAAATCTTAAAAACGTGTATAAAACATAAATATTTCAATCTGAATTTTTGAGGCTTCTTATTTATTTTATTTGGACTCTACATGATCATAATAATCTGAGAAAAATGTTATTTCGAATTATTGGGGCCTAATCGAATTATTTGTGGATTTATTTGGTTTACCGATTTAAAGAAAATAAAGAAGAAAAAGAAATAAAATGTAAATCGATTTAGGGATTTTACTTTTGGGGCTGTTTTTGAGTGATTAAATGATGATTAATGAGGATCTAATGATTGGTGAATGATTTGTATTTTTAGGGTTAGGGTTTTGGCTAATTAAAGTGTTATACGATTGGTTTAAATTGTTTTGGGTGAGTTTTGTAACTTTTAAAACTCAAGGGTTATTTTTAGAACTTATTTTGGAACATGTACCTACTGTATAAAATATAAAAAGAGGGGGTCTAGTGTCATTTTTGTATTTTAAAGGATTAAAATGTTTCTAGGGTTTAATTAAGGTACGAATTATAAAATAATTAAATGGAGGGACTAAACTTGTAATTTCTGGAAACTTGGGGCTGTTTTGAGTAATATAATCTATTCAGGGGGTTATGTGTAAATTTGGTGATTTAATGGGTTAATATGTAATTATTAATAATATAAAGTTGAAATTGTAAAATAAGGGACTAAATATGTAACTTTGAAAACTAGAGGGACCTATTGTGTAAATTCTGTAAAATTGAGGATACATTCTTATAATATGATAAAATGAGTGACCATTGTGAAACTTTGATAAATTAAGGGTCTAAAGTGTAACTACGAACAATTGAAGGGTTAAAGTGTAACTTTTGAAACTAAAGGGGTATAAAGTGTAAATTATGAAACCTAAAGGACTAAAAGAGTAACTTGATGAATCTAAAAGCTAAAATGGAAAGTTACTTAAAAAGGAAGGGTTTGTAATTCTTGTCTACCCCTCTAGGTGTGAAGAAAGAGAGGTCCTGATCCACTCTGTGTCATCCATTCCTGATTTGTGGTTGCTTCTAGAATAAGGTACAGATATTCTGACCTTCTCTGTAAGGTTTCCTATGATTCTTTTCTGATCTGTTAAAATCTCTTATTTGATACTCTGTTACGATCCTTTGCTATGATACCTTTGCTTCGACCTTTGATCTCTGATTTTGGGACATATATTGACTTTAAGAAAACTATTTTTGAAGTTCGTTTTATGAAAACTATTTGAAAGACCATTTATGAAAACTATTTTGAATGATTGTTTTAAATGAACCTTAAGAGAAAACCTTTTGAAAAGTACTTTTGATGTTGAACCTTCTAATATGACACACTGATTTTGATATGAACCTTTGACCTTTGACCTTTGACCTTTGACTCCCAGTTTGATACCCGAGCCAAATGTGTTCCCTAGCCATGAAGGTAACATGGCCGTGTCTGTGATGCACCACTGGCATGACTAGTGTGTAGCCCTAGTGATCTGGTTACACCGTCCCCATTCTGATTTTGATTATGCATGCACACTATATGATTTATTATGGCCGATCTGTTCTGGGGGGCGAATGGATGCATCCTAGATTTGTTCTGTTATGATATGATATGTCATGATATGATCTGATTTCTGGTGACTGACGGTGGGTGCAATCCACGTCTTTCATGTTCTGGGGGCTGATCACTCCATATATATCTGTTTGATACATGAGGTCACCCCTCATATTATCTGGTTACTAAGAGGTATCCCCTCTAGATTATGCAGGCTTATTTGATATGATATGTTCTGGGCTCGTGGTGGATTACTGTCCTAAACCTTTACTCTCTCTCTGTACCTTGATTTATCTATTTCTTATACTATGTCTGTGCTTTTCCTTTTACTTTCATTGCTTTTGCTTTCGTTTCCGTTTATTATATATCTGTTCACTGGGCTTTGTAAGCTCAGCCGTACGTTTTCTTTCGTGTACGGCAGGTTTTAGTTGAAAGCTGGGTTGTTATTAGAGAAGACCTTGCTAGCTAATTTGGATTAGAGACGATTTGAAAAGTTATATTCAGACTTAGTGATTATTGCATATCTCGTTTGAAACCTTGAACTTTCAGATTTTTGTTTGTAACCCTTGGAATCCTATTGTATTATTTATGTCATATGCTTGTGTTTGTTCTGATAAGAATCCGTATCTGTGACACCTTTGCCCTTGTCGGGTTGGGGTGTTACAATTATGGTATCAGAGAGTACAGGCACCCGAAAACCTTCGGCTTAGGCCATTTGACCTGTGAGGATCTGGGTAGACATTAGGTTTCCGTCCGCGCACTCTCTTCCGTTGCTTCTGTTATCCTACTTGCTCATGTCGACACCTTTCGTATTCTATTTTGTCATCAATATACTCCTTCTGATCGTTCTGCTAATCGTGTAGATGGTGTCCACACGCGCTCGAGAGTACTCCGCACGGAAAAAGCAACGATGGACCATCGTTTATCCTACCGGCAGCAGGAAGATTGGGAAGATATGGAGAACGGCAAGGAGGAAGTTAATTCCTGCTAGTATATGGCCGTGTTATATCGAGGAGGAGCTGACCATAGTGAACAAAGATGGAGCAGAAGTGCTAGAGTACTCCACCCAGGTGATCTACAAAGATGGAGCGGCCATTCGGTACGCAGGCAAGTGCCCCAATTTCATTGAGGAGAATGGAGTGGTAAGAATCCAGCCCCGCAACGTGGACAACCTCGAGGATGACAAGAAGGACCCTGCCGATGCGACTCCTGCCTCAGCCTGAAGAGATCGCCTGCATGATTTGTTTCCTTCTGTTTGTTTGAATGATTTGATACGCATGTTTCCTTTCCGTTTATGACGCATTGACTTTCTCTTGATTTTCGTATGAATATTTTGGATTTTGATCTAATAATTCCATTCCAAGTTGAATTCTGAGATTTTGGCTTGATTTGTTTTGGGTATTTTATGATCATGATCCGATGGAAGACACCAAGTATGTACTTCATTTTGCTCTACCTTAAGAGAATTTACTCCATCCGTTTATCTCCGTCATCTTACGTTAAGATCCATTCTGCTAAACTATTCCAAATCTGCTGCAAGTAACGCTTATCTGATCCGGCATGTTCTGTCTCGTTTCTGTCATGTTCGCTCTTCTATGTCCCTGCAAATTTCGAGGACGAAATTTTTTTGTTAGTGGGGAAGAGTTGTAAAACCCTAAAATCTGAAAACATGAAAAATGACCAAAATGCCCCCGCAAGTTAAAAATTTATTTAAGAGTTTATAAAGTATCAAATAAATCCCAAACTTCTGGCAATGCATAAGTTATGAATCCCAAATAATTTTAACAATTCTATTTAACATTTATACAAGCTACAAAATTACCAAAATGCCCCTAGTTGGCCGAATGAATTTATAAGATAATATTATGTATTTAAAATGAATTAAAAATGTGTAAATAAGGAAATAATAAATCATCATCATGGCCAATCAATTTTATTTAATTCCTGGTCATCCTTTCCCCCCTTGACTCGGTTTAGCTATTTTTAAATCAACCCTTATCACTTCTTTTCCTAACCCTAATACCGATTAGAATAAACACACACAAGAAATTCACATAGCCTCCAATCGACACCCTAAAATCCCTAGACCATTTTTCTGTGATTGATCATCATCCAAAGGAGCTAGGAAAAATACCATTCGAATTATTTGAAGCTTGGTCCGATCTTGGTGAATTATTTCTTTGTCGCTAGAACAAAATAAGGTAATGATCGAATTAATTCTTGCGACCTCCTAAAAATTCGTTTCTTATTTTTCTTGTGTTCCTCACATCATATGTGACCTGTGAAAATTGGTTTCATAATTTTTAGATCGTTTTTGAAGTCGTGGTGATTTTTGACCCGTTTTGGCTAATCGCGTACAAAAGAATTCGTACACCTCATTCCACACGTTCGAATCTCTTTGTGGTAATTTTCTCAGACCCTATATATGTTAAGAACATCAAATAAAATGTATAAGTCGATCCATGCATGCTTATTATAATATTTGTGAATTAAATCTTAAAAACGTGTATAAAACATAAATATTTCAATCTGAATTTTTGAGGCTTCTTATTTATTTTATTTGGACTCTACATGATCATAATAATCTGAGAAAAATGTTATTTCGAATTATTGGGGCCTAATCGAATTATTTGTGGATTTATTTGGTTTACCGATTTAAAGAAAATAAAGAAGAAAAAGAAATAAAATGTAAATCGATTTAGGGATTTTACTTTTGGGGCTGTTTTTGAGTGATTAAATGATGATTAATGAGGATCTAATGATTGGTGAATGATTTGTATTTTTAGGGTTAGGGTTTTGGCTAATTAAAGTGTTATACGATTGGTTTAAATTGTTTTGGGTGAGTTTTGTAACTTTTAAAACTCAAGGGTTATTTTTAGAACTTATTTTGGAACATGTACCTACTGTATAAAATATAAAAAGAGGGGGTCTAGTGTCATTTTTGTATTTTAAAGGATTAAAATGTTTCTAGGGTTTAATTAAGGTACGAATTATAAAATAATTAAATGGAGGGACTAAACTTGTAATTTCTGGAAACTTGGGGCTGTTTTGAGTAATATAATCTATTCAGGGGGTTATGTGTAAATTTGGTGATTTAATGGGTTAATATGTAATTATTAATAATATAAAGTTGAAATTGTAAAATAAGGGACTAAATATGTAACTTTGAAAACTAGAGGGACCTATTGTGTAAATTCTGTAAAATTGAGGATACATTCTTATAATATGATAAAATGAGTGACCATTGTGAAACTTTGATAAATTAAGGGTCTAAATTGTAACTACGAACAATTGAAGGGTTAAAGTGTAACCTTTGAAACTAAAGGGGTATAAAGTGTAAATTATGAAACCTAAAGGACTAAAAGAGTAACTTGATGAATCTAAAAGCTAAAATGGAAAGTTACTTAAAAAGGAAGGGTTTGTAATTCTTGTCTACCCCTCTAGGTGTGAAGAAAGAGAGGTCCTGATCCACTCTGTGTCATCCATTCCTGATTTGTGGTTGCTTCTAGAATAAGGTACAGATATTCTGACCTTCTCTGTAAGGTTTCCTATGATTCTTTTCTGATCTGTTAAAATCTCTTATTTGATACTCTGTTACGATCCTTTGCTATGATACCTTTGCTTCGACCTTTGATCTCTGATTTTGGGACATATATTGACTTTAAGAAAACTATTTTTGAAGTTCGTTTTATGAAAACTATTTGAAAGACCATTTATGAAAACTATTTTGAATGATTGTTTTAAATGAACCTTAAGAGAAAACCTTTTGAAAAGTACTTTTGATATTGAACCTTCTAATATGACACACTGATTTTGATATGAACCTTTGACCTTTGACCTTTGACTCCCAGTTTGATACCCGAGCCAAAATGTGTTCCCTAGCCATGAAGGTAACATGGCCGTGTCTGTGATGCACCACTGGCATGACTAGTGTGTAGCCCTAGTGATCTGGTTACACCGTCCCCATTCTGATTTTGATTATGCATGCACACTATATGATTTATTATGGCCGATCTGTTCTGGGGGGCGAATGGATGCATCCTAGATTTGTTCTGTTATGATATGATATGTTATGATATGATCTGATTTCTGGTGACTGACGGTGGGTGCAATCCAAGTCTTTCATGTTCTGGGGGCTGATCACTCCATATATATCTGTTTGATACATGAGGTCACCCCTCATATTATCTGGTTACTAAGAGGTATCCCCTCTAGATTATGCAGGCTTATTTGATATGATATGTTCTGGGCTCGTGGTGGATTACTGTCCTAAACCTTTACTCTCTCTCTGTACCTTGATTTATCTATTTCTTATACTATGTCTGTGCTTTTCCTTTTACTTTCATTGCTTTTGCTTTCGTTTCCGTTTATTATATATCTGTTCACTGGGCTTTGTAAGCTCAGCCGTACGTTTTCTTTCGTGTACGGCAGGTTTTAGTTGAAAGCTGGGTTGTTATTAGAGAAGACCTTGCTAGCTAATTTGGATTAGAGACGATTTGAAAAGTTATATTCAGACTTAGTGATTATTGCATATCTCGTTTGAAACCTTGAACTTTCAGATTTTTGTTTGTAACCCTTGGAATCCTATTGTATTATTTATGTCATATGCTTCTGTTTGTTCTGATAAGAATCCGTATCTGTGACACCTTTGCCCTTGTCGGGTTGGGGTGTTACAGGTTCAACACTGCCACTTGGTTCAGCATATTGTTTCACATCTTCTACTTGTTCCTCACCGTTTGGGCCATATCTCTCATAATACCTTGTTTGACCATTCTACATCATCGACATTATGCTCGAAACTAATTATTTTACCAGTTCGCATATTTTGAACGAAGTGATGCTAATATGATGAATAAGGGGAGTAAAATGAGATGAGGAAAATGATTTTTTCAACACTTTGTTACGTCACTTGAGAGTTGAGATCCAAATTTGTTTTTGGGGTTGTATGATTTTTTCTGACACTTTATTCCCCCTTTTCAATGGTAAGTTAGGTTGAATAATTTGTGGTTGGGGTTGTATGCTTTTTTCAACACTTACATAACTAGCCCAAAAATATGTAACAGTGTGCATATAGATTCCATTGGATAAAGGTTTATAGTACATCATGGTTGGATAAGAAAAGCTTCATGAAAAAAATGAGAATGATAAACATAAAACAAGTTATACAAACAAAAGCTTGACAAAGAAAATGCTGAATATAGACCTAAAAGATACATTCGTGAAAGTTGTTAGGCTGCCCACAATAAGGCAACCCAATCCCCAAATTTTTCTCTGCCACGTCAGCTTTCTCTCTCCAGCGACCTACAGGCGATTAGGTGCCCCAGTAAGGGTGACCAAGTTCAATTTTTTTTTTTTTTTTTTTAAAGAAAAAAAATTTTTAACAAAAAATTAAATTTCATTAAAAATTAAAACATTACATAGACAAAAAAAACATTAAATAAACATAAGCTTCATACATAAACATAAACGTAAATTTCAGTAATCCGGGTGATCTCAAGTTTCCGAGTTGTCGGAGTCGTAACCATCGTCGTACGCAGAGTAGTTTGCAAACTTGCTCTCTTCGTACTCTGCTTCCAATCTGCTAAACTCCCGCTCCTTATTATCGTCCCAACCCGAATTGTCTTCAGAACCAGGCGCAACGAATCTTGGTGCAACAGATGAAGTAGATGCACCTTCGTCAAAGTTTCGGTTCTGTTGTGATACAGAACGAGCTTCAACGTTTTCCTCATAACTCCAGCGGATCTTGTTGCTGATTTGGCCCTGAATCTGTGAAACGCAACCCCACAACGTCTCACTAATGGCTCCATCTTTGCGAGCTTCATCGTTCAAAAACTGGTCGATCACAGCTTTTCTGTCTTCATATAAATCTTTGAAGTCTACGTATCGTTGTCTCAGTTTTTGTTTATTTGCCTTTTGATGAGGCGAAAAGTGTACCGCTTTTAAGGGGTCATTTAAGCCCGAAATCGTATTTATTTGATCAAATATTGCCCTAAATCGTTCCTTTTGTCATTTTAGGTACTTTTGAGGAGAAATCTGGAAAAGGAGGCATTTTGGACGTTTTTGGAGCATTAAAGTGAAGAAAACGGCAAAGTCTCATAATTGTGCTGAAAGTCACCTTTGACGGCGTCAACATTAACTCCAGACGGCGTCATGCTTTGGCAAGAAAAGTTGGATGTGAAATTTACTCATGACGGGCCAGTGAGTTTGCATGAGAATTCTGACGGCGTCACGCTTTAACTAAATCAAGGGCGTCACGGCTTAAATCATAAGGGGACGGCGTCACGTTATAGGTCCGACGGCGTCAAGCCTTGATAAGCCAGAATGGATTTTGGTAGAGCTAAAGAGGGACGGCGTCAAGATGGTCACCCGGGAACCCTAAAAGCGGCGAGGTGACGGCGTCACAATGCATAAGGTGACGCCGTCAGATGTCAAAGTCTATATATAGTTTTCTAATTTTTTGTCATTAGGGGGAGAGCTTAGTGTGTGGAATTTTGGGATAAAACCCTAAGACGATTTTAGCTACTTTTTCAGGGCTTCTTGCCTTGAGATCTTCCATGTTTCATTGAAAGATAAGTTATCAATTAATCATTCAATATGTCTATGTGTTGTTTGATTCTATCTTATGCTTGTCTTTTGTTTAACATGTTAGGCTAATTTTATCTTGTGTTTGCTTAGATCTAATGAAACCTAGCTATTGATTATTGGTTGTTAGTGTGTTGTTAGTTGTATTGGATGATTGTTTATCTATGTTAGGCTTAAGAAAACTGGCTAACTTCCTATTCGGTAACTTGCTTGAACGTCTTAAGAAACATGAACCAAACGCGTACTAAAGGTTTTTATGGTTGTATTTAATGCACAAGCGAATTCTAGTGATCCCATGTTAGGAGCTTCCTAGCCGGCTCGACATAGGAGTGAAGTAGGAGCTTGTAGAGTTTGGGGAAGTAAGTACGCCACCCCACGAATGGTATTAAGGAATACACCCGTCATCCACGCGACTAATACACACTAATTAACCGGTAAAAGATAGTTAGGGAGTAAGGAAATCTAAGTAAACACATTTCTCCACACATAAGTTTCTCACCACTTTTCATTTTTGTTATTTTATTTTATTTGCATTCGTAGTAATTTGGGTTAGTTGACTAGCAACTAATTCCGCCCACTCCTTCAAAACCCGAGATTTTACTTGCTTTCATAAAACTATAAAAACATAAAAAGAATCTTCCTCAACCCTTAGACCTAATTAGAGTAGCCTTTCACACCTAACGAACACTATTCCCTGTGGAGAACGATCAATCCCCCGTACTTACCACTACACTATACTACATCGGTCAGGTACACTGCCTGGTGGGGTTGTAAGCCTCTTGAGATCCCTCGAGAGGTAAAACCTGTTGTAAGGTCGCAAAACCCACGCATCAAGTTTTTGGCGCCGCTGCCGGGGAATAGTTATTGCTTAGGTTGAAATTTTATTTTTATTAGGTCTACTCACAAGATTCCTATCAAGTGAGATATTTTCTTTTTATTTTGTAGTTTTCTCGTAGTCTATCTTTTCTTTGTGATTTTGTTTGTAATTTGCTTCAAATGGACTTTTCACTTAGATTTCTAAGATTGCAAGATATGGTTGAGTGGCTAGAACACCAAGAAGTTCAAAATACCTCATTTAGAGACACTTATGAATCATATGAGCCTTCACCTAGGATAGATTCTTATGAACAACCTCCATGTTTAGGATCTTGTTTTAGTGAGGCTAATAGGAAAAGCGACCTAGTTTGCCAAGAAATTGTGGATAGAGCCGTATCAATAAATCATAAGTTGGATGAAGCACTAGGTTTGTTATTATCACTACCTAAGAAAACAATTAACGAGGATAGAGGTGATCTTGACACGTGGAATAATGAGGTAAACACCATAAGCCCACAAAATACTCAACCATCATTTGAGGCACCCACACCGCCCGTGACTTACCCGGAAGAAGTAGAAGAGACTTTAGGAATCCCGATGGAGGTAGAACCCTTGGACCAAGCACAACTAGAGGATATAGGTTTGCACACTTTTAGTGATGACCTTACTCATAGTTCTAGGGAATTTCCTAGTGTTGATGAATTAGAACCTCAACCTTTACACAACTTTTCATCCTTAGATTTACATCTAGGAGAAAAAAGAGGAACCGACCCACCCATCAACCAATATTATTCGGGTAGTTTTAGGATGAAGGAAGCCATTCACTCACCCCCTTCACCTCACGTGGCATATTCACACCCTAAGGGTGTGTATCGCTACTTTCACCCGCACTTAATCCTAAGTGTAGGGAAAACCTCCCCTGTTTTTGTTAAATAAGGGTAGAGTCAGGCTCGTGACTCGAACAAAAACAAGCGCTCTTGGGAGGCAGCCCAAGCTTTATTTGCTTTATTTGTTTGATTGTTTGTTTATTTAATTTTATTTGTTTCCGTATGCATTTCTTATTCTTTTTGTTTACTGTTCATGTCTCAAATATAAATTGTGAAAATGCTTTATTTTGTTTTTAACTTCGTCTTAACTACATATAAAGGTATTTTGCAAAAGATAAGTGTAAGGGAAATCCAAATTTGTTTTTAAGAACAAGATTGAACATGAACGATAACAATGAGATATAAGCATGCATATTCGTATTTGTTTGAGTCAAATGCTTGTATCGAGTCATAATGATGTTTTGCAGGATTTCCAGGAAGTAAGGTAAAGGTTTTTCCAGAAATTTTCCGGAAACTTAAAATGAAAATTTTTGTCAGGTCATTTCTGACGGCGTCAGGGTTTATAACCTGACGGCGTCAGATTTAATTTTCAGAAATTTTTGAAAGTTTTGTTTTTAAAAAAAGTTTTTATTAAAATCTCCAACTTATAATCTCCAGGAATCTGCAAAGTTATCATTCCACAAGCATTATATCCTTATATATAGATTTTATCCCGCCGATGTTATGCAGGTTTTCGTGTTTGTTTTCTCAGGTTTAACAGGTTATTTTGGACAAGGAAATGTTTTGAATCAAGCTTATGGCGATGCATTAGTCATGGAGCTTCGACATTACTTTGGAAGAAGATTTAACCGTATTATTTCATTATCCACCGAGCGAATCAGGGGAGTATTTGATTTCATTCTTTTACTTTATGCTTTTACATCTTGTTATTTGAACATTGGGGACAATGTTCATCTTAAGTGTAAGGGGAGGGTAAAAGTACGATTTTAGAGAATACTATTACGCTTGATTTTTGTTTGTTTGATAGTAGATGTGCAATAAAACTGAGAGAAATACTTGTTAAGGTAATTTTAGTGCCAAATTTAAAATTTTTTACAACATATAGGAGTGAAACTTTGATCTTAATGAGCGTCTCATGGATAGGAGTTATATGACTAGCACAAAAACCGTACCACTAAAAAATTTTCCACCCCCAAATATGTGAGGTTCGCCCCTAGAATTGGTAGGAAAAGCATTTATGCTATGATGTGTGTACCGGTAGCACTTAGATTCTAGAACTTGCGTTAGGACCATTCCGAGGCCACAAGTGAGACTACATTCGTGTAGTTAGATTTACTACATGATAAGAGGCATTAGGATTAACCCATTGTTTTACACCTGTGTTTTTGTTATAATTACGTTGGCTACATTGGTCAAGTAATTCTCCCACACCCTTTGCGTTGTACTCATTTTTAGTACACGATACCCCTAGTACACCCCTCAGAGCCTATCTTTTCGTTTCGACCTTTAAGCATTTTACTTAAAGGAAGAATTTGTTACACCCCACTAAAATGTACACCCAAATCGCCTTAGCCTACCTTGTATGCACTCATTTTTAGTGCATTATTGTTACAACATTTGTTTAAACCCAAGTTAATTATCTAGTTGATTACATGGTTGCTAAGTCGAGTCATATCCTTGTACATATTGTTTTGGGACGATTGGGACTCGTGGGTAAAGTACTAGTGTAATGGAGTAATGGGGAAGAACATCATTTATTACCCCCATATGTGCTAAATGTTTTAAAAGTACTCCAAGTGTTTTGATTATCTTAATTCGAGTCATTAGATTAGTATTTGTAAAGTTATGTAAAAGTTCAAGTGTAAGGGGATGCAATGCCCCTATGATGTATTATTTTGGATGGTAGGGTAAAAGTGTATGCAAATACTAAAAAAAAAAAAAAAAAAAAAAAAAAAAAAAAAAAAAAAAAAAAAAAAAAAAAAAAAATCAAGAAAAATACAAAAAAAATGAGAAAATGAAAAATAGAAAAAACATACGGACTACCATCCCGTTTCATTTTATGTTTGTTTTATATTTTTGTTATTTTGTTATTTCGTTTCTAGCTTAAGATCGAGTCTAGTCTTGGCTTAGCAACATTGTATAGTACATGTAATTGATCAAGATCTTTAACTAGCCACCAGTAAAATATCCCGTATCCAACAAAACCGTGTTTTCCTTTTCCCTACACCTAACGTTATAACCCATTTAAAAGCCCTCTTTGATAGTTTATCTTAGGTGCTTACGCCTAGTGGAGGAGGTTTTCGATCCTTTCCCAAGCCTATGGTAATCTATTTGCTATGACAGGTAGTGAGAGATATTTTCCGTTTTCATTTATGAGATTTATTTTGATGACACTTGAGAGATGTGAGTATCTAAACACTACTTGTGAGGTGCTAGTATGTAATCTCCGTGCTTATTATGATTGAAGTGGAACGATTATTTGTTGTAATTACTTTTATGTTTGCATTAAATGACCCCTAACTTATATTTTGATTAGAATAAAAGCGCATTTGCTTGAGGACAAGCAAATCTCAAGTGTAAGGGTATTTGATGAGGCGAAAAGTGTACCGCTTTTAAGGGGTCATTTAAGCCCGAAATCGTATTTATTTGATCAAATATTGCCCTAAATCGTTCCTTTTGTCATTTTAGGTACTTTTGAGGAGAAATCTGGAAAAGGAGGCATTTTGGACGTTTTTGGAGCATTAAAGTGAAGAAAACGGCAAAGTCTCATAATTGTGCTGAAAGTCACCTTTGACGGCGTCAACATTAACTCCAGACGGCGTCATGCTTTGGCAAGAAAAGTTGGATGTGAAATTTACTCATGACGGGCCAGTGAGTTTGCATGAGAATTCTGACGGCGTCACGCTTTAACTAAATCAAGGGCGTCACGGCTTAAATCATAAGGGGACGGCGTCACGTTATAGGTCCGACGGCGTCAAGCCTTGATAAGCCAGAATGGATTTTGGTAGAGCTAAAGAGGGACGGCGTCAAGATGGTCACCCGGGAACCCTAAAAGCGGCGAGGTGACGGCGTCACAATGCATAAGGTGACGCCGTCAGATGTCAAAGTCTATATATAGTTTTCTAATTTTTTGTCATTAGGGGGAGAGCTTAGTGTGTGGAATTTTGGGATAAAACCCTAAGACGATTTTAGCTACTTTTTCAGGGCTTCTTGCCTTGAGATCTTCCATGTTTCATTGAAAGATAAGTTATCAATTAATCATTCAATATGTCTATGTGTTGTTTGATTCTATCTTATGCTTGTCTTTTGTTTAACATGTTAGGCTAATTTTATCTTGTGTTTGCTTAGATCTAATGAAACCTAGCTATTGATTATTGGTTGTTAGTGTGTTGTTAGTTGTATTGGATGATTGTTTATCTATGTTAGGCTTAAGAAAACTGGCTAACTTCCTATTCGGTAACTTGCTTGAACGTCTTAAGAAACATGAACCAAACGCGTACTAAAGGTTTTTATGGTTGTATTTAATGCACAAGCGAATTCTAGTGATCCCATGTTAGGAGCTTCCTAGCCGGCTCGACATAGGAGTGAAGTAGGAGCTTGTAGAGTTTGGGGAAGTAAGTACGCCACCCCACGAATGGTATTAAGGAATACACCCGTCATCCACGCGACTAATACACACTAATTAACCGGTAAAAGATAGTTAGGGAGTAAGGAAATCTAAGTAAACACATTTCTCCACACATAAGTTTCTCACCACTTTTCATTTTTGTTATTTTATTTTATTTGCATTCGTAGTAATTTGGGTTAGTTGACTAGCAACTAATTCCGCCCACTCCTTCAAAACCCGAGATTTTACTTGCTTTCATAAAACTATAAAAACATAAAAAGAATCTTCCTCAACCCTTAGACCTAATTAGAGTAGCCTTTCACACCTAACGAACACTATTCCCTGTGGAGAACGATCAATCCCCCGTACTTACCACTACACTATACTACATCGGTCAGGTACACTGCCTGGTGGGGTTGTAAGCCTCTTGAGATCCCTCGAGAGGTAAAACCTGTTGTAAGGTCGCAAAACCCACGCATCACCTTTGCAACTTCAAATTGCTTGATAACCTCGACAAGAGCATGTTGTCGAGCCTCATCTTCTTGTTCGGCTTGTTTTTTGATATACTTTTGCAGTTCTTCGACGGTATGGGGGAGACGACAAGCCATTTGAATATTGTGAGATTTGTGGATTGAAATGTGTGTGTTGTGTGTTTGTGTTGTGTGTTTTTATAGTGTGTAAAAGAATTTTTTTTTTTTTTTTTTTTTTTTTTACTTTGAACAATGTTTTAAGTAAGAAAACAAACGGTAATAAAAAGCTTCCAAATCGATTGAGGAGACCACCAAGTAGACGAGATCGACTCATGCGATTCAATCACCACAGTAGGGTAATCGATTGTCCCATTCGATCGTGAATGCAGCGATCGACTCTAATGTGACCAGCCTTAATGAATGAATGTTTGCATCTTGTCAATTGTTAACCTGGTATGGTCAACTACACCAGTTCCTTCATAATTAAAGAGTAAGAAACCAGTAATTGTAAACAACTAATACACAAACATGAGACTTTTGATTTAATACCATCATACATACTTTAAACCATGACGCTTGTACAAAATATAACATAACATAACATCGGTTGCCTAGAAGTTAACCATTAAATTACATAACTAGCCCAAAAAAATATGCACCAACCTAAACAAACCCTAACATAACCTAAAACCCCAAATTAACATCTTCAAATCATAAACGATTGCCCATCAAAAGAAACCCCAAAAACCAGCATGCAACACCTCAAAGACTGTCAATGAAGTGAACCAAATCACGAATGCGCACACGCATTTGTGAAGAAACAACAAGTAGCCTATCAGCGTCACGAAGATCTTCAGCATTCATACGCAACATGTCATCAATAGTTTTATAAGTTCCTCAACAGTTTTGATCCTACGATCAAGACGAGCACTTATTTCTGAAGCTTTTGACCTAACGTCTGATTCATCCCGAACAGTATCTTTAACTTCCTCCCAGTAATGTACAAGCATGAGGTCTTTAACTAGCCTGGTTTTCGCACTTTTAGCTAACTTATCTATAATTGGTACGGAGGTATCCATTTTTTGAATAGAGATATTGTGATTTTAGATTTAAGAAACTGTGGTGGCTGACGAATGGAATGGGTAGATGTGCATGTTTCTATATATAACTATGATAACATCGAGACACTCAAACCACTAACAAGCGCTTCTTCCCTTTTCCCATGCAAATAATTTTGTATTATTATAATGTTTTAAAATTTTAATTAATTTTTTTTCTGTTTAAATTTTTATTTTTTTATTTTGATTATTTTTTTTTTGTTTTTTTACGTATGAATAGACATAAAACTTGTATTAATTTTCAATTATTGGTATTATAACGTTTTTAAATTGGAAAAACGTTGTATTTTTGAAAATAAATACACAACAATCTTTTAGAGAATAATTAGACTACAAAATATTTTGGTGTTTGGGTGAGAAGTTGCGTATTTGAAAGGTGACGATCTTAACAAATTTATCAACACTAAATTTATTTGTATAAAGTGCGACTGAAGTCAGCATTACATGCCCACGAGCACCCTACATTTTTTTTAGAAAGTCGTTCAATTGCCCCGTAATAAGTAGCTTAAGCCACATTTTTCCCGCCTTTTATATGTTTTACCCTCACAGCAGAAGTCATCATGGCACTTGCTTACTAAAAGTCATCATTACATGCCACTTGCACCCAATACTGGATTTGATTGATTAAATCGCTTAAATACCCCTAACAAGTCGTTTATTCGACAATTATGTTACCTCTTGTTTAAAGTCACCGTTACATGCCACTTGTACCTTTGAATTGGATGTTATAAAGTCGCTTATGAACCCCGTGAAAGTCGCTTAAGGGAATTTATTGCCACGTGTACCTTTGAATTGGATTTTATAAAGTCGCTTATCAACCCCTTGAAAGTCGCTTAATATAACAAGGGTCGCTGGACTAACATGCAAATGAAAGTACAAGCTGAAATGTGTAAACATTATGCAAATTAACTACGATTACTGATTTCTATATTTTCATCATAGAAACAATCTAATTATGCAAATTACTATTATCAAATCTCTAACCCCCCCCCCCAAGAATTCCAACAAAATAATCAGATGGAGGAACAACTACAACTACTCAATCACAGAAATTAATCACATACTAAAAAAACTACATAATAAAACACAACATTCGGTGGCCTGCGTGGGATAAACTCTTTTATGACTTTTGAGCTCATCCGTAGATTGTCCAAAAAGAGGGGCTTTTGAGCTCATCCGTAGATTGTCCAAAAAGAGTTGCAAACCGATGTACGGTTTGTACCTATCCCTAGCCACAAGTGCACTTCTCATTCTATATCTCCCTTCCATGCCCCTATAGTTGTCCTCTCGATCAACCATCAAACATACCTGCTTTTTACCACTTTGCATGTTAGTGGTATTGGGAATGATTGTAGTGGAAGGCTGGAGGACGGGCAGATGAGACGCCTTTCAGTACAAGAACGGCTTGAAAGGCGTTCGAGAATGTTATGGAAGGGTGTTTAGATGAATGGGATTTGTAGAGCATTATGTTTTAGGGTTATTAGTCGTCATTTAAGAACGACTAACTGCTATTAGTAGTCATTTAAGAACATGTCTGGACCATGATATGACCCTCTTGAATTAACTCTGAGTATGTAAATGATGGTCATCAGCAAATGACGTTTTGTCATTGAGTGAAGACCTTGGTTATCATATATGGTAAACAACTTTATATTGTTATTCAGGAAACGTTTGAAAAAAAACGATAACATCTTCAACTTTGTGTTAGATGTCTTTATTTTTTTTGTGGGATTTGTTACGCCTTCTTTCGTTGTAATAACCTTTTATAGAGGATGATCCAGTGTTGTTTATAGTGTCAACAGTGACTATGCCTAAATCTTTAGGGTGTATGCACGTGCCAACACGCGTAACTGGACAATTTGTTAGTAGAAAACTAAGAAGCAACTGAAAAGGCAAATCTTGATAATCGGAAAGAGATCTTTTACACCTGCCACTTAGATAATCTACACCGGCCACTTGCACCCAATAGTGGATTTTAGAAAGTCGCTTACCAAGCCACATAAATTCGCATAATAGACTCTTTCCCTTACCTAATCCTTTAGTGCCATTGTTATTTATTTTTGTTGTAGAGACTCTTTTGTTCCTTAGCATAAACGTTAGCTGTTGTTGCTATTTTGTAGCTTATTTAACTAGATGTATAAAAAGTTGCTTTCATTAAAGATGCTTTATTTTAATTACTTTAAGTAGTTCCATAAAACTTGCGTTGACATCACCATTAAAACCCTAAATCGTTCCAGACGGCTTAAAAAACCCAATTCGATCTCGAAATTGGGTTTGTGCGACCAAAAATTAATAATATTCAAACCCTAACACAGTTTTAAACGAACATGCACAAGTTATTTAAATTTGAAAAACGTTGTATTTTTTAAAATACACAACAATCGTTTAGAAAATCGGTAACCAAAAAAACACAAACCAGAAAAAAAATATTAAAACCTACGAAATTAAAAATAAAGTACACAACAATCTTTTAGAAAAATAATTACACTACAAAATATTGTGGTGTTTGGGTGGGAAGTTACTTACTTATTTGATAGGTGACGATCTTAACAAATTTATCAACACTAAATTCATTTGCGTCAAGTGCGACAGAAGTCATCATTACATGCCCACGAGCACACTAGATATTTTTTTAGAAGTCGCTCACTTTCCCCGTAATAACATATGCACAAGCTAATCTTAATGAAAGCATATAAACAAATAGCAAATAACAAAATACGAGGTTAATTGTCATAGGGTATTCAACCCATACATAAACTACAAAGACTAAAAGAATTCCACTAAGGCTGTGCGGGAAGCTCGGTGGAGTTTCAACAGCTTCCTAGCCAACTCCCAATTCATCCTCACATTTTCAGACTCATCATTACTCAAATTGCTGAGATTGATATAAACCATCTTCAGCAAAGGGGAACACGCAAGTATGAGCTTTATTATTGTTAATTCATTCTCTGATTTACGAAAAGATTGAAACACCACACTCTTCAGCTGCCCCGACTGATTCTACTGCTACCTAAATTTAACAAATAAACTTCCAAAGGTTGATCACTTTCCAATGCAGCCTGCAAATTGAGATAGTATTCAGATGCACAACCATGTCAATTTAAGATTATGTATTTCATACATATGCATTCCACTTACCATGGTATCTAGAGTTTGCAATTTTTAAGCTCCACAAATCATTTGAATGATGAATGACACCATTGCATTATTCCCAAAATCGACTCCGGATAGATTTAGAGTCTTAAGGGATACAAATGCCACAGGGTCATTCATCCAGGAACTACCTTCTGCCAACAACTACAAAAGGTCGACTTTTTGTAAGTTTTAAAGATTACATTTCAAAAGTATTAGATATTACTTTAACATTATGTAATTAGAAGTGTCAAACTCAAAATTTGTCTAACCTAGCACTCCTGAAAATCTAATGTAAGGGACTCAAGATTGGGTAGAGTTCTAAGCTGAAAGATATTGTAAGTTGTGATTGTCGTGGGATGGTTCGAAACACCGAATGACAAATACAACTTCTTCAAATTTCCAAGTTGTGCAATATCCAACAGTCTCATGTCGTTTGTATCAATACGATTCATTTTAAGAGACTCAAGTAAGGGACAACGAGAAATAAACTCCCAAATTGAACCAGTTTGAAAGTCAACATATAACAGTTCTAAGCTCAATAGATTTGGAAAGCTAATAAAAGATACCAAACTAGGAAGAGTACACCAATGAAGTTCAAGATGTTTCAACTCCATACAAGAGTACAGTTGGGTTGGCAACATAATTGGTTCACCATACCAGTTTCGAATTGTGAGCTCCTCAATTCCTTCCCGAGCCAAAAACAACAGCCAATCATGTATCTCTTCATAATTGAAATCATGTTGTCCAAACAGCGGTTTGGGTTCTACGGAGAAGACAAACCTTCTTACGGGACCTTTGAGCTGAAGTAGCAGTCTAGTAAGTTGCCTCCCATCAAACTTATTTGTCAAAAAATAAAAGAAATCCTCATCAACTATAACATCGGTGAGCAAAGTCCACTTAAACCTCCAGTTTCTCGCTAAACTATCGGTCCTCACCGCATCTTTTAGTGGCAAACGATTCATAATATTAGTGATCACGTTATCTGGCATGTTGCTAATATAATCGGCCATTTTAGGGATAACATTACGTCCAAAAGACATGGTATTGCTGGAATTTGATTTGCTTTTGTGAGGTCTGGAAAATGAGAGTTTGGATTTCGTTTTGGATTTGTTTTTTTATAAGGGTTTGTGTAATTATGGTGTGTATAGGGGTTTGGTGGGTGGGTTTATTGGATCCATTACTTCATACCTTCTCAAAGGATAGGTAAACCTGCTCACAAATGGGAAAAAATTTGTGTTACCTTTTGAACATGTGTAAGTGTACTAGACAATATTTGTGAATGTCATTCTATAATACAAATGCAATTATCATGGTGCATGTATGGTTTAACACATTACTGAAAAACTAACAACTTTATGAGAATATAATAAACCAAACCATATACCACTGTTTGTCCTTGTGTATTGTGGTTTTTTAGAAAAACAATAATCTATTATACAACTTTGAACCATTGTGATAAAGAGTTTATGAATGACTTTTGATACAAAGACTTTCATTAACTGAAGCATTAAATGACCCAACAAAAAAGCTATTGTATGAGTTTTTAGCATTGGAGAAGATTTGGAGAAAAGCTTTTTGTATAAGGAAATAAATGCAATAATTAATGTATTAAATGCAACAAGTACAAGAAGTAAATGCAAAAAGCTATGAATGTTTTTTGCCATTGCATATGCTCTATTGCAATTTGATTGAATTTGTGGACAGGGTTTATCTACTAAATAGGATACATGATGTGTACTGTTTGCATGTGACTCACCATGTTGTGTGGTTTATGCTATTTAAGAGTGGACAACTAGTTGTTTATTTTCACCTACTCTAATTTTACTACCCATTCATATCACTAAAGGCAGCATATTTGCGTCAAGTGCGACAGAAGTCATCATTAAATGCCCACGAGCACACTAGATATTTTTTTAGAAGTCGCTCACTTTCCCCGTAATAAGTAGCTTAAGCGATTATTTTCCCGCCTCCTTTCCCCTTGCCCCGCATAGTAGAAGTCATCATGCCACTTGCTTACAAGGACTAAAGTCATCATTACATGCCACTTGCACCCAATTATGTTACCTCTTATAAAGTCGCTTATCTACCCTTGAAACTCGCTTAAGAGACTATATTGGCAGTTGTACTTTTGAAATGAATTTTATAAAGTCGCTTATGAACCCCTTGAAACTCGCTTAACAGACTATATTGCCACTTGTACTTTGAAATGGATTTTATAAAGTCGCTTATGAACCCCTTAAAACTCGCTTAAGAGACTATTTTCCGACTTCTACTTTTGAATTGGATTTTATAAAGTCGCGTATCAACCACTTCAAAGTCGCCTAACCCAAACTTATTTGCCACCTTATTCTAAGTATATTCATATCGATTAACCCAAACTTAACTACGATTACTGAGTTTTATATTTTCATCATAAAAACAACAACAACAACAACTACTCAGTCACATAAATTAATCACAAACTCAAAAAACTACATAATAAAACACAAGATTAGATTAAATGTAGCAATACTTCCATTCAGGCCATTTACTGTTCATCATTACAGCCCACTGCCCAGTTACATACACAAAAACCTAATAACATAATCATCTTCAAACCCAATCATAAAGCATATTTTCCATCCGAAAGTCAAAAAAAACTATGATATAAATAACACACATTCTTTTCTCTCACTAAACAGCTTTGTTGATTGATGTTGGGCTTTCGAGTTGATTGTCAAAAAGAGTTGCAAACCGATGTACAGTTTGTACCTATCCCTAGCCACAAGTGCTCTTCTCATTTTATAGTTCCCTTCCGTGCCCCTATGGTTGTCATCTCGATCAACCATTAAACATTTACTCTTTTTACCACGTCCATGTGAGTGGTATTGGAAATGATTGTAATGGAAGGATGGAGGGCGGGCAGCTGAGACGCCTTTCGGCACAAGAACGGTTCGAAATTCACCGTATTGCTCGAATCGACGCTCGAGGATGTTATCGAAGGGTGGTTAGATGAATGGGATTTGTAGAGCATTATGGTTTAGGGTTATTAGTCGTCATTTAAGAACGACTAACTGCTATTAGTAGTCATTTAAGAACATGTAAATGATGATCATCAGCAAATGACATTTTTTCATTGAGTGAAGACGTTGGTTATATATCATATATGGTAAACAACTTCAAATTTTGGTTAGATGGTAAAACAACTTTATATGGTTATCATATATGGTAAACAATTTCAAGTTTTTGTTAGATGGTAAACAACTTTATATGGTTATCATATATGGTAAACAAGTTTATATTGTGGGATTGGTTGCGCCTTCATTCGTTGTAATAACCTTTTATAGAGGAGGATCCAGTGTTGTTTCATTGTGAACAGTTGCTTTGCCTAAATATTTAGGGCTTGTTGGATTTGACATAAAGTAGTCTGTCTAGTCTTTTCAACGCCTTGATGAATGTATAAGGCGGGAAAATAGTCTCTTAATCGACTTTAAGGCTTAGATAAGCGACTTGGTATTTAACCCATTTTCCTATAGTATTCCTCATTAAGGTACTTTCCATTATCTAGCTAAGATGTCATCCCTTTTTCCTATAGTATTCCTCATTAAGGTACTTTCCATTGATTTTTCATATTTTTGTTAAATAGATCAATATTTTTGTAGGGTCAATTTATGAATTTTAATGAGTTTTCGAGCGTATATAAGCGACTCTATAAAATAAAACATTAGAGTGCAAGTGGCAATGATGATTTCATTACTGTCAGGCGAACCATGTCAGTCATAACTGTAGTAAAGTCATAACTACTTTTCTTTTCTTTTTTAGGGACAAACTACAAAAGTGGGAAAAGAGTCTTGCAAGCGGCTAAGTAGGTGGCAAGTAAGCGAGCTGATAAAATCCACATGTAGACCGATATTGTTATATGTCTTTATTGTTTTTTTGGGATGGGTTGCGATTTTGTCGTTGTAATAACCATTTATAGAGGAGGATCCAGAGTTGTTTCTAGTGTCAACAGTGGCTTTGCCTAAATATTTAGGGCTTGTTGGATTTGACATAAAGTAGTCTGTCCAGCCTTTCCAACGTCTTGGGAAGCGGCAAGATGAATGTATAAGGCGGGAAAATAGTCTCTTAATCGACTTTTAGGCTTAGCTAAGCGACTTGGTATTTAACCCTTTCTGACAATTTAAAAACCTTTTGTACGAGTAACAATTACCAAAACAAAAAATATTAAATTAAAAATAATCTAGTACGCAACAAACTTATACCTAAATGTCGCATAAAAGATTATCGAAAGCTAATTTTTTTTTATTTTTCTTTTCCTTTTAAATGTGATGCAGTATTTTTATCACTTTAAAGAACACCAAAATTATGAATTAAAACCACCATTCAACACTTAATAAAACAATTAGATAATAACTACGGATTTCATTAACATCATTCTGAAGATAAATAGTAGACATTACATAAACTTCATCAAAACAACTTTTTTTAACAAACAGCAAGATAAAGAGTAAATATAACATAAAATGCCCCACGACAAGTTTTTTCAGCAAACCTACTCCATCTCGCTTAGCTTTTTTAACCTTCTAGGATTCTCCAATGAACTACGCCCACTTGCCCGACGCCTTTCAGTCAGAAATTCAATTTCTTTCAAATCTTCTTTCTCTTCCAACATTAGATATTGAAATTGTTCCTTAAAGATGCCCTTAATGCTCCCAAACTGCTCCAACTCCATTATTATATCGTGTCTGTTCTTAACACGATTTTTCAGTTCTTCAATCTTCTTCGAGTAATCTTTTTCATCTGATTTGTTGGCCATTCTTTCCCTATTAAAAATAACATTCAGCACCTTATGCATTTTACCAGAACGAGCCTCTTGTGCAATTTGATCAATTATTGGAAACTTAGACTCCATTCTTTTTAGAAAGAGAAGATCTTTTTCTAGATGTTTTGTTATTATGTGATGCTATCAATGAAAAAACGTGTTTGTTCCTACCTATATATAGAACAAAGAATGACGTTTATTTTGTACTGTCACTAAATATTAAAAATACGGAGTAAAAAAAAAGATTAGAAAAAAATAGGGTATTTCTAACCTTTTGACTTTTAAGAACCGTTTGGTTTCTTATCTCAACATACTAAGCATTATCCGTTACATTTATAAGAAAAATAAAAGATTGTGTTTGTTGGGGAAAGTATTTTAAGACAAAATACAGTTTACTTCTCTAATCTTGTCAATCAAGATTGGAAATAAGGATGTCGCTTAGCAAAAAGGTGTGAATTCAGGATGTCATTTGAGGTTTATTTTTGAAAATTCCTAAAAGATTTAAAAATAAATAAATAAATAAATAAAATAGAAAAAAATTTAAAAAAAAAAAAAAAAAAAAAAAAAAAAAAAAAAAAAAAAAGAAGAAAAATAATAAGGAAAAAGAATTATGTTTAGTTGATTAATATTTTATTTACATTAAAAAAAATAAAAAAAATAAAAATAAATAATGTAAGAGCATCAACAGTTTTATGTTCACAAGCAGTAGGTTGAATCACTCGAGCAGTAGAAACTTGTTCCTTTGGTTAAGCAGCAGTATGTTCTACCTTAGCAGCAGTATCATTAACACGTGCAATAGTATCAATCTTAACTGTTTCTTCAGTATGACCAACAGCAGGACCAACTTTTATTCAACAGTAGAATATCCCAAGCTTTAAGTGTATGATCAAATTCAAAAACAATTGCAAACTTAAACTTCATAGCAAAAATTCAAAAATCAAATAAGAGCCCTCAGGTGTCTTAACGTGACACCCGCCTTAAACCTGCTTTTCCTAAAACTTTTTGTTAGTACGCCTTAAGGTTAGTAATCATAGTGTTGCAATTATAACCCAAGTGGGCACTTAGGATTTGATGTATAGAACATATGTTTAAACAATACCCAGTAATTGTAAAGGGTTACATGTATTCAAAATGAAAATGCTAATCCAAACACCCACTATATTCCAAAAGGCAAATCGTTTTGATTTGTAACAGTCAAACTAAACAATTACCAACAACAACCAAACTTTTATTGATCGGTTTCATGTTCACATCCATTACAAACTTTCCTATCATCTATATGTACTTTTCCCTTTGGGGTTCCCATGCTGGGGTAGGTCACAGGTTCGATCCATGCACACCACAAAAAAATTCCCCGTGACGGTTTGAGCTTAGGCAAGGAGGACACCGGTGCGTGGGTATGGATTCGAACTTGGGACCTCTTGGATAGGATTGTACAAGGATTACCACTGAACCAAACCTCTCAAAAATAATCTATATGTACTTTTCGACATATTTGCTTCAACAAAAGTAAAATTAGGGGTGTTTTGGTTAGATTTAACTAGATTATAATAGTTATGAATGTGGGTTAGATTTAACTAGCTACTCTAGTTCAAAATGGACAATTGTTAGAAGGAAAAAAATAAACCAAGAGTAATGGGCGTTGAAGTGGGCTTAGGGGGTGTTTACTTTTTGCTTATTGGCCCCTTTGGTAATATTTCCTTCCTCACAAAGAAAATAATCATGTTTCTTTTTTGCTTGTTCCAAACAAATATCCTGAATAGAAATGGGTGTAAAAAATCATGTCCTTCCCATCTAGGACACATAAAGACAAGGTATACCCTTCACCATTCTCTCTTCTATTTCACTCATCAGTCATCATCAACATTCAACAATCAACTATTCAATCCTCCATCACCACCACAGTTCCTTCTGGCCGACCTCTTTCCCACCGCCGACCTCCTTCCCCACCACCGAACCCCTTCATCTTTATCTCTTTGTCTTCACATTCATCTAATAAAAGCTTCAACTATCTTTAATGGTGGATTCATATGTATGAAGAAGATCATGAAGAAGATGGTTACCAACTAATTTTTATTTTGTTTAGAAAAATGTTTAGATAAAAAAACAATGTCAGATTTGTGATTCATTCATTCATTTGCCTTTCCAAAAAAAAAGATCTGTGATTCATTTACTTTTTTGTTTTCACATGAATATATATTATCTCATATATTTGGGTATAAGATTCCGTTGATTACTCATTATTTTTATGGGTTAACCTTCTATAAGATTAACTAGATTCAATTGGGGGTTTTCATGAAGTTAAGTTTTGTTTACAAATTGGGCACAAATTAATTTAGTAAAAACTGGATCAAGAAATTTGATCATTGATGATATAAATGTGTATATACATCACAGTTTATCACTTGATTTTATCACCGGTTCATGTAAAGGGTAACATGGTCAATTACTTCATTAATATTTGTCATTGAGAGAGAAAAAGAAACACAATTTCTACATACAGGACCAACTCTAAACAGATACTATTTTGTAAAAAGACACTTTTTTCAAACAGATAAAAAAAAGAAACGGCCCCTTAGTTGCCCCTTCAACGCCCGTTGGCCCACCCCCTTGGGGCGTTGAAGCCCGTTGAATTGGCAAAATTATAAACGCCCGTTGATGCATCAACGGGCGTTTCTTTATTTTAAAGCACTGTTAACTGACAAGTTAACACTCTCTCTCTTAATTGTTAACTCTCTCTCTCTCAATAAAGTCAATAAAAGCAGAGTTAAAGCACTGACACTTTCTCTCTTATATATTTATATATTTGTACTTATTCAACACCCCAACCCATTACCCCCAATTTTGCTTCAGCGCCCTTCTTCTCTCACTGCCAAGTGTCAACATTTGCCCCAACCCACACACCTTACCACTACTCTTGGTCTTAGAAAGAAAAAAATAAACAAAGCTATTGATTTGATTGTTGAAATGATGTACTTGAAAACTGAAAAGGCAAATATCGAGAAGGCAAATCTTGAGAATCGGAAAGAGATATTTTACACCTGCCACTTAGATATTTTACACCTCCGACTTGCACCCAATAGTGGATTTTAGAAAGACGCACACAATAGTGAAGCAACAGTAATCTCTCCGCTATATAAACCATTTCAAGCCAAAGCAGAACGTGCGCATTCAACGATAGTAAGAAGTGAGAATACCAGAACATAGTTATAGTGTTAGAATCCTCAAGAAACAGCTTACAACCCAAGCCTAGCTTCTTTCTTTCTGTCTCTTGATTGTCTCTCTCTCACCATAGAAACCTTGTAACTGTGCCCATCATGAATCATAAACTCGTTATTCTTTCAATGTCCAAACGACACGTGTTTATGTTTATCTTGTTAAATCATGAGTTGCTCAAGTTTAAACCGGACCAACAAGTGATGTCAGAGCGGGTGGATCATTCTTATCATCTAGATCCATTCTTAAATGACTACTAATAACTTTTAGCCATTCTTAAATGACGGCTAATAACATACAACCACCGTCTTCTACAAAAACCCTAACATCAAAATCCCCTTTATGTTATTGTCGAGTACCTCTTCATGTTGAACCTTTCCGGTGCGTAAAAGTACTCCAACTGCCTATCCACAATCTTCCCCTTGAATTTGACCTCAGCACCTCCCGTTCTTAAATTACAGGTGCAAACCATGGATGCAACCTTAGTCCCATGCAAGCTTAATGAGAGGAACATAGAAGGGTGTAATATGGTTGATCTCAGTAACAACCAAAATGGTGGATCATCAGAGGCGTTTAAAGGGGGCCATGTGATGGGTAGAGGATATGGCATTTGTTTCTCAACGTTGTTAGGTGATGTTCCTTAAAGAGAATGCGTAGAGGTTAATTCGAGCTTGATTCTTTGCCAAACTTAATCCCTGATCTTGAATGTAACATCAGCTAACGACGTCAAGCGACAATGGATGAAATCAACATAGATCAATCTAGGTTGATTTCATCCTTTGTTGCTTGACGTTGTTAGGTGATGTTCCTTCAAGATCAGGGATTATAGCGATCCCTAATGTATGATTTCTCATCCTTGTTGCTGCCCATCTGAGCAACCAAGATCAACCACTGAGGCCAGAGGCCAAAGATAACAGATTCAAGATCCAGTCATTTTTTGTACTTCATAAGTATCAATAGAATTAGGTATAATGAATATTGAAAATCTTTGATGTAATAAGCAGTATGTAACCGACTAGGACTCCTTAGTCTATAAAAGGAGTGTTGGGTTTATTGATTTGATGATAGAAAACATAAAGAATGAAACATGAAGGACTTAATGTGACAAGAAGGGAACCTATAAAAAGATGGAGGATTTGGAAGATTCTAGAAGATATGCATAAAAGATTAAGATTTAGTTTCCTAATTGTATTTATGATTCCTCTTGTAAACTTAGATGACTCTATTATATAAAGAGATCATTAGGTCATTAGTTTTGTGTGCACAATCCAATTAAACTTTGCGTTGAGACAAAAGGTGTTTGGAAATATCAGCGTAAATTCTGCTGCTAGTTACAATGATTCTGCTGCTTGCCTAAACTTTCTACTGCTGAGGGTTCTGCTTCTCGCTTTGTAACTACGGGGATTGTACTGCTTGGTTTGAAAGTAAAGGGACTGTTATGCAAATTTGGTATGAATAGACGTACCAATTTGTAGTAATTTCCGATTATTGGTATTGTAACGTTTTTACATTTGAAAAACGTTGTAATCTTTAAAATAAATACACAACAAACTTTTAGAAAATCGGTAACCAAAAAAGCACAAAACAGAAAAAAAAATTTAAAACCTACGAAATTAAAAATAAAGTACACAACAATGTTTTAGAAAAATAATTACCCTACAAAATATTGTGGTGTTTGGGTGGGAAGTTACTTATTTGATAGGTGACGATCTTAACAAATTTATCAACACTAATTCATTTGTGTCAAGTGCGACTGAAGTCGTCATTACATGCCCACGAGCACACTAGATATTTTTTTAGAAGTCGCTCACTTTCCCCTTAATAAGTAGCTTAAGCGATTATTTTCCCGACTTTTTTCCGTTACCCTGCACAGCAGAAGTCATTACATGCAACTCGCACCCAATAAGAGACTTTTTTGCCACCTTATTCCCGCGTACTGGAAAATAACGTCGCTTTAATTTGCCACTTTATTCTCAGCATGTTCATATCGATTAACCCAAACTTAACTATGATTACTGAATTCTATATTTTCATCATAAAAACAACCTGATTCTACAAATTACTATTATCACATCTCCAAATATCACATAGCAACACTTCCAACAATATAATCATATCGACGAACAACAACAACTACTCGGTCACAGAAATTAATCACAAACTCAAAAAACTACATAATAAAACACAAGATTAGATTAAATATAGCAATACTTCCATTCAGACCATTATACTGTTCATAATTACAGCCCACTGCCCAGTTACATACACAAAAACCTAATAACCTAATCATCTTCAAACCCAATCATAAAGCATATTGTACATCCGAAAGTAAAAAAAAAAAAAAAAAAAAAAAAAAAAAAAAAAAAAAAAAAAACTTTGATACAAATAACACACATTCTTCTCTCTCACTAAACTACTGCGTTGGTTGACGTTGTAGGACCAACTTGATGTAGAACCACTAGCCTGCGGTAGCGTCAGTGGGATAAACTCTTTTTATGACTTTTGGGCTTTCAAGTTGATAGTCGAAAAAGAGTTGCAAACCGATGTACGGTTTGTACCTATCCCTAGCCACAAGTGCTCTTCTCATTCTATATCTCCCTTGCGTGCCCCTATAGTTGTCCTCTCGATCAACCATCAAACATTCCTGCTTTTTACCACTTTGATGGCCAACGAGAGCCTAATTGGAAGTTAGGCTTTCCATGTCAGTGGTATTTGGAATGATTGTAATGGAAGGATGGAGGGCGGGCAGATGAGACGCCTTTCGGTACAAGAACGGTTTTGAAATTCACCGTATTGCTCGAATGGACGCTCGAGGATGTTATGGAAGGGTGTTTAGATGAATGGGATTTGTAGAGCATTATGTTTTAGGGTTATTAGTCATCATTTAAGAACGACTAACTGCTATTATTAGTCATTTAAGAACATGTCTGGGCCGTGAGGTGACCCTCTTGACGTTGCTTGCTAACCCATGTAATGTGTGAGTACATACTTGAATTAACTAGTATGTAAATGATGATCAGCAGAAATGATGTTTTGTCATTGAGTGAAGACCTTGAGTATCGTATATGGTAAACAATTTCAACTTTTTGTTAGATGGTAAACAAATTTATATTGTGAGATTGGTTGCGCCTTCATTCGTTGTAATAACCTTTTATAGAGGAGGATCCAGTGTTGTTTCTTAGTGTGAACAGTGGCTTTGCCTAAATATTTAGGGCTTGTTTGATTTGACATAAAGTAGTATGTCCAGTCTTTTCAACGCCTTGGGAAGTGGCATGATGAATGTATAAGGCGGGAAATAGTCTCTTAATCGACTTTTAGGCTTAGATAAGCGACTTGGTATTTAACTCATTTAGCTTGGTGGATCATTTTTAGCTTATTCACAGCTTATCTAGGTAAGATGTCAACCCAATTTTATATTTCCTATATTCCTCATTGTTTAAGGTACATTCCATTGATTTCTCATATTCTTGTTAAATAGATCAATATTTTTGTAGAGTCAATTTATGAATTTTAATGAGTTTTAGAGGGTATATAAGCGACTCTATAAAATAAAACCTTAGAGTGCAAGTGGCAATGATGATTTCATTACTGTCAGGTGAACCATGTCAGTCATAACTGTAGTTAAGTCATAACTACTTTTCTTTTCTTTATTAACTGGTTGGCAAGGTAGAGTAAGTTTCACCATACACCTCAGCACCACGTCAGCTTTCTCTCTCCTCTCACTCCCCTTCACCCAACTTCACCATTTACTAGTCAAGGGTTCACCAATCTTCACCATAACTCCCATTTTTTTTTTATACTTACACAATTAAAAACGTAAACGTAAAAATATAAAAACGTAAACTACAAATTTAAAATACAATGTACGAAATTAAAACGTTACATAAACTTCAAATATTAAAGGTTCCTTCGGGTGTCGGAGGATTGCTTTGATTATTTCTTCGTTGTCCACGATTAATGTTTTGGGGAGTGTTTTGTTGAGACATTTTTTTGATAAAAAGAGTGTTAAAAGATTTGAGTTGTGTTTAAAAATGGTGGGTTTTGTGTGTATTTATAGAAGAAAATTTTGGGGTGGGTGTTCATTTTTTTTTTACTTCATGCAACGGTTCGTTATTAATTTTGAATGTATATTGCACAAAGTTCGAAATCTATAATGGTGAACATTTCACCGAATATTGTCTTGGATATTGTGAATGGTGATGGTGCTGCGCGTGGGTTTAGGTGGTCGGCATGGATGCTGCGCGTGAGAAATGGTAATGGTGAATGGTTCACCTTTGCCTTGCCAGGCAGCTTACGGACAAACTACAAAAGTGGGAAAAGAGTCTCGCAAGCGGCTAAGTGGGTGGTAATTAAGCGACCTGATAAAATCCACGTGTAGACCGATATTGTTATATGTCTTTATTGATTTTTTTGGGATGGGTTGCGATTTTGTCGTTGTAATAACCTTTTATAGAGGAGGATCCAGTGTTGTTTCATTGTGAACAGTAAGCCGCATGATGAATGTATAAGGCGGGAAAATAGTCTCTTAATCGACTTTAAGGCTTAGATAAGCGACTTGGTATTTAACCCATTTTCCTATAGTATTCCTCATTAAGGTACTTTCCATTATCTAGCTAAGATGTCATCCCTTTTTCCTATAGTATTCCTCATTAAGGTACTTTCCATTGATTTTTCATATTTTTGTTAAATAGATCAATATTTTTGTAGGGTCAATTTATGAATTTTAATGAGTTTTAGAGGGTATATAAGCGACTCTATAAAATAAAACCTTAGAGTGCAAGTGGCAATGATGATTTCATTACTGTCAGGCGAACCATGTCAGTCATAACTGTAGTTAAGTCATAACTACGTTTCTTTTCTTTTGGAAAAACTAGAAAAGTGGGAAAAGAGTCTCGCAAGCGGCTAAGTGGGTGGTAAGTAAGCGACTTGGTGCAATATACAAGGCGGCATGATGAATGTATAAGGCGGGAAAATAGTCTCTTAATCGATTTTTAGGGTTAGATAAGCGACTTGGTATTTAACCCATTTAACTTGGTGGATCCTTTTTAGCTTATTCACTGCTTATCTAGCTAAGATGTGAACCCAATTTTATTTTTCCTATATTCCTCATTGTATGAAATTAAAATCTTTTTGTGACAATTTATAAAACTTTTGTAACAATTACCAAAACAAAAAATATTAGATTAAAAAGAATTAGTAGTACGCAACAAACCTTTAACTAAATGTCGCATAATAGATTTTCGAAAGATAATCCTTTTTTTTTCCTTTTAAATACATTGAATACGTATGTAATACTAACCCTAGAACCTCATTTTATAGATTAAGGAGTCCTATTCAGTTACAAAGACTTCATATACTTCGTATCATTACCATAAACTAGCAGGGTACCCGCGCGGTGCGGCGGCGGGTACCCTGAAATAATATTTTCCGGTGAATTATGTATTTTAGTTTATTATGTTCTTTTTGATAATAAATTTACGGATATTAACTAAGGAATATATGTCGTCTTTTTGGGTCTTTTTTAAAGTCATTCGTATAACATGAGCCCGTTTAGCCCTTGCCCGTTTGGCCCGTGCCCGTTCAGGCTCGAGCCCATTTGGCCCGTGCCCGTTCGTGCTTGAATATTTGTATAATGTGACTTATTATTTGTATTAGTAACATTTAATGCAAGAATTGTGCTTAAGTTGATTGTACAATATGCTTAATAATTTGTATTTCTTATGTAAGGGGTGTTTTAATAACTACATTAATTGTATTTATTGACCAGTTAATTAATTGACTACATTAAATATCTTGACCAAATTAATAGTGCTTTGTATTTTGTACTTTAAGCTTTAAGACTTGTAAGTCTTAAAATTAAGATTGATGAGAAAGATCATTAATAATGCTTTGTGTATTGTACAATAAGCATTATAGCTTGTAAGTCTTAATTTTAAGACTAAGAGGAGAGAGATTCATCCCTACATTATATGTAGTATAGATATCTAACAAACTATACGAGTTTATCTAATAAGCAGTAGAATGATTACTCTAGCAGTAGAGTCTTCTTGGGCTAGCAGTAGAGTCTTCTTGGGCTAGCAGTAAAATCACACTTTGCTTATTAATCCTTTCTTCAGACAACTCCAGCAGTAGAATGTACACACCAGCAGTAGAGTTATTAAGCCCAGCAGCAGAATTATAATTGGTGTATTTTCCTTAAGACTTAAGAGCAGCAGCATAACATGCAAAGTAGCAGCGTCTTCAAAACCCAACAATCCTCACCTAAACTTGATATTTCTCCCCAAAATAATCAAGTTTCTAATAACCACAGACTTACACTAGGAGGATGCTTCCAAACACTTACTACTTCTTTGTTTTACCATAATTCTGCCCATAGAGTTTTCTCTGAAGCATTCTGAGAAGTTCAAGGACTCTATCATTCCAGCTATTAATAAGTAGCTTGATGTCTCCTTCTAGCATCATTTTCACAGTAGTCATAGCGAAAGGTTACTCCTTTTCAGCTAGCATCCATATGATCAGACCTCCTTGCAGCACTAACTCATGAACTCTACATGAGTCATAGAATCTCCACAAATGAATCTTAGTACTTCTCATCTGCTCTCTCCATATAGTATTTTCATGATCAACTTCAAACATCATCAGCAGATATCTCCAAAGCAAACTATCAAGTTCATTCTGTGGTCTTGCATAGCCATATTTGTTCTTGATCAGACCCCACAAGTTAATCAAATCCTCCCTGTCCATATTCTTGAGCATTTGAGAAAAGGTCTTAAACCTTTGAACTCTACCACCAACTCTGTGGATCTCAAACCAAGGTGCTTTATCATTATATCCAGTCAACCATCCAGTAACTGAAGTTTTTTCATCTAAAGGAGCTGTATCAACAAAAATATCTTTATCATCAGACACAAGTTAAGACAATTGTTGTAACTCAATTGTTTTCTTGTCGAACTCCTCTGACTCCCTTTTCTTGTTAGTCGTTTCACTCTCAGTATCTGAACTTTCTACAACTACTCTTCTCTTCTTCTTCTTCCTAGCTCTCATCTTAAGCCTTATCCCTGATCTCTTTTCAGCAATACTAGATTCAAGTTTTACATCTTTTTCTTCACTTTTCTGCTCCTTTACTACTTCCTTCTCATATTCCTTCTGAGTCTCTACAACTTTTTTACTAACCTCCTTTTCCTTAACACTTTGAGTTATTTCCTTAGGCTTTGCAACATTAGATTCTGGATTCAAATAAGCCCTTAGATTAACTCTTCTTGTAAGTTTAGCAATCTCAGCATCTGACAGAGGTTCAAATTTTCTCTCCATCGCCTTTTTTGCTGCTTCATATTTCTCTTTAACATCTACATCAGTATATGGTTTCAACTGCTTTAGCTTCCAATTCTTCATATTTTTCAAATAGTGTTCATGATGAGTTTTGAGTTTGAAAGTGAAGGGAAAAATTTGTAACTTGGCGCCACTCGAGCCTAATTAAAGAAAATTCTCCAAGATACACTCCTGAAGAGAGACAATGTGCTATAGACGATATATTGGGTGAGTTTAGAAAGAAACAGAGGCAGAAAAAAGTTTATAAGAAGAAGCATCCTACTGGAAAGGATATGTGCTGGGTTACTGAACTGATTAGGATATGTGCCAAGTATGGTTCTACTGCTAGCGATAGAAGATTCTGCTGCTGCAGACTTCATTCTGCTGCTTATCAGATAAGCGTGTAAAGTTTGTATAGGAAGTCTTTGTAACCATATTAATATATTGAAGTGTTTATTGAGAATTCGTTTGTGTTCATTAATAATAAATTAATATATTCAAGTGTTTATTGAGAATTCGATTGTGTTCATTAATATTTCTTATTAAGATTAAATGGTACGTGTTATGGATTTGTTAGCTTCTCACAAATGTTGCATTTCATGAACATAGATGATGTGGTTACCCTCTGGAGGTTATACAAGGAGAAGTGTGGTGATACAAGGCCATAGGAGGTATATGAAAGGGTGATCTACTATTATCCAACCGATCCAAACAAGCAAAGCAGTGAGTATTAAAAATTTATTCAACATAAACCATAGTTAAGTTCTTTCGTTGGTGCATCTAAAGAATTAAAATGAACAATCCATATAATTCGCTACAAATCATCCAAATGAACCAAGTGCGGGTGACCTGACGGCCCCGGCTGTGTCTGAGTGTGGTTGTTAGGAGCGTTGACATTATTTGACGACCCCGGTTGTGACTGGCTGTCGTTGTTAGGAATGTTGCTTTGAGTAGTAGATGATTCACAATTCCATATAAAAGGACTATTTGACTCACCATTTGGGTCTGTCCGTTCGACAGCTTCACGACTGCTGTGTACTTCCTGTCCTTGTTGTTCAACTGCCTCCTCGTGAGTAGGGGTGCATGATTCTCTCTTTCTTTTATGTTTCTGAGATGTAATGTCAGTTTAAAAAAAATTATATTATACTAGAAAGTAAATAACAAAAGTGTTTACATTATACTAATCGAAAACAAGTACCTTATTTTGGACCAATGATACATTACATGACCGTCGTGTGTGTCCTTTCTTGTCACACCTCGAACATCTTGTGCTTTTCGGTTCTTCCCCCTCTGATCGGATACGGTCTTTCTTTTTTGGCCTTCCAGGTTGCCGCTTAACAATAAGCGGTGGTTTAACCACTTGCAGGTCATCAGGAGCACGCCACTGTTTCATGTCTTTTAGATGATACACCTTATCTTGGTACGTATTTTTTAGCTCTGTTTTCTTAAACCATTTTGATGCCCAACTGCTATTGTTATTCAAACCTTCAACTCTAGAAACGGCACAAACATGCCCAAACGGTAAACCTGATATTTGCCATTTACGGCAACTACATTCTTTTTTGACAAAGTCAATAATATGAACCTCTCGTGAATCAGCAACATTATACATTTTATACATCTCAATCCCGCTAACAACCCAATTAGCGCTCTTTACCATTCTATTGCTTACTTTTGCAGCTGCCCATTCTCTAAGTTCATCCTTTGGTGCATCTAAAATTAAAAAATGAAATACTCTTACATAAATGAAATGTTAAACAAAACATTATACACATTTTTTTTAATTACCTTTGTATTTTGCTCGACGATCACAATACCATTTTTGTAGAAGCTTTCTGTAGTACTCCATTAGCATGGTTATTGGAACTTTCCGAACACATGCCGTCAAAGAGTTTACTGATTCTGCACTATTTGAGGTCAAATAATTGTACCTGTTTGCCGGGCAGTAAGCCCGTGACCACTTACCAAATCCAGCGTCTTCTAGTTTTCTATAGACATCTGGTTTTCCGCGTTGAATTTCAGATATTGAATCATCAAAGTTCCTCTCTGTGTATGCTTTGCATGTCCTCCAATATATAGCCTTCCACTTTCTACTCTTCAAATTGCAATTCATCATTAAATGACGACAACAGTACCCATGAAAGGCATCAGGAAAAACGTACCACAGGCATGTGCGATTGCCGGATGTCTGTCAGATATGATGGCCAAATCGCCAACATCACCAATGCATTCTTTAAGTTTACTCATAAACCAATACCATGATTCGTTTGTCTCACCTTGACAAACACCAGTGGCAATAGGTATGATCTGGTTGTTACCGTCCATTCCAACAGCAACCATGTTTGTTCCACGGTATCTCCCTTTAAGATGTGCGGCGTCAATTATTATCAATGGCCGCAAAAAACCCAAGAAGCTCCGAATCTATTTCATTAAACCGCATATTGGTTACTGAATACTATATACATAATAATTAAGATACAAAGTAAAAAAATTTAAGACAAGCTTACCGCAACACCGAACCCTATGAATACCATCTTAAATCGATCTTCATCATCTGTCTCGATGTGTGTTACCGTCCCTTCATTTTCCAACTTTAAGTTGTAGCAATAATACGGTAACTGCTCAAAAGAATCCGTAGGGCTACCATTTACCAACTGTAATGCAATGTTTTTCCCACCCCAAGCTCGTTTATAAGAAACATCAATTTTCCATTCGATATTCAGATCTTTTTGTATGTCCTTACATGTATAGATCCTTCTACTATCCTTCAGTTTGTCTACCAGCAAGCGACCCAACAATTGTTGGGTAGCGTTTCGATGATTAGGATTAATTCTAGTTCGGGAACATGTATGCACGTCGTAAATGCTTGACACATAGAATCTATATCTTATAATACTTTTTCATGTGTGAACGTACCAGTTGCAACCCTTTTCCACACAGATTACACTCAACCTACTCTTGCTAGACCTAATTACTTTAAACTCAAAACGTTCAACTAAAGCTTTTATTCCTATTGCATAACAGCACTCGGCCTTATCATCAAACCAAACACCGGGCCGAACTTTGGATACCAGAGCGTGTCTAAGGGTATTAATCATTTTAATTATAGGATCAGGTGCATTGGGTGGCTCAGGCATGTTTTCAAATGTGGATTTCTGCCAGCGTGGCTGAACATCGTCAAACACTTGTTCGCTTTTAAAATCATTCTCATGATTTTCAACTTTCGGTGTTTGATAATCACATTCTTCAGGGAACAAAGAAACATTAAGATCGATATCAAGAGGCCTAGAGGAAGAAGATGGTTTTACCTCCAAAGTTTGGTCGATACGTTGGATGTATATTGTCTGAACCATGGTATGCTTACGACATATTTCGTTAACAAACAAGGCAACGTCATCATCGTTACATACATCAATTTTGTTGGATCCGGATATGTAGTGTAAGCTGATGTCCTTATATGTGATATCGTATTTTGCCTTGATATATGTCACCAACATGATGTAATTAGCGTCTACTGGAAGTAAAACTCCACGAACTAATTTTTGAAATTGAAATAAAACTTTTAATTTTGAGGGATTAGTTGAATTCATCTTGTTTGGCGTGTGAAAATCTCACAAGTTTTGCCTTATTTGTGGTGTGGGGTTGTGCAGAACCGCAAGTACCAGTCGCTTTAAATTTTACGATCTGGTCGCTCAATTAAAAAGTCGCTTAATTAAAAATTCGCTTAAAAATTTCCCTCCAAACTTTCATTTCCCTCTCATTTGAACTCTATATTTCCCGCCTAAAATTATTTTCCCACTCATTTAGTATGTATATATGATTCTAACAAAATTGGGCAAATAAGTTAAACAATGGCTTCATCTTCTTCCACTTCCAAATCAAATAAAAAGACCATCTAATACTACCTCAATGATACACATTGCGAATGTCCAAAACCATTACCAATTGTACTACAAACTGTTTAAATTGTTATGTTGAATATGTGAATCTAAAACATTATTTGTTTAGGACAAGGACATGCGGAAAATAATCGGATTTACAAGAAGGTGGGAAAGACTACAGTTCCCAATGAAGGTGTTGCACTTTCACAAAAGGAGATGATGATGGAAATGTTATGTACTGGGAAAGACTACATTATTTGTTTTATTTTTAGTTGTTCTCTTCATTGCTTTTGTTATAGCAACAAGTGTTATGTACTGGGCTGTAATAAACTGGTAATAGCTGTTTACAAGTTAATGTGTCATTTTAATGCGCATCACATGCAGGCACAGTTGTGGTGCTATACATATTTGAACAGTCGATCAATATACAGAAACCTACAATCAATATATAAAAACATACAGAAACCTACAATAGTTAAACATACATGAGTTCAGACTAGACTACCATCTCAGACCAAGTTACTTGTTGTGGTTACATGTTGTAGTTATAATTCCCATTGCACTATATTAACACCCTTTTGTATATAAACCGTCTCTCGGCTATCGCTGCCCTAACACAAAGTTCGTTCCTCCACCTCCAAAGATCCCTACAAACATGAGAGATCGCAACATTTTGTAACACTCCTAAAAGATCCTTTACATCCCCACATGCTCTCCCTCTAAGATCCCTGACCAAATCACATTCCCAATTCAAAACTCCATCCAACCATCTCCCATTGTTGTAGTTACATGACTAAACCATCGCAGACCAACTTACATGTTAACCATAATCTATTCAACATATTAACCATAATCTATTCAACATTTCACGGGCACCTTATAGTTCCAAAAGTATCTTACCATTTGCTCTCGATAGGCTAATGCTACCTGGAGAGGATCATCAACCCTCATACTCAAGTTGTTAGCTAGCCGATGCAAAAAAATGCACACCCAAACTCCACAGTCACCGTATTTGTCAGCTTGTCTAGGGATATTATCTGCCACTCGAAAAGTTATCTTATAATTTGCAGCATCTATGGATTTGGCGTCGAACACTTTACACGACTTTAGATACTTGGGAAGCATTTTCTCGAAAGTGGCCCTCATCTTCAGATTGTCGTTTCTGGTCTCTGGATCTGGCGTACCAAGTGAGTCGTAAATCGTTACGACTCCGGTACTAATTTCTAGGTGTGCCACAAACCAGTGGTCAAATGGAACGTTGACCAGAAAGTAGACCTGCATTTGCAGACAAAAATACTATGATTAAAATTTAAAAAAAAAAATACTAACGGTTTGTGAGAACAAATGCAGTTTATACACCCACCTTGTGAACACTGGTCCATGGCACAGGATACCGTCTTCCATTTCCATAACCGGAACGCACTCTTCCCTCGAGAAGAATAGCCGAGAAGAAAGGACCCGCCTTAGCCCAATCAGCATTGTGTTGTCTGAAGTGCCACATTAGATCAACCCAAAGAGCCAAATGCTGTAAGGTTTATATAAAAATCATACTGTTAAACTATTCAAATATAAAGCCATTGTATTATGTAAATTAATAAAATATTTAATAAACCACATACACAAACTGATTAACTTAGTACCTCATCCCCAAGCCATCCTCCTTTCTGACCTCTTCCATATGCCAACAAAGCTCTCCAAAATTTACGACGAACAACAATGTCGGATTTACCCCAAGGAAAAGTATAAGCTGCATTTCTTCCTTTTTTCAGAAAAAGCCCAATACAGTCTGGCTTAATTACGCTCTTGGGTGCCTTCTTGTTACTAAGTAAACCAGCAGGACGTGACAAATTCTAAAAAAAAATAAAAAAATTAAAACATATTAATGCATCGTCTATTGACTTTGATTACCAGGATCCTATATGACCAACTGAGTTAAGATGTAGTATACCTCTACCCAGGGCTCCAACTGATTGAGAGGGGGGAAGCTAATTACTTTATTCAGTCTTTTAGAACGCCTTTTGGGCACTGGTGGAGTTGTAGGTGGTAGCTTCACATAGGGATCCTTCAAAGACATACCAACCTCTTTCCTCCTCATTTGTTGAACGTCTGGTTTCAACTCAGTTGTCTTCTTTATTGTCACATTTGGCCTACCGTGTTTATTTTTTTGTTGTCCAATCAAGGGTGACTGTACAGCCTTGCTCAACTTCCTCTTCCTTTGTATACTTGTGAAGATTTCCTGTAGGCAAAGTTCATAATTCATATCAACAGTGTTTTTGACCTTTGATATTAGTAATAACAGTGATACTACTGTTAGCGTATTTCATACTACTACTGGAGACGGTGAGAAGGTGAAGTAAATACACAAAGTGGATACTACTGCTAAGTAGATACAACTGCAGCTTACAATGATACTACTGTTAGTGTATTACATACTACTGCTGGAGATGGTGAGAAGGTGAAGTAAATACACCAACTGGATACTGCTGCAAAGTAGATGCTACTGCCACTATGAATTATACTAGTGTTAGTGTATAATTACTACTGCTGGAGATGCTGAGAAGGTGAAGTAAATACACAAAGTGGATACTACTGCTAAGTAGATGCAACTGCAGGTTACAATGATACTACTGTTAGTGTATTACATACTACTGCTGGAGATGGTGAGAAGTTGAAGTAAATATACTAAATAAGAGCACTCAGGTGTCTTAACGTGACACCCGCCTTAAACCAGTTTTTCCTAAAACTTTTTGTTAGTACGCCTTAAGGTTAGTAATCATAGTGTTGCAATTATAACCCAACTGGATACTGCTGCAAAGTAGATGCTACTGCCGCTAAGAATTATACTACTGTTAGTGTATAATTACTACTGCTGGAGACGCTGAGAAGTTGAAGTAAATACACAAAGTGGATACTACTGCTAAGTAGATGCAACTGCAGGTTACAATGATACTACTGTTAGTGTATTACATACTACTGCTAGAGATGGTGAGAAGGTGAAGTAAATACACCAACTAGATACTGCTGCAAAGTAGATGCTAATGCCACTATGAATTATACTATTGTTAGTGTATAATTACTACTGCTGGAGATGCTGAGAAGGTGAAGTAAATACACAAAGTGGATACTACTGCTAAGTAGATGCAATTGCAGGTTACAATGATACTACTGTTACTGTATTACATACTACTGCTGGAGATGGTGAGAAGCTTAAGTAAATACACTAAATAAGAGCACTCAGGTGTCTTAACGTGAAACCCGCCTTAAACCAGTTTTTCCTAAAACTTTTTGTTAGTACGCCTTAAGGTTAGTAATCATAGTGTTGCAATTATAACCCAACAGGATACTGCTGCAAAGTAGATTCTACTGCCGCTAAGAATTATACTACTGTTAGTGTATAATTACTACTGCTGGAGACGCTTAGAAGTTGAAGTAAATACACAAAGTGGATACTACTGCTAAGTAGATGCAACTGCAGGTTACAATGATACTACTGTTAGTGTATTGCATACTACTGCTGGAGATGGTGAGAAGGTGAAGTAAATACACCAACTGGATACTGCTACAAAGTAGATGCTACTGCCGCTGAGAATTATACTACTGTTAGTGTATAACTACTACTGCTGGAGATGCTGAGAAGGTGAAGTAAATACATTAAGTCATAAATTTAAAAAGTACCTCAAGATCCCGGTCGACAACCTCCTGAGCAGAGTTATTTTGAGAATTAAGGAAAACGGCGTTTCTTGCTTTCTCAGCATCCCGGTCGATTTTGTCAATACACGCCTTTTCTCTGTCAGACACCGTATCCATTACTTTCTCACCAACAGCAATGTTTTCTTCATTTTCTAACAACGCCTTTCCCAAGTTATCAGAATCGTTACCACTTCTGTCACCAACATTGCTATCGGCCATGTTGGTGACGACATCGTTGTATTCACCAGCCTTCGTCTATTCCATAACTAGGTCAACATCGCTTAATTTGTCAAGACCGTTATCATATGTATCAACAATGTTATCTTCATTAACCATCGCATACTCGCTCACTTTCCCACCACCATGACCTTCTCTATCTGCATGCCCGTCCGCACTGTTCTCTGCAATATGAAACGACGAATCTTCCACTTGGTCAAAACCATGCCCATCAGCCTTGCTCTCTTCAACGGGAGACACCAACGCTCCTAATTCATTCGGAACTTTTGATTTTTCTTGTAAACCCATTGATTCATCACCAGGTTCTATCGAATTAGCAGAATGACAATCAACTTGCGGCTTAATTACTTTTGCCAAATACGTTGGAAGGAAATCATCAGCAAAGTTTTTGGGCTGTAAGTTTACATGAAAACACAAGTATAATAAGAAAATGAATGTAACAAACAACTATAACATGTGGGATTTTTATAAACTGCATACTTACATCAATAGACGATTGAGAAAAATGCTCAGTTAAATTCGGTAAATGGATAATACTAGCATTATCAACTTGCATGTGATCTACCGGGTAATCTCCAATTGGAAGATAATTGGCAAGTTGTGTCATGGTGGATGGATACGCGGAAGCATCAAGATAATTAAGCTTACCATGTTCGTCATTCGTTTGACCAGCAGATATTGGTGTCTCGTGTATTACCGATTTATCATCATATTCGCCGCCGAAATGAGAATTAATAGGGCTTTGGTTCTGAATTTCATTCTCAAAGGGGATTGAAGCCTGAATTTGAAAATATACAAAATAAATAATTATAATAAAAGAAGGATACCTAACGGATAAAAAATTTACTTAAAGGATATTACCTTTGCATCTTTGGAAGCTAAATCTTCATCCACTTGAAGTTGTATCTCTGAATTGTCATGAACAGGAATTGGAGTCTGAAATTCAAAATATATTATGAATTTACTATATATAAAAAAAGAAATATGGATATATGTGACAAATTGAAAATATCTTCTTACATTTGCAACTTTGGAGACAAAGTGATCACAAACATTCGCCCTTACTTCAGACGTTTCAGGAATAGATGTTGAACACTGTTTCAATAAATATATATATTTTCTTCATACTTTTTGTGAAAAAATAAAATAAATATGGTATCCTCAAAGTAATTTTGTTGATAAAATTATAAATTTAGACAGCTAGCCCCTTGAAGAGTTGAAGTTGTACCTCTGAATTGTCATGAATAGGACTTGAAGTCTGAAATTCAAAATATAATATGAATTTACTATAAAAAAATAGAAAGATGGATATATGTGACAAATTGAAAATATCTTCTTACATTTGCAACTTTGGAAACAAAGTGATCACTAACATTTGCCCTTACTTCTGAAGTTTCATGATTAGATGTTGAAGCCTGTTTCAATAAATATATATATTTTCTTCATATTTTTTGTGAAAAAATAAAATAAATATGGTATCCTCAAAGTTATTTTTTTGATAGAAAAATGAATTTAGACAGCTCACCCCTTCATGTTGTATGTTCATACATTTCTCAATATTCGAAATTCTTTTTTTAACTTCATTAATCACGTTAACATCAACCCTGTTAAGTAGTGACTTCAGGGACGCGAGCTCAGCAAGTATCTTACATCTTTGGAGGTTTTCTTCTGGTCCATCGTCTACATCAGCATTTGCCTACAAGAAAATGAAAATTGGTATCAAAATAATTTTAAAGTACGGTTATAGACCCCAACAGGTGAAAAACTTTCTAGTTATACAGTATATAGCTAAACCTTGTGTCCACTACCTGCATTTATTAGGACTTTAATGCTCAAATGGCATATACGGTTGTCTGTATAGGTAAACCTTTTTTAGAACTATGTCTCGGTGTTTAAAGGGTTTAGGATCAAAATTTCTTTTTTTTTGTTTTTTTTTTTTTAAATTGACAATTTACCTGAATGGCATCATCTGCAACATCTGCTTGGCTTTGAATACAATTGAGCTCAACAAGATACTCATTACTACGTACAAACCATGGTTGCAACCTTTCTTCACTAGTTGCAACAAGTTTCAATATTGGATTCGAACCCTAGATAACAAATTATAGTAATGTCAAAAACAAATATAGAGAATTCGTAAGTTACTTACTAATAACAAAAAACAATGGAAATGCTTACCGAACCACAAAATCGATCGTGATCACATTTTCGGAACCTTTTATCCTTTGACCAAGAAATAGCACGTGGGATCTTACTCGAGTCTTTCTTCCACCATGAGCTGCTGTTTGGATAACTCTCAAGAATCCAAATCTAACAAGAAAACAATACAACTAATGTTACTCTTAGTACACGAAAACACGTCAATAATTACAACAACTTTTTTGCCAAAATCATACCTTAAAAGGCCAAATAAAACCAGAGAGAGTATATGTGACAGGGTTAGATGGGCTTGACTTCTTGGGCTTCTTGGAGAGAGCTTCACGATGTTTAGCAACTACATTAGCTAAATGCTCGTATAAACTTCTCCACAAGAACTCCCCCCATGGATAGGCATTCCAATCAGAAAAATTCTCAACCAGTTGACATAAATGATTCGGAACAACATACCAAGTACCACGACCATTGAATATGACATCGGCCACTATCAACAGGCAAACTCTAACCGCATCCTCATCAGTTAATGCATCAAATTCTTTATCATTTTCGAAAAGATCTATAAGCTCATGACCTTTCACATTGAACTTTTTATCAAATTTTTTATCAGGAAAGAGTCGCAAACCTAACGGGGTATTATCAACTTCTTCAGGGTCAGCCAAAGGACCAAAAACTAAACCAGTAATCAATAGAAACTCCCAACGACCAAATTGCAAAACATTATCCCCAATTCTGAAGGAAATAAGGGGGCAATGATCTAGCAATTTTGGAATATTTACCTGGTTCTGTAAAACGAAGTTTAGCAAATGGTTATCATTTGCATGACAAGAGGGTATATCTATATCTAACCATGGACCGAAAACAATCTCTCAAAACAGGCTAATTCTAGATTGATTCCTTTCCAACTTACATTTAATCTTTCCTAGATAATTTACCTGTGACCGAATAGTGATCTTTGCATCAAAGTATTCTTTCGCCATATGGGTCTTCAATAATTAATAATGGCTGCGTCATGGTTTAGGGGTTCTTGAAATTGATACCTCTATTGAAATTGGAATAAAGAATTTGGGCTTGATATACAGTAGGTCTTTTTGGGGAATTTGAATGTGTGTGTGTGATGGGGGGAGGGGGAGGGGTAATGGAAGGGTGTTTTAAAAAAGATCGTTGATTAAAGAAAATCAAAGTCGCTTAAGAGATATTTCAAGTCGTTAAAGATGTTGAATACAGATTTCAATTCAGTGTATTTTGTGGCTCTCTAATTGCTAGAGTAACCCTTAAACGAAGCGTGTTACGTACACTTTTTTTTAAATAAAAGTACTAGTATAAAAGAAAGGGCTTGGAAAGTACTGACTTAAGTGGCAAAAGTTAAAAAAAAGTTGTCAGGTGAAATAGTCACTCAAAGTACAAGAGTCAGTCGCTTAATTGACAGATTAGTCGCTCAAGGTGTGGAAGAAGCAAAAACGAATAAAATATCCTTTTTCGATGTTTGACTTTTAAGATAGTAAAGGACGAAATAGAAGGTCGCTTATTTAACAATAAGTCGCTTAAGGAAAGTCGCTTGAAAGTTACACAGACACATGTCACTACCAGATTTAAGCGACTTTGGCTATGGCTATTATGGGAAAGCGACTTTTTTGGGGCCAAAAAAGCCCAACACTTGAGCAACCGGGCTACTCGTATATTTACCCCTTGTTTATTTATGTATTTACAGTTTTTTTTCCTTTTTTAAAGTCATCCGTTAAGGAACCGATGGAAGAGGATCCTCCTGTTGAAGCTGAAGCAAAGGAGAAAGACATACTTGTGTCGCAATCTCCAAAGGTAAATATTGCAGTTTTTGTATGTGTGTAAGTTTTACCAATTGATGTAGTTTGATAAAGCAAATGATATTGAGTGGAATTGTTCATGTTTCAGGAATCAGCAAATGAGTTCATGGATTTGATTGATTTTTCCTCTCTTCCGGATAATTTGGTATGCACAATTTTCATATTGCTTCATCTAAAGATTTTTGTTGTATCTCAGTTATAGGAAAAATGTAGTGGTTACTTACCTTTGGTTACTTCTCAGTATCAGGATACTCAGCAGATGGATGTTGCTGGTGTGACAATTGTTGATGTTGACCAAGAATCTGTTAAAACCTTAAGGGTGCCATTCGGACGGGAGAGGAAGAAGAGCAAACATGTGTCTTCTCCTTACGTAGAACCTCCATCTGCTACACCAAGACGGAACAGAAAGTCTCGTCCTAGCTCTAGGATCTATAAATCCAAGATAAAGTCTTGGATTGGACAAGATGGATCTGAGCAGGTTCTTGAAGAGTGGAAAGAGGTATGTATACGTTTCTATGGTTAGCTTACATATATTCGACCTGATTGTAGTAGTTCAGCTTAGTAACCAATTTATTTCGCATCGAAATGTTTCACAGCAATTGAATCGTCCTGAAGGCTCCCCGGTCGCCCAAGTGAATAATCATTCAGACATAAACGTGTTCTTGCGGTCAAGGAAGGAGATGACATTTAATCTTCCATGGTTTGATGGAGACCTCCAAAGCAATTTTTGGGCTGCTTTAGTGGCCAAGGACGGGAACAGAAAAGGTTGGCTGTCTGATTCGGTACGTATTTAAATACTTATTTATTTAAAAAAATTTAATTTCTACATGTCATGCAGAGAAAAAGTCATTATTGACTCAAAAATGATTATAATTAAGCAATGATTAAATGCTTATATATTTTGAGTGTACATGTTATGTTGTGTTAGTTATCAATTAGTATACCCTTAAAACTAGTAGCTCCCATCTTATGAAAAAAGTTTATGGTTTTATGTTGGGTACTTGGGTTGTGATTCTTTCTACATGTCATTTTGCTAATGTAATTTTTTTTATACTTTGATATCGCAGCACATCGATGCATGGGTCTGGTATCTTTGGAACTTTAGACCTGCTGATGCGGACTGGGTAATGGTCGGCCCATTTTTAATTCAACAGCTTCTTCGAGATAATAGTCTGTATGATTATTATGCAAATGGTGTTCTTTTTGGTGTGCCTTGGTTTGCCAAAAATGTTGAAAAGGTAAGATGTTAAGTTCTACCATTTATCATTATGTTGTCTAGCTGTTCTAGTACACTAATATTATATGTAGTTATGAAGCCTAGTTTACACGATATTTGGTATACATTAAGGTTAACATAGTCTAAAATTAGATGCTAGTGGTGATGATTATACTCTTATGAATGCAATTTGTATCTAATGTGAACTATCATGAATGTAAAATTAGATGTTAGTGACTTTCTAGAATATTTAGTTCTATACATGGCTAAATGAATAAAAAAATCGTTATACCATTGCTAGAACTTTCTAGAATATTTAGTTATATACATAGCAACAAAGGGGTGATAGTAAAACAAGCTCAATTATTTGGGTAGATACACATAACATTGAATATGGGTTTCATTGCTGAATAGGAAGATCATCCTTAGTACCATTTGAGATGCTTGATCCTGATCGCCAGTTTTGGCTCTACAATCATCTTCCATTCTCGAAAGAGCCAAACCTTGTGATCAAGATCAAACACACAAACTTGTAATCCTTTTAGAGAGAAAAGGGGACTCGGAAAAGGTCACTGCTTATACAAAAAAGATGAAGTTCATCATCTTGAATTCAATAACAAAAAAAGCATACATGTATGCGTTGACAATTCAGTTATCTTGAATTACTTAACGACTAAAACATACGAGTAGCATAGAAAAATTCACCTTTTGGGCCAGTTGACCGTTTACCAACGAGTTACTACAAATTGGATTCAGACTTGCTACCCCTTTCAATTTGTGATGATTTAACTGGTCTCCTTTCACGTGGTGGTGGCATAGATTTTGGAATTACATGTGTAGAACGGATTTCTTTACGGGGGGAACATTTTAGCTTATTTTCACCCGAAGAAAGCTTTGCAGCTTCATCACAACTTAGATATTTTGTTCTCCCAGTCGGTTATGATACTCAAACACACACAAATCAAGTCGTCCTTAGATATAATTGCCAGTTATCAACGTAAGGACAATTTGATAACTGGCAATTATATCTACGGATGACTTGATTTGTGTGTGTTTGAGTATCATAACCGACTGGGAAAATAAAATATCTAAGTTGTGATGAAGTTGCAAAGCTTTCTTCGGGTGCAAATAAGCTAAAATGTTCCCCCCGTAAAGAAATCCGTTCTACACATGTAATTCCAAAATCTATGCCACCACTACGTGAAAGGACACCAGTTAAATCATCACAAATTGAAAGGGGTAGCAAGTCTGAATCCAATTTACATCATCTCATTGGTAAACCGTCAACTGGCCCTAAAGGTTAATTTTTCTATGCTACTCGTATGTTTTAGTCGTTAAGTAATTCAAGATAACCGAATTGTCAATGCATACATGTATGTTTTTTTTGTTATTGAATTCAAGATGATGAACTTCATCTTTTTTGTATAAGCAGTGACCTTTTCTGAGTCCCCTTTTCTCTCTAAAAGGATTACAAGTTTGTGTGTTTGATCTTGATCACAAGGTTTGGCTCTTTCGAGAATGGAAGCTGATTGTAGAGCCAAAACTGGCGATCAGGATCAAGCATCTCAAATGGTACTAAGGACGGTGTTCATATTAAGCAATGGAAGCTATCTACAAGTATATCTGCCTTAATAATTAAGACGTGTTGAATGCGATAATGATATTGTGTGTGTTGTTCATGACAGTCCACACTCCTTCATTATCTCGTTCAACACGAGTATCCGTAACTCCTTGATACCTTGTTTTATTTGATAAATAAGGAGTGTGGTTTATCATATAAAGAATTGAGTTTGATAGATGGGTTGTGATAATTGAGGCGTGTTAATTGGGATAATGATATAGTGCGTATTGTTCATGACAAGCCACACTACTTCATTATCCCATTCAACACGATTCCTAATACTCACATGCTTTTCTAGAATCGTCAATTTTTCCTTCGGCACACCTTTGTACTTTGAGCTTCCCCTCGAAAACCCATTCCTATGTCACTGTCCTAGCAATGAGTTTGGCGCAAACCTTTGTACATATTTCGTCGACATGGGAATGGGATTCTCGATTGGAGGCTCAAAGTACCAAAGTGTGCCGTGGTGCGAACCTTGTTCACTGCGATAAAGTTGTAGTATCTTTTTGTATGATAAACCACACCCTTTTTTTACCTTTAGTGTCCGATATGCAGAATATCATTTGTCTCGTATAACACTTCTTTGAAAATCAAAAGCGGAGTTAATTTATAACGTACTGTGTTAGTTATTAAAATTATTATGTTATCCATGTAGGTTTCAAGTTAATTAAGTTGATTGAAATGAATGTACTAGTGTTATGTTTGCTTGTTATACTTATTGGTTTATCAGTAAAAGCTCAATTAAGTTAATTGATTTAAGTAGTAACGAGTTTTGGGGGGGTTTTCTAGATAGTGTTGATCTGCCTATGATTGAATTTTTGGTTGTTTCGGATAATAACGTTGAAGGACTAATTGCGTCTGGGTTATGTGTTAACTCTAGTGGAGTTAAGGTTCTTAAATTAGGCTTGAATTTGGTTTCTGGGATCATACCCAAATATTTGTTTAAGCTGTCAATATTGGTTATGTTGTTGCTTCAAGATAATATGATAGTTGGTTAAGTTCTATATGCATAGCCAATATTTCTTTAACAACCAGTATTTCTTAAACCAGTACTTTCTTTTTTTAACACACATTTGATATTGCAGGTTTATATACCTATTAACGAGCCAGATATTCACTGGGCCCTAGGAGTGCTGCACCTTCGATCAGGTGTCGTTAAAATATAAGACAGCCTATCGGGTCCTGATAGTGAAGGAAGTTCATGGTGGGATAATTTTATGGCCACCTTTGGATGGGTAATGCCACAATATTTGGCAGACAGTGGCATAATGGCCAAAAAAAACATTGATCAAAACAGTTATTCAATAACTTTTGAATATCCTGAAGATGTGCCTCAACAAGGGGGTTATTACGGGGATTGTGGTGTTTGGGTATGCATATTTTTGTACCGTTTAACACACAATCTTCCTTTGATGGTGGCTGATCCCGTTGAGTTTGCTATTGCCTACCGTGAACATTTGACTTCTTTCTTTTGGAATTACAAAAATGTAAAGTCCATTGAAGATAAAAGGTTGGTGAAGAAAGACAACATTTGGTGAATGTGCAGGTAGACTAACAATTAGTCACCTTGTATATGTGTAGGTTGGTTAACAATTAGTCAGCTGGTAAACAATGTCAGTAGGATAACTATGTGTTGGTTGGTTAACAATTATGTCATTTTGGTTGTGCGCTTTGGTTGCATAACAGAATAGGTTTGGGTATGAGTTTAGTGTGCGTATCCAACCTCCATCTTTTGTACACATATATGGCTGGATGGTTGTGCATCTTGGTTTGATGGATGGTTGTAAACATTTTGGAAACCTTCATCCTTTGTAAAAATTTATTGTTGCGCACCTTGGTTGCATAACAGAATAGGTTTTGGTAGGAGTTTAGGTTGCGTAGCCAACCTCCATATATTGAAACATCTTTTGTAAACATAACAAGTAAAGCCTAATCAAGTACAAATGTGTGAATGTGCGAATTGGCCAAATTATTGTTTCTATCCCGCCAATTATTGTTTCCACTGTTTCTATCCCGCCAATTATTGTAAACATGGCGCCAATTATTGTTTCTTTCCCGCCAATTATTGTTTCTCCTGGTACCAATTATTGTTTTTCCCGCCAATTATTGTTTCTATCCCACCAATTTAGATGTGCGAATGTGCGAAGGTACCACAATAAATGCCTGGTAGGTATGAAATTTAATTAAATGTACTATAATAAATTCCTGGTAGGTATGAAATTTACTTAAAGGTACCACAATAAATGCCAGGTAGATATGAAATTTAAGTTTCAGATGTGCGAATGTGAGATTTGGCCAAATGTGCGAATTATATACTTGTATTATATTGTTTCACATACACAACTGTGTGGTCTTACAATTATAAATTACTGTATCTAAAATTCGTGTAGCCAAAAAAACATGACTGGTAAATTGAATGTATTTTTGGTTTGTGGAGATTTAACATTTGGTGTATCACTTCAAAAAAATATTACATACGCACAACTTGTTAGTGTCGTCAAGAAAAAGTTCAACATCGGGCAAGACTATGATATTCAGGTCTCTTACAATGTTGGAAATAATTGTGTCCAAATAGTTGACGATGATGATATAGCATTTTTTGTACATCAAGTTTTGAAAGGGAAATCTAGCGTGTTGCATAATGTGTATATTAAGAAGATTGAAAATGGCTAAAAGGTAAATCCTTCTTCAAACAACCCAATAACGAATTTAAGTTTATGTTTATGTATTAAGCTATGTTTATGTAATGTTTTTAATATATGTGTTGTTTTAATTATTAATGAAATTTAAGTTTGTGTTAAAGACTTGATGGGATATGTCCTTACTACGATTGATTGATTGCCTTACGATTGATTGATTGGCTTATGGTATATAATTTTAAGATGTGCGAATGTGCGAACTGGACAAATGTGCGAATTCTATAATTATTGTTTCTACAAGGCATAAAGCACCATGAGTACATCTCTTATACAAATATATTGGTTATAAAAGATATGTTTTATAACGTGTCCCTATATGTGGTTGTTGTAAAGTGAGAACGTATATAAATTTTAGATGTGCGAATGTGCGAATTATATAATTATTGTTTCTACAAGGCATAAAGCACCATGAGTACATCTCTTATACAAATATAGTGGTTATAAAAGATATGTTTTATAACGTGTCCCCATATGTGGTGGTTGTAAAGTGAGAACGTATATAAATTTTAGATGTGCGAATGTGCGAATTGGACAAATGTGCGAATTACATTGCCGTCGTTCATACAAGGCATAAAGTACCATGAGTACGTCTCTTATACAAATATAATGGTTAAAAAAGGTGTGTTTTACAACGTGTCCCCATAATTGGTGTTTGTAAAGTGAGAACGTATATAAATTTTAGATGTGCGAATGTGCGAATTGGACAAATGTGCGAATTACATTGCCGTCGTTCATACAAGGCATAAAGTACCATGAGTACGTCTCTTATACAAATATAGTGGTTAAAAAAGGTGTGTTTTACAATGTGTCCCCATAATTGGTGGTTGTAAAGTGAAAACGTATATAATTTCTAAACCGGCGAATGTGCGAATTATATAATTATTGTTTTTGCATGGCATAAAGTAACATGAGTAAGACTACATACGATATTTAAAACTTTAAATTTCAAATTCAAATTAAAAAAGAGGGCGGATATATTTATAATTTCAATTCAAATAACAAGGGCAGGATATTTTTATATAATTCGCACATTCGCATATTCGCACATTCGCACATCTAAAAGGATAAGCAATAACAGACATTGTGGATTTCTACCCTATAAATACCCAAGCATCTCAAACACATCTCAACACAAACACATTCAAACTTATAAAAGATATTCAAGATCCAAACTTCTCAAATTCAAAATGTCTTTCAAAAAAGATAAGTCGACCCAATTTCCAAGTCCACCTCGCCACGATAAGTCTTGTCAATTTCCAAGTCCACCACATGATGAATTCCATACTCCACCAGAAAAATTTTCGGTGAACAATCCACCAGAAAATAAACCGGTGCACAATACACCGGTTGCCGACCAAGACTAAAATATGTTTGGTTTAACTTAGGAAGAACTCAGACAACTGGACCAAGATATGCAAGTCTTTCCGTTTTTCCAACCGAAAAATTTTCAGGTGAACAATCCACCGGAAAATGAACCGGTGCATAATACACCGGTTGCCGGCCAGGACCCAAATCCGTTTGGTTTAACTGAGGAAGAACTCAGACAACTGGACCAAGATATGCAAGTCTTGCTGGAAATGGAACATCTTGAAAGAGAAAAGGAAGCTGCTCGTTTGGAGCGGCAAGCCAGGAAGGATGAAGAACGTAGGAAGAACTGGGAAAGTGGTTGGTTCCCACCTGATTCTTCTTCGTCTAAAGATGGTTACCCAGACTCAGATGATATCTTCCATTAAGTTGTGGTTGTTTATGTTAATCGTATGTTGTTTAGGTTAATCGTCTGTTGTTTACGTTAATCGTTGGTTGTTTAATGTATTTCTATATGATGTTTAATGTATGTTAATTTCGTACTTTATAAACGTTAAAAATGTTTGTAAAACATTACAAGTCATATTTAAACCCGTATTGGATGAGAACGTATATAATTTTTAGATGTGCGAATGTGCGAACTGGCCAAATGTGCGAATTATACAATTATTGTTTATACAAGGCATAAAGTACCGTGAGTACGTTTCGCCGTAAAAATATAGTTGTTATAAAATATGTGTTTTATAACGTGTCTCCATACGTGGTTGTTGTAAATTGAAAATGTATATAAATTTTAGATGTGCGAATGTGCGAACTGGCCAAATGTGCGAATTATACAATTTGTGTTTCTACAAGGCATAAAGTACCATGAGTACGTCTCTTATACAAATATAGTTGTTATAAAGGCATGTGTTTTATAACATGTACCCATATATGGTTGTTGTAAAGTGATAACGTATATAGTTGATAGATGTGCGAATGTGCGAATTGGCCAAATGTGCGAATTATATAATTAGGGTTTCCAGCTATAATTTTTTACCACTAAAAAGGTCAAAGGTAATTTAATTAAAAGTACCACAATAAATATGTGATAAGTATGCAAATTTAATTAAAGGTAACACAATAAATGATTGGTAGGTATTAAATTTAATTAAAGGTACCACAATAAATGTCTGGTAAGTATGAAATTTAATTAAAGGTACCACAATAAATGCCTGGTAGGTGCGAATAAAATGTGCGAATGTGCGATTTGGCCAAATGTGCGAATGTGCGATTTGCCCAATTATATAAGTTTATACCTATAAATACTAGGTATTTACATACGGAATTCCTATAAAAACATTTTTAATTTTTTAGTTGCCACACACTAAACTTGAAAATGAATTCACCACCAAATTGGGAAGAATTACTTGATGTGGACGACTCCGATCTCCGACTATCCGCGACCACACAAAACATATTTTCATATGGAAACTCTAAAGTTGAAAATTGTGACGAAATGTCGGTAAGTATAATACGAGGTCCTGCAGGTATAGTTCAAACGGCTAATATTCGGGAAAGTGTAGCTGATGGGGTAATGACACAGGAGTTCGTTAGGAAAGTAGTTAATGATGTGGGTGAGGACTTCGATTTTAATAGTGGGCCATGGGTTAGGGCCGTTGAGTATGTGAAACCTGATGGCGGTATCATGATCGGTTGTTTTGCCGATATCAAAAAATTTTGCAAGAAAGGGAAACTTGAAAAGGTTGTTGCGATAATCAAGTCTTGTACTCCAAATGTGTTGGGTGATCCAACGGTATCATTGAAAGATGTTTCAGGTTTAATTTCAGGAACAATACATCACAAAGTGATGAAGGATGAGAGGTTTAAAAGGAGATTACCGTCGAAGCTGTTTTAGTACTTCATAATGTTTCTGTTTTTTCTCCCAAATAATCTGGCAATCACTATCTTAACATTACAATAAGAAATGTGGTTAAGGTTTTCCCCAAGGATACGGTTCCTAACAATGGAACTGGTGTTAGTGGTAGTAAAGTGTAATCAGTGTTTAATTTTAAGTTATGTAATTTTGTTGTCTTGTTTTTTAATGGAATTTATGGTGTTAGATGTGATATGATATTGAACAATTAAACAATATAAAACAACTAAAGTGAATTTTATTCCAAACGGATTAATGGAATTTATGGTTGTTGTAAAGTCTTATAACGTATATAATTTTTAGATGTGCGAATGTGCGAATTGGCCAAATGTGCGAATTATATAATTATTGTTTCTACAAGGCATAAGGTACAATGAGTACGTCTCTTATACATCTATAGTGGTTATAAAAGATGTGTTTTAATAATTGGTGGTTGTAAAATCTTATAACGTATATAATTTTTAGATGTGCGAATACGCGAATTGGCCAAATGTGCGAATTATATAATTATTGTTTCTAAAAGGCATAAGGTACAATGAATACGTCTCTTATACAAATATAGTGGTTATAAAAGATGTGTTTTAATAATTGGTGGTTGTAAAGTCTTATAACGTATATAATTTTTAGATGTGCTAATGTCCGAATTGGCCAAATGTGCAAATTATATAATTATTTTTTCTACAAGGCACAAGGTACAATGAGTACGTCTCTTATACATCTATAGTGGTTATAAAAGATGTGTTTTAATAATTGGTGGTTGTAAAGTCTTATAACTTATATAATTTTTAGATGTGCGAATGTGCGAACTGGCCAAATGTGCGAATTATATAATTGTTGTTTCTACAAGGCATAAGGTACAATGAGTACGTCTCTTATACATCTATAGTGGTTATAAAAGATGTGTTTTAATAATTGGTGGTTGTAAAATCTTATAACGTATATAATTTTTAGATGTGCGAATACGCGAACTGGCCAAATGTGCGAATTACGTAATTGTTGTTTCTACAAGGCATAAGGTACAATGAGTACGTCTCTTATACAAATATAGTGGTTATAAAAGATGTATTTTAATAATTAATGGTTGTAAAGTCTTATAACGTATATAATTTTTAGATTTGTGAATGTGCGAATTGGCCGAATGTGTGAATTATATAATTGTTGTTTCTACAACGCATATAGTACCATGACTATGTCACTTATACAAATATAGTTGTTATAAAAGATGTGTTTTAATAATTGATTGTTGTAATGTTTTATAACGTATATAATTTTTTGATGTGCGAATGTGCGAATTGGCCAAATGTGCGAATTATATAATTATTGTTTCTACAAGGCATAATGTACAATGAGTACGTCTCTTATACAAATATAGTGGTTATATAAGATGTGTTTTAATAATTGGTTGTTGTAAAGTCTTATAACGTATATAATTTTTAGATGTGCGAATGTGCGAACTGGCTAAATGTGCGAATTATATAATTGTTGTTTCTACAAGGCATAATGTACAATGAGTACGTCTCTTATACAAATATAGTGGTTATAAAAGATGTATTTTAATAATTAGTGGTTGTAAAGTCTTACAACGTATATAATTTTTAGATGTGCGAATGTGAGAACTGGCCAAATGTGCGAATTATATAATTGTTGTTTCTACAAGGCACAAGGTACAATGAGTACGTCTCTTATACAAATATAGTGGTTATAAAAGATGTATTTTAATAATTAGTGGTTGTAAAGTCTTATAACTTATATAATTTTTAGATGTGCGAATGTGCGAACTGGCTAAATGTGCGAATTATATAATTGTTGTTTCTACAAGGCATAAGGTACAATGAGTACGTCTCTTATACAAATATAGTGGTTATAAAAGATGTATTTTAATAATTAGTGGTTGTAAAGTCTTATAACTTATATAATTTTTAGATGTGCGAATGTTCGAACTGGGTAAATGTGCGAATTATATAATTGTTGTTTCTACAAGGCATAAGGTACAATGAGTACGTCTCTTATATAAATATAGTGGTTATAAAAGATGTATTTTAATAATTAGTGGTTGTAAAGTCTTATAACGTATATAATTTTTAGATGTGCGAATGTGCGAACTGGCCAAATGAGCAAATTATTTAATTGTTGTTTCTACAAGGCATAAGGTACAATGAGTACGTCTCTTATACAAATATAGTGGTTATAAAAGATGCATTTTAATAATTAGTGGTTGTAAAGTCCTATAACTTATATAATTTTTAGATTTGCGAATGTACGAACTGGCCAAATGTGCGAATTATATAATTGAGAGTCCAGCTATAATTTTTTACCACTAAAAAAGTCAAAGGTAATTTAATTAAAGGTACCAAAATAAATATGTGGTAAGTATGAAATTTAATTAAAGGTACCACAATAAATGCGTGGTAGGTATGAAATTTAATTAAAGGTACCACAATAAATGCCAGGTAGATATGAAAATTAAGTTTTAGATGTGCGAATGTGCGAATTTGCCAAATGTGCGAATTATATACTTCTATTATATTGTTTCACATACACAACTGTGTGTCTTACATCACTGTATCTAAAATTCGTCTAGCCAAAAAAACATGAGTGGTAAGTTTAGTGTATTTTTTGTTTGTGGAGATTTAACAGTTGGTGTATCACTTCTAAAAAGTATTGCATATGCACAACTTGTTACTGTGGTCAAGAAAAAGTTCAACATCGGCCAAGACTGTGATATTGAGCTCTCTTACAATGTTGGAAATAATTGTGTCCAAATAGTTGACGATGATGATATGGCGTTTTTTGTACATCAAGTTTTGAAAGAGAAATCTAGCGTGTTGCATAATGTGTATATTAAGAAGATTGAAAATGCCTCAAAGGTAAATAATTCTTCATCAAATACTTTTGCATTCGATCTTAATACAAAACCTTTCGTCAAAGAACCCCAAAACGAAACTTTCAGAAATAACAAACCTGTTTTTTCAAACGAACATTTTGATCATGCATGGAAAACTAACACATTTAACTATATGCCTACTCCACCCAAACAGCCAACACAACCTATCAAAACGCAAATAGCAGGGGCCGGGAAAATTTGCAAAAAACATATAAAAACGGGTGATCAATTTGATAGTAAAGAATTATGCATGTTCGAAATTGGTGAAAAAGCTCTTTTAGAAGGTTTTCAATTTAGACCAAGAAAAACAGATAGGTTTAGGTATGATGTAGTTTGTTTGGATGACGATTGCGAGTGGAAGATAATTTCAGCTAAGGCGGAAGATAGTATGAAATGGGTAATAGGAAAAGTAAATGATATTCACACTTGTGACAGAACACAATTCTATCCCAATCACCGAAATGCAACCTCTAAATTGTTGGGTCATTTGTTGATACCGAAGATGGGATATCCTAGTCGGGTATATAAGCCAAATGACATAGTAAAAGACATCAACCTTCATTACAACATCGACATTTCGTACAAAAAGGCATGGGGAGGAAGAAATATAGCATTGGAGACGTTGTCCGGTTTCCTGAAAAATTCTTTTTCACAATTACCGTATTATTGTTATAATTTAAAGTTGAAAAACCCCGGATGGGTAACACATATTGAGACAGATGCTGAAGACCATTTTAAGATGGTTTTTATAGCCTTTGGTGTTGCGGTAATAATTTATGACTATCTAATTAACTTTTCTATTTAATATATAGTTTATGTTATTATTGTAAAACTAACACTTTGTTAATGTTATAGATTCGGGCTTTCTTGGACCATTTGCGACCATTAATAATAATTGATGCAGCTCATCTTAAAGGTACATACCTAGGTACAAATTTTCTCGCCGTTGGAATGGATGGAAATAATCAGATTGTTCCGAGTAGGCGGGTCGAGGTCCTACGAGGTACCCACTACTCGGAGTACCCTCCCCAAAGGAAAAAGATGTGTTTGTCAGGTTCGGTTCTTCTTAGTTGGGTTAGGCGGGTTCGACCAGAAATGCTATGCTTACACACAAGACTACCCCTCTTCCCGAAAGCTTCGCGGGGACTACTTTACGACGACGGACGACCGCCCGTAGGGGGTTTACTGCACAAGGCCCCTGCAGAGGAAAAGCTTTATCCCAGCGAATATAAGATGCTCAGCTCCGCATAACATAGGGATTAGCACGCTTTCGGGAAGAACATAGAATAGTAGAGGATCCAGCATGCGGAACACGGCGATCATTAGAAATTCACGAATTAGAGATGCTGTAATATACTCTTTCCCATAACTTCTCATACCAGACCAACCCACTAAAATGCAAATAGGGATCAGAAATGTGGTCAATATCATAGAGGCTCGCTCCGGGCAGGTTCGGATCACTTACAATACATGGCTCTACGAAGGAAGGGCTTGGGTTAGGAGTGTTTTCAATATGATTCTTTTCCTGTATTTGTTCGATGAGAAATGCGAGTCTGTTTTGTCCACTTTCTCCATCCCCCTCTAGAAAAATGAAAAAAAAAAAGGTAATGGAATGACTTCTTATTCCCGTGTTTGATCTCTTCCATCGCGGCCTCGCTCCTTGTCACCTATGTTGAAGAAAGGTTTGGAACCCTGTAGATAATGAAGAGGGGCCAAAGATCTTCCTCTCAACAGTGCTTCTCGAGGCTCCACTCTCCCCCCTGAATAAGTAAGGCCCCGTTAGCCTGGGCGAAGATGAGACCTGAAGAGTCATTGGTTTTCCAGGTCGGAAAATGAAGTAAACAACTCAGGTGGACAAGAGGCGAACCACTCAGCTGATGAGTCAGCTATACTTTTCAAAAAATAGCCTAATGAGGAGACGATCGTAACCTCTGAGCTCAAAGATGGAAAGCAGATTCTTTTTTTCAGGTTTTGCATAGCTTCCCAAGCGCCCGAATTTCTTTTTGGGTTCCGAAAGGACCGGTGTATCTCAGGGTGAGACTGGGAGATCGTGGACATGGTTTTTGACCCACTTGAAAGAATGCATCGGCGAAGTTCCAGATTTGGCTATAATATCTGATAGACATCTAGGAATACAACAAGTTTGTCAGACGGTTTTTCCGTATTCATTTCATGGTTATTGTTGTAGGCATTTGATGTTGAATTGCAATTTTGGACGAAGCGATATGCTTAAGGCTTTATTTTGGAAGACATGCAAATGTTACACAGAAGACGAGTTTCAAGAAGCATTCACACAACTTGGACGAAAAAGTCCGGAAGCTTACAACAAACTATTAGAAGCTGGGATTAGTTATTGGTCTAGGGTGTAACAAATGGCAATTTTTCCATTTGTTAAACAATAATTAATGATCAAAATGCACGTATTTAAATTATTTTCCGACTTGTGAAAACGAGAGGTTAACTCATAACGAATAGTTATTATTCGAAAATAACTCAAAAACAAATATGTGACAAAAACACGGAACCAAATTTCACACGAAACACGAAATATCAAAAGTTAAAACTACTACAACACCCGAAATTAAACACAGCTTTGTACTATTCCTCAAACCCAATTACATAGCCCAACTGAAATTTCAAAATCCAAATACTAAGTGGGCCGATACTCTGTTCGCCAGCCCAAAACCCAATTTTTGTTATTTCTGGAGTTTTGACTAAAACCCGATCTCAAACACACAAATTGTGACCTCGATAACTCAGGATTTTAACAAGCAAATCATTCGATCCTTTTTGCCACTCGATTCACCACTTGGCCAGGTATTAGGACGTCGAATATCACCGCATAACTCCAACGTTTGGTACTCGAAATTCAGCCAAAGTGATTGGCCAAAACCCATATATTCGGAGTTGACAATTTTTGGCAACACATTCGAACTAACCCGCGAGTATTTCTGGCCATAACCAACGTTCGTTATACATCTCATATGAATTATTTTCACTTCCTAACTCAATCTAATACGTTAAAACAAATGGTGTGGATAATTTAGACACTTTTGGTATACATAAACGTGCGTAAAAACTCTTGTCGACAACCACACTTATTGCTACTATCACCGGTTCTTCCTCAAAACAGTTGGTTGTCAGGAATCTCATTAAACACAACACCACAAATTCCAAAAGTCTAGCATGGCCCAAGGTTCGAATTGTCACCTCCTAGACAATTGTACATATATCGATCTACCCTAAATCTTTGTTCCCTACTCCCCTTGGACTCTTGTAATTATTTTACTAACTAAAACAACTCACAATGGCAGGAAACATGTGATGTCTTGTCTCACACTATCATTTTACAAACACGACAAATTTTTTTTCGGTTTTAATATAATACGCATGGCATGAGGCTTTCTTCCTCACTCAAACACTAAAACCCATGTATACACAACACATTTTCCTTTTATCCCAAGTTCAAGTTGTTTTTGTTTTTCTTCTTTTGGATCGATTAGACAAACCAAGGAATCCCATGTGACCACTCTTACTATCACTTACACAACTCCATCAGTTTCCCTTTTTATTTTTGTGTGTTGTCATTGTCGACCAAGAAGAGAAACAAGCAAAGCCATGCATGCACAAACAATTCCCATGTGCTACTTAAATCCACCGAACTCTTTAAATTATCCCATCAAAATGACTAGACAAAGGATGCCAAAACAAGAATGTCATGATAACTTTTAAACCTCCATGTGACTGCCAACTGAGACAACCTATGAAACTCACATGTCTACTCCTATGCTCCATGTGCTAATCCATATATAAGACCCTAAAACTCCTAACTAGCTCCATCACAAGACCAGAAAACACTCATCTCAAGTCCACTCGAAGTTAAGTGCAGGTGTAGAAACTATTTTTGCAATCGGGTTCAACCATTCGAGCAAGCCAAGGAATTTCCAACCAACCTAGCTCACTCCTACACGTTTACTACCCATCTCTAAGGTATTGAAAGTTCCCTCGATACTATTTTCAATCTATTCGAATTATATTCCACGATATCTTAAATCGCACATATTGGCTAGAACGTATGAATTCTAGCTCTTGTTTTACGTACACGTTTTAAGTATTGGGTTCGAACGTTGTTCCATATTATTTTTAAGCTGCCAAATATCACCTATGATCAACCACAACACACCCATGCATCCATTTCGAGCACCAAAACAACCCACTTTGATGTTGACTTGAACACGTTTAACACAGAACCAAAACACTTAGAAATATTCCAAGTGTTTTGACCTCTTTAAATACAGCCCAGCTTGACAAGTTTAAGAATTATTAATTTCGAATCCACACAAAGAACACACCAATATCTTTGCTCAGTTCGAATCCCAACATGGCAAATTATGATTTTCGCGTTTCAAGTTTTGATTAATAAGCACTTGAAAGCTCTTTAAAACGCTTCAAGTAAAAGCCTCTCAACTGTTTTCACTAGACTTTGAAAATATTCTAAGTCTTCTGTTATATAAAGGTCCCAACTCGACTACGAAATAGCGTTCTAACTTCAAACCTGTACAAACAATACCCCGATGTTTTTGCACCATCTAATAGCTCATACAACAAGCTACATATTTCTTATTTTAGTTCGACCTTATAAGCTCATTGCAACACTTAAAATGGTTCATTTTGGTCGACACTTACAAAGTTTTCCAGCAATTCGTTTTCAGTATATAACTTAAATTCGGAATTGGGCTAACCAAAAGCCCAATAAGAAATGGAGCTAGACCAGCCCACTGAGCCCATACGAAATATTTTTAGAATCAGAAAAATGATACAAGTTCAGGCCCAAAAGAAGTTTTATGCCCTCGCCTCTAAACATCTTAACGGGCCTTGTTTTAGCTCGTTAAGGGCCCAAATAAATCGAAATTCGATATTCTGGTCAAACTAAGGGTTGACTTAAGCCTGAATAAGCTAGAATAACTTGCGGAAAATTTTAGAATATTTTTCCACAAGTTTTTGTACCATTTTGGACTAAAAGTGTAATAAAAACCACCCCGAGGGACTATTTTTGCCAAACCGGCAAAAATAGGGTGTGAACCTGTAAAAACAGAAAGATGAGGACTGGAAATGATTTTAAAACAACTTGTGAGCTCAGATTATAAATTGGAATAGTTAAGGGTTGAAAACGTAACTTTTATATAACTGAGGACTAACGGTGTAACACAAACACCGTTAGAGTATAAAGTGTAAAATCAGTGAAATTTGAAGGGTCACATAGAAACATTGTAACATTTTCATTCCAAATCCTCAAATTTCACAATACACCCTCAACTCTCGTTGTTTCGTTTCAAACACAAACTTAATAATAATACGTTATATTTATATATAACTACTTTAAACAACGCTTACTATGATTCTGAATCATAACAACAAGATAATATTACTAATAATATTATTTTTGAACTTTAAACATCTTAAGCATATCACACGCGCATCACCGAACAAATCGTCATACGATTCCTCATATCGCATCCATTATTTGTGCTGAGACGAATTCTCAAACATTGTTGTTATTCAGGTAGTGTAAGAAGCTATTTCCAAAATCTCAATTGAATTTACATTTAAGTGAATCCACTATGCCATTGTAGCTATCGCATCAGGTGAGTTCATAACCCCTACTTTTACAAATTTTCTAACTGTTTTGGGGGAGAATACATGCTCGTTTTTAAATATACTCAATGACTGTTTATTTAAAATCTGTGAACTGTTTACTCAATATTTGACTATTGATCCATTATCTGAATTGGTTATTTGAAGGTATTATGTTATTGATTGATATGTACCCCACTCTATTTGAACTTGTTTTACAACTGGGGTGAGAAACATGCAAAACTTTTATGGACCAAAATATTTTTTTATGCTATTACGTAGATTAGCCTAAGCCCTGTTATGTCCCAAATTGCCCAACTCATGAACCGTTAATTCCTGCTGGGAAGCGCGAATGTTATAAATAGATCTATTGGGAGTAACGTCCCCGTTCGGGTTGACCGGATAGGCAAACGAACGTATACCATGTCGAAACTGCAAGTGTCTGGGATACACACTTGCTGGGCCTTTAATATTTAACATGCTTCTAGATGCATGCACACTGTTATAGCTTCGGTTGCATGACTTAGTGCTTACGTAATAGACTATATTTTGTATGACTTCGCATGGGTTGCGATGTTCATATACCAAACTCATGGTCCAACTACTAGTGTAATAAACTATTTTATTTGGGTTACATGCCCTACTCTTGGTACACAACTATAATCTTGCTATGAGGTAAACTATATTTTTATGACATTGTGAGCGACACAATGGTCACAAAACTTTTATTGAACTCACAATATCTTTACTGCTTTTTCATAAACCTATGAACTCACCAACCTCGTGTTGACACTTTTTAGCATGTATTTTCAGGTTTTAGCAATAGCACACTACTGGAGGCTTTTGGCACGGCATGGCATGGTCATAGAAGACTCTGATATACTTGGGGACCACTTGAAATCTATTATGGGCTTATATTTCCACATGGTTTTTGAAATGTTGTAACCAAATCTCTTTTGAATATGAAATCTATTATTAAATGATTGAGATAAAACCAATCTTTATACTTTGTGTTGTGATATCAATTTAGTAGCACCCAAACATGTATGCTTCCGCTAAACCAGATTTTGGGGGTGTTACAGATTGGTATCAGAGCTTAAGGTTATAGAGAACTAGGCAAATTTAAAACCTAGACTATAACCACTTTTTACAAAAACTTACCCTATGACCGCCAGTGCCAGCCTGCCTTGCCTACCATCTACTTGCTACTCTACAACAAGCTTAGCTTATGCTTTACATGCTACTCTTATAATATATATTTCATATTTCTTGTATACATGCACACACTTACCGATGTCTTGACTAAAACTTCCTAGCTGTACACTAAAAATTTTAAGTAAATACTACATACTTACCCATGGATACTGCTTCTCACACATCAAAACGACTATGGGGTATCTAAATATTCTATACTACTCATCGATATAAGTATACACTCAATGCACTTTCAATCCTACTAGAACTAAGTACAACCGCGAATGCCTATCATAGGGCATTACGAGCACAAACACATTGCAACAATCATATGTTGGCAATAAACACACAACGTTGCAAGTCTTGCATGGGCGGATTTACAATACGTTTGCCGTGGAAACTTGAATCATCATCTACAAAAGCCGAAGTTCAGCAACTTTCTCTACATTCATTAAGTTCCTTTACGAGACTCTCACTGTGAAGGATCTGTGATTCAAACCCCGTGTGCGCTATTCTTCTTTTTCCACACATACGAATGTTTTGTCAGAAATTCTTAAGTAGGATGATTGACAATGTCTTTATTTAAATGAATTTGAATGCCTGTTTATTTAAATAAGGAAATTGTGAATCGCCGAACCATAAGTTTATATTTCTTTATTTACATCGTTTGGGACGCCTCTCCATGTAAATAATGAATTATAAATAAGTGGGCTTATTTGTATCTATAATGACACGAGTATGAAACCGATAATCACGAAAAATTCATCAAACACACAACATAACTCTCATGAGAAACCATAAATATTGATACATAATGATATGATTAGCAATGGTAGTGCTAACATTACAAATATCGCTAAGAAAGGCATGACACCACCGAACGGTTGTTCCGCTATGAAAAACATCACTACACCAACAAAAGCAAGAACCACGACTGAGTGCAACACCTCGAATATCCCGTACGACAAGAATACACAAGTTATTAACGCAACAAACCATTAATAAATAGTGTTATTATACGGGTTCAAGACGACGCTCTTATCGTAATAATATCTCCTATCCCATATTTCATCCCCACTAACGGCCAAAAACCACGAGTGCTATGACCTCGGCCAGGAACTCCAGATTTTCTTTGGGGACGTAAACCGAGAAGATGGCTGCGGCAGCGTGCAAAATGACGAGAACAGTGTAAGTATATTTTAAAACCCCTTGATGGAAAAAGTATGAGTGGTGAAGAGAGAAATCAGGATATACAGAGTGGTAGCTGTAGACTACTATTCTAGCCGTTTACTATTCACCGCACAAAGACAAACCAACTTTCATCATTCCCAAGAATGCTGATAATTCAACCATTCTCTCCACATCCCTATCCAAGATTCACTTTGTAAGAATCCGTACCAATAAAACTCTTTTGTCTAACGGGCAGGTTACCCGCACAGATTTTTGGTAATTATAATATCTAAACATGGCAGAATAATAAGTTCTCTTCCAAAGTTGTGTTCACGACGTAAACATTCAAACACCATATTATTCGAGTGAACTTGACAGAAATACTTAAATATTACAAACGATACTGAATTAAAACATCACATAAACATAAAACTAGACTTCAAAGGTAGTCCGGATGATTCCAGGTCTGAGAATTGTTGGAATCATAACCATCATCATAAGGATCAAAGCTCGCCAACTTCTCTTCTTCCCATTGAGCTTCCAACCTGCTCAGCTCCCAATCCATGGCAGGAGTCCAACCACCAACACCAACTGCCACATTCTCCTCGAAACTTGGCTGGAAATGATCCAGATGAGGCAAATGTTGTTGTTGCAACAAACCACCTTGGTGTAGATGAACTTGATGCGCCTTGTTGTAGTTGTGGTTGTTGTTGCAGTTGTAGTGGTGGTGAATTTTGTTGTTGTTGTTGTTGTTGTTGTTGTTGATGTTCAACCCTAGCAACTTCAACATTCTCTTCCAAGCTCCAACGAACCTTGTTAGAAATCTGGTCATCGATTTGATGAACACAAGCCCACAGCGATTCGATGACAGCGGCATCCTTACAAGATTCATCATACAAAAACTTATCGATCACATACTTCCTACCATCTGAAATGTCTGTGCACCTAGCATAGTTTTCCCTAAGTCGTCGCTTCAGTTGCTTCGTAGCCTCCAACTGCAAAATGACCTTTACAATAGCATTTTGATGATCCACGTCACTACCCTCAGTTTCTGCCTTGATGTACAGTTGAATCTGTTCAGCGGTATGTGGTAACTTACAAGCCATTGATTGTGTGTGTATGGGTAACCCAATCACGCCAATGGTATTTATAAGGGTTTGAAAAATATCTTTCAATTATTTTAAGAAATATAACCATTTGTATTCAAACGGTAAAACTTTCAAAATCTGTGTCTATTAAAACTAGCAACTAGCTCTGAGATACGTGGTAAATAAAATATTTACTTTGGTTTTCGCAATTCAACGCAAGAGGCAGGAACAAATCGCGTTAAATACGCCCCACCATAACTTAAAAATCCTGAACACGCCACAAACCAATAACACTTTTCATACGATTTGACTACTCATCCCCTAGGAAATGGTGGACCTCCTAACGTTCTCTCGAAACTCTTAGGCATTATACGAAATTTCGATGATCTCGAAAACTACCTCGTAACCATATATGTCATGGAACGTATATTCAACATTTCATATTCACCAAACCAAACTTACCCTTGAAACGTTTGGGCCTCAGTCCATGGCCACCATAACCTAACGCACCATTGTTTTGACATTAGGCCTTAATCACAAACTTGAGCCAACAATATTCGGGCCCAGAACTTAAAATATAATTCGAATTCAACTAACTCGTGCTAAATTACTTTGGATCATTTTCCGTGTTATTTTCTTAACAATCTATCAATATTTTCACACACCTCGATTAAGCCTTACCAAAGAATCATGTGTGACAAGTCTTTCCCAATTACTCGATCATATGATAGCCAAGATATCAACCGAAACCCTCATTATTAAAAAAATCTATTACTTACAAACTCCTTGTTTGACGGGTAGATTACCCCATTGATTTTTAATTTTCAAAAAAAAAAAAAAAAAAAAGATATGAACCACTTTATTTTCAAAACGCGATGAAATAACAATCTTCATACGAAAATGAGATTTTCTCAAGACATGTTGACTATGGGAATAGTAATTTTCACATAAACCACAATAAGTTCTTCTCTTTCAAAATTTATATGACCCTAACGCTTGAAATCCTTTGTTTATGTGTAACACGAAATTGGGGATACCACATATTGATATCAATAGTATTCTACTCGTTTTCAATAGTATTCTCCTCATTCTCATGAGGTTTTCTATGCAAACGCATACTATAGAAAATGTATAGACAAATCTTCAGCCAAAGTCTTTGAGTACAATCTTCCCTTCTCTAAAAATTTGCAATTCCAAAAGTTCGAAACACTCTTGACATCAAAAAGATTTTCCTATGCTGGAATATCTCAAGAAGAAATCCGAAATTGGATTTTTCACAAGCCGGAGACGTTTATCGATTTGTAACACTCTTCCTTAAATAACACAACAAGGATGATAGACCTTCTAGTTCAAGGTCAACCTTATTCAATACATACTTAGGGACGATAAAATCTTCCATACATATATTTTGGGGAAACATTACACTCATTTCTCAAAGACTTTAACATTAGTTTGCGTGCTCTCTAAATCTGTGACGCTAATGTGTAAGGGATTGAATCTCTACTCTTAAGATTATACTATCACGTATCACAAATTTGTCTCCATTACAACCAAACCCGTGTACGAATCCGAGAATCACAAACACATATGGAAAACAGAAATTTTATTTAGACCAACCAAAATTCATACATAACGATATAATCAGCATCGGTAATACTACTATTACAAAAATCACTAGATAAGGTATAGAATCACCGATGGGCTGACCCGCCAAGACAATAAAAATCCCCGCTAAAATCACGAGGACAAGAGCCAATGCAGGATCTAACCTCTTGAGCACACTGAAAGATGAAAACACACAGGTCTTAATACACATTCATTAGCAAAACAACAAATACTCATCCTAACATAATACTATTACCCCCAAGCCCTGTCCACGCAAAGGGCGAGAGCCACCAACGAAATGACAAACACTAAAATCCCAAGCAAAAGTGCGAACTCTTCTTCCGGGGCGTAGGCTAAATAAATAGCCACAACCACGACAAAAACAACCCCAATAGTGGTAATGAAGTGCGGCATTTTAATGGTGAATGAAAGCTTTCGCCGGGGATGGCCGAAATTTTTTTTTCGGGCGACCGGATTTTCGTGGGGAAGATGGGACGGGAGGAGAGAGAGAGGGAGCTGTTGGGCTATAAAAGTCAAAGTACTGCTACTCAAGTCAAAGTACTGCTATTCGATTAAAGTACTGCTGCTCGTTAAAGGACTGCCATGCAAATAGTTTAAGGACTAATGTGTAATTCTAGAATATTCGTATTAGATTAGAGTTATAATTAGAATTTACTTGTCGTTCAAGTATTGTAAACCGACTAGGGTTTTCCTTGTGCCTATAAAAGGATCCCTAGGTTGGCATTAGAGATATATATGTGTTTTTAGAGAGATAAGATATAGTCGATTAGTGATATACTATTATTAGAGTTTAGAGTTTGTTAGTGAATCTGTGTAAGAAAGCAGGTTCAAGGTTTTAATAATATTCAAAGTCGTTTATTAAATTCTTCTTAGCTTTGTTGAAGTAGATTCCGCATACTTAGCAAAGTATATCAGTGTTTCACTATTAATAGGTTTGAATTTATTCAAAGCTGTTAAACCGTAGACAAGCTACAAGTTAGTTTGGTCAGAGTATAATCGATCCAACAAGTGGTATCAGAGCTTGTGTGGAGACTCTGATTAAGAAGAAACCCTTAAAACCGATTTATCAACAAACCCTTAACAATGACGACTGAAGCTGCACCTATCCCATCCATCACCTCACTTAGAATTCCTATCATCAAGAAGGGAGAATATGATCTCTGGAGCATGAAGATGAGACAGTACCTTGCTATTACTGACCATGCTCTATGGGATGTAATTGTCAATGGTAATGTTGTTCTTGATGAACCTCTACAAATTGAAGGACAACCCAAACCACCGCAACCACCCTTACCAGCAGCTACAAAGAGAAATCAAGATAAGGCTCTCAACATACTGCTGTCTGCTATTCCTGATGGTCACCTATTGAAATTCCATGATGCTAAGGATGCAAAACAATTATGGGCTGCGATCAAAACAAGATTTGGAGGTAATGATGCTTCAAAGAAGATGCATAGAAACTTATTGAAGCAGCAATTTGAAACATTCACTGTTGGTGAAAGAGAAAGTCTTGATGCTGCCTATGACAGATTCCAAAATCTACTTAGTATGCTAGAACTATATGGAGCAGAGGTATCTGTTGAAGATGCAAATTTGAAGTTCTTAAGGAGTTTGCCATCTGTCTGGCATGTGGTTGCTACTATGATTAGAGGACAACCTGGATTGGAGTCTATGGACTTTGATGATCTCTATAACAATCTGAAAGTATATGAGCAAGAGATGAATGGTCATAGTTCTCAGAAAACTCACAACATAGCTTTTGTTTCGTCTGAAAACAGAAGCAGTACTTCCACTAAAAGTACTGCTTATCCTTCTCAAAGTACTGTTGGTGATTCACAGCATGTTTGCACAACCTCAACTACCCCCAACCCATCACCAACTAACAACACCAATTCTGATGAAATTGTATGTTCCTTCTTTGCACAACAAGCCACTTTACCTGTTACCTATCAAGAAGACTTGTTGCAGATTGAAGAAGATGCTTTAGAAGAGATTGACATAAGATGGCAAGTAGCTATGATCACTGCTAGGATCAAGAAGTTCATGAACAAGACAGGAAGGGGAATTGATTTTAAAGCCAAACAAGGTATAACTTTTGACAAATCCAAGATTGAATGTTTCAATTGTCAAAAGCTTGGACACTTTGCAAGGGAATGCAAGTTTGCAAAATATCAGGCAAACAGGATGATTGAACAACCCAAGGTTGAAAGAAAGGAGGTTCCTATTACTGAATCACAACCAAAAGCTTTGGTGGCTCAAGAAAATTTAGCAGAGATTGACTGGAGTGCTGAATTTGATGATGAACCTGTAACCTATTCTATGGTTGCAATGGAAGAATTTGATTGGGGCACAGCTTTTGATGAGGAACCTGGATATGCTGCTTTGGAATCAAGAGATGGTCTTGGAAGCTTTGACTGGAGCATGGAGGATGAAGATGAACCTGTTCAGATTGCTATGGTAGCTACTTCACCAAGTTCATCCAATGTCTCTGAGGTATGCTCTAAGTGTAATGATGTTTATCAAAAGTTGCTTAAAGATTATGTGACTGAAAGAGATAATTGTAGAACAGCTAGGTCTGAGGTAGCTGGTTATCAATTAACTTTAGAGTCAATGGAAGCCAAAATTCTAACACATGAAAATAATGAAATAGCTTGGGCAGAAAAATATGAGCAACAAGATTACCAATTGAAATTAAGTGAATGGAAGTTAGGATGTAAGGTGTCTGAATTAGAAAAGATTACTAAGGAAAGAGATACTTTGTTAGAAAGACTTGGTAGTATTAAACAGGCTGGTCTATCACATGTTCAATTTGTTGAAAAACAAAGAGTCATAAACAGTAGAGCTGGACTAGGTTATGGTGAAGATAGTAGTTCAGATGAGACCTCACCTAGTGATAAGGAAGAGACCCCACCTAGTGCTAAGGAAGAGATTCCACCTAGTGATGATGACCTTACAAGCTCAGAAGAAAACACATCTAGGAATGAGGAACCAATTAGTGAATCACCTCCTGAGTTTAAGAAAGATAAGGAGTACCACTCAGTTCCTCCACCCACTGGTCAGTTTCAACCTCTTAGGACAGATGTTTCTCGTTATGGTGTAGACAACCTAGAGTTTAGGAAGAAGCTTAATGGTAGAATTAGTTCTGAGAAACCTAAGAATGATTTTCAAAGGGGTAATGATCAATAGACCTCCCACCCATAAGCCAAGAGAGACTAGACCAGTTTGGAATCACTCAAATAGGGTCAACCATAGTAACTTCTCAAAAGACTATAGGTACCCTCACCAGAAAAGAATGTTTTCCAAATCACCAGTACCTTCACAATCTGATAAGTCTCAAGAAGTACCTTCTCAAAGGACTGATAAGTTTTCACCCACTCATGGTACTGCTCATACTTTTTCACATAGAAGACCTAAGAGATTCAATTCATATAAAAGGTCTTACACCTCAAGCAGAGTACCTAGCTCAGAAAAACCTAAGGTCAAACGAAATTGGGTTAAGAAAGAAAGTACTGATGGGGAACAAGAAGTACTTTCATCAGATAAGGGTGAAACAGGGAGTGTTGTTGATATTGCAACACAGGACATGGGACCAACTCAAATAATCATTGACCATGCCTTTAAAACCAGTGGAGATTACATACTGAAGGAATTCAAGTATGTCACTCCACAAGGGGAACACAAGTCAGTAATGGCTTGGGTTCCTAAAAGAAACTAACCCTTTTCTTTAATGTGCAGGGCAACCCAGAGGAGGAGCTTAAAGATCATATTATTGTTGATAGTGGTTGCTCTGGCAGCATGACAGGGGACAAGGAGATCCTGTCAGACTTTAAGGCATATTATGGAGGAAGAGTTGCATTTGGTAATGATCCTGATGGAGGAAGAATCACTGGCAAAGGAACAATCAAGGCTGGATGTATTGATTTTGAGAATGTTAGATATGTAAAGGAGCTCAAGTTCAACTTATTGTCAGTATCTCAAATTTGTGACAAGAAGTATCCAATTCTGTTTACTGATACAGAATGTCTCATTCTCTCCCCTGAGTTCAAATTTGTTGATGATCACTTGGTGACATTGAGAGTACCAAGAACCAATGATGTATACAGTTTAGACTTAAAGAGTCTCAATTCTGCTGGAAGAGCAACATGTTTAGTAGCAAAGGCATCATTGGAAGAAGCACATCTGTGGCACAGAAGACTAGGTCATGTTAACTTTAAGAACATCAACAAGCTGGTCAAAGGAAATTTAGTTAAAGGTTTACCTTCCAAAACATTCAAGACTGATTATTCATGTTTGGCTTGCAAGAAGGGTAAACAACATAAAGCTTCATGTAAGAAGCTTGGGGAAAGAGATATTAGAAAACCTTTGGAGTTGCTACACATGGATCTGTTTGGACCAGTTTCAGTAGAAAGTTTAAACAAGAAGAAGTACTGCTTGGTAGTGACAGATGATTGTAGCAGATTTAGTTGGGTCTTTTTCTTGGGATTCAAAGATGAAACGTTTGATGCTATCCATGACCTGATAGTAGCCCTTGAAAATCAATTAAGACTCAAAGTAAGAGGTATTAGATGTGACAATGGAACAGAATTCAAGAACAAGCATATGGATGAATTCTGTGCCAAGAAAGGGATCAAGAGAGAGTTTAGCATTGCTAGAACACCACAGCAGAATGGTGTTGCAGAAAGAAAGAACAGGAATTTGATAGAAGCAGCTAGAACAATGCTTGCAGATTCCAAATTATCTATTCTCTTTTGGGCTGAAGCTATAAGTACTGCTTGCTATGTGTTGAATAGAGTTTCAGTAACTAAACCTCATATGAAGACACCCTATGAGTTACTCATGGGAAAGAAACCAAATATTCGTTTTCTAAAACCTTTTGGCTGCTCTCTGACTATTTTAAATACCATTGACTCTCTGGGTAAATTTGATGGTAAGTCAGATGAAGGATATTTATTGGGTTATTGTACAAATAGCAAAGGATTTAGAGTTTATAACAGGAATACCAGAAAGGTACAAGATTGTCTTAATGTTGAATTTTTGGAAGATAAGGAAACTCAGAAAGGTAAAGGTCCTGATTGGATGTTTGATCTTGATCTCAAGTTCACACCATCTATGAATTATGTTCCTGTTAGAGAAGAGAATCAGGCTAATTCCAAAGAAGATGATTCACAGTACATTGTTCATGGAGTCAATGTTACATCAGAAGAAGTTCCTAACAAAGACCCTGAAGTTGCTGTTGAGGAACAAAGTACTGCTCAGCCTTCTCATACAGTATCTGATGAAGATCAAGCCATACAAGAAGAGCTTAATAGGATGCTGTTTCAAGAAACTATAGCACAATCCTATGAAGATGAACAAAGGAAAGCTTATGAGGCTGCAAAACAAAAGGGTAAATTTCAAGATACTGCCCACAGTACTTTAGATCAAAGTACTGATGATCCTTTTGACAGTACTTCTGATGTGTTAGAGCAATCAAATTGGAACAATGCTGATGTTTCCAATGTTGATGATGATAATTTAGTTGATGCTAACATTCCTGGATTAGAAGAAATTGATGATGAGCTTATTCCGGAAGGTATTTTCTCCAATGCAGGCATTGATTTTACTAACATAGAGTCTGATCTTCCAGTACCACCAACTCCTACATTGAGAGTTCATAAAGCTCATCCTCAGAGTAACATTATTGGATCACCCTCTTCAGGAGTGGTTACAAGGAACAAAGTTAAAGGACTTTCTAAGCAACATACTGCTTTACTTAGCTTTGTTTACAAACAAAACAGGATGAATCACAAGGATCAACAAACATGCCTGTTTGCTTGCTTTCTATCTCAAGAAGAACCCAAAAAGGTAGCTCAAGCTTTAGCTGATGAAAGTTGGGTTGAAGCCATGCAAGAGGAGCTTCTACAATTCAAGCTTCAAGAAGTCTGGGTATTATGTGATTTACCAGATGGCAAAAGAGTCATTGGTACAAGATGGGTTTTTAGAATCAAAAGAGATGAAAGAGGGAATGTTATCAAAAATAAAGCAAGATTGGTTGCACAAGGATATCGCCAAGAAGAAGGAGTGGATTATGATGAAGTGTTTGCTCCTGTTGCAAGGATAGAGGCAATAAGGTTATTTCTTGCCTTTGCATCATACATGGGATTTCCTGTCTACCAAATGGATGTGAAAAGTGCTTTCCTTTATGGCACAATTTCTGAGGAAGTTTATGTTAAACAACCTCCTGGTTTTGAAGATCCTGCACATCCAAACAAAGTCTACAAAGTGATCAAGGCACTATATGGCCTTCATCAAGCTCCCAGAGCTTGGTATGAGAGACTCTCAAATTTTCTATTACAACATGGTTATAGGAGAGGAGCAATTGATAAGACTTTGTTCATCAAGAGGGATAAGAAAGACATTATGTTAGTCCAGGTATATGTGGATGACATTATATTTGGAGCTACAAAGAAGTCTATGGTGAAGGAATTTGAAGATCTTATGCAGAAGGAGTTTCAAATGAGTTCTATGGGAGAATTAACCTTCTTTTTGGGTCTTCAAGTTAGACAAACAAGAGATGGAATCTTCATTAACCAAGAAAAGTATGTTGCAGACATACTTAAAAGATTTGACCTTCCAAATCTTAGGCCTGCCACCACACCCATTGATAAGAATAAACCTCTAGGCAAGGATGAAGATGGACAAGCTGTGGATGTCAAACTTTACAGATCTATGATTGGTTGTCTTATGTACTTAACTGCATCAAGACCTGACATCATGTTTGCTGTTTGCTTATGTGCAAGATTTCAGGTTACACCCAAGGTTTCCCATATGTATGCAGTCAAGAGGATTTTTAGATATCTCAAGCATCAACCAAAGTTAGGATTATGGTATCCTAAGGAGTCACCTTTTCACTTAGAAGCCTTTTCAGATAGTGACTATGCAGGGGATAACTATGATAGAAGATCAACTTCAGGAGGATGTCAATATCTTGGTAGAAGATTAGTCTCCTGGCAATGTAAGAAGCAAACCATTGCTGCAACCTCCTCTACTGAAGCAGAATATGTTGCTGCTGCAAGCTGTTGTGGACAAGTTTTGTGGATGCAAAATCAACTCTTGGATTATGGATTCAATTTCAAGAATACTCCTATCAACATTGATAATGAGAGTACCATTTGCATTGTGAAGAATCCTGTTTATCACTCCAAGACCAAGCACATTCAGATTAGGCATCACTTTATTCGGGATTGTTATGAGCACAGGCTTATAAATGTGGTTAAAGTTCACACAGATGATAATGTAGCTGATCTACTCACTAAGGGATTTGATGTTTCAAGGTTCAACCACTTAGTTGTGAGCATTGGGATGATTAACTTCTAAGCTACATTTGAGGGGAGGCTTTAGTATTAGTTAGAATACTTTCTATTCTGTCTTAATGAAAGTATTGGTTTTTAGTAATTTAGTTTAGCCTATATGTTGTATTTGAGGGGAGGCAACATTAGCTATTAGTTAGAACTTAAGAATGAATACTTTACAAGTTCTTGGTTTTAGTTTGGAGTATCGATTGTGAATAACAAGATGGAACGTACTGCTTTGTTGCTTAACGTACTGCTTCAGCAAAGTACTGCTTCAACGTACTGCTTACGTGGACGTACTGTTCCAACGGTCAAAAATTAGTGGGGCTCTGGTTAATTAATTCCTTACGGCGGAGATAATAAGTTAATCCAAACGGTAACTTTATTATTAAGAGTTTGATTTATTTTCATCCTATTTAAAGAAACTCACTCCTATTTCCCCGCCTTTTACCGTATTTGAGATTCCTCATTCGCTTTTACACCACAATCTTTATATCAAAACACACATTCAAAGCGAATTCTTCTCTACCAACTCATCATGGCTAATCGCCTTACTGTTAGCAAACATAATATGATCGCTAATTTGGACAAGACAAGGGATAATCTTGATTTTCATGCGATCATTGATTTCTTAACTGGGTCTTCCATCAACTACTCTATTTTAGTTGACCCTGATGTTATTGGTCCCTGGATGCAAGAATTTTGGGCTACTGCAACGAAAGAAGATGATTCGTTAATTAGGGCTACGGTTGCTGGGCGAGCTATTAAGATTACTGAGGCCACGATTAGGGATGTGTTGATGTTTGATGATGAAGGGGGGGCTGTTCGTTTTGAAAAACAAGTGCTTTGGGACACTTTAAGTGATTTAGGTTATGAAGGCGATCTGACGAAGCTTACTTTTCAAAAGCCTTTGTTTTGTTCTCATTGGAAGTACCTAATTCACGTTCTACTTCATTGTTTGAGTCCCAAGAGTACTTCTTTTGATCAATTTGGTCAAAATATTGCATCTGCATTAGTGGGTTTAGCTACCGATCGAAGATTCAATTTTTCAAGACTCATTCTGGATGGTATGCTTACACATATTGGTAATGGTTCACCATTTTTGATGTATCCAAGGTTTGTTCAGTTATTTTTGAACAATCAACTTGAGGATGTTCCTAAACCTCAAAGTTTTCTACCCACTGTCAAACTTCCATCAAAGGTGTTTACTTTTCTATCTAAGCAAAGTGCAAAGTTTTCTGGAACCAACACACCTTTGACTGCTCATATATTGGGAGTTGCACAAGTTGTTAGAGATGCTGAGCAAGAGCAAGAGCAAGAAGCAAATTCTGAATCAGCAAGCCAAGAGTCTCCTAGAGAAGTTAGTATTCCTCAACCTACTGCTTCTCAACCTACTGCTTCTCAACATTCTGCTACTAGGGAAGGTACTGCTCCTATGGACATTCCTACTCATGAGGAGTCAGACCAAGGTATGAATAATCCACCATCTCCTATTGATGATTCTTCCACAAATGTGTCTAAGCAATTTGAAGAAGAAGAGGTAGAATTGGACAATTATGCTTTAACAAGGGAGTTAAAGAGGTTGAAGAAGGAGAGTGAGGCTCAAGCTGCTAAGATAGACAAATTAAAGACTAAGTTTCAGAGATTAAAGAGGTATGTTTGGCCACTAGTTCAACACCATAGATTATGGGTGAAGTCTCAGAAGAAGAGTGGTAGGATACCTACAAAGATTTCTAAGAAGAAAAAGTCTAAGAAGCAATCTTCATTCCAAATGGGGAGGAATTTAGAGAATTTGAATGAAGATGATGCTGGACACCACCTGAAAATATTCCTCAAGATACTGTTGAGAGGAAGAGTGATGAAACAGAGCAAATAAATTTGGAAGAAGCTACTGTTGAAGTGAGAAGTGGTGATACTGAGGAAATAAACTTAGAAGGAGCTGAAGCTGAAAGTACTGCTCAAGAAAGTACTGCTCAACAAGGTACTGAGAGGCAATTCATTGTTACACCTAGAACCTTAGATTTTGAAGAGGATATTGGTCCTTCAAATCAAGTTCAAGAGGAAGTAGGTCCTTCTAAACCAGCTCAGGAAGAAGATGATATAGCTCAGACTAACAGTGATGATGAAACAATTGCTGATATCATGCTTAATATGTCAAGTCAAAGAGGTATTAGTATTCATGAGGTTGAACAACAACATCATATTTCTTCTCAACCTGCACAAGAGATAGATCCAAAAGATAAAGGCAAAGGGATATTGGTAGAAAAGAAGAAGAAGAAGATGACATTGGCACAGTTAAGACAAATTGAGGTTGCCAAAAATGAGGAAGCAGCTAGAATATTACAAGCAGAAATAGATGCTGAAGAATCAAGAAAGGATGTTCAATCAAGAAGGCCAATTAGTAAAGCTAGAGAAAGGAATGATATGATGACTTATCTGAAAGGTCAAGGATACACAGGTTTAGTTAGATTGACATATACAGAGATGAAGGATCTGTATGATGCTGTTAGAGAAGCTATTCAAAGAGATCTTGCAGGCATTATTTCTTTTGAAGATGACAAGCCTGAAGATAAAAGAAAGGAAAGAGCTGCTACTAGAAGCTCAAAGAGGAAAAGAGTCACTGATGAACAGCCATCAAAGAAGTTCAAGGAAGCTGTTGAATTAAGAACAGACACAGTTGATGAGCTCAGAAATTATCTTAGAGTTGTTGACTTTGAGAATCCAAAATTGAAAGAAGATTCTGATAAGAAGTCCAAGATATCTACTTTTTCAGTTGTAGAATCTAAAGAAGGAGATTATCTAATCTTTCATAGACAAGATGGAAGCTTTAGAGTGTTTAATTCATTATGGGATATTCTACATCTGATTGATAGAGATGATATGCTTCAGTTATATCTCCAAGTGCAAACTTATTTTGAGCATATTCCACCACAAGGAGTAGGTTTGGTATTGTTAGGAGATCTCACAACAATCTGGGAGACAGAGGAGTCTAAGGACAGTGCTTTGTGGGAAAATCAAGACAACTGGGAGATTAACAGATGGAGATTCTTTGGATCAGTTGGGATTCATGTTTTAGAGTTAGAAGATGGCACTATGATTCATATGCTAGCAGAACAAAGATATCCACTCACAAGAGATCTGATGATCAGAATGCTAGAACATGGAATGGAAGTGGAACTAGAGGATGAAGTAGCATTGATGGTCATAAAGTTATTCATCAAGTGGACTACTGAATTTGAAGATTAGTACATAACTACTGGTATGGTTTCATTATTATATAAATCTTTTGAAAAACAAAGTACTTTCTTCAAAGTACTGCTGGTCAGACAGTACTTTCACAAAGTACTGCTTGCAGCATAAAACCAGTAAAGTCTTTTGATAAAATTAGTAATTTTTGATAAGTGCAAAAACATTTTGAAGCACAAAGATTAAACAGCAACAAATGGTTTTTGAAAGCAACAGCATGGTGTTAGTACTTGTACTACACAACAAATGGTAATCAACTCACCATGTTTAATAAACAAGAAAGAGTTTGACTCATCATGAGGGTACGGCTCTGATGTGATTATCAAATCCGTTTTTAGTTGGCAATTTACTAAAAATTGTATGGTTTTCAACTCACCATATCTATATTAGTGAAGAGTTGGCTAGCCCACAAGATAATGGCTTTGTGGTAAAGGCTGTGGAAAACCATTATATGGTAATTAGTTCACCATGGTAGTGATTGTACTAAAAGAACTAGCTAGTCCAAAAGCAAACGGCTATTTGGTAAAGACTACTCAAATCCGTTGATAGCTGATGATTTGCTAAAAATCATATGGTTATCAATGTACCATGGTTTTTCCTAAATCTAAACATTGGCTACTCCAGAGTTAATGGCTTTGGTAAAGAGACATCAAAATCCATTAAGTTTTCAATGATTCACCTCTCACAGGAGTTAACACACCTGGAAGTGATGAGAATAGTATGAAACTTTTAAGATATGATGTACATATTGCCAATATGATGCTGAGTTGCTGAAAAGATCTGATGCTGAAAAGAATTGTTGCTGATGAAGATTGAAGATACTGTTTGCATTGATGATGATAAATTAATAACGAGTCAGGTTTGAAGAAACTATCTTTCCTTGAAGATAAAGTATTGAAGGTAAAGACATACAAAGAAACTTGAAATCAAGCAAGTAGAATTCAAGTTAGGGGAGGATTGTTGGGCTATAAAAGTCAAAGTACTGCTACTCAAGTCAAAGTACTGCTATTCGATTAAAGTACTGCTGCTCGTTAAAGGACTGCCATGCAAATAGTTTAAGGACTAATGTGTAATTCTAGAATATTCGTATTAGATTAGAGTTATAATTAGAATTTACTTGTCGTTCAAGTATTGTAAACCGACTAGGGTTTTCCTTGTGCCTATAAAAGGATCCCTAGGTTGGCATTAGAGATATATATGTGTTTTTAGAGAGATAAGATATAGTCGATTAGTGATATACTATTATTAGAGTTTAGAGTTTGTTAGTGAATCTGTGTAAGAAAGCAGGTTCAAGGTTTTAATAATATTCAAACTCGTTTATTAAATTCTTCTTAGCTTTGTTGAAGTAGATTCCGCATACTTAGCAAAGTATATCAGTGTTTCACTATTAATAGGTTTGAATTTATTCAAAGCTGTTAAACCGTAGACAAGCTACAAGTTAGTTTGGTCAGAGTATAATCGATCCAACAGGAGCAATAATGGAGGGCGTTGTGTGTGTGTTTTTATGGATAAGATTTTCACCCTTTATAGCGAGCGAGGGACCGAACATGGACATAATCCAAAAATTTAAGAGTCATGGATAAGTATTGGGCGAATAGGCTAAACTTGCCAAATTGGCTGAATTTTTTTTTAGAAAAACACTCCCAACAGGGAAAAATATAGAACGATAGAGTAAACAAGTTTTTGTAATGACAGAAACACCCCTTGAAAGTTTTGAAAATATATATGCTCGACATACCCAAGATTCATTATAACCTTCAGTAAGGACTCGAATTCACAAGGGAACGTGAAAATGAATTCATATCCACATGTTTTCGTATCTCCAACCGATAACCTGAGCTGAATGTCGGGACGACATTCAAATAAGGCTGGGAGACTGTAACAAATGGCAATTTTTCCATTTGTTAAACAATAATTAATGATCAAAATGCACGTATTTAAATTATTTTCCGACTTGTGAAAATGAGAGGTTAACTCATAACGAATAGTTATTATTCGAAAATAACTCAAAAACAAATATGTGACAAAAACACGGAACCAAATTTCACACGAAACACGAAATATCAAAAGTTAAAACTACTACAACACCCGAAATTAAACACAGCTTTGTACTATTCCTCAAACCCAATTACATAGCCCAACTGAAATTTCAAAATCCAAATACTAAGTGGGCCGATACTCTGTTCGCCAGCCCAAAACCCAATTTTTGTTATTTCTGGAGTTTTGACTAAAACCCGATCTCAAACACACAAATTGTGACCTCGATAACTCAGGATTTTAACAAGCAAATCATTCGATCCTTTTTGCCACTCGATTCACCACTTGGCCAGGTATTAGGACGTCGAATATCACCGCATAACTCCAACGTTTGGTACTCGAAATTCAGCCAAAGTGATTGGCCAAAACCCATATATTCGGAGTTGACAATTTTTGGCAACACATTCGAACTAACCCGCGAGTATTTCTGGCCATAACCAACGTTCGTTATACATCTCATATGAATTATTTTCACTTCCTAACTCAATCTAATACGTTAAAACAAATGGTGTGGATAATTTAGACACTTTTGGTATACATAAACGTGCGTAAAAACTCTTGTCGACAACCACACTTATTGCTACTATCACCGGTTCTTCCTCAAAACAGTTGGTTGTCAGGAATCTCATTAAACACAACACCACAAATTCCAAAAGTCTAGCATGGCCCAAGGTTCGAATTGTCACCTCCTAGACAATTGTACATATATCGATCTACCCTAAATCTTTGTTCCCTACTCCCCTTGGACTCTTGTAATTATTTTACTAACTAAAACAACTCACAATGGCAGGAAACATGTGATGTCTTGTCTCACACTATCATTTTACAAACACGACAAATTTTTTTTCGGTTTTAATATAATACGCATGGCATGAGGCTTTCTTCCTCACTCAAACACTAAAACCCATGTATACACAACACATTTTCCTTTTATCCCAAGTTCAAGTTGTTTTTGTTTTTCTTCTTTTGGATCGATTAGACAAACCAAGGAATCCCATGTGACCACTCTTACTATCACTTACACAACTCCATCAGTTTCCCTTTTTATTTTTGTGTGTTGTCATTGTCGACCAAGAAGAGAAACAAGCAAAGCCATGCATGCACAAACAATTCCCATGTGCTACTTAAATCCACCGAACTCTTTAAATTATCCCATCAAAATGACTAGACAAAGGATGCCAAAACAAGAATGTCATGATAACTTTTAAACCTCCATGTGACTGCCAACTGAGACAACCTATGAAACTCACATGTCTACTCCTATGCTCCATGTGCTAATCCATATATAAGACCCTAAAACTCCTAACTAGCTCCATCACAAGACCAGAAAACACTCATCTCAAGTCCACTCGAAGTTAAGTGCAGGTGTAGAAACTATTTTTGCAATCGGGTTCAACCATTCGAGCAAGCCAAGGAATTTCCAACCAACCTAGCTCACTCCTACACGTTTACTACCCATCTCTAAGGTATTGAAAGTTCCCTCGATACTATTTTCAATCTATTCGAATTATATTCCACGATATCTTAAATCGCACATATTGGCTAGAACGTATGAATTCTAGCTCTTGTTTTACGTACACGTTTTAAGTATTGGGTTCGAACGTTGTTCCATATTATTTTTAAGCTGCCAAATATCACCTATGATCAACCACAACACACCCATGCATCCATTTCGAGCACCAAAACAACCCACTTTGATGTTGACTTGAACACGTTTAACACAGAACCAAAACACTTAGAAATATTCCAAGTGTTTTGACCTCTTTAAATACAGCCCAACTTGACAAGTTTAAGAATTATTAATTTCGAATCCACACAAAGAACACACCAATATCTTTGCTCAGTTCGAATCCCAACATGGCAAATTATGATTTTCGCGTTTCAAGTTTTGATTAATAAGCACTTGAAAGCTCTTTAAAACGCTTCAAGTAAAAGCCTCTCAACTGTTTTCACTAGACTTTGAAAATATTCTAAGTCTTCTGTTATATAAAGGTCCCAACTCGACTACGAAATAGCGTTCTAACTTCAAACCTGTACAAACAATACCCCGATGTTTTTGCACCATCTAATAGCTCATACAACAAGCTACATATTTCTTATTTTAGTTCGACCTTATAAGCTCATTGCAACACTTAAAATGGTTCATTTTGGTCGACACTTACAAAGTTTTCCAGCAATTCGTTTTCAGTATATAACTTAAATTCGGAATTGGGCTAACCAAAAGCCCAATAAGAAATGGAGCTAGACCAGCCCACTGAGCCCATACAAAATATTTTTAGAATCAGAAAAATGATACAAGTTCAGGCCCAAAAGAAGTTTTATGCCCTCGCCTCTAAACATCTTAACGGGCCTTGTTTTAGCTCGTTAAGGGCCCAAATAAATCGAAATTCGATATTCTGGTCAAACTAAGGGTTGACTTAAGCCTGAATAAGCTAGAATAACTTGCGGAAAATTTTAGAATATTTTTCCACAAGTTTTTGTACCATTTTGGACTAAAAGTGTAATAAAAACCACCCCGAGGGACTATTTTTGCCAAACCGGCAAAAATAGGGTGTGAACCTGTAAAAACAGAAAGATGAGGACTGGAAATGATTTTAAAACAACTTGTGAGCTCAGATTATAAATTGGAATAGTTAAGGGTTGAAAACGTAACTTTTATATAACTGAGGACTAACGGTGTAACACAAACACCGTTAGAGTATAAAGTGTAAAATCAGTGAAATTTGAAGGGTCACACAGAAACATTGTAACATTTTCATTCCAAATCCTCAAATTTCACAATACACCCTCAACTCTCGTTGTTTCGTTTCAAACACAAACTTAATAATAATACGTTATATTTATATATAACTACTTTAAACAACGCTTACTATGATTCTGAATCATAACAACAAGATAATATTACTAATAATATTATTTTTGAACTTTAAACATCTTAAGCATATCACACGCGCATCACCGAACAAATCGTCATACGATTCCTCATATCGCATCCATTATTTGTGCTGAGACGAATTCTCAAACATTGTTGTTATTCAGGTAGTGTGAGAAGCTATTTCCAAAATCTCAATTGAATTTACATTTAAGTGAATCCACTATGCCATTGTAGCTATCGCATCAGGTGAGTTCATAACCCTACTTTTACAAATTTTCTAACTGTTTTGGGGGAGAATACATGCTCGTTTTTAAATATACTCAATGACTGTTTATTTAAAATCTGTGAACTGTTTACTCAATATTTGACTATTGATCCATTATCTGAATTGGTTATTTGAAGGTATTATGTTATTGATTGATATGTACCCCACTCTATTTAAACTTGTTTTACAACTGGGGTGAGAAACATGCAAAACTTTTATGGACCAAAATATTTTTTTATGCTATTACGTAGATTAGCCTAAGCCCTGTTATGTCCCAAATTGCCCAACTCATGAACCGTTAATTCCTGCTGGGAAGCGCGAATGTTATAAATAGATCTATTGGGAGTAACGTCCCCGTTCGGGTTGACCGGATAGGCAAACGAACGTATACCATGTCGAAACTGCAAGTGTCTGGGATACACACTTGCTGGGCCTTTAATATTTAACATGCTTCTAGATGCATGCACACTGTTATAGCTTCGGTTGCATGACTTAGTGCTTACGTAATAGACTATATTTTATATGACTTCGCATGGGTTGCGATGTTCATATACCAAACTCATGGTCCAACTACTAGTGTAATAAACTATTTTATTTGGGTTACATGCCCTACTCTTGGTACACAACTATAATCTTGCTATGAGGTAAACTATATTTTTATGACATTGTGAGCGACACAATGGTCACAAAAACTTTTATTGAACTCACAATATCTTTACTGCTTTTTCATAAACCTATGAACTCACCAACCTCGTGTTGACACTTTTTAGCATGTATTTTCAGGTTTTAGCAATAGCACACTACTGGAGGCTTTTGGCACGGCATGGCATGGTCATAGAAGACTCTGATATACTTGGGGACCACTTGAAATCTATTATGGGCTTATATTTCCACATGGTTTTTGAAATGTTGTAACCAAATCTCTTTTGAATATGAAATCTATTATTAAATGATTGAGATAAAACCAATCTTTATACTTTGTGTTGTGATATCAATTTAGTAGCACCCAAACATGTATGCTTCCGCTAAACCAGATTTTGGGGGTGTTACATAGGGCGTATTTCACAGGAAGACGTTACAATTATATGACTTCGAACAGTGCAGAGTCAATAAACAGTTTAACAAAACACGTTCGAAGACATCCTATTTCAATGCTAATGGAATACTATATAGGGCTTCTACAACAATGGTTTTGTGATAAACGAGAAAAGTACGAAGGTATATATAATTAAATTAAATGATTATATATATATATATATATATATATATATATATATATATATATATATATATATGTTTATATCTATTATTATTATTATTATTATTAGTATTATTACTATTAATAGCTCTTATTATTATCATTATTATCATGTTTATAATTATAATTAGGGTACCCTTATAATTATTACGCCAATGTTCAGGTCAGAATGTTTAAGAGTGCTAATTGGACAGTGAATGCCATTGAACATAGAAGGATTTACGAGGTAAATGATCGTAGAAAGAGTCATATTGTAAGGGTCAGGGAAAATACATGCACATGTAGAAAATGGCAACTTTCTGGTTTGCCATGTGGTCATGCTATAGCTGTTTGTAGAGTTCAAGGATTAACAAGTTGTAATCATTTGGCGCAAGATTGGTTTAGAACAACCACTCTAAAAGCTACATACCAAGAGTTGGTATATCCCGTTGGAGAAATTCCAAGTTGGGAGCTTCCAACAAACTTGCCTGAAGTAAAGCCACCGAATATGGATAAGCGCCCATCCGGAAGACCAAGGAACAAAGATCGGATTAGATCTCAAGGTGAGGAACCAACTGGAAAAAAATGTGGAAGGTGCGGTGTACCTGGTCACAACCGAGGAGTTTGCAATGCACCATTGCCAAAGAAAAAGGTAAATTATATGTGTGACATTATTATTTTGTATTCGATTAATGACAAATGTATTAACATGATAATTATGTTTGATAAATTGTAGCCAAGGAAATCTACAGGAGGAGGATCGCAAAGCAATCAAAGATGATCAGAAAACCCAACCGTGAGCTCACAAGGATCACATCCATCAATGTCAGAAGACTACGAGCATGTTAACTTGGCTGATCCGTAATTGAAGTTAACTCTAGATAATAATTTGTTTGTTTTAAGTTAAGTTGTATTAACAAAGTAGTTTAAAGTTTTCACTTCTGTCTATGTAGACCTGATAAGGTCAAAGTGCCCCCAAAAAATGTTATGGCACACATTTTGTAATCCAACTAAGTTTTCATAAAATCTATGACTTATAACATTCCAACATAATTGATAACATCAATCTAGTGTTTGCAGATTTTGATATCAACATTCGTAATGCAACTAGTTTTCATAAAATCTATGCCTTATAACATCCCAACATAATTGATAACATCACGCTAGTGCGAATAGGTACTCATGAATAAGCTAACATACTCCTGCTCACATAAGTAACAAAGTTAGAATTTAAGTCCAAAACAAATATTTCCTGTGCTTGAAATATTTCCTGTGTTCGATATTTCCTGTTCTGCCCGGGTTAGATTATCGACGTTCAAAAATACAGAGTTAACAATGAGTCACAACCATTAGATTCAAGCACAGTTTATCCTGTGCTTGAAATAATAACGGATCAATCCCTCACGATATGCAAGTGCTGCCTGGGTTGGATTATCGACATCCAAAGGAATTCCATAAGCCAACCTGTGAAACCAAATTTATGACTGGATTATTATCGGTTAAAAAACAAATGAAATTAACTTTCTAAACTGATAAGTTGCGTGAAGCCTCTAATCCATTTTATTTCATTTTATTTCACTGTGGACTGAATTTCAAACCTGATAAAGTTGGTCAACACGTCACTTCTTGTTTGTTTTTTACACCTGGTTAATCCCCAGCCTCTACTGTTAGTCAGGCATAAAATGTCATTCCTTAGTGGTTTGCATGTGATAATTTTTTGGAAGTTTGTTCACGGATTATCATATTTAAAGCATGGGCACAAGGCATAGATTATCTTACGATAGTTTTTATTTGCAACAAACTAACAAACTTTATGGCAGGACAATTTAGGTTGAATGAATTGCGTGAAGCGATAGAATCATGTAGATGGGAGGACATGTTAATCTTGTATTGTCAGAGGGCGTCAGTTAAGTATTTCCAGATGGCTAGGGAGGTTAATAGGGTTTGCTTGATGGTTGATCAGATGAATCAGGAGAGGGGTTATTTTGTGGAGGAGTTGCAGGCTGCAGCTGAGCAGTTTCTACCTAACAAAATGGCTGAGTTTTCTCAAGAACTTCTAAGGAAAGATGACCTAAAACTGATGGAGCTGAGGATTGTGGCTGGGGAGTTTCAACTAAGGGGTCGAGATATTGACCTATTCATCGAGAAGATTAAGGGTATGTTGCCTTGGTAAGATAAATGTTGGCTAGTGTGATCGTGTCCTGTAATGGTGTGTAAGGAATGTGTCATGTCTATCTATCTTAGTGGTTGTTGTAAGGAGTGTGTCATTTCTTAGTTTCTAATTAACGTTTATGTTTATGTTTATCATAATCTAATTACCAATGCAAATAGCAACAAGAATTACTAACCTGTAAAGAAACATACACACAAAGACTCCGCAATCACCAAAAACCCCACCCTGCTTTGGAACATTCTGGGCAAATCGAAACTTGATCTTGTAGGTATTCGGGTCGATACGTTTCTTGGCAAACACACCTGTCTCCCGTAGAATCAAGGGAAGATTCACTTCCAAACAGCTCCTCATTTGCAGATACCAGTCACGACCTTCCTCTTCACCACGATAAAGACTGTCATAAAATATAACATTCCCAGATTGTATGTGAAGTTAGGCAACAGAATAATGTTTCTTAGGTTCATTTATCGGAATGAACACCTGCAAGGAATAAAAATAAAAAAATAGATAAATTCCACAGGACAAAATTTAAGTAGAAGTGTCAAGAAGTAACTGCTAAAAAGATAAATACCCGGTCAACATCAGACCATGCCAATTTGTAAACTTCGTCATTAGCATAAAACAGTGGCAATGAACCTTGGAGTAGAAGTGTCAAGAAGTAACTGCTAACAATGGACCAATCTGCAAAAGATGGTCTAAAGTGCCACAAATACATCACCCAAAGCTCAATGTGCTGTAGACATTTAAGAAAAACCAAACATAGATCAAAGGTAATTCCATTAAAAAACACAAAACTAGCTAATATTTCCATTATTTAATTACCTCGTCACGGAACCAGCCTTCACGAGTATCGTCCATCCCAACAAAAGAATCCCAGAAAAGATGATCAACAACAATATCATTGGACCAAGGAAACTGGCAACGAGACTTACAAGAACTTTGTAGATAAGCCTCCAACTCACGATTAACAAAAACTTTATCAATCCTTTTGTTCGGCCGTTTTAGATCCTATGGTGAGCACATAGGCATGAAAATAAGTTCATCTATGAAGTTACAGAATACTGATGCAGAAACATAAAAAACAGCAAAAACAAGGACATAAAAATAGAAAAAACAAGGACCCATATAAAGAAAACATATGAATATGCAAAACCGGCATGTGTTGCAAATAACTGCCTTTTGGCAGTTGTTTTCAAGGTTTCAAATAACTGCCTTTTGGCAGTTATTTTAGCTATTTTATGTGGTACTTATAATATTTTTGTTATTGGCATATCACAAGTCTTTCTACTAGCATATCACAAATCTTACATTATTCAAGGAATTATATTAGATCCTACACGTTATAGATCATACACGTTATAGGCCCGAAGAGTATGGTGAGAACAATGGAAAATGTATAATTATACTCCTGAGTGAAAACATATAGGCATGAAAATAAGTTCATCTATGAAGTTAAAGACTTCTAATTTGCAGTCCTAGATTAGACAATATCAAGATGAGTAAGTGTAATTCATGACCTGTGAAGGCTTCCAACTTTTCTTAACATTTAAAGATTATGTAATTTGCAGTCCTAGCAGGATACTTAACAATCAACTACCTACATACATGAACTTATACCTAACATCACATTATATAAATGATTAAAATGATTAAAATGTTAAACATAAATGAAGGATATAGGTCATACCTCTTCCCAAGGTTTGAGATCTCTACACTTCTTGAGCTTATCAGGAGAGAATGAAGAGTTTGTTCTTTTGAGTTCATCCAGTGTAGAAACTTTAACATTAGTATCTACTTCCGTAAATTCCTCCCTGGGTACTAGATCATACTGCCTCTTCTTTTGCACAGGAAGCTTGATGAAAGGGGTTTTCAAAACCTGCTTTCTAATCTTCGCACTTCTTTCCTCTTCCTTTAAGACTCTGGCCCTCTCTTCCCTTTGTACAGCTACAAGTCGAATCCCAGCTTGTTGCTTTTCAGCCGCTACGCGATCTTGGGTAGCTAAATAAACACATTCATCTGTGTGCATGATGAACTCAAATAAGTACATATTATTACTATCATTTATCCTATTAATTTGACTTGTTTTATTATATTATGTATGAGGATTGATACTTAATCGTTTACTTTTGTAATTCTCAGTTGAAAACAAGCATTTGGTAAAACTTGGCGATTTTGGACTAATTATGGAGCAAAACATGCAAGAAGTTAAGAGTCTACTGAAATGTATAGGATCAAGACTATTCTGCTCTAAATGCGCCGCATCTCACTCATTACATGCGCCGCATCACTATCAATATTTCACCAGACACGATCCAAGATACAAGAGGACATGCGCCGCATCCTAGAATGGAGTTACGCCGCATCTTCTGGCGGTGTACGAATATTCCTGAATATTATAATCTTGGACCCCACGCGAAGTTAAGTCAATGCGCCGCATCTACTTACTAGATGCGCCGCATCTTACCCTCAGACAGAAACTACAAATACCCCAAGACCAGACGAATTTCGATATACAAAAAGTGACATATATCATATACGAAGACCGAAGTACAGAAACCAAGGACGAATTCAGTCGAATAGCGAGCACAAGACACACTCAAATCAAAGATACAAGAGCTGTAAGAAGGTGCTGCATGTGTTTAATTCATTAAGTAGTTTTGTTTTATTATGTTAGTAAACTTTAATTCATCAAGATTGGTGGCTTGTGTAATGTGACAACGGAAAGATTGCACTCCCTTAAAACTGCTTTCTCATCAATTAAAGTTTATATGTTGATGTCTTTGGTGACTTTTATTAGTGCATTGATAACCTCTGTGGCTAGCTGAGCGTTGATCGGGTCGCCATGCCTCTGCCCTCGCCTATTTATTAGATCGCCTATGCATTCTATGGTCTGTAGAAAAGTAGGAGAAAGATAAATAGGATAGTCATAAGTAATCATTAAGGGTTTACTCGCCGATAAGATTACAACCAACGAGAAAGGACTTAATCTCGGTGCGTTGCATCGAACTATACACTTCATATAACACTAGCAATAAAACAAGTGACAAACTACTTATCATAAGGACAACCCTCTTATTGTCTCGAGTATTTATCTGTGTACGTGTGTGCTATTCGCTGATTCGTGCCTATTGGTTTAGTTTATTATCTAATTGCAACCAAATCGTGCCAGTCTCTCAGGCTGAACCCCCTTGCGTTAGATTAGGTTGTATAGCTAACTTAATATATTAAAATACTGATTAGAATAACTAGATAATGCGTTCCACTCTTAGTGATCGACACTCTACTTACCATTATATTCATACTGACCGGGTACACTGCTCGTTAAGTGTGTGTGTTATTGATAAGTCGGCTAAATATAAATTTAAAACTTGAGTAGGCATTAATACTGCTAAACCGCAACGACACATCTCACGCATCAAGTTTTTGGCGCCGCTGCCGGGGAGTGAATTGTTATTATCTGTTAATTTGATTAGTATTTTAATTAGGTTTTTAATTTTTCTAACCGCTAATTCTGTTGTGTATTAGATTAATTTGCATTCATTGTACTATTTTGCATATTTTCTTTTTTGTGTGTTATTTGTTTGTTTTTCTTTGTGTTTATTTTCGTTTGTGTGTTTTTATTTATTTTTATTTTTCGTATTTTCTGTTCTGCTATCGTTGTTTTGAGCTAAATCAAACGATACGGCGCATCTGATTTCTCAGATACGGCGTATTGCGTTTAATTTTTATAAAATACAACGCGTTTAATTAATTCGATACGACGCATCTTTTCCCCAAGATACGGCGTATCTGTTTTTGATAAAAAAAAAAATTCTAAACGTCAACGCCATACGACGCATCTGCTTTAGCAGATACGGCGTATCTATTATTTTAATCAAAAATAGTTTTTGAATTATTAAACAGATACGGCGTATCGATTTTTATCGATACGGCGCATCTTCTGAATCAAAAATCTCTAATTTTGAAACGTAGCGAAAATACGGCGCATTAACTCTAGTTAATACGACGCATTTAATTTTAAATAAATATCGATTTTTGATTATTAAAATTGATACGGCGCATTCTAATTTCTAAGCGGCGTATCTATTTTCTGAATAAAGACTGATTTAATTTTAACGATTATAAGATACGGCGTATCCAACTTTTTGGATACGGCGCATCGTCTGCAGATATCAGCTATTTTTATTCTTATATCCTTTTCTATATTCATTAATTTCTCTTCTAGCGAACAAATCCTACTGATGATTTTACCTTTGATGACAGATTTTGCTATGGAAGACATGACAGTTAACGGATATCTTGCTAAGGAAAGCTTGCTTTCAGATTCATTCAATGTGCTCATGATCGATGCAGATTTATTCTCTTGGGAGACCCCTCTTGAAGCTGCTTTTAAGGAATTCATGCGTTTATGCAACATTGACAAAGGGGTATTCTCTTATGATATATTTGTGAAGTATACTGGAGATGAATTGTTGCTCTTATGGCCTATCATTGAATCCAAAGGATTGGCTTGGACTACTATCGAAGAAGATGATGGGAAATTCTATCTTGCATACATGGACTCAAGCAACAAATGCTGTGGTGGAGGCAGTACCCAAACCTCTTACATGCCCTATTCCGAACAGTACTGGGGATTAAATGAGAACTATCTGGACGATGAACGAATTTATGCTGTGTCGGAGTTACTATTTCATGGCAGGTTGGTAAGATTGATGGACCTCTCCCTTAATGATTGGCTTGAACTTAAATATGGTAGTCCAAAATTTGCCCCTGCGAATGAAGTCAAGCGGATTACGACTTCATGGTTGACACGAAGTTTTAGGAAGCAATTTAACGAGTTCATGGAGATAAGAAGGAATATGATTGGAAAAGCTTGCTTTGACGTTAACCACGATCCTAACGATGTTAATTTTTCAGAATGGTTGGCCAGTAAGTTCAATAACCATAAGAGTATGGATCGAGCTACTAAGGATGCATTATGGGTATATTGGATGAGAGGTGAAGACGAAGAAGTAGAAAGCGACTACGGGTCGTCACTTCATGATTCGACAATCAATGAGGGCATTGAAGAATTATTCAGAATAGACATTAACATATTCGATTATGAGACACCCTTGTGCAAGCAATTCAAGGAATTTAACTACCTTCTTCAAGTTGACAGTGATGTGCTTACTGGAGAGCTACCAGGATTCAAGACTTATGATGATTTCAAAAACACCTGGTGCTACGAATGGAATGACCAAATACCATGGGTTTGGGATAAACCATGGGAATCTGAGCACATTTATCACACCTGTACACCTTTCGTTTTCAAGGATGGAAGTAGTGTTTGGCCGACCTGTGATTATAAGAGTGACGGAACCTGTAATGGGGGAAGTATAATTGGGATGAAACGGGTTGGAAACGATGTAACCTTTGAAGATTATGAGTGGTATGATAATGTTGAAGACTGCCCACAAAAAGCGGAGGCTTTGCAAGAAAAGGGTAGAATTGAACGCTTGAAAGGACTTAAGGGAACATCGGATACTACTTTCTGGGAATGGGTGCATGAACAATTTGATGATTTCACGAAGCTTAGTCGACGGTTACAATGGGATTTGGAAAGAGAATGGGAGGCGATTCAAGACAATAAGTCATTAATTGATGAACTTGATGACTATTTGATTAAGGATCCTTATTTCGAGTTTGTTGATAAAGACAATGAAGAGTTCACCAAAAGAAAGTGTCAACTACTTGGGATCCCTTATAATGAGCCACCCATGATTATTTCTGAAAAATTTAAAGTCATCAAATACTCTTTGGGACCGGATGAGGAATATGTGACGACGAAGACCAAGAGTTATACTAGACTAAGTCGCACGGAAGAAAACGTCGCAAAACTATACGGGAGCATCTTTCGAATGAAGGAAGAAGGATGGACCGTGACAAGGACCAAATAATGAGCTGAACGTGAGTCTAACTTGAAGACTCTGGAATAAAGACAAGTGCTTACCGGGAGACAACCCGGATTTATCTTTTAATTTTCTGTTTCTGAGTCGAGTCAGTCAGGCCGCCGAGGATACGGCGCATCTCAACCATGAGATGCGACGCATCTCCTGCAATGGTCATATCTTATTTTATTTTTCTGCATTTTTTATTTTCGACTTTAAAACTTTTTATCAGTTTATTTCAATGCGGCGCATCCCTGGTTAAGGATGCGGCGCATCTTTTATTCTGATCCGTATTTATTCCAGGCTCGATACGGCGTATCTTCTTCAATAAGATACGGCGCATCGACTGACCTGATGATTTTCATTTTTATTTTTTTTTAGTTTTATTTTTACTAACTACTAATGTATTATGCAAGTTTGAACCCTTCTTATCTTAGGTGTGTTTTGAAGCCTTGGTGGTATTATAGATTCCTGCATTTCCTGTGGATACATTGTTTATGAAGCTTAATCGTTCTAATCCACAAGAAAGATGATTTTTGCTCTAATACAAATGGAGGATCATACCGAGCAAATCTCAGGGGAGTTTTTCTGTTCTAATTCTTTTATTTTCCAGTTTTTAACCTTTCATGCAAACAACGAGGACGTTGTTTAACTTAAGTGGGGGGATTGGAGAATTAGAACACTTAACACTTACTTGTCCTAAACTTTTCAAAATATGCTTAAAATGTGCTTAATATATCAAAATTTAAAAATTTTTAGCATGTTTTTGTTTAAAGTCTAAGTTGCATAGCTGCACACATGACGTTATTTTCAAAAATTGTGATTTTTCAAAATTCACAAATCTATGAGTGTGCCGGTGACTTGTAAACTTTAGAACTTGGCTTGTATACTATTCGAGACCACCATAATGAGTATTATTTATATAATTGGAATGACTTGTCTAAATTAGTAAATTCTAGGATTACACCGAAATAGCCTTTATATGTTATGTGTTATTAGCTAACTACACTGGTTAGTTAACCCCCGTATAAACCATTTTGTTACTCTCACTTTTAGAGTAAGATACCCCTAGAAAAACACTCAGAGCCATTCCTTTCGTTTCTTACACCTTTGTTAAAATGTTTCGTTACACCCTTACACCTTAGCCTACCCTGTAGATTAAGATCCGTGGTTGGTTAATTGCTATTGGCAAAGTGTGTTTCCTTACATTACCTGTGTTCGCGTGCGTAATTCATTATCTATGGTTAGGTCGGGAAATTGCACAATGCAATTGGAGTGAAAGTAAATATTGTATATCTTTGAGTTTATTTTTCGTGTGTTTACTACTTTCACTATTATCGTTATTTCTGAAGTTATGAAAAATATGGAAAAATTATCCAGAATTATCATTATAGTGATGTGGTGAAATTTTACACATCTATGTTTATGTTTAAAAAAAAAAAAAAAAAAAAAAAAAAAAAAAAAAAAAAAAAAAAATCGAAAAAATGAGAAAAGAAAAAGAAAAAAGAAGAGTTGGATGTTTGTTTTAACCAACGATGTAAAGTTATGTAAGTGGTCGATATCACCACTAATTGTTGTATTATATTTATGGATTGAATGGGAGTTGGCAGTTATGGGAACGTCAACTAAGGTTTATTCTTTGATTGAGATATTGTTGAGTATAATTCGTGTCTACCTAAAGCGTGTGTTTCAAGTGTTAAAGCGTGAGTTATTCAATGATATGAGTCTTATTCATGGGATGGTTGGGATAGTGATTAACCACACTTAGGATTTTAATTTATTTGTTTTGTTTATTTTTCATTTTACACCAGTTTATATCCCAAATATTATCCATACCCTGTATTATTCTTTATCCAACCAAACCTTTGATTTATTGAGATTAGGGATTTGAGCAATCTTAAGTATCGTAGTCGTGGATTCGGCTATGTATTTATGATTTTGTCGCCCTTTTTGATATATTATTATTGGTGAAGTTTGGACCTATCTTTAGCCTATTCGAGTTAAGGATTTGAGCAATTGCAAGTATCGTGTTCGTGGATTCGATCATGTATTTGTGATTTTGTCGCCTTTTCTGGAATTTGAAATCGATAGAGATTAAGAATAATTAACCCTTAAACCTCAAAACCCTTTTTACCGCTTTAGACTTGTTATTCCTTGGCTTTAGTGGAGGAGATGTGTATACTTGCCAAGCTTATGATAGAATATTCGTCGCGACTGGACAGTTAAACGATTAGATTTGCTTTTATCAAATTATTTTATTTTACTTCTAATTCGTTAAGTGTTTAGTTGTGTGATTATGACAAAAATGAATACATGCTTAAATATAAAAATAAATCCTAATATCTTTAGGATACATTTTCATAAGATTTAATCTAAGGTTTACTTGGGGACAAGTAAAGTTCAAGTGGGGGGATATTTGATGAACTCAAATAAGTACATATTATTACTATCATTTATCCTATTAATTTGACTTGTTTTATTATATTATGTATGAGGATTGATACTTAATCGTTTACTTTTGTAATTCTCAGTTGAAAACAAGCATTTGGTGAAACTTGGCGATTTTGGACTAATTATGGAGCAAAACATGCAAGAAGTTAAGAGTCTACCGAAATGTATAGGATCAAGACTATTCTGCTCTAGATGCGCCGCATCTCACTCATTACATGCGCCGCATCACTATCAATATTTCACCAGACATGATCCAAGATACAAGAGGATATGCGCCGCATCCTAGAATGGAGTTACGCCGCATCTTCTGGCGGTGTATGAATATTCCTGAATATTATAATCTTGGACCCCACGCGAAGTTAAGTCAATGCGCCGCATCTACTTACTAGATGCGCCGCATCTTACCCTCAGACAGAAACTATAAATACCCCAAGACCAGACGAATTTTGATATACAAAAAGTGACATATATTATATACGAAGACCGAAGTACAGAAACCAAGGACGAATTCAGTCGAATAGCGAGCACAAGACACACTCAAATCAAAGATACAAGAGCTGTAAGAAGGTGCTGCATGTGTTTAATTCATTAAGTAGTTTTGTTTTATTGTGTTAGTAAACTTTAATTCATCAAGATTGGTGGCTTGTGTAATGTGACAACGGAAAGATTGCACTCCCTTAAAACTGCTTTCTCATCAATTAAAGTTTATATGTTGATGTCTTTGGTGACTTTTATTAGTGCATTGATAACCTCTGTGGCTAGCTGAGCGTTGATCGGGTCGCCATGCCTCTGCCCTCGCCTATTTATTAGATCGCCTATGCATTCTATGGTCTGTAGAAAAGTAGGAGAAAGATAAATAGGATAGTCATAAGTAATCATTAAGGGTTTACTCGCCGATAAGATTAGAACCAACGAGAAAGGACTTAATCTCGGTGCGTTGCATCAAACTATACACTTCATATAACACTAGCAATAAAACAAGTGACAAACTACTTATCATAAGGACAGCCCTCTTATTGTCTCGAGTATTTATCTGTGTACGTGTGTGCTATTCGTTGATTCGTGCCTATTGGTTTAGTTTATTATCTAATTGCAACCAAATCGTGCCAGTCTCTCAGGCTGAACCCCCTTGCGTTAGATTAGGTTGTATAGCTAACTTAATATATTAAAATACTGATTAGAATAACTAGATAATGCGTTCCACTCTTAGTGATCGACACTCTACTTACCATTATATTCATACTGACCGGGTACACTGCTCGTTAAGTGTGTGTGTTATTGATAAGTCGGCTAAATATAAATTTAAAACTTGAGTATGCATTAATACTGCTAAACCGCAACGACACATCGCACGCATCAGTGCATCACACAAAATACAAATACAAACCAACTTATAATTAACTTTAAAAGACAATTTACATGTATTATTGTTAATGTTGTACAAACCTCTCCAACATCTTCAGCTTCGACATCCTCATTCTGGACTTCCAACTTAAACAGTTCTAGGAAATTATGGTTTAAATTGGTGCAAAACTCATCACCTAGATCACTATCCTTATCATCACCGTCGAATTTATCCTATAAATATATTAAGTACAATGTAAGAAATTCAGGTAAATATCTCAACCTCTTGTGATATTCATGTAAAGAAAAATAAAATATAATAAACGGGAATTACTTTTTCGAGTTCTTTGTGCCCTTTCTGATCAACTATGTCCAATTTCTCCTGCCTATGTCCACCCATCATTTTTCTCTTCATATACTGGGTAATACAAAAGATCAAGTACATGAATCATTCCCTAAACTCTTAAAATTTTACGGTAAACATTTGAAGTACAAACAAATCTGAATAATGGTTTCAAGTTTGTGGACGCGTGCTCTCGAACTGTTGACCTCTGCGGGTAACATCAACAAACCATTACATAGTCCCTGCAGGGTGCTAACACAATCCTGAAGAGTATTACGAGATTGTGGCGCTTGAGCTTCATTGTCCATAGCATGGCCTTTGGCATGAAATTCTGCTCGTTTACGCATGTAATCATCAAAAAGCCCTCCATGGACAACAGGCGCGGGTCTCGGTGCATACCAGTTGAAAAACTGAATGCCTTTGTTGTACCATTCAGAATCAGCCTCAGATATCGTAGGATATAGATCATGGTTTGTTTCTTTCGCCCAACAAAAATACAACCAGAAAGTGTGATAACCGTTAACCATAATCAAAGTAAACTAGTATACCTTTCTATCATAAATCTTTAAAATATATATTACAAATAAAACACTTACCTCAGGAAAAAGCATTCCGAAATACTCCCATTCTTGAAAAGGAACCTTCTTAGACCATTAAAGTGCTCTTGGGATAACATAAACTTCCTTGCTCCACCAAAGACAGCTCTGGGTAGAAGACTCTAAAATCCATATCTGAAAAAAAAAATTATTAAAAGAATATCAGGTAACAAAATAATTCATTGAAAGAATTCGTGTAATAATTCTAACCATGAAATAGAAAACAAATCCAACCAAAGAATATTCCACATTCTTTCTTGTGCACCTATTTCGAAGGGCTTCGTACAACTGTCTCCAAATGTGTTCCCCCCAAGGAAAGTCATTCCAGACTTCCAAGTTCTCAACCATTCTGAGATATACATCATCCACCACAGATAACAGGCCACGCCCCATAAATATGACCTGAAGATAACAGTCCTATATTAATAAACAAAAAGTTATAACAAAAAATACTACAAATACAAGCATAACAATAAATTAGTATTGCATCAATAAAGAAATTAGTATTGTAACAATGAACTATCAAACTACATGGCTACTTGTGGGCTTCCTGAGAAAACTGTATACAGCGAAGCAGTATGACAAAGTCAACCCAATTAATGGATACCCAATCACAAAGGATAGTAATGCACTGGTTCGCAGTTCAGTAATGCACTCCATTTGTCTCATGATCCTACTATACAAAAGTGTACTAAATTGGTATGAACACACCCTAAAATAAGCACACATACTATAATACTAAAAATATATTGTGAATACCATGAAACAGCTAACCATGAAACATGGTGATGTATATAATTTTACCATTGAGAGATCAACTCTATGACTAATATCAAGTAATGATGCATTCAACAGACCAAGATTATTGGAGCATGTTAATACCACAGCTGATCATAGTGATTATTTATGGTATTCAGCAAGGTACAAAAAATTAAACATGGCGACTTATTAGATTCTAAAGATTTTCTCATGCTTATACCATCAGGGGTGTTTGGATGACCTTATTCCACTCTACATACTGAATACCACTTTACATACTTGATAATCTCATAAGTCCAAAAAGACATTTAATTCTCATAAGCTAAGCCAAAGGGGTGATAATCTCATAAGTCTCATAAGCTAATCCATAGGGGTGATAATCTCATAATCTCATAAACTAATCCAAACACATTTAAGTCCATAACCTAAACTTCATAATCTCATAAGCACATTTAGGCCAAACTTAACAGCTTTTCAAATTTAAAATAAGCCCATAAGCAAAAAAAAATAAGCTAATCGAAATACACCAAACACACCCTAAAATAATACTACTATGAGCCATTCAAGTTGCTATGAACAAAATTTGTATGAACACATCCTCTAAAATAATTACACAAAATTTGTAGCAGATGCATACTACTGAAATTATTACACTAATAAACATATAACGACTAGCAATTAAAGAAAAACCTAACCATTCGTATGAACAAAATTGATATAATCAGGTTGTTGATAATGTGTGTGGATTTGTGTGTGTGAAATCAAATGATAATCAGGTGTATGTTGTTGAAAATCCATGTTATTGATAATAAAATTAAAATTAAACTAATTTCAAAGATAAATCAAATCAAAGGATTTGATTCAGTTTAGAAGATTTTGCATGTTTCCAATGTTACTTTTTAAGTACAGTTTGCACATTAGCCGCAATTCGCACACCGTCGTTCGCACATTTGTTTTAAAAAGTCAACTGTGCAGGTGGGGTTATTGGTGGGGTCAATTATTGGTTTGGTACCATTTTGTCGGACACGTGTCACATTTTTTGTGGATTCGTACGTTCGCACATGACTCTTTTGGGAAAGGCCACTATTTGGGTACCACAATTTGAAAAAAGTTTTTTTCACCTACTCTTTTGGTAATTAGCTCTACTTTCAACTCTCTTCTTGTCATATCATCATCGTATTTATTTCACATAACCAACCAATCAAATTTCTTGATACAAAAAGAAAAAAAAATGATTTCTTTACATACCACCCATCTCGTCTATCTAATTCACAGATTTCATTTGGAAAGTTGGCTTTGAAAGTTAAAGATTTCTTCCATATCTTCACCCAATAGACTCTTATCAAGCGCATCATCTTCCTGCCGCCCAATAATCCCTTCACTGCCATCATAGATCCACAACCCTAAACCACAAAAACTTCCGATCCCTAATCCTCTTAACCTGCTACTGTTCTTCTTCTTTATTTGTGTCGATCGTTGGTAAAATAAGATTACGAGTAGACTAGTTTATTTTGTTTGGTGGTCGATCGTTGGCTTTTGTGATAGCCAGTCGACTTTCTTGTTTGTGTGGTCGGATCTAACTGGATCTGTTATGATAGCCATGGATTCCGGTAGTCAGAATCATAGGGAAAACAAATGGGTGATGTTGGGATAAAGGACATTTTTTTTGTGTGGATTTGATGTCAGAAATTATGATGTTGGAAGTTTGATGATAATGGGTTTTAATAAAGGCACAATAGTGTGATGATGGGTTTTGATGCTTTTTAGTGATTGTGTCGTGTTTAGGGCTAATTACCAAAAGAGTAGGTGAAAAAAACTTTTTTCAAATTGTGGTACCCAAATAGTGGCCTTTCCCAAAAGAGTCATGTGCGAACGTGCGAATCCACAAAAAATGTGACACGTGTCCAGACAAATGGTACCAAACCATTAATTCATCCCACCAATAACCCCATGTGCACAGTTGACTTTTTAAAACAAATGTGCAAACGACGGTGTGCGAATGTGCGAACAACGGCAATAAAATCTTTCAATATCTTTATAAAATCTTACTTTTGTACTTATATCTTTCTTGGGAAAGATCAATACTATTTTAAAAATATTTAAAATTGTACTCATCTATAACTTCTATTATTATCATCAGTGTTTTAACAAACACTATTTGGATCAAAGAAACTCAAACACACATAAAACTAACACACAGACCGATCAAAGAAACACAAACACACGTTCAAAAACCCGATAAAAAAGCATCGATCAAAAACACCGATCAAAAAATAGCCAGAATTCAAGTAAGTTATATTTCTTCTATTTTATTCTTGATTGTAGTCGCTTTTGGGTCGATACCTAGTTAGGGTTTAGACTAATGTTAGGGTTTGTATGGAAATGACTGTGTAGGTCTTGGATATGGATTATTAGGGTTTGATTCTTGATTATTAGGGTTTTTCGAGTTTTTCAATCTTTATTGTTAGCGTATTATGTTGTTTAGATTTAATTTTTAGTGGTTTGATTGTTTAGGACTTGGAGTTTGATTCTTGATTTTTAGGGTTTTTCTTGTTTAGGACTTGGAGTTTGATTCTTGATTGTTAGTGGTTAGATTGTTAGAGTTTGATTATTGATTGTTAGGGTTTTTCGATTTTTTTGAGTTTGATTGTTAGCGTATTCTTGTGTTTAGCTTTAGTTTTTAGCTGTTAGACTGTTTAGGTCTCGTATTATGTTTAAACGCTGCTATTTAAAATTATTGTTTGTAAATGAGTGTTTAGCTTTTACGTCGGTTAAACACTTAGTAGTTTATATATTTTGTACTCGTGTTTCATATGATATGTTGATAGTTTCACTTAAATTGACTCGTGTGGATACTGATTATGTGTTAGGACTTGAGATATATTGTTGATATGTGTTAAGACTTGAGGTAATTATATAAGGATCAAGGATACAATGTACGGAGTTAAGACTTGAGATATGTGTTAAGACTTGAGGTAGTTATATAATCAGTAATGATAAATTAGTATTGCAACAATAAAGAAATTAGTATTGTAACAATGAACTATCAAACTACATGGCTACTTGTGGGCTTCCTGAGAAAACTGTATACAGCGAAGCAGTATGACAAAGTCAACCCAATAAATGGATACCCAATCACAAAGGATGGTAATGCACTGGTTCGCAGTTCAGTAATGCACTCCATTTGTCTCATGATCCTACTATACTAAAGTGTACTAAATTGGTATGAACACACCCTAAAATAAGCACACATACTACAATACTAAAAATATATTGTGAATACCATGAAACAGCCAACCATGAAACATGGTGATGTATATACTTTTACCATTGAGAGATCAACTCTAAGACTAATATCAAGTAATGATGCATTCAACAGACCAAGATTATTGGAGCATGTTAATACCACAACTGATCATAGTGATTATTTATGGTATTCAGCAAGGTACGAAAAATTAAAAATAGCGACTTATTAGATTCTAAAGATTTTCTCATGCTTATACCATCAGGGGTGTTTAGATGACCTTATTCCACTCTACATACTGAATACCACTCTACATACTTGATAATCTCATAAGCCCAAAAAGACATTTAAGTCTCATAAGCTAAGCCAAAGGGGTGATAATCTCATAAGTCTCATAAGCTAATCCAAAGGGGTGATAATCTCATAATTTCATAAACTAATCCAAACACATTTAAGTCCATAACCTAAACTTCATAATCTCATAAGCACATTTAGGCCAAACTTAACAGCTTTTCAAATTTAAAATAAGCCCATAAGCCACACAAAAAAAGCTAATCGAAACACACCAAACACACCCTAAAATAATACTACTACGAGCCATTCAAGTTTCTATGAACAAAATTTGTATGAACACACCCTCTAAAATAATCACACAAAATTCGTAGCAGATGCATACTACTGAAATTATTACACTAATAAACATATAACGACTAGCAATTAAAGAGAAAACTAACCATTCGTACGAACAAAATTGATATAATCAGGTTGTTGATAATGTGTGTGGATTTGTGTGTGTGAAATCAAATGATAATCAGGTGTATGTTGTTGAAAATCCATGTTATTGATAATAAAATTAAAATTAAACTAATTTCAAAGATAAATCAAATCAAAGGATTTGACTCAGTTTGGAAGATTTTGCATGTTTCCAATGTTAATTTTTAAGTACAGTTCACACATTAGCCGCAATTCGCACACCGTCGTTCGCACATTTGTTTTAAAAAGTCAATTGTGCACGTGGGGTTATTGGTGGGGTTAATTATTGGTTTGGTACTATTTTGTCGGACACGTGTCACATTTTTTGTGGATTCGCACGTTCGCACATGACTCTTTTGGGAAAGGCCACTATTTGGGTACCACAATTTGAAAAAAGTTTTTTTCACCTACTCTTTTGGTAATTATCCCTTGTTTTTTATTCACCTTTTTTGTTTTAAATTTGGAAGTGTGCCCAAACATACAGAGCGACTAATAAAAAGGAACTTATTTTTGTTTGTTAAAAAAAAATGCTGGATCTTTATGTTTTTGTAGGGAAAAACACGCCCCGTTTGTTCGGAAGGTTCTTTGGGGGTTGAAGTTTTAGAACCAACTTTCGTTTTCTCATTTTTTTTATGTCGAATCTAGGGTTCTTATTCCCGAGACGACATTTGTTGGTGTCGAATCTAGGATTCTTATTCCCGAGATGACTTTTGTTGCTGCCAAATCTAGGGTCTTAATTCCCGAGACGACTTTTGTTAGTGTCGAATCTATGGTTCTTATTCCCGAGATGACTGTTTGGGATACCTTGGTTTATCCGATTTGTTGCCTACTGCTAAAGATGTGCTTCCGCTTGCTGTCGAATGTCTTCATCAACAATTATTTATTAGTTTTACTTTATTGTTTATTAGCTTTTAATCTCCAGTCCAAGATTTCGTGATTTCGCCGCTCGGACTGCGGGGGAGTGTTAGCCTGGCCCGTATTGTATTTATTGTAATGGGCTTTAGCCCATAATCTAGAATAGTCGGTATATGGCTATATATGTTCTAATGTATCTTTGCAGAATCAATAAAATAAAACAATATTCTCTCATATATTCTTACAGGATCTTCATTTTTCCCTTCGAAGATGACGAATTTGTCTGATGGATGCTCTTAAATGGATTTACATCAAATAATGGTTTGACTGGAAATAAGAATATGAAGAAAGATAAAGAGGGTACATGGAAGGATTATTAGTTGGTCGGCTGTGCACATAAAGAAAATATAAAAAAAAAATAGTTTGACATTTAATATTTGTGTATTATTATATGCAATTGGTATTTAATATTCGCGTATGAAGTGTTGAGCTTATAAATGTTAGAGAGTTGATTTAGTCATGTAATTAGTAACGCATTTGGGGTTTATTTATTTATTTAATTATTTTTTTGTATATAAGGTGTTTGATGAAAAGTCTGTGAGAGTTTTTTTGTTATAAAAAGGTGTGATTTTTTGTTAAAAGTGACTGTACAACTTTGTATTTGATCCGTATAGTTTTGATAGTGTTCATCAGTTCATTAGTTAGTTTTGGTCATTGGTTTATTTTGTTCATCAATTATTTTTTATAATGTTCATTAGTTCAAGTTATTATTGTTCATCAGTTCATCAATTTTTCTAATAAAAACACAATGTTTATCTATTCATCAATTATTTTCGATATTGTTCATCAGTTATTTTTTATAACATTCATTAGTTATTTTTTATAATGTTCAGCAGTTTTCGAAAAAATAACGTTCATCAATCATTTTTAATATTGTTCTTCAGTTGATAACGTTCATCGGTTATTTTTTATAATATTCAGCAGTTTTCGAAAAAATAACGTTCATCAGTTATTTTTGATATTGTTCACCAGTTATTTTTTTATAACGTTCATCATTTATTTTTTTTCAAAAAAATAACGTTCATCAGTTATTTTTTCTAATGTTCAGCAATTTTCAAAAAAATAACGTTCATCAGTTATTTTTTATTACGTTCATCAGTTATCTTTTATAATATTCAGCAGTTTTCAAAAAAATAATGTTCATCAGTTATTTTTGAAATTGTGCATCAGTTATTTTTTATAACGTCCATCAGTTATTTTTTGATAACATTCATCAGTTAGTTTTGATAAAGTTCATCAGTTATTGTTCATCTTTAACGTGCGATATCTCACTCATATCGTATCGGATATGAGTGATTCAAATTTATGGGTAAATAATGGTAAAAAAGCTACAACTTTTGTGTTTTAAGTTTTGCAAAATTCGGCCTTTAAACTAGGCAAAATTAGAGCCAAAAATGCCAAAAATTTCAAGAAAATCAACACCCACTTAAAAAGTTGAAAAAAAAAAACCTGCGATTTATATATCATAATGCGATTTATATATCATAATGCATACCAAAATTAAAGAAAGTTAAATTAAAAAAATTATGGTGAAATGGGTTTTTCATAAAAGTTTATCGTTTGAAAGTTATTTACGTTTGAAGTTTTTTGGTGGAATAAAAGAAGGGGTTAAAAGGACCAAAATGCCCCCTAACCGAATTTAATAACAAAAAAGGGAGGGAGTGGGTGGTGGACACTTGTCACATTGTGAGTGGCTTTCTAGCCTTTTTAATTTTCTTTACTTTGTAAAGGATCGCATCTCGTTGTAACAACCCTGATACGGGTTGACTAGTATATCCCGAACCGAGTCTATGAAGAATAGGTCAACATTGCAGTTTTATTTAGTATTGTATTGTGTTCCTTCATTTTAGCTAGTCATGCATGCACGTTCCCTTTTACATTCACATTTCCCTTTTCATAGTATTAGTGGGTACTAGTAGTTACTTGTATTAGGATATGGCAGTTTATGTTTTTTGGCTATTTAAATGTAATCTGTGAACCGAGTTAACATATGAATGAAAAGAAAAGTGTTTGTAGTTTATCTCTTTATTTCTTGGAGTCTTGCCCGCTCTAAGGCCTTATCATCTCAGTTTCTCTTATCTAGTTTCTGGGAGATTGACCATCTCTAATCGATCTATAACAACAGACACCCATTTTTGTTCAGATAAACAAATTAAACAGATACATACATGATGTCTCGAGTTTTCCACTGGTGGTGTATTAATGTTCAGTTACAAATTCAAATTAGTTTCTTTCAGTGTTTTTGTGTTTGTTGTTTTGCTATTTATTATTTTCAAACTTTGAAAGGGAATTTCCTATACGTTAGAGACAATTTGTGTAATGGTCAACAAGTCAATAGTCCACTACAATAATACTGCAATGCAACTACCAGACCTCCATATCTTTTAATGCAACTACAATAACACTGTAATGCAACTACCAGACCTCCATATCTATTAATGCAACTACAATAATACAGTAATGCAACTACCAAACCTCCATAGTCCATACATTAAAGATAACTTATCCACATCTTCTATACATACACAAACACAAACCGAACACATTTATGTATATCACCCAGTCTAAATTCAGATAAACGAACAGATACATACATGATGTCTTCAGTCAATCATGACGACTTCGCTGTTGAGATTTATTAATCATGTTAACCATTAACTACGAGTACGCAGCGGATTATTGGATCTAGTTTGGCTATTAGAATTAACACAAATAATAAACAAACAAAACAAATAAAAAGAACATGAAAACTAAATCGAAAACTAACCCTTGTAGTCACCCGCAAATGAAACTAAGTAGTAAATATATACTACCTCTACGGTTGCTCACACAAACACGTCAAACAAATACGCCCGGAGTGCTAGCCATGTATCACGTAAACCCAAAACACAATTCGAATACAAAAGATTGTATACGTTCGAATGTGCACTGACAAAAGACACCAGTAAGTCAAGATTCAATATTCTAGTAATAAAATAATCCTTTATAGCTTGATATGTTTGACAATTCAAACAAACCAAAGCCTTGTACTGTGATCGGATTGGACAATGAAAGAATTATGGAACGTAGTTGTATGTGAATATACGAGTTACAATAACTTTCAGTGTTGTTTATTTTTCTTTTCTTATGTTCCAATGAGCAGGTTACGAGGGAGTATATATATAGCCGCTTAACCCTACTCTTGATAAGGCTTAAACAAAGCATGATAAGTGTTAAACTCTACCATCTTTGAGCCTTATCACAAATCTTCAACAATCCTTATCACATTCATGAACCTGGACAGATTTATGCTTTCCAGAATCTTCTGAAATCCAGCCATAGGGTTAGGACAAGGAATGTATCTTGTCTAGTTCATTTTGTGTCCAAACGAGTCTCTTTGAGCTTTAACCGTGAAGTTCATAACGTATTCTAAATGTTTAATGTGTGTGCCCCCAATAGGTTCACACACCTCTAGCCGTATCATACTCATCCAACTACCATATTCCAACAGCTCCCACTTGGGAGTTGGAGTAGCGGACAGCACAAATACCAACGACGGAAACGTCTAGCAACGCTCTCACTCGCTATTTAAACTAAAGGTGTCTGAGATATAGTTTCATAAATCATTCTCAGTAGCATGGTCATTTATATCTTGCTTTTATCATCCTTTGTTATAGATACCGTTAAACCATGGATATGGATCCTAACTCATTCCATATAGTTTAACCATTTAGACTCTCGTTATAGAATTTAATTCAGATATACTAAATGTAATCAAGAATCATCTTGCATTACCCTTTAGGTTCGGCCGAACAATTATCTGATTAATTCTGGAGTGGGCCCATGGTATCTTTCTGCACATATCAAGTGGAGTAACAAATCCTTTGTTGACTACAAGTGTTGTGGATGCTGCTTCACATCACTCCGAAAAATAGCTTTTATAACTACCTTATTCAGGACAGCGTTTGGCATATAATTACAAAAGTGATATCCACACATAACAGAACTTGCTTGTATCTCAAGTCTAAGGATGACTTAACAAACCATTTTCAACATCTTACTCATGACAAGGATCCAAAAGTAAATGTTCGAAAGTTGGGGTATCCAATATGCATCCCTTGTGAATACATATGAGTTTGGCGGGAACAATCCACATTCTCATAGAATATAACCAACACTCACATTTGCCTTGCATAACAATATTCCCATATTGTCAAACGACAATGGACATATTTAGAACGATAAAATCATTCAAGGATTAAACATGCAAATATAGGATAACAATTATTATATGAATGAATAACAAATACCAAGTATCTTTATTAATCATAAAGTAAAAATTGTTTTACAATCCCAATTATCCAAATACTAAAACAGATATGCATGAGACTAATTAGTAAGTTGAAGTCTAATGTTTCCAACATTCTCAACCTTTTTTTTTTTTTTTTTTTTTTTTTTTTTTTTTTGCAAGAAAACTAAATAGTCATCTGAGTAAACTTTCTGAATACTAGTTTCAAATTTCACATATAGTGAGGGATTTGAGATGAGTGTCTTATCTCATATGCTCATACCACACAGCAAGTGTCATAGTATGGAGATGTCGCCCTACCTTGCATAAGGTATTAGAAGTCAACGACATACTGACAATCATCTTTACAGTTTCTTAAAATGTAAAGTACTCTTTATTCCTTAATGTGTAATGCAACAATGCTCTTCGTTGAGCATATCTAGTTAGCAGATTTATCATAAATGATAAAATCCTACTTTAACTAGTTTTAATTATCCTCTAGCATCATTGTACATATACAACACTATGCTTTATAATTCGTAAACATCTGTAATAACAATAATCTAAATACTCTCAATTAGATATTGTTGTTGTTAGCTCATCTTGCTCTAGTGCAAAAGTAACAACGAGTCTTATACACAATATAATATATACATGACAAATCCTTAGTTAAAAACATAAGGTTTCCATCCATGTAATAAATTATTCCAAGTGAAATATACCATTTAAGACTTGCTTGAATGATATATTGCATTTGTGTTGGACTTAATTTTCCGCATATGTTTATTCCAAATAAACATTTATTCCAAGGTTGTTTATTATATTCCCTAAATCCCAAGTGAAGTTTTATTCCAAGCTTAAGGATTAAACTCTAGCTTAAATGGAATGATATCTTCAATATGTTATACAACATATGAATTTTAAGGAAAAGATAGTGCTCCCACTTAATGTCAGATGTAATCAGGAGTTATCTTAATTCAATCAAAATCATATTGTAATTAAATTCAAGATCTCAGCTCCTAGATGCATGATCCAATCCAAACTTGGATTGCTTAAACTTGTATACTACATAAAGATTATATAAACTCATAACCCTTTTGATTACACACCGTCCTCGCAAAAGGTAATCATTAAAGAAAGAGTAATAAAACTTAATTGCCACATTCCTCATTCAAGGAAACATGTATGACAATTAATTATCTTTATTTAATTAATGCATGTATATAAGAAAAATCTAATCACAGTCAATTGCTTGAGTAGGATTAAAACTTCTTATTATAAGTCATGCATTAACATGTATACAATTTTGTCCTTGTGAGCCTTTCTTCAAAAGAAACTTATTCCAACCTCATAGGTTAACTGTTAGGCAAAATAACAATCAAGCTCAAAGCATTGATTTGTCTTTTAAGGACTGCATCTTATCATTCATAATTCTAAGACATTTATCAGATTCAAGATGTGATAATGTACCTTTTCAGTTAGCAGATTTTCAATGATCCATTAACTTATATTCCTCAGCATTGATATCAAAATATCAATCAAGTGATGAGGCATCCTTGCAGATTTATGAATGAGAGTAACATTATACTTTGGTCAACATTTACATGTTTAACCTTAGTATGACATTTAATAAGTAGATTTTAGAAGGTTATGTATTTGTTCTTGAATATCTTCAAGATTTATTGATGCTCCCACTTACTTTTGTAAGTAGAGACAATTCTCTAAATACTAAGTATTTAAGCAACAATAAATTGTTCTTTATTTGGGAACCACAAAATACATTTTAAGTTCTCATCTCAAGATTGTTAATAAAATGCTTCATAAGATTTTAACAAATTCAGAACTTAAATCAAGACATAATGGAATTTCTTCCAACAACTCTAATTAAGGTTTGTAGCAAAACCCTAATTTTGTATCACCCTTTAACCGAAAACCTTAGCAACAGTTTTGTGTTGTGTCAAGCTAGGAGGAAAACCAATACTACAATCTTCAAGCTAGGAAGTGTTGAAAAATCAAAAACCCAAAAGGGTTTAGGATTCGATTGGTTTGAGTGGAAAAACCAAAAATCCCTAAAGGTTTAGGGGTTTCGGTCATGGGTTGTCTTGAATACCTTCTTGGTTTGAACCATATTGAGTATGTCCATGACACACGCAATTTTCTAACCTTGATTGATTTTGGAGGCAGAGCAATTAAAGCTATCATGAATTAAACAATATGAATATTGTTTGTTTCAATCTATTGGACATACCATAATAATGTGGTATTCTATAAGTATTTGAATTGTGAAACTATATCAGAATTCCATAGATAATTTAATTCTCTTTGGACCAAATACTTGTCAATTGGGTCGAGCCAAATTGCATATTAAGTATTTTCGAACCAAGTGCATGCTATAATGTATATTTCTTGAATAATACAAGAACCTTATGCTCATGTGTTCACAAGAAGACATAACTGTTCAAGAATTATATGTTCATGTGTTTACAAGAAAGCAGAACATGTCAATAATACATTATAAGTCTTTGAATAATTCAAAGGCCTCATGTTTATGTGTTAACAAGAAGACATAACAATTTTACTATATACTTTATGTTATAAGTCTTGATTAATTCAAGGACTTTATAATTATGTCTTAACATGCAAACATAATTATACTAACAAAAGTAATCATGAACGCAAACTCTTGAGTTCTGTAGTAATTTCAAGTTAATTTTATACTTCAGAATTATGATTATTATCATTTAACCATAATTATGTTGACTAAAACATGTAGTCGAAATGTTGAAGTATCTTTACACTATATCATGACATTTGAATGTAGTAGGGCAACAAACATCTTGCGTGTTCAAGTCCTAGTAGAATGATTAGCTTTCTTACCTTGCGGTCAAGAGAAACCAATAATATGTTGTTCCTTGCACACACTTTGAGATTTCTCCCACTTGTGTAAGGCACAACATCATATTATGAAAACAAACAACATGTGTTTGATTGTGCAAACAATATGATAATGTCATAGATATTACAAGTAGTTTTAGAACCATAACCTTTAATAAGGATTTGTGGATTATTATTCTATAGATAACGTTCAGAAAGCAATAGCAGAAAGGCAACATGTTATCTAATAAAATAAAATGCAATTATCCTGTAAGCAATGGTCGTTCATATTCAGAAAGTAATGAATTATTTCAAAGCAAGTTTGAAATGATATGGGTGACTAACAGGGAAATAAATCTCGTAGCTCCCACTGAAATTGACAACATTACAGGAATGTTATTTCAGTAATAAAATGCAATGCTCCCACTGAATTTGTCAACATTGTAAGTGTTACATTGCCAGTATAAAGCATATTGCAATTTAATACACTTTCCTATTCTCTTCGAATGCCTACAAGTAGCAATGTAGTTAGGTATTGAACAGAGTATATGAACTCCTACTTATGTAGATGAGGGACTAGCCATTCATGCTTTAATTTAACTTGAATAGTTAGCATGCAATTCCTCCTTTATCGTCTACATAGCCCCAAGGGTATTTAGCACTATAAGGAATAATAAGAGTCCAAGAAAAAAACCTAGCGAATATGCTAGTAATTTCCTTACTCTTTGCGGTTTAAACTCATACATCGTGACAAGTACAAGATGTCATTTATTTTGGTAGCTATAGACAAAATGTTTTCTAGTTACACAAAATATTTTATCTTTCAATTATTTCAATGCCGGAAAAGGGTAATGAAAGATCATAAGTGAGTTTAACAATTGTAATCCTATCTTAGTTTGTCAACTAAGGAGAAATAAATAGGAATAAGTCTCACTCTTCTAACCAGGAAAAGAGACTAAGTGTGTCTTTTTAAGAAAAAAACAAACTTTGTTTACGAATTATGTTGCAACAACACAATTTTAATCGGAACATAGAAAGTTCAATGTTAGTATTTTCGATAATTAAATTCTTAAAAGAATTAACTACCCAATTAATTACTAATTAAGACTAAGATCCATCTTGACCTCCCACTTATTACCGGAGGTCTGACCAGCGTGTAAACAAGTGGGGCAAGAGGTAAGCGACGAGCGTTAATTGCATAAAATGCAACTCTTAGATTTATGAGACTGATCAAGACATTAGTAGACAAGTAGTAATGTCATGAGCATGTTTAGTCTCATCTTATGCCTCGGGTCCAAGGTCTGACCAAGCATACTCGAAATAAGTCGACCAAGCAAGAATGTGCAAATATCACCAAAGGTCTGACCAATGAGCAAAATCTGCCATGGGTTTGGAATGGCCCTAAGGTCTGACCAAAGAGGTCAAGCCAAAAGCACGTGTTCTTGGTTGGCTGGCATAGACTTAAAATTTACACATAGGGTATACACATAAATGTGGTAAAATCGTGTACAAAGAAGCATGCAAAACAACTTTGTAACACTTTATTTTAAAAACTTTTAGTAATGACACTGTAGTGATCATCATGGTTCACGGTAGCTCCAATCGATCTCGCAAGGAGGCGGAGGACCAGGTCAGCGCGAAGCTATGACCGAAAATCCTTTAGGTGTGACTGTGCGCACCGCCTGAAACCCCCCTTATAGTTTGTTCTAGTGGGTGAGCCGTACTTCCCAAGTGTCCATAGCGTCCAGTTTTTAATTTCATGAAAAACTTGTTTCATAATTTAGGTAACTTAATTTTACAAAAAACAATTTTCCACGAATCAAATAGCAGGTCACATTGAGCATGATATTTAGGCGTGTAAATTAATACCATTTTAATGTCATGGTTTCGCATATGTATTATTCCATATTGCATGCAAATTAGGCGTGTAAAATATGTAACAATTATGCACATAAGGAATCACAAACATAAACTAAGACATTAATTAAACACATAAATCCGAGTTCTCTCGCGAGTCTTCCCCAAAAGGAGAACCATAAGACCCTCACTAGGTTTTCATCAAGTGCCTAGATCGCCACATGCATCAAAAAAAATTGATTGCGTAGGTCTTATAGCCGGAATTCACACATAAAATAACATGGCAAACTTATTAACTATTAATTCGCTATTTTATGTATCTAATTAACCGTTAAGTAATTTGTTTGTGTCTTGTTATTTTTTATTAATTAATGACAAGTATTGCATTATAATTGTCAAAATAAAAATAAAACAAATAATTAAATTAGATTTCATGCAGCCTTTTCACGTGTTTATTAAATTTGTGTAACCCATAATACACCAAACGAGTTGACTCGTGATGCCACTGTTGTGATTTATTAATCATGTTAACCATTAACTACGCGTACGCAGTGGATTATTAGATCTAGTTTGGCTATTAGAATTAACACAAATAATAAACAAACAAAACAAATAAAAAGAACATGAAAACTAAATCGAAAACTAACCCTTGTAGTCACCCGCAAATGAAACTAAGTAGTAAATATATACTACCTCTACGGTTGCTCACACAAACACGTCAAACAAATACGCCCGGAGTGCTAGCCGTGTATCACGTAAACCCAAAACACAATTCGAATACAAAAGATTGTATACGTTCGAATGTGCACTGACAAAAGACACCAGTAAGTCAAGATTCAATATTCTAGTAATAAAATAATCCTTTATAGCTTGATATGTTTGACAATTCAAACAAACCAAAGCCTTGTACTGTGATCGGATTGCACAATGAAAGAATTATGGAACGTAGTTGTATGTGAATATACGAGTTACAAGAACTTTCAGTGTTGTTTATTTTTCTTTTCTTACGTTCCAATGAGCAGGTTACGAGGGAGTATATATATAGCCACTTAACCCTACTCTTGATAAGGCTTAAACAAAGCATGATAAGTGTTAAACTCTACCATCTTTGAGCCTTATCAGAACTCTTCAACAATCCTTATCACATTCATGAACCTGGACAGATTTATGCTTTCCAGAATCTTCTGAAATCCAGCCATAGGGTTAGGACAAGCAATGTATCTTGTCTAGTTCATTTTGTGTCCAAACGAGTCTCTTTGAGCTTTAACCGTGATGTTCATAACGTATTCTAAATGTTTAATGTGTGTGCCCCCAATAGGCTCACACACCTCTAGCCGTATCATACTCATCCAACTACCATATTCCAACATTCGCTCACCTAAGAATCCCCCTTGCAGATGTACTATCCGCCACCAACAACTTTGATGACGAAAATATCAGAGGCGGAGGTGGATTTGGTAATCATTATCAGGGACAGCTCATGTGGTCCGGCGAGTGGATTGATATCCTTGCTCAGAGGTGGAATAAAGAATGGGATGATGAAAAAGAACAACTGTTTTGGATGGAGATTTCAATGCTTTATAGTCTCAAGCATAAAAATGTGGTTTCTCTTGTTGGGTTTTGTGATGAGAATGATGAGAAAATCATTATTACCAGGTATGATGAGACCAGGGGAAGTCTCGGCAACTATCTAAGTGACCCGATGTTGTTGACATGGGTGCGAAGATTGGAGATATGTGTTGGTCTTGCAAACGCATTGAGCTACATTCATTATGACGAGGCACACGAATTTAGTATTATCCATCAAAACATTGACAGTTTGAATGTCCTATTAAATGATAATTGGGAACCCAAGTTATCTGAATTTAGACTTTCCATGAAGATTAAAGCATCTGAGAGGCATGATTCATTCTGTGTTGACAAAGTTTGGTATTGGGAGGGGTATACAGACCCGACATGTATAAAGACAATGAGTGTGAGCCACAAGTCAGATATTTACTCCTTTGGGATAGTAATGTTTGAACTATTGTGTGGTAGGGAAGCAGTAATCAACGACGACCATGATAATAAGTACTTGGCTTCGGTGGCTGTTACCCATTATAGAGAAAAAAAACTCCATGAAATAATTGATTGGGATCTATGTAATCAAATGGACTCTCAATCATTCGACATTTTCGCGGAAACAGCGTATGACTGCTTGAACGAAGAACGATCGCAACGCCCAAATATTGACGAGATTGTCACAAGACTTGAGAAAGCGTTAGAACTTCAACAGGTAAGACGGTTTTTCCTCTTCCATCTTTCTATCATAATAAGTACTACTATCTGTTTCTTTGAGTGCAAATTGGTTAATAAGTATGGTTATACTATGTGAGTTAGTGACAAGTTTTATGAATTTCTTTTATTTACCACTTTCTAAGACTTTACGTAATTTGTTTTTCTTGTAATTAAATATATATCCATAACAGTTATATTATGTAACTTAATAGTGAAAATGTTTTCATATGAATTTAAAATATTAATAGTCAGTCGTATTCTATTACTGAATTATTATATAAATTTTCGTGTAAATGTGTAATTATCATTTATATTGTATGAATAAAAATAGTTATTGACGAAGATGACCATTATGAATTATTTATACTCCGTAATTATGAATAAAAAAAACGCAAATATATAGTTAAACCCCTTTAGTGTGACTAAGAATAAGAAAGAGAATATGAATATGGATGGTTAACTTAATCCAAACCTATTTGCTAATCACCCATTTTACACAAACAAATGGCATAGCAACTTGCTAGGCCAACACAAGTATCAGTTAAAGCAACAAATTGTTTTTGGGTAGTTTTCATTCTAGCATTCCTACCAAATGGGTACGTGAAGAAAAATGATTAGCGAGAGTCTTAACATGAACCAAAGTCACCTACACCTAGCATATAAGAAAAAAGAAAAAGAAAATTTGTATTAATCATACTCAGCTATAAATAACAACTTACGATAGTTTATATAGGAAAGTAATGAAAGATTTAAAACACCATAAAAACCTGTCTAAACAGCTTTTAAAGCCTTTAAAAACTTGTAAAAAGCAATGTGGAGCACCTATAAAAGATTTATTGACAAACCCAGCCGGGAATTATAGAAACGGGTAAAACACGGCGAGCCACACTGGACCAGTTCCTTTTGACCCGTTATCTATGCCAGAACCGGTTCGACTGGTCGAACCACCGGGTTTCAAAACATTGAAAAAAACAAAAGTGGTATAGTAAAAGTACTTGTTGATGTCTGCAAACATTTGTGAACTATGACCACCGAACCGAGATTTTGATAGGACGTGCAAACCTTTATATGAAACTGGGGGAGTGTCCCTGGCAGACGATTATAATTAAAAACCAGGGGATTGCTGAGTTACAAAGTAAAATCAACATTTTAAAAGTAGTATAGTTTATTACGATATGTCGATATACACAAGATATGGCCTTGCACTGTAGCTTGTCCAAGCTGCAGATCAAAACTAATTTTCTTCAAAATTACATGTAAGCTGCATATGAGTTGTCCATCCCCTTTTTGTTTGTGTCTTTAACCTCAAAACTTAAACTTTTACGGACTCTAGTCTTCAAGTATTTTCCCATTTCAAAATTATCTACGAAAGAAAACCACAAATATTAACAGACTTATGACGCATTGACTGGAAGAGAAGCAACTTCCCTTATACGGGTTCGACTCATTTACTTGTAAATTTGTCTGTCCAGGTTATGTTTTGTCTCTATGTGGGGATAAAAAAAAATTAATAACTGATAAGAAAAAAGGTCTATTAGGTCACTGGTTAAGACTTGATAGTCACCCACAGTGTAATTTTAGAGAATAAAACTTTCTAAATCCTTTTTAAATCAACCTAGCCTGACACACACTGAAGTTAATGCAAGAGATTAAACACAACATACCTAGTTACCTCAGCCAATATAAGCAACATTAATATCCCATAAGCACCATGAAACACCAAAATCCGACATGTTAAAAAGACGAAAAAGGTAGCTAAATGATGGCCAATAAACAAAACATCACGAAAATGAAACAACTACCTTATCAATATTACCCATAATAATCCTTTTGAACTTGGTTATCTTAGCCTTCAGTTTTGTCAGTATACTTATTTAATATGATCCCTTGGCCTCTTTATTCAGCCTAACAGAGGCATAAACAAAAAACATAAGACACGTATTAGTTTCAGAAAAGAATACTCAATGAAATAACATATGACATCTACACTCAACACGCACCCGAAATCCTTATTTATATTGTATGCAAGCAATGGATAACAACCTTTTGGGATTGTTGATCTGCTTTGAAAGTTGAAACAATTCTACGGGTCAAATGGGTAACAACCTTCAAATTTCAGCGTTTATTATTTACTGTACTATATAAGCAATTATCAATTGACTTTTTGGGATTAGTGATCTACTTTGAAACATTACCTTGCCACTTTTTAAGGCTTTCCATATGGGTCCCCTTCACATACGCTTTTGAAAAATCATTTTTGCCTGAAACAAGAATTAGTATATAAGAACTGGAACTGGAATGGGATGAACAAATCTCAAAGTATGAGATGAACATCATATTATCCCTTCAAAACTGCTCAGGTAGACAAAGTATCGCCTTATAAACACCTTAGGAGCCATCACTTCCTAAACTTATAAAGGATGCTATTTTGATTACTAAATTACAAGATATATGCATTATTATACTCCCTTTTTCTAACTCACATTTTAACTTGACTATTTTACAGATAAGGAATGAATTTGCTCACCTCAGAGTCCCCCTTAAAAATATCCTTTCTGTCACCAACAACTTCGCTAAACAACGTCTCATCGGAGAAAGTGAGTTTGATAAGACTTACAAGGGGTGGCTCTGGCCAACAACTTTGATTGAAATCGATGCTCGGAGGTTGAATAAAGAAAGGAAGCAAGCAGAACAAGAGTTTTGGATTGAGATTTCAATGCTTTCTACTCTCAAGCATAAAAATCTGGTTTCTCTTGTTGGGTTTTGTTGGATGATGAGAAGAATCATCATTACCAGGTATGCGACCAGGGGAAGTCTTGACAACTATCTAAGTGACCCGATGTTGTTGACATGGGTGCGAAGATTGGAGATATCTGTCGGTGTTGCGCATGCATTGAGCTACATTCATTATGACGAGCCACGTGATTTCAGCGTAATACACCGGAGGATACACAGCAATGCAGTTCTATTAAATGATGACTGGGAACCCAAGTTACATGGTTTTGAATGTTCCATGAAGATTAAAGCTTCTCAAAGGCACCATTCATTTCATACTAATAGACTTGAATATGTGAAAGGGTATGGAGACCCAACATATATTGAGACTAAAAGTGTGAACCACAAGTCAGATATGTACTCCTTTGGAATGCTATTGTTTGAACTATTGTGTGGTAGGGAATCAATAAGTGAGAATCCAGATAATAAGTATTTGGCTACACTGGCTATTTTTCATTATAAAAAGAAAATACTAGATGAAATAATTGATCCAGTTCTAAGGAAACAAATGGATCCAGACTCATTCAACGTTTTCGCGAAGACAGCATATGACTGCTTGAATGAAGAAAGATCTCAACGCCCGGATATAAGTGAGGTTGTCACAAGACTTGAGAACGCATTGAAACTTCAATTGGCACGTCAAAATGTTGTAAGACGTTTTTTTTTTTTTTTTTTTTTTTTTTTTTTGATAATATCAACATAAGTAAAATTATTACTTATTATTGTATTTCTGATATTAAAGGAACATTCAATAGTTGCGGCCACAGTTGAAGATACATCATCCAATCATGACAAGGTAATTATTTACTTAAGGGTGTTTGGGATTGCTTATTAAAAATAGATTATTCGTTTTGAAAACGGATAATATGATAATCATAATATAGTGTTTGTATTTGATTATGTTGTATAATAACGAAATACATCAGTTTTTTAAGTTTTTGGCAAATTAGATTATTTATGACATAACATGCAAAATGCCTAAGATAGACATTTACACTATTGATATTTTAATATAGCTCATAAGAAAGTGATCGAGATTGTTTTATCAAATAAGTTATACATATTAAATAACCATATAAATTATATATACTAAATAATAATTTAACAAAAGTAATTGTTGTAACGTACTCCGTATATAACTTAAATGATTATCTTTTATAACCATTCTATTCATTCAAAATACGGAGTAATCATTTTTATATATTATACGTAACTAACTCTCTCATCCACATATTGATGAGTCTGCCATCAGCGTAGGAACAAAATATTAAAGAAAAGTGATATAAGAGGGGTAATTTTGTAATAATGCCATCAAGAGAGAATTGCGTTTCACAACAGCAGGTCTCTACCTGCTGCCACAAAACGCCGTTTTGAAGCCATACAAACGCAAAAAATCATATATCAATTTTTCTTTGCTAAATTCAAATGAATTATTTGCATTTTCGAATCGCGATAATCAAATAATCTGCACTGAAACGTAATCCTAAACACCTCTTGTTCCTATTGTTGTAAATCACTAGATTTTAGATAAGTGAACTCCATATCTACACGTGTCATTTTTGGGACACTTAATGTTGTTTTGTTTGGTACATATAGGGATCATTGACCTCCATATCTACACGTGTTGAGTCCCATGTCAGCAAAGAGACAAAGTCTTTCCTCAAAGATCTTTCTCACTTAAAACTCAGTTGGGAAGATATAGCATCAGCAACCAACAATTTTGCTCAAGAAAATATCATCAGAACATTTAGGATTGGAAATATTCGCAAAGGCCGTCTCTTACATTCTCAACAATTCATCGATGTTATTGTAAAGAGGTTTTATAACGAATATGTAAAAGATGAGAGCAAAAAGTTTTGGACGGAAGTTTCGATGCTTTCTAGTCTCAAACATAAGAATCTTGTGTCTCTTATTGGGTTTTATGAGTCTGAGAAGAATAAGGTTATCATATACAAGAAGGAGGCCAGCCGAAGTCTCAACGAATATCTAAGTGACCAGACCCTCACATGGATGCAAAGGTTGAAGATATGCGTTGGTGTTGCGAAGGCATTGAGTTACATACATTATGATCCTGGACGGGATTTTAGTGTCATACATTGCAACATCAGGAGCTCGAATATTTTACTAGATGACAAATGGGAACCCAAGTTATCTGGTTTCGAACTTTCGTTGAAAAATACAGTAGCTCGGAGGCACCGTCTTCTTCTTACTCGTGATATTGTTAAGAATGTATACATGGATCCAAAATATGAAAAGACTGGTGGGGTAACCCACAAGTCAGACGTGTATTCATTCGGTGTTGTGTTATTCGAAATCTTGTGCGGACGGAGTGCCGTTCTTCCGAATTTGGATGATATGATCGATCCACATTTACGGAAACAGATGGACCCAAAATCATTAGAGATATTCTCAGAAACAGCATATTGCTGCCTAAAAGAGGAAAGAGCAGATCGCCCATATATAGATCAGGTTGTCAAAGGACTTGAGAAAGCGTTGGAAGTTCAACGAAAACATGAAAATCCAGTAAGAACATCAACTTTGTTTGTTATCTTTATGTAACAATAACTGTTATATTATCAACTCATTTCCTATTCTCTTGCAAATATTATTACAGGATCTTTCAAGGAATGTAGTTGACGGTACATCATCGAATCACTTAAAGGTAATTAAACTCCAAACTTTTTACTTAGATGCGGATAGGAGTTACTTTATACGTTTTACTTTAACCGTATGTGATTTTGATTTTACATTATAATCTTTTTAACGTTGATATTATATTAAAACTATAAATATACATAAAACTTTTTATAATTAATTTGGTGAATATGAGTATGAAATAAATTTGTTTTATTAATTTTATGTTTGACAAAAATAGCAATTTATAAAAAACTATTTGGTAAGATAGTTGTATAATTTTAATGTGTTAAATGTATCAAAAGTAACGTTATAATTCTAAAGTATCATTAAAATAAGTAGGGTTAGAATTTTAATGCTTGTTTTAAACCATGTTGCCGAACAAGCTTTTTATAAAAAACGCTAACTGATACTAAGAGTATATTTGGTAAAACCAGCTGTAGGGTGATAACTGTAAGTTGATAACTGTAAATATAAATGATAACTGTTAGCTTTTAGTGGTAACCACAAACTGTGATTTTATTTTTATATAAGTGTTTGGTAAGTTAGTTGTGATTGTAATTATAAAATGTAAAATGACACTAAAAGACATTTGCATGATTAGAAACGAATAAAAAACTTAAAACATAAAAAATCAATTATATGGATAATTAATTTAATGTTATTAAAAGAGTGTCTCGTAACAATCATTAACTGATGTAGCAATATCACTGATGAATCATTTTATCTCAATAGATGTTTCTTCCAAGATGTTTTGGATGTTTGTTTTATGCCCCGAACATCATGAAATTCGTCAACCGATATAAAATTTTGATATTGCTCAAATTATATGTAATCGAAGATGTTTAAAGTTTCATTTTGCAATAATAAATTGTAGTCTCAAACAAAACAAGACCGCTATTAACTTAATAATATGTTAAAACCACATTCTCCACAGTGGATTGCCATTAAACTGTCAAGTATGCATACATCGTAACTTTATAAGGTTATGTTCGTATATCCATATTAATAGTAGTTTCATTGTACCGACAATATTTAATATTTTTCTTAATCATCACACATAAATTATAATAAAATCAACTACTCCGTAACATGCATAATTATAATTATTGTTAGAATGTAACACATCTCACGTAGCATAAGTCATCCACAAATCTTAACTTAACTACTTATAATGCATAAAGCCCTTTTTGAGCATTAATTACAAAGAAATGATACGCATGCCTAAACACATGCCTAAAACTATGCAGCAAGAGTTTATTGGTTTGTAAAAAAGTGAGTCCAGCCGCTACGACCAATAAACTCTTGCCACACACTTTTAGGCATATTGTTAGGCATGTTTCTATGCATGCCTATCATTTCTCTTAATTACACTAGGTTAGTTGAAACTTATAAAAAATAACTTTTCATGTAATGTGTACAATCAATTGATGCATCAACACATATACCAATTGAGTTATCAACACAACAATTAATGATACTCTAAAACCCCCTCAATGAAAAATACAATTAAAAAAACTCATTGTACAAACCAAGCAAGCTACTAAACACAAAGACACTCGAACAAAATAATACAAACTAAGCAATGCTCCACTAAACTTTTACCATTGCTTATAATCCCTAAACAAATAAACTAATCGGTGAAGCTATTGTCAAAACGTATAAATAAAACAAATTATTAACCGAAAAATTAAATTACAGTGTAACCGTCACCGCATCGCACGGATACAGCAAGTATATCTATTATTAATGAAAGGTGGTAACATGTCAAGTTGGACCAACAAGGAAAAAAATCAACATTAGTGGTACGTTATTCATAGCAGTGTATTGAGGTAATTATAATCTCAAAAAGCTTCACGATTTTTTAATCACTTTGTTTAGAAGCGTTTTGAATATGGGTTGTATGTTTGAATTAAAAGCTTAAAGCTAGTATTCACCAACAAAGTTTTTTTATTTGAAGGAAAAAAAACAAAAAACAAAAAACAAAAAAAACAAAAAAACCTTATAGCTATAAAAAGCTTCTTTCCAACAGGCCTAAATATTCCAAAGTGATCCTTGCCAGATACACCCTAAGACTTCAGTAGTAGGTTCATTTTGGAAGCATCAAGGAGATTTTTACAATGAACTTTTAAACGGAAATTATATATACATAATAAAAATACTTAAAAGTTATCACTTTTAAACGGAAATGATACAGTTTGTTTGATTTAAGGACTCAAAATGATCACATCCAAAAGTTGGTTTTCTAAACCCACCAACCTTAATGGGTTTGACTATTCTTTTCTTTTTTCTTTTAAAACGACAATTTTAACTATCTCACAATATTACACCACAAATCTAACTCGCATGTCCTAAACGGTACTTGAACCCACAACCATTTAGTTGGAGAGTTTCTCACACAACATGAGGTACCATTAAGACACAAGCCCTTTAATTGACTATTATTTTCTTAATTTGACACATTTTGGCTCACTTTATTTTTTCTTTCCTTTTTATACTTTTGTTCCTTCACACAACCAATAAAAATGTCATCCTTTGATGACTTTTTCCTAGAGACTTGGAAAAAAATTACAAAATGCATCCAAGAAGGTAAACTGATTAGTAAGGCTGTAAACGAACCGGACGAACATAAATGGAGTCATATTCATGTTCATTCATTTAATTTTAACTAGAAAAATGAACGAATATGAACACTTAAACATACGAATTTTCTTGTTAATGAGGTTATTCATGTTCGTTTATATTCGTTCATTAAGAGATTAAGCAAACGTAAAGGAACGAACATTAATGAACGTATTAAGACAAAAACAAAATATACAAAATATTGTGTTTTATGTGTTCATTTGTTTGAGTATGCCGACTTTTAAAGTATACAACAAAAATATATTATATACGACCATAAACACATAAACGATCATAAACAAACATTAACAAACGTATAATCGGACATTCACGAATATAAATGAACGAATGATACTTTTGTTCATGTTCGTTCATTTATGTAAACGGACATAAAATATTGTTTATGTTCGTTCAGTTAATAAATAAACACACATAAAAAATTATGTTATCGCATAATTCTTAAAATGTTCACTCAACGTTAGGTTCATTTTCTAGCACTACTATTAACATCATCATATACAAACCTTCAAAAGAGGGGAATAAAAGTAGTAAATGACAAAACTAAGTGTTTTTCATTTAATAGGAATATAAAGTAAATAAACCCTTGAACGAACAGCCTAACAATATCAAAATCCGACAACCTAAATTCGGATAAGAGAAGGGTAAACATTCTTCCCCCATGACACAATAAAAACAATAGAATCAATACCTACACACAAACTCGATTCCATTTCATACATTTGTGGATCCTTTACCAAAAGTGGTACCTGATAACAAACTATGCCTAATTCATTCATTATTTGAAACATGGGATATGTATTTTTCTTTGATTCTTCGTTTTCAATCTTGCCACACGTCTTGATCATTTTATTAGATGTATCTTTAGGCATTAGTTTGGATGATATTCATTTTACGAGAAAAATGTCATGTAATAGTAATCAAGTTTCTTGAATGTTTCAATTAAGTCATTCAGCGAACATTTCATGAACAGTTCGGTAAAAAATTCGTTTATGTTCGTTTATTTATTAAATGAAAGAACATGAACAATATTTTACGTTCGTTTAGTTAAATGAACGAAGAAGAACAAAAGTTGCATCCGTTCATTTATGTTCGTGAACGTCCGATTATGAATTCGTTAACCTTTGTTTATTTATTTATGTTCGTATATCATATTTTTTAAGTGTAATTTTAAAATTAGTTTGTTTAAACAATACAACACCTATAAAACAATATATTGTGGATAATTAATAAAGTTTATGTTTGTTTGTCTATTTTCATTTATGTCCGATCATTTATGTTCGTTTAGCGTTCATTTAGTGTCTTAATAAACGAACATAAACAAACATGAACAACTCATTTTCTTAATAAACGAACGTGAACAAGAAAATTCGTCCGTTTAAACGTTCGTGTCCGTTGTTTGTCCGGTTAAAATTAAATGAACGAACATGAAAAAGGCTCCGTTCGTATTCGTCCGATTCGTTTACAGCCCTAGTAATCAATCATGCATTACTTAGTTTTATTGTAGTTTTAAACACCTACCCCTAACGATAACTTCTCACTACCAACTCAATCTATAACCAACTTTTTCAATTTGAAAAGAAAATAAGTCACAAAATATTAACAAAGTTTTAAAATTGTTTCATTAAAGTTACTAGAGTTCAAAATTTTCACAACAACAAAACATATAAACTTTGAATGATTTTTATATTTAAAAAAAAAGTTTTAGTTAGTAAATTGCAAAAAAAAAAAAAAAAATGAAAAATTGAAACTTATTCACTATTTAATTTGATGATTTTCATCCTCATTTCCCTAATAATCAACTTAAAACAAATCAACTAGATTTTCATCCTCATTTCCCTAATAATCATCTTAAAAAAAACACTTTTTAGAAGCTTAATTGATTAATATTTTCTTAACTAAGCACATCCTTTTGAAAAGTGTCCATGGCATTTTTCTTTAACCGGTTTTTTTGAATTATCTCTTGAATTCTCCCGCCAAAATTAGTTATTCACAACATGTCATTAACTTTTACAATTGTTTACAAACTTCATGAGTTTAATAATGAAAACTGTTGCCATTATTAACTTTTTACCAATCAACCCCTAAGTTATGAAATTATATTTTGAGACTTTGACAATCAATTAATATCATTTATGATTTTTTGAATTAGTTCGTGATATCGATATTATGACCTGCACCATGCAAAAAGGCGTGAACAAACCCAATACTTGCTTTCTGATAACGTCGCCTACAAAATGAGAATGAGGTGAGAATTAAAACTACAGGGTAATTTATTTTTGACTATTAATCTACAAATGAGAACCCTGATTTACATAATGTGTAATCCATCAACTTTAATTTTACATTTACTTGGATTTTTTTTTCACTATTACTTATTCCATCTAATTCTATACGACTTTTAGACCCTTGAAAAAAATGCGTTAATTTGGAATTTAAAAATGCCAAAACAAATATCATATCAATATTATAAATCTACAATTGCTAATAAAACACATTTTTCGAAGATTAAATCATTAATATTTTCCAAAGATAACTAAGCACCTTCTTTTGACAAGTGTTTATTGCATTTTTCCTTAACCGATTTTTTTAATAATCTCTTGAATTCTCTCATCATAAATTAGTTATTCATAACATTGTCATTAACTTTTAGCATTGTTTAAGACTTAGTAGGTGTATATTAATAATGAACATTGTTGCCATTAATAATTTTTTATCAGTCACCCCTTAAGTTATGAAAGTATATCTTGATACTTTGACAATCAAGAAGGGGTTTTGCTAATATGTGCCCAGTGGGCACTCAATAAGATGTAATTAATAAACATAAAATTTTCTTTTAAATCTAAAAATACATTCAATGAACATTAACTAAACTCTAAAATTACTTTAATTAAATAGAAATTTGATATTAATTAACTTAAACCTTCCATATATAAAGAGCTAAACATGTACCCAGTGGGCACACATTAACAAAACCCAGAAAGAAACATCATTAGTGATATTTTGAATTAGTTCCTAATACCAGTAATTATTACTGCACCTTGCAAAAAGGCGTGAAAACATCCAATACTTGCTTGCTGAATACTGGTGCATACTAAATGAGAACGAAGTGAGAATTAAGAATACAAGATAAATTATTTTTGACTATTATTCTCTAAATGAGAACCCTGATTATAAATAAAGATCCATCAACTTTAATTTATATTTACTTAGAATTTAACTTTTTTTAACTATTACTTATTACATCATAATCTACACGAATTTTAGACCATTGACAAAAAGCCATAATTTAGCATTTAAATAGGTCGAAACGAAGGTCATATTAAACACAATAAACGTGACATATATTGTTCCAAAATATTCCCTCCGTCTCAAAATATAAGTTTATTTTGACTATTTCAGAGTCTTTCTATTTTAACTTTGACCTTAATTAGTTTATTCATGTTATTTAATACTTGATGCAAAATATATTGTGTTTGAAATGCATTTTCATTGGTATAATTTTCTTCAAGTATTATATAACACGAAAAAAAATAATTAAGGTCAAAGTCGAAAAAAAGAGACTTTGAAAAATAAAAAATGGACTTATATTTTGGGATGGAGGGAGTATAAAATAACTATATACATCTTAACTATATATAAAGAGAAACAAAATTTTTCAAAAATATAAAAACAATGTAAAGTGGTTTGACAAAAATACCCCTCTAACGTTTATGTTTAAATTAGTGGTTTTTAATAAGAATTATTTGTTTGTCACCATAAAGGTTTATTCACTTTTTTTTTCTTTTTTTTTTTTTTTTAGAACGGCTTGTTAGTTGTTACCGGTTCAGTTTGAGCAGTGACATCCAATTGGGCAGTATGCTGTCCGTGAACCCGCCTCTTCCTCCTTTTACCGCCTGAAGGGTAAAAGTCCCGAGTGAGAATCGAACTTGAGACCTCCCCTAGCCAAACATCCCCTCCCCAAGCCCTAAGGAATCTTGTTGGCCAACTGAGCTAGCCCAGTTGGTTGGTTGATTTATTCACATGATTAGGAAGTATCCATCATTGCCGCTAATATGTTTAATGATATATTGAGTCACATTTAATTTATGTTTTTGAATTTTAAATTTGAAATATTTGTTTACTTGACAAAAAAAAAAGGTACACTTAAGTGTCGCACGATTTCATGTTTAAGCACTCAATCACATTTAATCAAATTTTCATATATAGTGCACATATATTACTATATATAACAAGACTATTTTCACCATCCAATATTTGTGGAGAAGATAGAAACAAATAATTGTAGAAGAAGAAGAGCAAGATGAATGCTCCAATTAATATTGATGACATTGTTGAACACGCTCTTAGCAAAATAAGGTTAAGTAAGATCGTATTATGTTGTTTATTAACCAACACAATTACAATTATTGACCAATATAATATATGTAAATTTAAACGTCTTCTATCATTATAAATTTAATATATCACCCATTAAAACATTCCGATATAACATTATGTCATTAGAATCGAAATATCTGTGACCAATAATACATGTTCTGTTGGAAAATTTAGTACACTTGAGGGATAAGTTTACACCTGGTAATGGGCTTGGAGGTATGGAGTATACACCCATCAAGTCAATGAACACCCTGACTCAATCGAAGTGGTTTGATAGTTTAATGACAATGCTGTTGATGTAGTTGATTCTGCTGCTAGCATTATCTGTTCCTGCTACTAGCATTGTCATTCCTGCTGATAGCATTATCTGTTTCTGCTGCTAGCTTTATTGCTGTTGATGTAGAACAATTCTGCTGATAGTGTTATTGTTCCTGCTGCCAGTACTTCATTGCTGCTGCTAGTATAATGTTCCTGCTGCTAGTACAATAACTCTGCTGCTGAATTGATGGGCAATAGACTCTGCTGCTAGGCATCAGACTCTGCTGCTAGGCATCAGACTCTGCTGCTGGTTATAACCACCGACTCCTACTATTATGGAAACTATTATGGATAATTAATGGGCCGTTAATTATACATAATTCCATGGGCTAGGGTTTTGAGTAGACTCTATTATAAATAGAGATCATCACATGGCATGAAGAAAACGACAGATAAAACCCTAAACAAAAAAGTACGATCGGTTCTTGCTTTGTGCCTAGAACAAGAACATCACTTGGTTTTATCCCATAGAGATATTCGTGCAACCCAGGCATAGGGTCGAATAGTTTCTATTGGAAAGTGATACCACGACTTCAAGTGAATATCCGGTACCCTTGATTGATTATCATTATCCTGTTTGGGTGCACTACGACACACACAGAAACCAACAATCAATAGAAACTATTTTTGAGATAATCAATGGCTGCTGCTATGAGACAAATAGCTGCTAACTTTTCCAAGTTGGAAAAGTTTGAAGGCGTGGATTTCAGAAGATGGCAAAAGAAGATGAAGTTCCTGCTGACCAGCATGAATGTGGTGACTGTTCTGACTACACCTATCCCTGCTGATTATGGGGATGATGCTACGATGGAACGGATGAGGGCCAGGAGCAAGTGGGAGAACGATGACTATGTCTGCAGAGGTTTAATCCTCAATGGTATGTCTGATACTCTCTTTGATATCTATCAAAACGTTGAATCTTCTCAAGAACTATGGGATTCTCTGGAAGCCAAATACATGGCTGAGGATGCATCAAGTAAGAAATTTCTTGTAAGTAATTTTAACAATTACAAAATGGTCGATTCTAGACCGGTCATGGACTAATACAACGAACTTCTTGGTATACTTGGTCGTTTCACACAACACAAGATGAACATGGATGAGGCTATTCAAGTCTCTTGTATCATCATAAGCTACCTCCTTCTTGGAAAGATTTCAAGCATATGATAAAGCATAAGAAGGAGGAGTTAACTCTAACTGAGTTGGGCAGTCATTTGCGAATTGAGGAATCACTCAAATTGCATGAAAGTGACAAGCCAAAGAGCAGCTCTGCTGCTGGTCCATCAGTTGTCAATATGGTGGAGCATAACAACTCCACCAGGTACAATGACAACAAGGGCAAGCGTAAACATCAGGATAACACCAAACCTGATCCTAACAAGAAGTCAAAGGCTACTTGTTGGAAATGTGGTAAAACTGGACACTTCAGGAAGGATTGCAAAGGTGGTAAAATTGGTAATAAGACCAATGGATCAGGCACAAGTGGATCTGGGAATGGTAACTCCAATTCTCTGAAAGGTCAGAATATATTTAATAAGTCTCTTTGGATTTATTATGTTACATATATATCTGAATTGTTCTTTGTGCAGGATGATGATGTTGCTTGGTGGGTTGACTCTAGAGCAACAATCCATGTGTGTAAAGATAGAAGCTGGTTCAAGACCTACGAGTCAGTGAATGATGGTTCTATTCTTCATATGGGAAATGAGTCAACTGCCCTGGTGCATGGAAGAGGAAGTGTTGAGTTGAAGTTTAGTTCTGGAAAGATTATTACTTTGTTGAATGTTTTACATGTTCCTGATATTAGGAAAAACTTGGTTTCTAGTAGTATTTTGAATAATTGTGGTTACAAACAAGTTATTGAATCTGATAAATTTGTTTTGTCTAAAAATGGTGTATTTATTGGATTTGGTTACTTATGCAATCATATGTTTAGGCTTAATATTGTTCATGATGTGATTGAATCTGCTTGTATGTTGTCATCTAAACTATATGATTCAACCCTTTGGCATGCTAGACTTGGCCATGTACACTTTAAACGAATGCAAGATATGTCTAAGGATGGGTTAATCCCAGCATTTGACATGGACACTAAAAGGTGTAATACTTGTATGATGAACAAGATAACTAAGAAACCATTTAAAGATGTAAAACGTGAATCTGTGATATTGGAATTAATACATAGTGATTTATGTGATTTACATGCTACTCCCTCTTTGGGGAATAAGAAATACTTTGTTACTTTTATTGATGATGCTTCTAGGTATTGTTATGTGTATTTATTACATACTAAGGATGAAGCATTAGATAAATTTAAAATATTTAAGACTGAAGTTGAATTGCAACAAGAGTCCCTGATCAAGAGATTAAGGACTGATAGGGGAGGTGAGTACATGGATACTCAGTATTTTCAGTCTGTTGGTATTATCCATGAAACGACTGCCCCTTATACTCCTCAGCAAAATGGAATTTCTAAAAGGAAAGACCGAGTGCTAAAGGAGATGATTAATTCCATGTTGTCCTATTCTGGACTGAGTCAAGGGTTCTGGGGAGAAGCTATGTTAACAGCTTGCTACTTGCTAAATAGGGTTCCCAACAAAAGGAACAAGACAACCCCTTATGAACTCTGGACTAAAAAGAAACCAAACATGAATTATCTCAAGGTTTGGGGTTGTAGGGCAGTTGTAAGACTCCCTGATCCAAAATTGAAAACATTGGGTGAAAGAGGCATTGAATGCATCTTTGTTGGATATGCTGAGCATTCCAAGGCATATAGGTTCTATGTTATTGAACCTAATGAGTTTGTTTCAATTAACTCTATAATTGAATCAAGGGATGCAAACTTTGATGAGAAGAGATTCTCATCAGTCCCTTGACCAAGTCAGAGGATTCCTAATGGAACTAATGATGTTGGTGTATCAGAAATCTCTGAAGAGGTTCCTGATGAGGTTGTGGAACAACAACCTGAGCCTGAGCTCAGAAGGAGCACAAGGGTGAGGACTCCAAAATCATTTGGACCTGAATTTCAATTGTACTTAATTGAAGGAACATGGGATGAGGTCTCTGACCAACACTCCTATTGCTTTAATGTTGAGGATGACCCCAAAACATTTGATGAAGCAATGAAGTCCCAAGATGTTGCTTTCTGGAAAGAAGCAATAAATGATGAGATGGACTCCATCATGGGAAACAACACTTGGGTGTTGGCTGATCTACCACCTGGTTGCAAGCCTCTAGGCTGCAAATGGATTTTCAAAAAGAAAATGAAGGTAGATGGAACTATTGAAAAGTTCAAGGCTAGGTTAGTCATTCAAGGCTTTAAACAAAAGGAAGGAATAGACTACTTTGATACTTATGCCCCTGTGGCTCGTATCAGTACCATAAGATTGCTGATTGCCTTGGCATCAATTCACAATCTGATTATTCATCAGATGGATGTGAAGACAGCTTTTTTGAATGGTGAATTGGATGAGGAGGTTTATATGAACCAACCTCAAGGCTTCATCATGCCTGGCAATGAAAAGAAGGTGTGAAAACTGATTAAGTCCTTGTATGGACTGAAACAGGCACCTAAACAATGGCATCAAAAGTTTGATGAAGTGGTTTTGTCTAGTGGTTATTCACTTAACCAGTCTGACAAATGTGTATATAGCAAATTTGATGAATCTGGTAAAGGAGTCATCATTTGCCTATATGTTGATGACATGTTGATCTTTGACACTGACCAAAATCAAGTTGACCTAACAAAGGAATTTTTGTCATCAAGGTTCTCCATGAAGGATATGGGGGAGGCTGATGTTATCCTTGGTATAAGGATTAAACATGAAAGTAACAAAATTTCTATCTCTCAGTCTCATTACATTGAGAAGGTGTTAAGGAAATTTAATTACTTTGATTGTACTCCAGTAAGTACTCCTATGGATACAAGTGAGAAGCTCATGCCTAATAAAGGCAAGGCTGTATCTCAACTTGAGTATTCTAGGGTAATTGGTTGCTTAATGTATGCCATGACTTGTACTAGACCTGACATTGCATTTGCTGTGGGCAAATTGAGCAGGTATACTAGTAATCCTAGTGCTCATCATTGGCAAGCAATTCAGAGGGTACTGAAGTATTTGAAGAAAACTATGGATTATAGTCTCTCATATACTGGTTATCCTTCTGTACTAGAAGGGTACACTGATGCAAGTTGGATCAGTAACACTAAGGACAATTCGTCTACTAGTGGCTGGGTATTCCTACTTGGTGGAAGTGAAATTTCTTGGGCATCCAAGAAGCAAACTTGCATTACCAGTTCAACCATGGAATCTGAATTTGTGGCCTTAGCTGCTGCTGGTAAAGAAGCTGAATGGTTGAGAAACTTGCTTCTTGAGATTCCATTGTGGCCTAAACCTATAGCACCTATATCTATCCGGTGTGATAGTGCTGCTACATTGGCAAAGGCTTATAGCCAGATGTACAATGGGAAGTCTAGACACTTAGGTGTCAGGCATAGCATGATTCATGAGCTTATCATGAATGGGGTGGTATCTATAGAGTTTGTTAGATCTCAACAAAGTTTAGCTGATCACTTGACGAAGGGTTTGGCTAGAGACTTGGTTTTTAAGTCTGCAAAAGGGATGGGTTTAAGTCCACCTTAGTCACTGAATGCAAAGACACCCAACTCCCTCCTAAGGAAACTTTGGAGTTGAGTTCAATGTGGAAAGCTGAACATTTAGTGGACTGGAGCACTGTTTTATTTACATCCCAAGGTTGTGCTCAGAACCTGCTGGAAAGGAGGATGAAGTCTTCACTTCTTAATGGTTAATTTTCTTTGAAAAAGTGCTTTGCAGGGGCATGATTAAAAGATGAACCACCTATGTAAATGTTGAAGTTTTGCCGCTTCAGGAAGCTTTAGGACTTTTAACTTTTACAACATTTATTAATTGGATATGGACACATGGCTTGTATAGTGTCAGGAGTATTTTAGTGTTTGAAAATGTATGTGTATTTTATCTTCAGGTATTCAAATGGGTTGAAGGGTTCAATTCTTAGAACACCCTGATTCTCGAATATTTGAACGTGTAATATACTAAGATGAGAATTCAATCTTCAAGATATTTTCATTTATGCATATATTTTGTTTTGTGTTTATTTTTCATGCAAAGGAAGTGAACTAAATTTGGGGAGGATTGTTGGAAAATTTATTACACTTGAGGGATAAGTTTACACCTGGTAATGGGCTTGGAGGTATGGAGTATACACCCATCAGGTCAATGAACACCCTGACTCAATCGAAGTGGTTTGATAGTTTAATGACAATGCTGTTGATGTAGTTGATTCTGCTGCTAGCATTATCTGTTCCTGCTACTAGCATTGTCATTCCTGCTGATAGCATTATCTGTTTCTGCTGCTAGCTTTATTGCTGTTGATGTAGAACAATTCTACTGATAGTGTTATTGTTCCTGCTGTTATTGTTCCTGCTGCCAGTACTTCATTGCTGCTGCTAGTATAATGTTCCTGCTGCTAGTACAATAACTCTGCTGCTGAATTGATGGGCAATAGACTCTGCTGCTAGGCATCAGACTCTGCTGCTAGGCATCAGACTCTGCTGCTGGTTATAACCACCGACTCCTACTATTATGGAAACTATTATGGATAATTAATGGGCCGTTAATTATACATAATTCCATGGGCTAGGGTTTTGAGTAGACTCTATTATAAATAGAGATCATCACATGGCATGAAGAAAACGACAGATAAAACCCTAAACAAAAAAGTACGATCGGTTCTTGCTTTGTGCCTAGAACAAGAACATCACTTGGTTTTATCCCATAGAGATATTCGTGCAACCCAGGCATAGGGTCGAATAGTTTCTATTGGAAAGTGATACCATGACTTCAAGTGAATATCCGGTACCCTTGATTGATTATCATTACCCTGTTTGGGTGCACTACGACACACACAGAAACCAACATGTTCATTTTCCAGCTTAGTAGTTACTATAAATTCTATATTTTCATCAATTTTCTTTGAAAACCCTGGAAATTCGACGGGTCATTTAGCTAGTATTTTATAAATGTCAGTAAATTTTTCCCTCTTTTTCTTTCTTTTTGTAACTTCACTCCAATCCTTACTAGTATTAATGTGGTGCTGCATAACTCCATAATGTGGCAGGGGAAGAACTTGGAACACTTGGAGATTCGACTAAATGATATAATCCAGGCTACCAACAATTTTGATGAAGCATATTGCATCGGGTCAGGCGGATTCGGTAAAGTGTACGAAGCAGATCTTGAACACTTTGATAGCAGTAATTACTCATCGAAAGAAGGGGTAGATAAATGCGATTTACCCATAAAACGAAGCACGGTAGCCATAAAGCGCATTAACAATCCAGAAGGAGAACAAGGGTTCATTGCAGAAATTGAAACTCTAACTAGTTGTAAGCATGAGAATATAATCTCTCTTCTTGGTTTTTGTTATGAAGGTAATGTTTCAATGATCCTGGTTTATGAGCATGCTTCGAAAGGAAGTCTTGAAAACTATTTGGGAAGAAGCGATAAAATGGCTAATCTTAATTGGTTACAACGTCTAAATATATGTCTTGATATTGCACATGGTTTGAATTACATTCACAACAACACAGATCATGGCAAACAAAAGATGATACACCGAGACATCAAGAGCGATAATATTCTATTGGGAGATAGTTGGAAGGCAAAGATTGTGGATTTTGGGCTCTCAAAATTCCACCCAGCAGATCAAACGGCCAGCACTATCTATGCCAATATGATTGCAGGTACATATGTGTATTTGGATCCAGAATATCAGAAGGATGGTAAACTAAATAAGAAATCAGACATTTACTCTTTTGGAGTGGTATTATTTGAGATCTTGACTGGGAAGTTGGCCTATGATTGTATTTTCACTGACGTTGATGGGAAGGGGATTGCACCCATTGCACGACATCATTTTGAGAAGGGAACACTCATGGAAATTGTTGATCACAAGATAAAGGAAGAAACCGATGAACATGTCTTTTCTCTTACCAAAGGACCCAATAAAGAGTCTTTGGACGTATTTTCAAAAATTGCATTTCAGTGTCTAGCAGTAACTCAAGTCGAACGTCCATCAATAGATGTTGTCATCAACGAACTTAAAAAAGCGCTATACTGTCAGGTGCGCAATTTTTTTGAATAACTTTATAATCTCCTCATATATTCTTCATAGTAGTATGTGACATTTTGTACATTTTACTTTGTGCAACTAATATTTTAATTCTCAAACTTTTACTGAATTAACGATCTTACCATTTAACTTTTTTAGTCCTTAACTTTTGTGACATATTGTTTTAATCTTAAACTTTTACTGATTTACCATTTAACTTTTTTAGTCCTTAACTTTTGTGACATTAAAGGAATTATTTTAGATGCCAAATTATTCAGTTATTTTTTACTTATCAAATCGACTGATTGTTCGATGATTCGCAGGAGAACCACAAGGACAGCCTCAAACTGTCTCTTCAAGACATAAAGTTGGCCACAAAAACTTTCAATCAAGACAATCTCATTGGACATGGAGATTTTGGGAATGTATACAAGGGTCACACTCATGGGCATAACTTCATTGCTGCAAAGCTGTTGGGTAGGAAATCTGCTGAAGGAGAAGCTGAATTTATGGCAGAACTTGAAATCCTTATGCAGTATAAACATGAAAATGTAATTGGTCTTGTAGGCTACTGTGATGAAGAGGATGAGAAAATTATTGTCTATGAGTATGCATCAAGAGGAAGTCTTGATAAGTACTTGAGCGATGATAGTCTTACGTGGGTGGTGCGGCTTAAAATATGCATCGATATTGCAATCGGGTTGGAGTTTCTTCATGGAACTGTTTCAAGTCCAGAAATGGTAATACATAGGGACATCAGCAGCAGCAACATTCTACTGCTTGATGATTGGAAAGCAAAAATTAGTGATTTTGGGCTTTCCTTAGTATGTCCAACAAATCAGGATGTAGACTATGTCATCGACAATGTTACAGGCACAATTGGCTATCGTGACCCACTGTACTCAAAAACAGGCTTCTTAACCAAAGAGTCTGATATATTCTCATTGGGTGCCGTCTTATTTGACATATTGTGTGGGAAACTATCATCCGAAAAGCTAGACGATGAGTATCTTTATTTACCCTTTTTGGCTAAACACCACTATTATGTAGAAAAACTTGATAAATTGGTGTTCGAGGGCATCAAAGAACAAATTGTGCGAGAGTCATATATTACCTTTACAAGGATTGCCCTTAAATGTTTACATCACAGGAGAGAAAGACGACCAACGGCTCATGAAGTGGTCATACAACTCAAGAAAGCATTGGAATTTCAGGTAAGTTTCTATAGTTTGACAAAATTGGCTAACTTTTGATTCATATATATCTAAACTATGGCCTTTAACTGTTTTATAAACTGTAAGAAAGTAACCGTATGAAACATGAGTTTATTAACTGATTAATGTATATACAGGAGGATTATGAGAAATGGGAGCACAAATTGCCTAAAGACTATAAAGAAATAATCCAGATGTCAAAGTGCCCTGATGATTATTCTACCATCAAAAAAGAGGATCTTTACAACATTTTTTCGAAGGGAATCCTCCTTCAACAGGACAAAGTGGTAATCAGTTCATTCTTGTAGCTCGTTTATTTGGTGTTTCCCATTTTCTCTGTATCTTCTCCGTATTGAGAGATAATTCAAAATCACACATGCATTTATACATCATACACACCGAGTCTGATTGCAATTCGTTTGTATAACAGTTGTTGTCGTTCATTGGTACTGGAGAAAGAAATGAAATGGTTTCAGCCACAATGTTTTCCTACATAAACAGTTGTCCACATGAGTGGAAATCTCTTCCAGAATCAAGGTTATTCTCTCTATACCTCTCCACCTTAATTTGTCAGTTTTAAGTGATAAGCAAACATATGCATTATTGGTAGATGTATGTTATGCTTTTTAATGTTTAAAGTATAAGGTTATTCTCTTTACCGTTTAATGGATGGCAAGTTGTTTATAGTAGCATAATATTATTATTAATTATATAATTATAATTATGATCAAATAGGATCAAACTTAAGAACCCCTTTGACTAATATAAGATTTATGATTCAACCTCATCAAAAGGAATGAGGGATATATTGCTTTATATAGGTACAAAGGTTACAACAATCAATCCTGTGATTGAGGGATTGATAGCAAGAAATAAATATTACAACTGTGATTGAGCAAAATATTAAATGGTAAATATTACAATAAATGATAATATATGAAACGGTCAAAGAGAATATTTTGTCAGTTAACACCCCCCTTCAATCGAAAAGGTGGCGGTCCAAGGCGAAGCATCGTCCGAAAGACCTCAAACTGAGTGCGCGGAAGGCTCTTGGTGAAAATATCAGCTACCTGAAGATTGGTAGGAACAAACTTTGTATAAAGTTTCCCAGAACTAACGAGTTCACGAATGAAGTGATAGTCGAGGTCAATATGTTTGGCCCGTTTATGTGAAACGGGATTTTGAGTCATGAATAAAGCACTTTTGTTATCACAAAGTAAAGTTGGACGATCCGGTGGCAATGCATGCAGTTCTCGTAATAAGTGAGTTATCCAGACAAGTTCAGCAGCAGTGTTCGCCATGGCCCGATATTCAGATTCACAACTTGAACGGGAGACAGTCGGTTGCTTTTTAGCACTCCAAGATACAAGATTACCCCCAAGATAAATGGAGTAGCCGTATGTGGATCGACGCGTATCTAAACAACGAGCCCAATCAGCGTCTGAATAACCAAGAATTGAATTCTTGTTTGGGCGACTGTAAGTGAGGCCAAAAGAAAGTGTCCCTTTAACGTACCGCAACAGACGTTTGACTGCACGAAAGTGGTCAATCGTTGGATGTTGGAGAAACTGCGAGAGTTGGTTTACCGCATAGGATATGTCGGGCCTTGTAATTGTTAAATACTGCAGAGCACCCACCAATGAGCGATAAAGTGTAGGATCTGAATAAGGTGGTCCTGTAGCAGTAAATGACTCATGAGGAGCAAGTGGAGTAGCAACCGGTTTGGAGTCATAAAGATTGGCTCGTTGAAGGATGTCTTTGGCATACTTCGCCTGAGTTAAGAAGAGACCAGAATTGGTATAAATCACTTCAAGGCCCAAAAAATAGCTTAAATCTCCAAGATCTTTAATGGCAAACTCACGATTTAAATGAGAAATGAAAGTATGGATGGCGCGTTCATCATTTCCTGTGAGAATAAGATCATCCACATAGACTAGAAGATACATGAGGCAAGAGTCTCTGTTGAATACAAACAGAGATGTATCGGCACGGCTGCATGTAAACCCATAGGAAAGAAGAAACGTGCTCAAGCGCTGGAACCATGCACGGGGAGCTTGCTTAAGTCCGTAAAGGGCTTTAGACAATTTACAAACATGATTCGGATATTGAGGATTAATAAATCCCGGTGGTTGCTCCATGAAAACCGTCTCATTTAGGTTGCCATTTAAAAAGGCATTTTTAACATCAAGTTGGTGCAATTTCCAGTTATAGAGAACGGCAAGCGATAAGACAATGCGAACGGTAGAGGCTTTGACCACGGGACTAAAGGTATGAGAGTAGTCCAAACCCGGAATTTGCGTAAAGCCTTGAGCGACTAAGCGTGCCTTATAGCGTTCAATTGTCCCATCCGAGTGGTATTTGATCCGGTAAACCCACTTGGAGCCAACCACATTGCACGAAGATGGTCGGGGTACCAAAGTCCATGTATGATTATGTTTTAACGCTTCGACTTCATCAACCATGGCCGCCAGCCACTTTGGATCTTTTGCAGCAGATTTAAAACCTCGTGGTTCGGTGATAGTGGATAAAGCAACGTGCAAGGCGTAGGTGTTTAAGGCAGCAAAATCTGCCTGATATTTGGGTTTATGTATGCCTGCCTTTGCTCGGGTTGTCATTGGGTGAGAGTTTGAGGTGGGGTTGAGACTTGTAGGTAATGTAGGCGGTGGAGCAGTAGGTTGATGATGTAGTTGGTCAGGTATAGTTGAGTTTGGTGAGTTATTAGGAGAGGTTGGCTCAAGGTTAGGATTGGATTCAACGGGTGAATTAGTGGGTGAAGAGTTTGGGCTGGATGAAGTGGGTGAAGGGTTTGAGCCACATGTAGTGGGGCTGGTGGGGGCCGAGGATGGTTGGGTAGGTAAAGGGGAGGGTGGTGGGCTGGGCGAAGATGGTGGAATGATTGGGTTCGTAGATGAGTTGGAAGCCGGGTCACAAAGAGGACATGTGTCTTGCAAAGATGATATTGGTGATGGATGGGAATGAGGTTTTGGTGTGGTAGGAGATGCAACAGTGGCGGGAATTGGTTGTGGTGAATCATCAAGAAATGTAGTAAGCTCTAATTTATGGAGATCCAAAGTAGTAGAGGTGCTCTTAAATGGTAGGGATGACTCATTGAACCGAGCATGGCGGGTGATGAATACACGTGAAGTGGCTGGATCTAAGCATCGATATCCTTTGTGTTGAGGACTATATCCAATAAAAACACAAGGTAAGCTACGTGGTTCAAGCTTATGCTTAGCATAATCACGTAAGTATGGGAAGACTTGGCAGCCATAAACCCGTAAATTGGAGTATTTTGGCACTTGATTGAAGAGAACTTGAAATGGCGACTTGTTATCCAAAAGAGGAGTTGGAAGCCGATTAATTATAAATGTGGCGGAGGTGAAAGCATCTACCCAATAAGAAGCCGGAACATGAGCATTAAATAACATGGCAAGCCCGGTTTCAACAATGTGACGGTGCTTACGTTCCGCACGCCCATTTTGTTGAGGCGTATAGGGACATGAAAAACGATGAAACGTCCCATTCTCTTCAAAAATTTGTCGTACTGTGTGATTAACAAACTCAGTACCTCCATCGCTTTGAAAAATCTTAATCTTCCTGGAGCATTGTGTTTGAGCAAGTTTGATGAAGGCGGGTAACACCGCATAAAAACTGGTTTTTGTTTTAAGGGGATAAAACCATGTAAACCGTGAATAATCATCTATAAAAACAACATAATAACGATAACCATCTGTGGAGATAATTGGTGCGGGACCCCATAAATCACAATGAACAACATCCAATGGATAAGATGCACGCTTGAAATTAGGATTAAAAGGCAATCTTTGGCCCTTTGCAAGTTGACAAGAAATGCAAACAGTAGGTTTAGGCAATAAAGAAGTTACAGCCAAAATACCAAACTTGTTCATAAAAGAAATAACATCATAAGAAACATGGCCTAGACGAGCGTGCCATAATTCATAAGAGGCCTTATTAGAAACTTCAACAGCAAAGGCTCGCGGTTCATCCTTGAGCACATAGAGTCCATTTTCGCATGTCCCTTTAGCGAGAACCTGTTTTGTTTTCCGGTCCTGAATATGGAAGAAATGTTGAGAAAATAGAACATCAACTGGGTGGTCAGCAGTCAACTTACTTATAGACAATAACTTTTTCGTGAGATTTGGAATGACAAGCACGTTACGTAATGGTATATTATTAGAAATAAAAGATGAACCCATGTGTGTAATTGGAAGTTTCTTACCATTTCCAAAAACAACTTGAAGATTACCTGTGTAAGGGGCGGAATGGTGAAGAGAGTCCTGATTTGGAGCCATGTGATCTGTTGCCCCGGAGTCGGCATTCCAATCAGGTTCATCAGTTGTCACATGACATTTGGCATGAAAAGCTTTGGCGAGATTGTCATCCAAAGTAGGGGCCTGAGAAGCATATGAATGGAGATCCGGGCACGCTGAAGCATAGTGCCCATTTGTGCGACATAACTGACAATGGGGTGGCCGACGACCCTGACCACGACCCCGGCCCTGAGAACCACGAGTAAAAGAGTTACGGCCCCGGCTGGACGTTGAAGATTCACGCCTGTGTTGCGCGTGAAACGCAGCCGGTGGTGTAGTAGTACCATGAAGAGACTGCAAGAATAATTCATGACTTTCCGCCTGTGCAACCAAATCGCGGAACAAAGGAGCCGGTTTGGCTGCCCGTATGGCAGTGGAAAAAACTTCATAAGAAGGTCCGAGCCCGCATAGAAACCAATGGAGCTTATCAATGTCCGCAACCGGATGACCGATTGCAGCAAGTTGTTCACAAATGAGTCGGAAACGACGTGAAAAATCGGTAACAGTAGAAGTACCTTTTGAAAGTTGGCGCAGAGAGTCCCTTAAAGATTGAACGCGTTCAACAGACGCGTTGCTGTACGCATCCTCGAGTGCGAGCCAGATCTGGCGAGCACTTGTGAGGCCAAGAACTTCGGCTGCCGCCTCCTCAGTGAGAGAAGAAAGAATGAGGAGGGCAGCTTTCTGATCAGCAGCATTCCAAGTGGCGAATTCTGGGTTCGGTGTGGACTTGTCATCAACGGTGACTGTAGGTGCTGGCTGGGCAGAGGACCCGTCAATATGGGCTGAGAGATTATGAAGAGCAACCAGCAGAGACATGTGGTTGCGCCACACCAGAAAATTGGAAGAGGAAAGTTTAATGGGGGAGAGGTGAGAGACGGATGGCATGGTGTTGTTGTCAACAGAAGAGGCCATGGGAGAAGGTCCAAAAAGAAGGATCGAGAGGAAAGAGAGGGAGGTGATTAGGCTGATACCATATAAGATTTATGATTCAACCTCATCAAAAGGAATGAGGGATATATTGCTTTATATAGGTACAAAGGTTACAACAATCAATCCTGTGATTGAGGGATTGATAGCAAGAAATAAATATTACAACTGTGATTGAGCAAAATATTAAATGGTAAATATTACAATAAATGATAATATATGAAACGGTCAAAGAGAATATTTTGTCAGTTAACAACTAAGTTCACATATTGCCCCTGTAATAGCGCTTATAAAAAACATATTTGAATCGTTTGGACTCTATTCTACTAGAACTGCTAATCTCAGGCACTAATCAACAAAGGAATAGGGCTTCATCTTTAGCTCTTTTACATTTCAGACCTCTTCTCATCCGGTTAATAACAAGATGAGTCCAGCATACATACATATCAACACTGAGAACTGATGTTGTACATGACAAAATAGATTTTAATACTCACTATATGATAGGGAACTATAATTTTATAAACATTTTAATAAGGTAGTTGAGGTTCGCCCCTGTTTTGGGTCCTCTGTTCTCATGACCGTGAATTATAAATTTTGCTAGTATCTTGATAGTGTTTTTTATAATATTCTTTCCTTTATTTAAATAGGGATTTGTCTGGTACAATAAATTCAAATACAGAAATTAAACTCTTGTTCCAAAAATTACGAAATTCAAAAGCAGAAGTGTATGGGAATAAAGGATACGACTGACTTAGACTTGAATATTTATAACTTGTGCAGGTTTGGGACAGTGGTGGAAATGTCAGATGTTTCCAATTTGAACATCGAAATTAAGATAGACGCTCAATTTTTATCTCCAGATGTTGTTTATGGGGCCTTCTTAGTCTTCAGACTTTGTGATTCAAGAATATTTTCTAGTAAACCGATGTTTGTTAACCTAAAGTATAGAAAGAGACTCGAAAGTCTATATGCATATTTCGCAACATGGAGAGACAAGGACTGGATGATGATTGAGTTGTGCCAGTTCTTAAATCAGAATGAAGATCTCGTTTTTGAGTTTCTACTTGAGAGCTTTTCAACATACTATTGTGGAGAAAGTGCAGTTTATGTTGAAGGCATTGAATTTCGAGCAATTGACAAAGTAAGTTTGAAATTATATCCCTTGCTTCTATTTTATATTCTTTTGTTTATATTATATAAAGGGATTGGATGCATGCCAAAAAATAAAAATAAAAATAAACCATATTCTATGCTGCATAATTTTTCATGGTTTGTACACAGGTGAAACATGAAGAAATCGGGAAATTGAAGGAAGTCCAACAAGTCTTGAAATCAAACTTCAATGTGGATCAGGTGCAACATTTGCCAACTAACTTTGAAGAAATATTCAAGATATGCAGAAACTATGATGAGTTCTTCTGGTTGGGCGAAATCGGTGAAAAAAAACTACTCGTGCTTTCCGCAAAGGCAACTTTATACAAATACTCTAATGTTGATCTCTTTACTTTAAAACCATCAGCTCTGTCCAGGTTTGCTTCTTTTCTTTTTTGAACTAACTTTGTTACATCTTCTTTTAACCGCTAGACTTATTCTAATTTGTACATTCGCTATGTTCTCATATGTGCTTACCCAAAGGCGCTTCGTGAAAAAATATATTTAATAATTCAAGGTCCAAATATTTGCTGTTTTCTAGTAACATATTAAAGATTCGTGACTAGATGGTCGACAAAATTTTCACGTGTTGGATTTAGTTCTCTTTAAATATACTTTGTTCTTGAGAAGTATAAATGTAATCATATAATATATCATACATGCAGATTTCAAGTGGTGATTGAGCTTTTACCACAACAAGTATTTCATATCAATTGCACGATTAAAAGTCAAATGTTGTCACCGGACACAGAATATGTGTGTTACCTTATGTTCAAGCTTTCAGAACACTGCCAGGGACTTCATTGTCCAGTGAAAGTACGAGATTTACTCCATCAAGTAAACAATGAGGCTGATTTTTTCTATTTTATTACCCCGAGCCCATCGAACATAAATGATATTACTCGGGTTCCAAAACAAAGGGAAGATGGATGGATGGAGATTCAAGTGTGGAAATTTAACTCAACTCATGAATTCAAGGATGACTCTCTTTCTATGAATATGAAATTTACATGTCATGAAGGAATCATGTCTGGCCTCATTGTTTGCGGCCTTGAGTTTCGGCCACTGTAAAAGAACTATTTGCGATACTTCATGAAAATGCTCGTGTTTTGCTATATAAATATTACTTTATTGTTTGATAGTTGTTGACAATGGCTGTTTTAGAAATGCTCGTGTGGCAATTTCTGAAAATGGGTTTTTTCTTAGTTGCACACCCACTGTTTGATGAAATGACTTATTGAAAAATGTTGTAAATTTGTTATGTAAGTATGACCCATCTGAGTTCTTGTTGGTTCGAATTCTTCAGTGGACTTTTTTTGGGTTTTTATAAATGGGTTTGGTGGTTTTTTGTTAGTTGAATTAAGCTGCACACCAAGTGTTTGATGAAATGTTTGAGTGGATAGTGGTGTGAATTTGTTGTGTTAGTGTGACCCATTTGAGTTTTTGCTGGTTACTGTTTTTGGAAGCAGAATCGGATAAATTGGTAGTATTAGATGTAGCTTAGGGTATTAGTGGAGGTAATTCTTGAATGGTGACATAGTTTAAGGTTTATGTATGTTGTTAGGTGCTTACATGTCAAAAAAAAATGTATCATATCAGGACCGAATTGAGAGTTTGTTGTTCATAACAGTAATGAAAAAATAAGTTTCTCTTTGATACAGATATGGACCTAAGTAATTTATGAAAAATTTTCTGATATATTTAGATCATTCAATTGTATGGAAACATTTTGTGTAGAAAATACATTGCAAAAGATGCATACCACAATTACTTATTACAATAATAGGGTTCGCCATAGCCCATCCTAACCATATAGTGGCTCCGTCCCTGCCTAAGTTGCCAACCCTTGATGAAGGGTGTGTTTGTTTAAAAAAAAAATCTTACTAGCCCTCTTACCTCTTACCAGTAAGAGGTGGTCAGTCGTTTTGCTTGTCTGTTTATTGACTATGTTATATTTATGATAAAAAATCTTGTTTCATATTACATAAGTTATTTAAATAAATTGCAAAAACGAGCACTTAAAATCATTCGGATAATTATAAAAAAACAAACAATATTATTTCGTTCCTCATTTCAATGCAAACCACAAGGACCATTGGTGTAGTTTACTCTTTACATTATTAAAACAAATACTAATAAAATATCTTGCCAAAAGCAGGGCGATAATTAAGTCATGTTTGAGTTAATTTATTCGGGTGAGAAGCTTGGCAGCTCAACATTACGTCAACCAAAACACAATGGCTATTTATTAATTGTGTAAAGCATCTTAATCCTAATCTACACATGTATAACACATGTGACCCGTTTATAACCGGTGTAACATGTTAATTTAACTATATATGTTAAGCGGATTGATAGGTCGATAGGTTAATGTTATAATTAATTTATGTCCTAAAGTTATATGTTGTTCAAATTGATTAAAACATATATAAACCACATATAAACTTTAAAAAATCTTTAAAAAACGAATCGCAAATCCAATTAATTAGGGTACAACCAAACTATATTTTATAACTTCGGCTACTTATATTTAGTGTTCAATATTTATTTATTTTTATACATTTATTGGGTTATGTAGTTAAACGTCTTGATGGGTTGACATGTCTAACACTTAGCTTACCCAAACCTCATAGAGCATAACATGCCTTTAACCCATGCCCGTCTATTTCAAATTTTCAATGTAACTTTCGGGTCATGTTTCATGTAGTATCACAAATTGCACTCTAATAACAAAAAGAATTAAAGTCAACTTGCAATAACATGTACTTAATTAGTAGCTTCAAGAGACCAAGAAAAGTTGAAAATGCACATTTGCCTATAGGTAATATTGACATAACTTTTACATTAAAAAATAGTTCAGGTCATAAAATTGCAACAAATTTTATTCAAAATCTCATTTTGGTACGTAAAATCCAAAATATATCATTAAATGTCATAAACTTTTACAAACTGCTAAAAAATGCACATTTAATGTGTTGTCATACTAGAAAAAGTAGTGAAAAACACATACACGTTTCACTAATTTTTAACCCGACAATATATCAAAATGTGCATATTAGAATACTTGATGAAAGTTTGTTACATTTAATTATATTTATTGGAGTTTACATATCAAAACATGACATTGAAGAATGTTCATCATTATTTTATTGCCTAAACACTAAAAAACTATAAAAAGTTATTGTACGTGAGCATTATCATGCAGTGGCGTAGCTAGAAAATCGAATCGAAGGGAGCAACGAGCGAAAAGAATGATTCGATAATGTGATAATTTTATTATTATTATTTTGGTAAAATTCAAAATGGGCCGGGTTGGTTTTTTTTTTTTTTTTTTTTTTTTTTTTTTTTTTTTTAAATAAAAACACTTCTTGTAAGTAATTAACACTAACTAAAAGAGTGATTAGTTCAAGTTTTAAATTTAAGTTTCATTCTTCGGAAAAAGTTTATGCTAACATCAAGAAAAACACATCTATATTATAATATATAAGCGTTCATAAGCGATTTAGAAAGGTTTAACTACTTTGACACAAGTTTAGCCTCTTTAGCTTGTCCTATTAGTAATTTTAGCTACGTGTTTATATATTTTATAAGTGAGAATAACATACGACCGTCGAGTTGATGTTATTTTAAGATGAAATTACATTTTCAACTTGATCTCATTTTATAACAACACCGTTAATAAAAAAAACTAGTAGTGCTATGGGACGATGAGGCAAAAACTTAGATATAAATACTAAATGGTTCACATATTCGTAAAGGTTACAAGAGAAATTACAATTCCAAACCTTAAAAATAAAGCATTTATAATTTTATATAGTTATATGAAACCTATATAGCAGTAACAAACTAAAATAAAGTATGAGTCAAGTAGAATATAAAATGATATTAAATAATATTATATAATGTTACCCACTTTCTAATATTTTAGTCTCCACTCTCCACTGTCCGTATTCCAGCCTCCTACCTTCTTTTCCGGTCTCTACGGCTCTACCAAACGATGAGTTTCAAACCAATAAAATAAACTTAAGATTCAAATGAGGGATATTTTCTTTTGGAAGAGGGCATTACCCATTTTCGCAACTAGTTTAACTATTTTTTCTACTAACTTAAACATTTCGGTGAAGTTTATTGAGGCCTTCCCCCCACTGGTTAACGTGGCTCCGCCCTGTCATCATGTACATCTTGATCAATGTATCAAACTAAACATGTTTTACTATGTTTTGTATTCACGTTAAGTAGGTGGATTGCTTCTTCCACCCCAATCGCGAAATATTGGTAACCACAACATGGATGCATTCTATTTAATGAAGGTTTACATGAGATTTACTCTAGAAAAAAATGGCAATAACGATTAATGCATCATAAAAATGTAAATACGTTTCATTTTAGAAGTAATATATTGTAGCAAATGTGAAATATAAAGCTAACATGCAATTGTTGTCACTAGCTAGATACCTTGAATCGATATATTTATTAGTGGTAATCATGTTTTATAGTCTTTATATATTTATTTGATGGCTACAGTCTTCTTATTTTAATTGGTCGTCGCAGACCATGCATATTACTAGTGTATATCATGGCATCACCATCTCCAGCTCATTTTGCAAGTAGACAAGTTGAATCTTCTTAGGTATCACCATCACCCTCATGATAATTTAAATTATTCTTCTGATAGATAGTTTATGAAAACAAAATATATATTTATTGGAGAAAATAGGGTGTAATAATAACATTGACATATAATGTACCTTCGTGTTCAACATATAAAATCTTGACAATTGCAATGATAACAATGGTATGATTGCTTAAATTTAAGATGAAAAGTGCGCGGTATATTGATTTTGCAGCCATGTAGAAGACCTAAAAATCATCTCCATTTCGAACTAGACATCATCGACCAACAACATCTTGTTTGATGAACTCACTCACATTCCACTACTCAATAGGACTATATGACAGAAGCCTTAAGTATGTAATTTTTTTCTATTTTTATTTATTTTTTATTTCAATGTTTATCATGAATTACAATGTGCTTTATATTACATGAAATTATTATGCGGTTATGCTCAATTGTGCTTTCAATTAATGTATACATGATATATGTGCTTATATTATTTCATATCCATGCATAACTTACATACAAATGTATTTATAACTTTACAATGATAGTGCTTTGCATTAGTTACGTACTTTCGTGTATTTCATTACTTCTGCTTTCATCCACTCTCCTTAATTAACCCGTGCATTTTACCATATGATATCAAATGATCAAATTTGTTGCTATTTTTTTTAAAACGACAATTTTAGCCATCTCATAATATTAACATTACAAATCTAGCTCACATGTTATAAGCAGGATTTGAACCTACAACCATTTGGTTGGGAAGATTCTCACACACCATGAGGTACCATTCAGACACAAGCATTTCCGTAATCTTTTGTCAACGTTGATATATTTGGAAGTGCCCCAACTACAAAATATAAGCAATGGATGATAATATTTTATTACAAGTTGGGTAATGTAGCACACGTCTATAATTATTTATGGCCTAACAATTAAAATTTATGAGTACTAAGTTGCTAACAATGTACGTTTACCAAATTTGTTCACATGTTCATTTCTCCCTAATTGATCTCATACGCAAAAAATCCTACAAAGCTTTTATGTACGAAGTGAAATTAATACTTTTGAACTTATTAGCCTGTTTCGTTTTAGCTTGAAGTTGGTTTTTGGGACCATTTTACCTGCAAATTTGAATTTGGAACTATTAAAGTGATTTGAATTTGGAACTATTAAAGTGTTGTAGGTATGAGAAAAGTAGAAACCAAAATACAAAGTAATTTGAATAACAACTTGATTACATATGAATTTCAATAAAATAACTTATTCAAGTTTTCAATGATATGTGTCTGACATTAGTATCAATTGTTGTTATGGACCTAGAATTGCGTTTTTTTTTTTTTTTTCTTTACGGCGAATTTCTTAATAATTTGGATAAGACTTTGCACCCGCCTCATCGACATGCTCTCATCCACCACTAAAGAAAAAACTCATATAAATATATTATAGTTAGAGCAAGGGGCATGGTAACCCAATTAATGTTTCGTTAAAGTTTGACATTTGGTGCGTTAAGGGTGTGTTAACCACATCGCCAATGTTAGTTAAGGCCTTGCGTTAAGGGGTACGTTAACCCCCTAACGTGCGCTAAAAGTATGTTTTTTTGTGAGTTAAGGTGAGTTACCACATCGTGCATGTGAGTTAAGGTGAGCTATTGAGGGGTAGCTGTGAATGACTTCAATTTGATTCAAAAAATTACAAGGCATACTCCGTATAATGTAAGGCTGTGATTGAGGGGGTACGTGGGAATGACCTCTCCCATCACCAAAACAAATAAACTAAGGGTGCGTTTGGTTTGTATATGGGTTTAGGATTCGGATTCGGATTTGGATTAAGATTTGGATTCGTATTTGGATTTGGATTTAATGTAAGAGAGAGAAAATATATTACTCCCTCCGTCCTATATTAAGTGTCCATAATGGAATCTTGGGATGTCCCAAATTAAGTGTCCAGGGAATATTTCAACCAATGAGAAGAGACTTTAGTGGGTAATAATGATATTTGATTGGTGGAGAATTTAGTTAGTGGAATTTCCTAAAACTTTACGCATTTGAAAAGTGGACAACTAATATGAGACGGAGGGAGTATAAAAATTGTTAATTAATTATTTTTAGAAATTATATATATATATATATATATATATATATATATATATATATATATATATATATATATATATATATATATATAGTGTATCTTTATTTTGAGAACCCTGTTAAGTGCGGGAACTGCGAGAACTCCAATTTTGCATTAGAAAACATGCATGTTCATATAAAACATGTATGTTTTCTTACATACACCTTTAATACACATACTTGAGTAACACACATGTTCATATAAAACGTGTTAAGTGCAACAGATCAATGCAAAATGGTTTTTATTTTCAGAACCTTGTTAAGTGCGGGAACTGCGAGAACTCCAATTTTGCATTAGAAAACATGCATGTTCATATAAAACATGTATATTTTCTTACATACACCTTAATACGCAGGTATGTGTATTAAGGTGTATGTAAGAAAACATACATGTTTTATATGAACATGCACGTTTTCTAATGCAAATTTGGAGTTCTCGCAGTTCCCGCACTTAACAGGGTTCTGAAAATAAAGCTCCCCTATATATATATATATATATATATATATATATATATATATATATATATATATATATATATATATATATATATATATATATATATTTGATTAAAATATGCAAAAAGAATGTGAGATGGTGGTAAAGTGAGGTCCACTCCTATTGAAAAAGACAAAATCATAAATATTTAATCGTTGATATCTTTTTTGATACCTACCAATATATATAAGAATGAGATTGATTGTTTGATTTCCAAAATGTGGGCCCGCTATGTCAACCAAACACACAAATTTTCATTTCTATCATTTAATTCCCATGATACCCTCTACCTAAACGGACCCTATGACCATAAAGACCTATTGGTGAGAAAAGTGTATCGTATTGTTTTTGTTGTTTTGTTACTAGTATTTATCATACTATTCAAACTTTGAATTATTCAATAGAAGTTGCCTATACGGTGTAGATAATTAATGGTCAAAGAGTCAATAGTGTACTAATGTAGAACCCCACACACTTATCGACATCTTCTCTATATACAAACACAAACCGAACTGATTTTTATGTAAATCACCCCAAACACTCCTTGGCTTATTTTTGTAACAACCCACACACCCTTTTTTTTGTTCATATATGAAAAATCTCAAGAAAGCATTTTCATGTTATTATCTTTATCATATCATCATCTCAATATCTCTGCGTGCATTTTTTCAAATCACTAACATTAATAATAATTGGAGTGTTCATGTAATCTCTGTTAGAATTTTTGAAAGTCAGGTTTCATATTATTTAACATTTCATAGAAGTTGCTGAGAAGTTTCTCATCATGTACATTTTAGTTTTCCACTTGCGATGTATTAATGTTTTAGTTACAAATTCAAATTAGTTACTTTTAGTGTTTGTTGTTTTGTTATATATTAATTTAAAACTTTTAAAAGGAAGTTTCTTATACGCTAGAGACAATTTGTGTAATGGTCAAAAAGTCAATAGTCTACTACCCACACGCTTATCCACATCTTCTATATATACAAACACAAACCGAACATATTTATGTATATCACCCAAACACTCTTTTGCTTCTTTTTGTAACAACCCACGCACCCTTTTTTGTTTAGATAAACAAACAGATACATACATGATGTCTTCAGTCAATCATGACGACTTTGCTCACCTAAAAATCCCCCTTGAAATTATACAAACCGCCACCAACAACTTTTCCGACGAAAATATCATCGGCACAAGTGGATTTGGAAACTTTTACAAGGGGCAGCTCTTGTGGTCGGGTGAGTCGATTGATATCCGTGCTCAGAGGTGGAATAAAGAATGGGATGAAAAAGAAGAACAGTTTTGGATGGAGATTTCAATGCTTTCAAGTCTCAAGCATAAAAATGTGGTTTCTCTTGTTGGGTTCTGTGATGAGAATGATGAGAAGATCATCATTACCAGGCGTGAGATCAACGGAAGTCTCAGCAACTATCTAAGTGACTCGATGTTGTTGACATGGGTGCGAAGATTGGAGATATCTGTCGGTGTTGCGCATGCATTGAGCTACATTCATTACGACGAGCCACGTGATTTTAGCGTTATACATGGAAACATCGACAGCGACATAATTCTATTAAATGATAATTGGGAACCCAAGTTATCTGAATTTGGACTTTCCATGAAGATCGAAGCATCTCAGAGGCATGATTCATTCCATGTTGATACAGTTTGGGATAGGGAGGGGTATACTGACCCGGCATATATAGAGACTAACAATGTAAGCCACAAGTCAGATATTTACTCCTTTGGGATAGTAATGTTTGAACTATTGTGTGGTAGGGAAGCAGTAATCGAAGACGACCAAGATAATAAGTACTTGGCTTCGGTGGCCGTTGCCCATTACAGGGAGAAGAAACTCGATAAAATAATTGATTGGGAGCTATGGAATCAAATGGACTCCCAATCATTTAACATTTTTGCGGAAACAGCGTATGACTTGCTTGAACGAAGAACGATCGCAGCGCCCAAATATCGATGAGATTGTCACAAGACTTGAGAAAGCGTTGGAACTTCAACTCGAGCATCAAAATGTGGTAAGACGGTTTTTCCTCTTCCATCTTTCTATCATAATAAGTACTACTGTCTGTTTCTTTGAGTGCAAGTTGGCTAATACCTAATAAGTATGGTTATACTATGTGAGTTAGTGACAGTTCTATGAATTTCTTTTATTTACCACTTTCTAAGACTTTACGTAATTTGTTTTTTCTTGTAATTAAATATATATCCATAACAGTTATATTATGTAACTTATATAGTGACAATTTTTTCATATAAATTTAAAATAATAATAATTAGTCGTGTTCTATTACCAAATTATTATTTAAATTTTCGTGTAATTATCATTTATATTGTATGAATAAAAATAATTATTGACGAAGGTGACCATTATGAATTATTTATACTAAGTAATTATGAATAAAAATATGCAAATATATAGTTAAACCCTTTAGTGTGACTTATGTCACAACTGTATATGAAGAATAAGAAAGAGAATATGAATATGGATGGTTAACTTAATCCAAACCCATATTATTTGATCCGCCACCCACACCAAAGCTTATTTGCTAATCACCCATTTTACACAAACAAATGGCTTAGCAACTAAGCAACAAAAAATTGTTTTTGGTTAGTTTTCATTCTAGCATTCCAACCAAATGGGTGTGTGAAGAAAAAAGATTAGCGAGAGTCTTAACGAGAACCAAAGTCACCTACAACTAGCATATAGGAAAAAAATGAAAATTTGTATTAATCATTCTCAACTATAAATAACAACTTATAGTTTATATAGGAAACTAATAAAATCCTAACAAATAAACAAAAAAATAACGAGCCTAAACTAGTGCAAACCCACATGTCTTATTAAACAAAAGAAACCTACTTTACTTTGTTTTCTTTGGTTGTTAATTCATCATTCAATCCTAGTACCTTACTAGCCTCTAATCAGTTTCACAATTAGACCATTCGATTTGCAGAGAATATCCTGAATCAAAGAGTATAATATCATGCTCATGCTCTGTTTAACACGCTTTTAGTCTCATTTAGTGTTTTAACTCTTAGGAACTATTCTAAGATTAAAGCATATATACCTGTCCAAACATCCAACTTTCTGATGTCCAAACAGCATGTAATTGCTCTGAAAAACAGCATACAAACCTTTAAAAGTATCTAATTGCAAATTGCTGTAAAAAACAGCATACAAAGTTACAAACATGTACTTGCTGCAAGAAAAAAACATGGTTGCTGTAAAAAACTGTGTTGGAACAGCATACAAAAGCTGTAATTGCTGCTAAAAAACAAGATACAAATATGTAATTGCTTTTAAAAAAAAGAGCATGTAATTGCTGCAAAAAAACAACATACAAATATGTAATTGCTTTTAAAAAAGAGAGCATGTAATTGCTGCAAAAACTTGTTTCCAAACAGCCATGTAATTTAAAGGCTATGTCCAAACAACATATAAAAGCTGTTAAAACAGCATATAAGCCTGTCCAAACAGCCCATCTTTCTGCTGTCCAAATAGCATATAGAAAGTGTTTAAAACACCATAGTTTTTCCTGGATAGTGGATACCACTTTATCAACTTATCTTGAGTATTCCAATCTACTTTATCACCTTCTACCCTTGAATCTTATGCAATCTTTTAGCATTTTCTCAAACTCGGTACTCTTTTGTGCCAGCAGTCTTTATCATTAATACCTTGTACTCCAATATACTTTCCAACATATTCATGTGTCTCACTCCTCTTCAATTTCATATACACTCATCTTGATATTAAACTTGTCAACCCATGAAATACACTCAATTTCAGATTACCAAAATACCAGCATCTTACTGCTAGTTTTTCTTTCCACGGCAGGAGAGTTCTTCCCTTTCAAAATCGGCAACTTGTCTTTTAAAGTTTCCATCACAACATTTAATAATGTCTCTCCATTCCTTTTAGTATCCTGAAATATCCTCCAATTCCACTATTGTCAAATAAAGTATCCTGCAACAGCTACGAAAACATGTCACTGGAAGCAACTTCAAACATCAAATGACTAAATATCAACACTAAACAAAAGTATTTGCAACATTAAACAATTTACTGTTACACAAAGCACATGCCATAGTTTTTTTTCCTATGAATACCACTTTATGAACTTATCCACAAGACAAAAACATGTCTTTGAATGCAATGAGGGAACCAAACAATACAATTCCAATCCATATTATCCCATCAAAACTGAATCAGGTAGACAAAATATCGCCCATGTAGTCCATACTTACACCATCTGATTATGGACCAAATGCTTTAAAAGCACCTTAGGAGCAAATATTGACTACATTAACCAAGACTATATCTCAACATGCATGAAGTCACTAATCAAAACAATTCAACTTAATAAGACCATTCACTTCCTAAACATGTAAAGAATGTTATATTAATTACTATCCACAAACGTAATAACTACTATAAACTACAAGATATTATGCAGAATTAGACCTAACATGTCTTAGACATGGTTCACGAATTTTATCAAACAGTTTGTAGGCATTATTATACTCCCTTTTTCTAACTCACATTTTAACTTGACTATTTTATAGATAATGAATGAATTTGCTCACCTCAGAGTCCCCCTTGAAAATATCCTTTCTGCCACCAACAACTTCGCTCAACAAAATGTCCTCTTTGAAAATAACATTGAACAGAACTACTACAAAATGGAGTATTTGGAACGCATTTTTTGGAACGGTAACAAAGTGAAGCGTTCCAAAATTCAAGATGGACACAAAATATTTTTATGGAACGGTTCTTTTGGAACGATTTTTGGTGGAGCGTACCAAAATTTCAAAAGGTAGGCCCAACAAATTTTATGGATCGGTTCTTTGACTAAATAGTTCCATAAATTTAGTGAGTTGTTATCAGATTCCACCACAAGCTGCATTTCAACTTCAGTCTACACTCCTGCAACAATACTCATTCATCATAATCATTTTCGCCAATCAAACCCCTTTGAACATAACAAAAGCTTCAAACAAACCAAAGCTCTCAAAGTATGCCTAGTTAACTTCAAATTTAAGAAGGTACGCAAACTAATATCCTCGCTTATTTATGTGTGAATTTTTACCTTTGGTTATATATATTATATATTATATAATTTTTTATATATGTATGTAGGTAAATTGATATGCTTACGTCTTTTTATATTAACGAATGACTAAAATGTAAAGCGATCTAAATTGTATATTTTCATAAAGTCTAGTCATTTGTTGCATTGAGGGGGTTACGTAGTTAATATAGGCTACACCCATGTAGAAAGAAAAGTTTTTGAGCTGTGTTTTTTAGAAATAAAAGGAAGAGGGTAAAGATGGAAGAGGATGAACAGTAGTACTTTTGTCTTATTTATCTTGTTAGTCACTTTCTTCTGTTATTTTTAAAGTATAAAAGGACGGGCTATGCTATAGACTCGTTTAAAAATGTGTAAAGGGGGTTGTGCCCATAGGGGTCATTTGTGTGTCTTTTTTTTACGTAGTTCATTGTAGTTGATGTTTGCTTTCATAAATACCTCTTAATAACTTATTAATTTGACTTATGCAAACACGGTGAAAATTTTGATTATTTATTTATTAAAACAAATATACTTTGTAGTTATAAAGATTTCGTAAACTTCTTTCTACAATTCAAGTTATATTATTTCTATACTTCATTTTAGTTACCCGGATTCGAAAACAAAAACCACAATGAACTAGTTTTACCTTAAATAATGGACTACTAAAATTTAGAACTGTTCACGAAGCGAAGCGAGCCTAGATTCGTGCCACACACGTTTTAAAATCCTGTATCCGCCACTGGGGGTGTTCATCGTTAGCTATCATGAAAACCCGAATATAATATGAGAAAGTGCTTTGATATTACCAACTAACAATATAGGGATTAAAAGGAAGTCCTCATGTTATAAAATGATCACACCTCCATTAAATGAGAAGTTTAGTTCATCTATCTTAACTTGTGCTTCATTTTGAGTGGGGAAGATGACAATAAGAGAGAGAGGAGAATATAAATATTGAATACTGGTGAAACTGTGAAAGGTTCACGGGGTAGTTAAAAGTAGTTTTGATAAATGTGAAAGAAACTCAATTGAATTATTTTCTTTTACTTATTAGTTTTCTACTTTTCTTCCTCATTTTTAACTTTAGTTTTTTTCGTCAGAATTGCAAATAGTTAATTCATTTTAGATTTTTTAATAGTCAATGAGATATAAATAGTTTTTCTCATTTAATAGTATACGTATAAGTAAAAGTTGCGGCCAATTCTTATCTAGTTTTTATTGTAACTGTTAGTTATAATAAAAAGGTTATTAATTTTAGTAAAGAAAGTGATTTTTGTAGTAAGTTATGACTACGAGTTGATGTTTTTCTTTAAGAAACGCACCTGTTTAAGATACATGTCTAACTTATAATTCAAACTTGATCTTGTTTCGTAACAGTTTATTTTGTTAAATAAGAATCAACGTGGGAATGAATTCCCTAGCTTAACTAGGTTTCGAACCTCCAAAAGTAATGCGTTCTTTGTTTACAAGGGGCATTCTTTTGTCGGCTCGCCCAGGGCATCCGAAAACTCAGGACCGGCCCTGAATATAGCATAGCCATTTATAAAGAATTAAAGAAAAGCAGTTTGTACTTATATATTTTTTGCAATCTCATGGCAACAAAAAGAGAATGTATTATCATCACTTTAAATATTAGACCAAGTTTTATGTCGTAACTAATCATTGATAATTTACATACTTATATTTTTTTTAACAACTAAAAAGCAGAAAATACGACATTTTGAGAATAAAGACCTTAACCAATTAAGGTACAATGGTTCCTTGCCTAGTTTTACGAAAGAAAATACGTAAACATTAACTTAAGCATGACTTAAGAACAGTTTATTGTAAAATATATAATTTGTTGCACTTGTATACGTAGTATATGGTAATAAAATGTATATGTATATGCATATGAGACACACATTGTTCAAAAGTAGGTTAGAAACAACTAAGGGCGAGCATCGGGTCAAACCCAACCCGAACCAACAGAAACCGACCTAGCCTGAACCGAATCGAACCGAACCCGAACCGAAACCGACCAAAACCAAAATAAATATACAAAACCGAAACCGAACCAAAAAAGCTTGATTCGGTTCGGTTTCGGTCTGTTTATCGGTTCGAGTCGGTTTTCGGTTGGATTTGCTCAACCATAGAAACAACTATAACCACCTTTATTCTTATTATGCATATAATACATACCTTCTAGTATTATTGTTTTCTAATTTCAGATGAATCGTAGTACATGGATGTACAATATCCGACGTTCTGATCCAGCTTATTTGAAAGGCGTGTAAGATTTTCTTACCTTTGCTGAGAATAATAGGGTGAATAGTGGAGGTGCTAAAATTTATTGTCCTTGTATAGATTGCAAAAATTTTGCAAGACTTGCAAATATCAAAGATATTGAGTATCATTTGATTACACGTGGTTTTGTGCAAAAGTACACATGTTGGTCAAAACACGGTGAATTACTAGGTGATAACAGCACATCAGTTCGTAAAACTATTGATAATGAAAATGGTGATTCCTACAGTAACGATGACTGTGAAAACTCAAATGAGATGTCTGATAATGTGGAGGATACGACTGGTGACAATGATCAAGAAAAATTGCAAACACTGCTTGAGGACTCACAAAAACCATTGTATGATGGTTGCACAAAATTTTCTATTCTTTCTGGTGTTTTGAAGTTGTTTGGCATAAAAGCAAAACATAGATGGACGGATACAAGTTTCACAGACCTATTAGAGGCTGTGCATGAAATGCTTCCTAAAGATAATGGATTACCTATTTCGTTATATCAAGCCAAGAAAATGATGTGTCCAACGGATTTAGAAGTTGAAAGAATACATGCGTGTCCGAATGATTGTATCTTATACAGAGATACGTATGAAAATATACACAGATGTCCTATTTGTAAAGAGTCGAGGTATAAAAGTGAAATAAAAATAAACGACAACGAAATGAAATATGGCCCCCCCGCAAAGTTATTATGGTATTTGCCCATCATACCAAGACTGAAACGATTATTTGCGAACGAGAAAGATGCAAAATTGTTGCGTTGGCATTCCGATGAGCGTAAAAAGGATGGAAAATTAAGGCATGTGGCTGATTCACCTCAATGGAGAAAGATTAATAATAAATATGAGGAATTTGGTGGCGAGATTAGAAATATACGGTTTGGTCTTAGTTCGGACGGAATTAATCCGTTTGGAAACATGAGTAGTAAACACAGTACTTGGCCGGTTCTTTTATGCATTTACAATCTTCCACCGTGGTTATGCATGAAACGTAAATACATCATGATGTCATTGTTGATTGAAGGTCCAAAACAACCTGGTAATGACATAGATGTTTATTTGGCTCCGTTGATTGATGACTTGAAAACTTTATGGGGTAAGGGAGTTAATGTATATGATGCATATAAAAAGGACTACTTCCAAATGCGAGCTATGATTTTTTGCACCATAAGTGATTTTCCGGCATACGGAAATCTTTCAGGGTATAGTACAAAAGGAAAATTTGCGTGTCCTGTTTGTGAAGATCAAACATCTTCGAGGTGGTTAAGTAATTGCAAAAAAACAGTTTTCATGGGGCATCGAAGATCGCTTGCGAGAAATCACCGGTATCGTAAAATGAATGGGGAGTTTGATGGGACGACGGAGGATGGAAGGGTAAGGACACGATTTGACGGAAAAGATGCACTCTCCCGAGTTCAAAATGTAAATACCGTGTTTGGAAAATCAAAGAATAGTCGAATCCCAAAAGGAAAGTGGAAAAAAAAGTCAATATTTTGGGACTTAGAATATTGGCAGTTTTTAGAAGTCCGACATTGCCTAGATGTTATGCATATCGAAAAAAACGTGTGTGATAGCTTGATAGGCTTATTATTAAACATTACCGGGAAAACAAAAGACGGGGTTAATGCTCGAAAAGACATGGTTGAAATGGGTATTCGATCACAACTTGCGCCCGAAGAAGGGCAAAGGGGCACATATCTTCCACCTGCTTGTTATACTATGTCGAAAGCCGAAAAAACGCAATTTTGTCAATGCTTACATGGTATTAAGGTTCCGTCAAGCTATTCTGCAAACATTAAGAAGTTGGTGTCAGTTCAAGACTGTAAATTGGTTGGTATGAAGTCACACGATTGTCATGTGTTCATGACACATATGATTCCTATTGCTATTCGCGGATTACTGCCAAACAACGTCCGACATACAATCACAAAACTTTGCTTGTTTTTCAACATGATTCATTCAAAAGTGATTGATCCTGAAGTGCTAGATTCATGGCAAAGCGATATTATCCTCACGCTCTGTGAACTAGAGATGTATTTTCCGCCTTCCTTCTTTGATGTCATGGTTCACCTCGTATCTCACATTGTAGGAGAAATTAAGGCTTGTGGTCCGGTATTCCTACGTTATATGTACCCTTTCGAGAGATATATGTGTGTATTAAAAGGGTATGTAAGGAACCGGGCGCGACCAGAGGGCAGTATCGTAACCGGATACCTTGCTGAGGAGTTAATTGAATTCGGTAATGACATTGTGAAAGGTGTCGGGAATATTGGCATTCCACGTTCTCGTCACGAGGGAAGACTTTCAGGGGAAGGGACAATTGGATTGAAAATGATCGACCCAGACCGTCATGCTTTACAGATTGCCCATTCTGTAGTCCTACAACACATGACATGTCTTACTCCATACATTGAACAACACATACAAAATTTACGTGCGACATATCGCGGGAGAACCAACAAATGGTATCAAACTAAGCATAACGAAGAGTTTGCATATTGGCTTAAAGACATCGTGGCGGAAAATTTAGGTCAACCAAATGTTGATAAAACAGTGGAAAGGTTGGGAGAGGGACCAAGATGTGTGGTTAGATCTTATCAAGGATACGATATTAATGGTTATACATTCTACACTCAAATGCAAGATGAAAAAAGTACAGTGCAAAATAGTGGAGTTACATTAATAGCCTCGACAATGGAATTTGATAGAAGTAATCATGATGCAAGGGCTACAAATGCCAAGAACTCATTTTACGGTGTTATACAAGAAATATGGGAGTTGGATTATAATACTTTCACTATACCCCTTTTCAAATGTAAGTGGGTGACTAACAACTCACGAGGTGTTATGGTAGACGAAAAAGGTTTCACACTTGTAGACCTTTCAACAGACGGCTATACATCTGACCCCTTTATTCTCGCAAAATTAGCCACTCAGGTATTCTTTGTTAAGGACCCAAGTAAATCAAGATGGCACATTGTCTTGCATGGTAAACGACGTATACTTGGTGTTGATAATGTGGTCGATGAGGAAGAATATGATCAGTTTGACGAGTTACCACCCTTTTCTGATGGCGTTCCTCCGTTAGATGATGATACTGTTGAACCTACATACTTACGATCCGACCATAACGAAGGATTATGGGTTGAGTGATGTCATGCTACAACGAAGGTTTGATACAACTTAATTATTTTTTATATTAATTATTTTGTTTTTTTTTTTTTGAAATTAATTATTTTGTTAATATATATGTTATAACTAACCTAATATATTTATATTATTTTTTTATTTACAGGATTGTGTAACATTGAAGAAAATTAGAAGAAGTCGATCTAAAGGATATTTTTATTTTTATATTCAATACAACGTAAGTTATCCTATGACAAGTGTAACTTTATTTAATGTGTTAAAATTTCAATCTAATGGTAATTGTATCTAACATTTAAGTCATTTTTATCTTATAAAAGTATTTATACGATTGCTAAATATTCGAGATTCTCATAACCATTTACTTTTTGAATGTCCATGTTCTATGCAGGTTTGGCTTAAGGTTCGGGTTGTCTTTGATATGCACGCTATTCCCCCAATAATGTCTGATGTGGTTTCGTATCTTATTCCTATCTCCAAAGGAAGATCAATGATTAGTGTTATCTCAAGATTGCTTCTTGATGTGTTTATTACATTTGGCAAAAACGTAACTCAAGATGACGGGAGTTCCATTTGAGAGCTGTACTCTTTTTTCCTTATCCAGGGTTTTTCCCACTGGGTTTTTTTCTTGGGAAGGTTTTTTAAGGAGGCAGTCTCATTTGGTATCTTATGCTCCCTGCATGTTGCTGCTGGATTGGCTTGGAGAGTTATGCATTGGTGTTTGGAGTCTCCTGGATGTTCTGATGTCGGCCGTCTTGGTAGTCTCTAGCTGTTTGGATTATTGGTAGTTAGTTGTAGCTAGAATTGTTTGTTTTTATGGCATGTCATAAAAACTCTTTATTTCGTGATTATCAAGTTTAGCTTGAGGTTAATGTGATACTTCAACCAAATTTCATTTGTAGTTAACCTTTTTTTTATGAGTAATACATTTTATCGGAGTAACCATTTACTAAAAAAAATGTTTTATATGTAGTAAAGATGATGTAGGTGTTTATATAATTCAATATCATTAGCTTGCTAACCTTTTATTTATGAGTAATACATTTTACCGGATTAACTATTTAAACTATACTCAAATAATTAGGATTATTAGAGATGACATTCTCTTAGTAATATCATTAGCTCGCTAAGGCTTTTTTTTTTTTTTTTTTTTTTTTTTTTTTTTTTTTAACATAGCTCACTAAGCTCAAACAAACTAAAAATAAAGTGATAGATATATATTGTTTCATAAATTAGAGTTTAATATTAACACAATGTGATACTTTGGCGGTAAGATTCGCGGGTTAATACTCCCCACTCCTCTTCTCTTTCGCATAGAAGAAACCACCCACTCACAATTACCCGGATCAGAGGCTACACATCCTCTTTCTCATGGAAGAAACCACCCACAATCGATTTCGCGGGTTAATACAATGTCACGAAGAGGTAAGCGAGGTAAAGCAAAGGGTAAGAAAATATATCCACCTGAGTCGTTCTATATCGATTTCAATGAGGATGGACTAGCTATTGGACCCACACGCGGTAGATTTGCTTCATGGTTCTCACTCGAGTTGAAATCACGTATTTCTTATCATTTGGAATGGGATAAAGTAACACAGGCGATGAAGGATCAGTTATGGCTATCTACCAAGGTGTTATGTTTATTAAAACAATATATGTGATTTAATTTATTTATGTATTTGTATCAGCGAGTTAATATCCTTTTTTTTTTTTTTTTTTTTTTTTTTCTGAAAACCATTAGGAAACTTGGAACATTCCAAATGATAATGCAAAGGGCACACAACTGAGGATAGCCAACGATCTATTTAGGAAGTTTAAGAACAACCTTGTTACAAATTATGTCAACAAAAACAAATCACCATTTGATGATTACAAGTTTTTGGACGATCGTGATTGGGAAGACTTCGTTGCGTCCAAAAGATCGAAAGACCACCCGGGGCGAACCAGGGCAAAGTCATCAGTTGTTGGGAAAAAGAAGGGATTAGGGAATGCGGGTGTGGGGAAGCGTAAGGTAGTAGTTGACGATTTTGATGCATTTGTGAAAAAAGTAGCACTGAACGTGATGGCCGCCATACCCACATTACAACAAGACTCTGGGACAAGTCAACAACTCCAATCTACTTGTGCTTCAGGTCGATCATTTGATGATATTAATGAAATTGAGGTAACTTTGTACATGTAAATATTATTAGTTATTAGTTTGCTGTCTGCAAATATTGTGCAGTCCATATATGTTCTTGTCTGCACTTTTATTTCTAGCACAAGATTTGTCTACTGTTAAAATTTTGTAGTCCATATATGAAGCACAAGTTTGCATATTTAGTCATAAACCTACAGTTGTATAGTGAATGGAATTATGGAAATGAAAGATACTAAGAAAGCAAATCAGTTAGTCACTTGTGGTATCTACATATTTGCCAAGTCAAGTTTGCAAATCTGCAAACAGTTGCAAACAGGCCTACTTTCTATATCTAAAGCTAATAGTTTACAAGTTGGTTTAGGATAGTACTTTTAGCGCTCAACATAGGTTACTTTTCTATAACTTAATCATTGAGCTGGGTTATTCTTTTTCATGTTTATGTATGCTGTGATGAATTGGATTCTTATGGTAGACTTTACAATAAATGGTATTTTGAAATGTTGATTCTACCTACTAGTTGTAACCATTTTATATTGGGTATGAATTAGTTTGTGGGTCATACCGTAAGTGGTTAATACCAGGTTATTAATAGTTTACCCTAATAAGTTGATTTGGATTAACTTATATTGTTATGTATAAAATGATGTTATAAATGCTTGAGTTATAATGATCTATCATGTGATGTTTATCTTGTGAACCCGCTCTGCTATATATTTGAAATACTAACAAAATTCTATGTTGTGCAGGCATGTGAGCTCATTATGGAATGGTTTGGAACAGAAAAAATAGTAGCTAAAGGGCAGGTATATCCGAGTAGAGATGGGATACTACATGGATTACCTATTCTTGTTTAGGGCTTTTGACAACTCATTCAAATGGACTATGCTTGAGGTAAATCATCAACTACTTGTGTGTTTACTGGTTTCTTAATATATATGCATTTAATGTAGTGTATGGTCGTTATTTGGTCGCAGTGTAACCAACAAAAAGGTCTATGGGAATGCGGGTACTACATGATGAAGTTCATTTTTGAAACTTTGCATATTAAACAAAAATCCTTCCCGGACCAAGTAAATGTTTATCCACTTTGTTTATTTGCATTGAATCCATTCGCTTATGTGAAATTTGAACGTTTTATCTTATTATGTTTATAGCTTCATGACTCTAGAAGGGCTTTAAGGGAAGATGAGTTGGACGGATGGGTACTGAGTGCGGGAGCAAAGTTTTTCGTGGATTATTGCACTGATGATGTGAATTGAGGAATTCTACAAGATCAATTTGGGAAATGTTCTGTTTTCACCCGGTTTTGCGCTAGTTGCTGCTGTTGGTGGGCACCTGGTGGTATTTTAATTGTTTTCTTAGTGTGTAGTTTGAAGGTTCTAGTTAAGTGTGTTAGGTCTTTGTCTTCAATCAAGTAGGATGTTTGTTTTGATTTAAATAGGATGTTTTGGATCTTTTGTTTGCTGATGGCTTGTGCCTCTTTGTATGGCTAGACCTTTTTGTTTATTTAGTAATATATTGCTTTTAAAATGAAATTGTTGAAGTACTTATTGTGTTGTGATTGTTTAATAATGTGATTCTGGTGTTAGATTGTCAAATAGCAATCAATTGTCAAATAGCATTTTGCTCCAGAAAGAACCCATTTTAAGGAACGCCAACAAATCCATTTAACAAACCCATTTTAAGGAACGCTCCAAAACCAAAATTTACTTAAAAGAAAAACCATTTGAAGGACCGGTTAAAAACAACCGTGACTTACAATCACTTTTTAAGAACGGTTAAAAGACCGAACTAAAAAACAACTAATCTTTTGGAACGCCATCTATTAAGACGGTTCAAAAACCGTTCTTAAAAATCTTTTTAACCGAACCTAATAATCCTTTTTCCACTAGTATACAAGGGACAGCTCTCGTGGTCCGGTGAGCTGATTGATATCCATGCTCGGAAGTTAAATAAAGAAAGGAAGCAAGCAGAACAAGAGTTTTGGATGGAGATTTCAATGCTTTCTAGTCTCAAGCATAAAAATCTTGTTTCTCTTGTTGGGTTTTGTGATGAGAATGATGAGAAAATCATCATTACCAAGAGTGAGGCTGGGGCAAATTTCTTAAGTTGTCTAAGTGACCCGATGTTGTTGACATGGGTGCGAAGATTGGAGATATCTGTGGGTCTTGCACATGCATTGAGTTACATTCATTATGATGAGCGGCGGGATTTTAGCGTGATACACCGGAACATTAGCAGTTCCATAGTTCTATTAAATGATGACTGGGAACCCAAGTTATGTGATTTTGAATGTTCCATGAAAATTGAAGCATCTCAAAGGCACCATTCATTTCATAATAGACTTGTGTATGTGGAAGGGTATGGAGACCCAACATATATTGAGACTAAAAGTGTGAACCATAAGTCAGATATGTACTCCTTTGGGATAGTATTGTTTGAACTACTGTGTGGTAGGAAATCAATAATTGACCACCAAGATAATAAGTATTTGGCTCCAATGGCCATTTTCCATTTTAAAAAGAAAATATTAGATGAAATAATTGATCCGGTCCTTTGGAAACAAATAGATCCGCAATCATTCAACGTTTTCGCGAAGACAGCATATGACTGCTTGAATGAAGAAAGATCTCAACGGCCGGATATAAGTGAGGTTGTTACAAGACTTGAGAGCGCGTTGAAACTTCAAATGGAACGTCAAAATGATGTAAGACGTTTTTTTCTCTTTCATCTTTCTTTTATAATAGCTAATCTCTATTTACTGATAATATTAATATTACTAACACTTGTAAAATTATTTACTTGTTACTGTATTTATGATATTAAAGGAACATTCAATAGTTGCGGCCAAATATTACTAACACTTGTAAAATTATTTACTTGTTACTGTATTTATGATATTAAAGGAACATTCAATAGTTGCGGCCAAAGTTGAAGATACATCATCCTATCATGAAAAGGTAATTGTTTACGTATTATTACTATTGTTTTAAGTCACTCAAACTTTAGAAAAGTGAACTCCATATCTACACGTGTCATTTTTGGAACACTTGGTAATGTTGTCTTGTTTGGTACATATAGGGATCATTGACCTCCATATCTACACATGTTGAGTCCCATGTAAGCCAAAACACAAAGTCTTTCCTCAAAGATCTTTCTCACTTAAAACTCAGCTATCACGATATAGAATCAGCAACCAACAAATTAGCTGATGAGAATATTATCGAATATTTTAAGCGTGGAATGATTTACAAAGGCTGTCTCTTACATTCTGAACAATTCATCGATATTATTGCAAAGAGGTTCTATACCAATTATGTAAAATATGAGAGCAAAAAGATTTGGACGGAGATTTCGATGCTTTCTAGTCTCAAACATAAGAATCTAGTGTCTCTTATTGGGTTTTATGAGGGCAAGGAAAATAAAATTATCATATACAAGAAGGAGGCCAACCGAAGTCTTGAAACATATCTAAGTGACCAGACCCTCACATGGATGCAAAGGTTGAAGATATGTGTTGGTGTTGCGAAGGCATTGAGTTACATCCATTATGATCCTGGACGAGATTTTAGTGTCATACATTGCAACATCATGAGCTCGAATATTTTACTAGATGACAAATGGGAACCCAAGTTATCTGGTTTCGAACTTTCGTTGAAAAATACAGTAGCTCGGAGGCACCGTCTTCTTCTTACTCGTGATATTGTTAAGAATGCATACCTGGACCCAAAATATAAAAAGACCGGCGGTATGACTCACAAGTCAGATGTGTATTCGTTTGGTGTTGTGTTATTCGAAGTCTTGTGCGGACAGAGTGCAAACGGTGACAAAGACGAAGGCGAAAATGAACTTGAAGATGAGTTGAAAGAGGGGTTATTAAGTCAGCTGGCCAAATCTCATTTGGATGAAATGATCATGCCGCATTTACGAAAACAGATGGACCCAGAATCATTAAAAATCTTCACAGAAACAGCATATTGCTGCCTAAAAGAGGAAAGAGCAGATCGCCCATATATAGATCAGGTTGTCAAAGGACTTGAGAAAGCGTTGGAAGTTCAACGAAAACATGAAAATCCAGTAAGAACATCAACTTTGTTTGTTATCTTTATGTAACAATAATTGTTATGTTTTGCAACGTAACTCATATTATATTCTCTTACATATATTATTATAGGATCTTTCGAGGAATGTAGTTGACGGTACATCATCCAAACACTTGAAGGTAATTAAACTCTTTAAACTTTTTATTTACATGCAGATAGGAATTACTTTATACGTTTTCTTTTTAGGTACCAAACAAGTATATGGCTTTAACCGTATGTGATTTTATTTTACATTATAATCTTTTTAATGTGTGAAATCTATCAAAAGTAACGTTAAAATTCGAAATCTCGTTTAGTATCATTAAAATAAGTATGGTTAGAATTTTAATGCTTGTTTTAAAACATGTTGCCGAACAAGTTTTTTTTATCAAACACGCTAACCGATACAAATTGTATGTTTGGTAAAACTAGTTGTAGGTTGTTTAATATAAACCGATAACTGTTAACTCTTAGTGGTAACTACAAACTGTGATTTTTATATTTTATAGTCGTAGTGTTTGATAAGTTAGTTGTGCCTGTAACTGTAAAATATAAAATGATAGTAAAAGACATTTGCATAATTAGAAATTATTAAAAACTTTAGAAATAAAAAAGCAATTTATGGATAATTAATTTAATGTTATTAAAAAAGTATATCATAACAATCATTGATGCCGTACATCAATATTGATGTAACAATGTCACTGATGAATCATTTTATCTCGATAGATGTTTCTTCGAAAAGATGTTTTGGGTATTTGTTTCATGCCCCAAATATAATGAAATTCGTCAATTGAGATAAAATTTGGATCTTGCTCAAATTATATGTAATTGAAGATGTTTCAAGTTTCATTTTGCAATATTAAATTGTAGTCTAAAACAAAATGTTGCCACTGTTAAGGTAACAGTATGTTAAAAACACATTCTCCGCAGTAGATTATCATACAAACGACTGTCGAGTATGCATACATCTTAACTTTATAAGCTATGTTCGTATATGCATATTAATAGTATTTTTCATCCTACCGATAATATTTAATCTTTTTTCATAATCATCACACATAAATTGTAGTAAAATAAACTAACATGCATAATTATTGTTAGAATATAACACATCCTACGTAACATAAGTCATATATTAATCTTAACGACTTATACCGCACAAGCCTTTTTTAAGCATTAATTACATTAAGGGGGTGCTTGGTTGGAGGGATAAGGGGGTGCTTGGTTGGAGGGATAAGGGGGTGGGTAATAGCAAAGGCAATGAATAATGTGTTGGAATTTGAATACCATGACACTCATATAATTCCATAACACAAAGTACATAATAGCGGAAGCATGTAAACAATTAGTATAACACGTAAATATTAACTTAAACATAAATAGAAAACGTACCCGATGCACTTCAATAAATCTTGAATATGATTTAAACTAGATCAATGAATAACCCCTTACCGTTTTGTTATTCGATCTCTTGATAATAACTATAGTGAGTTATTACCTCGTTCTTGTACACACAAATTAAACCGTATTAAGTTTATGCAAGTAAAAACACAAGAACAATTTTTGTTAAACAAAATTTCGATCCAAACAACCCTTTGAGAAGGTGTTCGATCGGCCAAAGCAAAACCAAGAGGAGAAAAGACTTTAGGGATAATTGTGTGCACAAAAGATTAACCAAAACAATTACCCTTGTGTTTGTATATATACTAATTAGAAATCTTGGAGGAAAAGCAACCATATGGGTCGACTAACCCATAGGCCGGTCGATCTCTATGCCCCAAGGAGGGTTCTAGATCTTTTCCCTTGTTTCCTAATTATACACAAACACTTCTTTCCTAATTTGCGTTTAACGGTCGTTAGTCATTTAACGGAAAACACTAACGGTCGTTAAGTTCTCGTGTTAATAATAAATATATAAAATACATTTATTATTATTCCTTAATACTCATTTGTAATGTGTGCAATCCCGAGGTCTCGGGTTCAATACTAGACATTTACGTATTAATTTGTTAACCACAATTCAACAACTCCCACTTGGTTAATTTATTAATAGTAAAATGACATTGGTTGGCGTCTTGCAACACTCCAATGCCCCTAGTCCAACCCGAGCTAGATTTCCTGGAAAATCTTTAATGATTCATCATTATTATTATCCTTTTGTTACTAATACTGTATTAATAAAGAAATGGATCTAAGTCACTCTTTATTAATGTTTCTGTTTCTCGTTGTTATTGATTGAACAAAATTACCAAAACATCTGAACGTATTCCAGATAGACTTTGGGCGTGGCCACGCAAACATTTTGTCAACCCTACGAGGGGCCCAGTAGTATTATACTTCAAACAAATTTTGAAGGAACAAATTCTTTCTTGACTACAAGAATAACCCATGAACTTTGCAACACTTCTGAAAATAATCCTTATAACTTCCAGTTACGGTAAGCGGTAGATTGCTTTACAAAAATGCACTTCATTCATGACTCTTATCTGGTATCTCAAGTCTGAGGATAACTATTTCATGAATTACTTGATGACAAGATCCATAAGTAATCTCATGTTTAGTTGGGATAAGTCCTATACTCTACACTTAGAATATCATGTGAATTTGGTATGACTACGCATCAATATACTTTCAAGTATACCCTCACCAACATTCACATTTGTCTTAATTTAATGATATTCCCATATCATTAACCGACAATGGACACATTTAGAATAATCAAATTATTCAAGGATATAAACATGCAAAAACAGGACATATGTATATTTCAACAAGACAATATATAAATAAACATAACCAATACTTTATTTCATAAAATCAATAATTGTCTATTACATCCTTTATCCAAATACTAATCACAAATGGGCATGAAACTTTCAGCCTTACGAAGACCTATTCCTTCAGCTAACTTATACAGCTTAGTGCCAGAAAGAGCTTTCGTCAATTGATCTGCCAAGTTATCATCTGTGTGAACTTTGAGTACTTCGATCTGCCCAATCTCTATTTGCTCTCGCACATAGTGATATTTGATCGGATAATGTCTGGTGCCCTTCATGATTCCAGGTTCATTGGCAAATGTAATTGCAGCTGAATTGTCACAATACATTTTTATAGGTCGTTGAATCGAAGGCATAACTCCAAGCCTTGATACAAACTTCCTAATCCAGACGGCTTCCATTGCAGCATCTGATGCAGCTATGTACTCACTTTCTGCTGCAGACATCGCTAATGTACTCTGCTTCTTGCTCCTCCAATCCACAGCTCCTCCATTAATGACAAAGACGTATCCAGTCTGAGACTTCATATCATCCTTATCACTTTTCCATGAAGCATCGCAGTAACCTGTAACATCAAGTTCTGCTTGTGGATCACCCCCATAAACTAAGAACACATCTTTAGTAGCCCTAAGGTACTTAAGAATATTCTTAACAGCAGTCCAGTGAGCTTCACCGGTATCCTGCTGATATCGACTGGTTAAGTTCTGAGCAAACGCCACATCTGGCCTTGTGCTTTTAACCGCATACATAATAGATCCTACAGCCGAAGCATAAGGAACTTTTGCCATGCGTTTCACCTCTTCAGGTGTTGAAGCACAAACTTTCTTGCTCAAGCCATGTTGTTCTTGCATCGGCAAATATCCCTTCTTGGAATCTTGCATATTGAATCTCTTCAATATTTTATCGATGTAAGCACTTTGGCTTAATCCAATTAATCGCTTAGATCTATCTCTATATATCTTAATTCCCAGAATGAAAGCAGCTTCCCCTAAATCTTTCATAGAAAAACACTTTCCAAGATATGCCTTGACTTCATGCAAACTTGGAATGTCTTTTCCCATGATCAATATGTCATCGACATATAATATAAGGAAAATTACTTCACTCCCACTAAATTTGTGGTATACACATGGCTCATCAAGATTTTGAGTAAAACCAAACTTCTTTATTTCACTATCAAACCTCTTGTTCCATTGTCGTGATGCTTGCTTCAATCCATAAATGGATCTTTGAAGTTTACATACACGATTTGGAAACTTTGGATTCACAAACCCCTCAGGCTGCGCCATATAGATATCCTCATCTAGGCGACCATTTAAGAAGGCGGTTTTGACATCCATTTGCCAAATCTCATAATCATAGTATGCAGCTATGGCTATGAGAATCCTAATAGCCCTAATGTCAGCTAAAGGAGAAAAGGTCTCCTCGTAGTCAACACCATACGTTTGAGTAAAGCCTTTAGCTACCAAACGGGCTTTATAGGTGTGTACATTGCCATCCATGTCTGTTTTCTTCTTGAAGGGCCACTTACTCCCAACTACCTTGGCATTAGGAGGAAGGTCTACTTCAATCCAGACTTCATTGTCTCTCATGGATTGCATTTCCCCATTCATAGCAACCAACCATTTTTTCCTTTTCAGGACTATTAATGGCAGCTTTATAACTAGGCGGTTCGTCAAGATCCCCTTGTATATATTCCTCACACTCTACGTTAAGACATAGACGTTCAGGAGCTCTTATAGTCCTTACGGATCTGCGAACGGGAACCACTTCAACTTCTGGTGGAGGACCCAGACTATCTGGTTCTTCAGGAAGTTGGTTAGTGTTTTCAGAAGGTAATGCATCTTCTTGATCTTCTTCAAGATCATCTATTCTCCCACTTAATTCTTGAGATATGAGATCCTTTTCCAAGAAATCTCCATACCTAGCAACGAATACTTTGTTCTCAGGAGGATAATAAAAGTAGTAACCCATTGTTTCCTTTGGGTATCCTACGAAGATGCACTTTACAGATCTTTGTTGGAGCTTGTCGCCCGAGTCACGTTTAACGTACGCCTCGCAACCCCAGACCTTAAGATAAGACAAGTTAGGAGCATTTCCAGTCCATAACTCATACGGTGTCTTATCTACCTTCTTTGTGGGAACCATGTTAAGAATGCGAACAGCAGACTCTAAGGCATAATCCCAGAATGAGAAGGGAAGAGTTGTCAGATTAAACATAGATCGTATCATATCTTGCAATGTACGATTTCTTCTCTCAGACACACCATTTTGTTGTGGTGTATATGGAGAAGTAAGGTGCTGGACAATTCCTTCCTTAGCTAGATAATCCACAAACTCTTGACTCAGGTATTCACCACCTCTATCGGATCGAAGAGCTTTAATCTTCTTTCCAAGTTGCAACTCTACTTCAGCTTTAAACACTTTGAATGTTTCAAACACCTCATGTTTATGTTTAAGTAAATAAACATAACCATAACGGCTGAAATCATCCGTAAATGTTAAGAAGTAGCTAGCACCTCTCCTTGACACATGTCTAAGTGGTCCACACACATCTGTATGAATAAGACCAAGTAGATCAGTAGCCCTTTCAATCCTATTATTAAAGGGTTTCTTTGTCATCTTCCCACTAATGCAAGACTCGCACTTATCAAATGATTCATCATTGATCTTTTCTAAAAGCCCATCATGTTGCAGCTTTTTCATGCGATCCTTGCTTATGTGTGCAAGACGACAATGCCAAAGATAAGACGAATCCAGACTTTTCTTGATTCTCTTATTGTTGATGCTATACATCGAATTATTATTAACACAAGCATTATCATTATAATTCATATCAAGTTCAAAAATACCATTCACAGCAATAGCATTAAAATAAAATACACCATTTAAAGAAACAGAAATTCCATTGCTATTAATAGTATGTTCAAAACCAAGGTTCAACAAACATGAAAATGAAATAACACCTCTAACAATTGACGGTGCATAATGACAATTATTTAAAGATAGTACTAGGCCCGAAGGCAACACTAAATCAAATATGCCTATAGCTTCAACTGCTGCATGTGCTCCATTACCCACGTGCAAGAATTGTTGTCCATAGGCCAGCTTTCTCTCAACTCTAAACCCCTGCATAGTATTGCAAATATGAATACCACATCCCGTATCATATACCCAGGAATTTAACTTACGAGTTAGAGTAAATAATTCGATCATAAAGAACGCACCTGAAGTGCTGGGTTTACCAGCTTCATTCTTTTGCTTCTTCTGTCGCAAGTCATTGATGTAGAGTGGACAGTTCCTCTTCCAGTGCCCTACTTCATGACAGTGGTGACAAGCCTGATCCTTCTTTCCAGGAGGACTCACCTTGTTCTTCTTGGGCTGGTGTTGATTCACCTTAGGATTTGGTTGATAGGCCATGACCTGCTTGCCTTTATCACCTTTACCCTTACCCTTGTTCACACGCGATTTTTTCTGGATCCTACCTCCTTGAATTGCCAACACTTGCGGAGTAGGAGCCTTGCCCTTGGGTGGTAAGTGTTTCTCATAGTCAACAAGCAATGCGAGTAACTCAGAAACTGTCTTCCCCGAGCAATGCATGTTGAAGTTCTGTACAAAACCAGCAAAATCCTTGTTAAGGGACCTGTTGATTAGGTTAACTTGAACATTCTCGGGATAACCAAATCCGACTCTATGAAGTTGATCAAAGAAATCTCTCATCTCATTCACATAGTCTTCAACTGGTTTACCATCACCATGTTTGCAGCTGTGTAGTTTGTCAAGGGACTCATACAATTCAATTTCAGGAGTCTTTTCATAAGACTTCTTGAGTGCCTCGATCATGTCGTATGGAAAATAATACTCAAACTTCTTTTGCATTATTGGATCCATACTTTGTAGCATTAAGCATCCAACTTCATTGTACTTAGCATACTCAGCTCTCCATGCTGCTTTGACCTCTTCAGAAGCGTCTGCAGCAGGCTCATTAGGGCAAGGAGTATTCAAGTAATTGAGCTTACCAGTCGCCCTCAAAACAATTCTGAGCGATCTGTGCCAATCATTGAAATTTTTCCCAGTCAATTTGGCTCTTTCAAGATGACCCTTGAAAGCAGCGAACACGGAGTTATCGGGTTGAGCCATTCTACAGAAAATAGAAAAGTTCAAACATTAGTATTTTCGATAATACTTATTTTCAAGAAAATATAATACCCATGGATATATTCATATAACCAACTTAATTTTCTTGAAAATCTAGGATCCAATTTTACATAGTTCCACTACATCAGTTGATCTGCTAGTAGTGGAAGTACAAAAGATGGTAATCTGTCGTACAATAATTGGCAAACAAGTTTTCCAATTCCTAGATAATTTATGGGATTTACTACATATTGATTCATCAATATGTCACGTAAGCATGTTTTATCCCATCTCATGCCTTAAGCTCTAGGTCTCACGCATCAGCTTAATTAAGTTGTCTAACTTAGAAACTGCAAATTCATCCATGTGTGGTCTCACGCACACTCGGAAATTTACCTTGTCATTAATTTTGGTCCAGGTCTCACGCATACCCAAAATTAACTCCAAGTGTTCCTTATAGTTAGATGGCACGTAACTTAAATTTTAGGGTATTTAGTTTTTGATGTGACAAAAACATGTACAAAGATGCATGCACTCATCTTTGTATCATTAGTTTTCAAAACAATTTTAATTACCATTTTGTTAAGAGTAAACCAAAAACTATTTTACTTGAGGTATTGGGTTCACCAATTAAAGAAGTACCAACAATTATCGCCCACATATCCTACTACTTACATGTTATTCGGATATTTGCCACAAAAGTGGCGCGTGGAATTGAGGTAAATCACCCTTAAGATGATAGTGTACGTAAATAGTGATATAGGTAAGTCGCAGTTGACGCACAAGCGGGCCCGGAGAGCCGGTAGGAGCGAATCTCTTAAAAAACCCCTCTCCAGATAAACCCACCACACAGTTTGTCAACTTTGGTCCGCCTTTCACACACTATTGTACAAAAACATCAATCAAGCAAAAGTTTATGATCTTAGTCTTAAAAAAAATTAAATAACAAAGTTTAGATCTTGCTAGTCTCGCCTGGGAGCCAATTACCGTGCGAAGCGAACCACTGTCGGCACATAAGACACCGCAAGATCCTTACTTTATTACCGATGTTTCACCATTATTAGTCCAATTTTATTTTTCTTTGAAAATTACCCTTTTTATTGCTTACTTTAACATATCACATATAAAAAAAAACAATAAACAAGTAATTAAAAGAAAACAACAATCAACTAATAATAAAACAATTAAACAATTAATTGTAATTGAAACATCTAGCCACATGCAATCCTTTTAAACAAATCCTATTAATAATCTATATGTGAATTATTATGTATAGAATCAATAAAACTCCCATTGGTTTTCGAGCGCATTGTACCCAATGGACCACAGTCGCCAACAATTGGCCGCGTAAGTTTTAGTGATAATATACCACGTTGCACATAACCGATTCATTAATTTAATATATATTAGGTCTTCCCTAATTCTTGATTTATTTAAACATGTAGCATACATCTAAACAATTTAATTCAAGTAATATAATCCGTGACTAATTATGCATAAATAGTCACGGATTCATGCATATCATATAGCAATTAGGTCACAAGATTCATAACACAACGATTGTTTAAAGACCTAGGGTTTCTAATTAATCACAATTAATTATAAAAACCACAAACCCTAATTAGGGTTCATGGAGTAAATCGACACCCCCCCTAAATTAGGGTTAGGGTTCGACATTAATTAAAAAAAAAAACAATTTTTAATAATTAAAACCCTAGAAAAAAAAACATGTGTATTCTAAACAATTTAAAGATACGTTTTTTTATTGTTTAAGTAATCAATTACATGTTATACATGGCTCGTGATGCCACTGTTGGAATTTGAATACCATGACACTCATATAATTCCATAACACAAAGTACATAATAGCGGAAGCATGTAAACAATTAGTATAACACGTAAATATTAACTTAAACATAAATAGAAAACATACCCGATGCACTTCAATAAATCTTGAATATGATTTAAACTAGATGTAATACCTGAAATTCAGATAACCCGTAAAATTACCAAATTACCCCTGATAATATAAAACCTTATATTATATATATAAAACCTTATAAAACAACTTATAAGATTCCGAAATAATTCCAAAACATCTGAAATCGAATTATATCTGAAACAAAATAATTTCTGAGACAATGTTCATCATTTTAAATGTTCAAAAAAATTAACTTACACATTTATATAATTAATTCCGAAAATTACAAGTTAAATAAACATTATGTTTTATTTCTTTTAATTAGATTATATGTTAAATAAATTAAGGAAATATTAAGAAAATCAAACCCAATATTTTCTGGATATTATGGGCCAAAATATACTGATTTGTCCCCCCCCTAAAGTCGGTTCCCAAATATTTAATCAAATCCCTTTTATTTTGTTCTCCAAAAACAATACCGACAATTATCCATAAACCCTAGCGATCTAAGAAATTCGACCATGGCTTCTATACGAATTCTGGACTTGATCAAATAATTTTCTGGTGTTCTTGGAGGTGTAAGGAGGCTAGGAAAATTATTGGTTGCTGCGTTTTCTCTTTGGTTCATGCTTGTTCTTAAATTCTTGTCGAGTAGATCAAAATCAAGGTAATAATTCGTGCAACTTAACCAAACGTGTTAAAATTAATATGGCATTTTTCCAGTGATATTTAGATGTTATATAACTCATATAAAATATCAAAATTGATCCATGCATGCTAATTCTATGCGTATGATAATATAATGGCTATAGAACACGTAAATTGCAAATATATGAAATCCGAATTTCTGGGCATGATGGCTATTTTATTTAGACCTCTTATGATATATTAGACCTGGGAAAAATGATAGATCGAATTGTGGTGGCCTAAATCAAGTCGTTGTAATTTTAGTATCTAAAACATACGTAAATATGCAATATATGTTAAACGAATTTTCTGGGCATGTTCACTATTTTTCGTGGGTTCCTTATAAGTTATATGATCTGGGAAAAATATGGTTTTGATTTTTAGAAGCTTAAATTTAACGTGGTTAATTATTGTAAAAACCGGATTTTAGAAAAACAAAGAAACAAATAAAATAAAAATCGTGGGTTCTAGGGTTTGTTTTCTTGGGCATGAATCTGAGCATTTAATGTGTTTTAAGGATAAATAAATTATGGTCCAATGATTGGTGAAAATTAGGGTTGGTAATTGTTTATAAAAAGTGTTACCGATTTGAAGTTAATTGCATAAGGACCTGTTTTGCCAAGTTTGAAACTTCTGGGATATTTTTGTAAGATCATATACATCTGTAAGAATGTGGGAAAAATATAACTTTGGGGTCCTAAGTGTAAATTTTGCATAATAATGAATTAATGGGAAATTAGGGTTTCGTTTGGAAATTAATTAAAAGTGAGGGACCAAAAGTGTAAATCTGGAATTCTGAAGTTGTTTTGTGTTAATACTGATATAAAAAGGTTGTTGGGTAATTTTGAGGATTTTTGGGCTAATTATGTAATTGTTGTGTAATTATGATTTAATATATATGTTTTGTAAACTTAAAGGGCTAAATATGTAAATTCTGAATTCTGAGGGGTCAAATATGTAAAGTACTGAATTCTGATGATATATTCTGTAAATTTGATATATAATATGTTTGGTTGGAAATTATGGATGTTGTAGGGCTTAAATTATAAAATGTGTAATTATAAGGTTGATTTTGTAAATTATGAAATTAAAGGGGTGTAATCTGTAAATTATGAAACTTAAGGGAATGAAGGTAATTCTGAATAAAGTGAGCATTTAATTCTGTAATTTAAAGTATTTTTCACTAATGACCTTGTAAATTAATGAAATTTGCATTTAAAACCCTAAACTTTGTATAATTGTCATTTAAAACCCTAAACTTCTGTAACCTGATAAAATGTACTGATATTCCATAATAATCTCTGAGTAAGGGTTTAACCTAATCTGAAATGATAATATCTGATTAATCTGGAAACCTGCTAATTATGGGAACTTACTGAATCTGGAAAGTTACTAAAAATAGAAAGTACATAAAATGAAGAGATTAACTAAAGGAATAATCTGAATAAGGAACTTTAGTAATTCTGTCTTCCTCTTCCTTAGGTGTGAAGAAGGAGAAGTCTTGGTCATCTGATTTCTGTGTTTGTCTGTTTGATTTCTGCTGTGCTAATAAGGTACAGATATTCTGCCCTATTTTAGTAAGGGTGTTTCTTTCCCTTTTCTCTCAGTATTTCATTTTCCTTGTTAGGATTCCCTATACCACTGCTATGTTCCCTTCTGTTGTGAATCTTTGTTGTGATCTGTTTGTCTTGACCTTTTTGTTTGAACTTCTGCTATGATTCTTGTATTCTGAACCTTTTTCCTGAACTCTGATTGATCTCTTGTTCTGAACCCTGAATTTGTGAGTCTTAATTGAATCTGATCTGTGAACCTTGTTCTGAACCTTAACCTGATATATCTGTTGTAAATTCTGATTTGATTTTGGTAAACCTTAACCTGTTAAATCCTTATCTGAACCTAATTGATTTTGAACCTTTATTAAAAGCTATTTTAAAAAGGAAGCGATACCACTTGAAAATGGAAGTTACTAAACGTTTTGGAAGACTATTTTTATGAAAACTATTTCGTAAGATCATTTCAATGAAAACCATTATTAAAGGATTGATTTAAATGAACTTTTGACAGAAACTTCTGAAATGGATTATTGCTATAAATTTGTAATCATTAACCTTTGATATACTCTTTTGGACTATTGAAAATAAACCTTTTAATCTGAACTTAAGCTTTGATATTAAACTTAATCTGATAAACTCTGATTTAAACCTTATCATTTTAATCTGAATTGTTGACATGACCCTTCTGCCATGAACCCTTAGATATGACTCTGTTTATTATATGACATCTGACCTTGACCACAGTCTGATATCCGAGCCAATCACTAGGCATGAGGGTTTCATGTCCATGTCATTGATGCACCGATGGCATGACTCTAGGGCAGGAGAGTGATGACCTGTCCCGTCCCTGATTTATTTTATCTGGTGTGTTCTGAGGAGTTTCTGGCCACAGGGGGCGCATGGATGCATCCTAGTTCTGACTCTGTTATCTGTTATCTGTTTATGTTATATGTTTGTTATTATATCTGGTGACTGATGGTGTGTGCGATGCACGTCTTTCACATATATATCTGGGAGCTGATCACTCCGATTTGATACATGAGGTCACCCCTCATATTATCTGTTACTTGAGAGGCATCCCCTCTGGATTATTATATGATTATTCTGTTATGATATTATCTGTTATTTCTGGGCTCGTGATAGATTTCTGTATTTCCCTAAACCTGGTTTGTACATTATCCCTTTCTCATTTCTTTCCTTTCACCCTTATTCCTTTTCCTATTCTTTCACTTTAGTTCAGTATCTGTATAATCTGTATTTCTGATTTGTTTCTGTATTGTTCTCTGCCATTGTTTCTGTATTGCTATCCGTTATCGTTTCTGTCATCTATATATCTGTTCACTGGGCTTTTTAAGCTCAGCCGCACGTTTCTTTTCGTGTGCGGCAGGTTTTAGTAGGAAGCTGGGAATGAGTGGAGAGCATACCTTTGGACTTAGAAGGCTTGGTAGCTATTCTGGATTAGAGTTGGATGGAAGATATTATGTTGTAGAATTAGTTTTGAAAGTTTTCATTGTAACCTTGTAGATTCAGTATTTCACTTGTAATCCTTTGAGATTTTTGTATTACTGTAGATGTATGCTCTGTTTTGATCTGATATGAATCCATTATTGTGATATCTTTACCCTTGTCGGGTTGGGGTGTTACACTAGATCAATGAATAACCCCTTACCGTTTTGTTATTCGATCTCTTGATAATAACTATAGTGAGTTATTACCTCGTTCTTGTACACACAAATTAAACCGTATTAAGTTTATGCAAGTAAAAACACAAGAACAATTTTTGTTAAACAAAATTTCGATCCAAACAACCCTTTGAGAAGGTGTTCGATCGGCCAAAGCAAAACCAAGAGGAGAAAAGACTTTAGGGATAATTGTGTGCACAAAAGATTAACCAAAACAATTACCCTTGTGTTTGTATATATACTAATTAGAAATCTTGGAGGAAAAGCAACCATATGGGTCGACTAACCCATAGGCCGGTCGATCTCTATGCCCCAAGGAGGGTTCTAGATCTTTTCCTTGTTTCCTAATTATACACAAACACTTCTTTCCTAATTTGCGTTTAACGGTCGTTAGTCATTTAACGGAAAACACTAACGGTCGTTAAGTTCTCGTGTTAATAATAAATATATAAAATACATTTATTATTATTCCTTAATACTCATTTGTAATGTGTGCAATCCCGAGGTCTCGGGTTCAATACTAGACATTTACGTATTAATTTGTTAACCACAATTCAACATAATGATGCTTGGTTGAAGGGGGTAATATAATGATTACCCAGTAGTGGGTAATGAACCATTATAGAGTAAATTGGGGGGGGGGGGTAAGGTATTCATTACCCATCATTACCCATTTCTTTGCATTCCCTTTCCTTTTGCATTCCCCTAATTTGAACCAAGCGGGCCCTAAGATAGTTGAAAATTAAGGAATACAATTTTTCATGTGATGTATACAATCAATTGATACATCAACACATATATCAATTGAGTTATCAACATCACAATTGATGATACTCTTAACCACCCCCAAACCCCCCCCCCCCCCCCACAATACACACAAACAAATGAAAATTACAATTTAAAAAACCAATTGTACCACCCAAACAACCTACTAAACACAAAAAACAAACAAATAAAATAATACAAACTAAGCAAAGCTCCACCTAATTTTTTTCATTGCTTATAATCCCAAAACAAATAATCTAATCGGTAAAGCTATTATAAAAAATGTATAAATAAAATAAATTATTAGCCGAAAAATTAAATTACAGGGTACCCACCGCCGCATCACGCGGGTACCTTGCTAGTATATCCATTGTTAATGAAAGGAGATAATACGTCAAGTGGGACCAACAAAGGTTAAAAATTCAACATTCTCGGTACAAGCATTACGAATAACACGTTATTCTTCTACCACCTCAGCGCCACATCATCACACTCGCAATAAAACACCTATAACTAGGGGTGGAAACGAGCCGAGCCGCTCGTGAAAAGCTCGGGATCGGATCGGTAAAAAGCTCGAACGAGCCGAGCCTAAACGAGCTCGAGCCCGAGCTCGAGCCTAAGTTTGGGCTCATTTAATAATCGAGCTCGAGCTCGAGCTCTATAAAAAAAGCTCGAATAGGCTCGCGAGCCTAAACGAGCCCTAGAAATATATACTCGCGAGCCTAAACGAGCCCTAGAAATATATACGTATATATATTGTCTATACGTATAAACGAGCTTAAAAGTAGTAAACGAGCTCGAGCCTTATGTAATTAACGAGCCGAGCTCCATTTTAACTTTGTTTTCTTCAAAAATCATACAAATTAGTTGAGCCCGAGCTCGAGCTCGAGCTTGTGAAAATTTTCACGAGCCGAGCTCGAGCTCAAATATTAGGCTCGAAACGAGCTCGAGCTCGAGCTTTCTAGAATATAAACGAGCCGAGCTCGAGCTCTGGCAGGCTCGAGCTCGGCTCGGCTCGTTTCCACCCCTACCTATAACTAAAATACCCTCTCTCTCTCTCTCTCTCTATATATATATATATATATATATATATATATATATATATATATATATATATATATATATATATATATACACACACACACATATATATATATAGTGGGACTTTTATTTCAGAACCATCTTATCTGCGAGAACTGACAGAACCACCAAAAACATACATGCACGCCTTTTAAAATAAAATATAAATACATGCAAATTATCAATAATCGTAAGTATCCACCTATGTTTTTCATTATCATCATGAACTCATCCTCTTTTTTCACAAAAACCTTACACACGGCCGCAATATTGTCATTGCACGCCTTATAAGAACATACATGCACACCTTCAAAGAAAAATTTTGTATTTCCAACTTCTTATCAAATTCTTTAGAACAACCATGTTTTATTTAAAACATATATGTTGTTTTTAGAACATATGTGCAAAAATACAATTATTGAAGGCGTGCATGTATGTTTTTGGTGGTTCTGTCAGTTCTCGCAGATAAGATGGTTCTCGCAAGAAAGTGCCCCTATATATATATATATATATATATATATATATATATATATATATATATATATATATATATATATATATATATATATATATATATATATATGTATATACATATATACGTTTATACATGTATACGTACATATGTATATATACATACATGTATATATGCATATATAACTATATACATATATACGTATTTACATATATATGTATATACATATATATGTGTATATATATACGTATATATATATACGTATATATGTGTGTGTGTGTGTATATATATACACGTACAATTATGTCACTCAAACTTTATATCAATACAAAAACCATCTAAGTTTTTTGTCTCATTATTATGAAAATATTCGAAAGTGTTACATTTAGGGGTAATCAAACAAGCATTATTTGGTTGTACTATAGTTTTTAAACACCCACCTCTAACTATAACTAACTTTTTCAATTTGAAAAGAAAAATAAGTCACATAATAGTAAAAAGTATAAAAAGTGTTCTATTAGAGTCACTAAAATTCAAAAATTTCACAACAATAAAATATAATAAAAACTTTGAGTGATTTTTAATTAAAAGAAAGTTTTTGTTATTAAATTGGAAAAAAAAAAAAAAAAAACTAAACTTACTATTTGATTTAATGATCTTCATTTGATTTGATGATTTTCATCCTCATTTTCCTATAAATCAACTTAAAACAAATCAACTATTGCTATGCTATTGAACGTTCTCATCTATCTATAAATACTAAAAAAAAACACGATTTTTTAGAAACTTAATTGGCAGGTTTATTGATAGAAATTAACTGTTAAATATTAAGATTTTCTTAACATAACTAAGCACCTCCTTTTGACAAGTGTCCATGGCATTTTTGTTTAACCGGTTTTTGAATTATCTCTTGAGTTCTCCCGCCAAAATTAGTTATTCACAACTATGTTATCAACTTTTACAATTGTTTACAAGCTTTGTAAGTGTATATTAATAATGAAAACTGTTGCCATTAATAAGTTTTTACCAATCACCCCCTAAGTTATGAAAGTATATTTTGAGACTTTGACAATCGATAAATATCATTTATAATTTTTTGAATTAGTTCTTAATATCGGTATTACGACCTGCACCTTGCAAAAAGGCGTAAACACACCCAATACTTCTAAAGTTACTAATAAAACACATATTAGTAAATTAACCGTTAAATGATTAAGATTTTCTTAACATAACTAAGCACCTCCTTTTGACAAGTGTCCATGGCATTTTTGTTTAACCGGTTTTTTGAATTATCTCTTGAGTTCTCCCGCCAAATTTAGTTATTCACAACTATGTTATCAACTCTTAAAATTGTTTACAAGCTTTGTAAGTGTATATTAATAATGAAAACTGTTGCCATTAATAAGTTTTTACCAATCACCCCCAAGTTATGCAAGTATATTTTGAGACTTTGACAATCGATAAATATCATTTATAATTTTTTGAATTAGTTCTTAATATCGGTATTACGACCTGACCGTGCAAAAAGGCCTAAACACACCCAATACTTCTAAAGTTACTAATAAAACACATATTTCGAAACTTAAATCGTTATTATTCTCCTAAGATAACTAAGCACCTTCTTTTGGTGTCTATGGCATTTTTCCTTAACCGATTTTTTGAATTATCTCTTGAATTCTCCCATCATAAATGAGTTATTCACAACCATGTCATTAACTTTTACCATTGCTTAAGACTTGGTAAGTGTATATTAATAATGAACATTGTTTCCATTGATAGGTTTTTATCAGTCACCCCAAGTTATGAAAGTATATCTTGAAACTGTGACAATCAAGAAATATCATTAAATATCATTAATGAATTTTGAATTAGTTCGTAATATCATTATTAAGATATGCACCTTTCAAAAGGCGTGAAAACATCCAATACTTGCTTGCTGAATACCGCCGCATACTAAATGACAATGAAGTGAGAATTAATAATAATTTATCATTAATCTCCAAATGAGAACCCTAATTATTGATATAGGGAAATCTATCAACTTTAATTTATATTTACTTGGAATTTAATTTTTTTTGACTATCACTTGTAATCTGTTCTCAAGATTTTTGAAGGAAGTAAATGGAAGTAAATGAAAAAAAACCATGTTCTCAAGATTTGAGAAGGAAGTAAATGCAAGTAAAGGGAAGTAAAAGGAAGTAAAGTCTTTTGTTTTTTCCTTGTCAAACTTTCAGCCCATAATTGGGCTGCAAGTGAAGTAAAGTGAGTGGGTCCCATTATTAAATAATATTTGTGACAAAAATGCCCCTCACCAATTTGTATTTATTGTATGTGTACAAGGGTATTATAGTAAAAATATAAAAAGTGACAACATTTCTTTACTTTACCTTTCTTTCACTCCAAACTTAAGAACACAATTATTTTCATAACTTCCATTTCATTTACTTCCATTTCTTTACTTCTATTTCATTTACTTCCATTTCCCTCTAAAATCATACTTGAGAACAGTGTTATTTCATCTGATTCTACATGATTTTAGACCCTTGACAAAAAGCCATAATGTAGCATTTAAAAAGGTCGAAACAAATTTCATATTAAATACAATAAATGTGACATATATTGTTCCAAAATATAAAATAACTATATACATCTTTATTATATATGAAGAGAAAACAGGATTTTTTTTTTTTAAATTTGAAGTATATAAAAATTGTGTGAAGTGGTTTGACAAAAAAAAAAAAAAAAATAATAAAACAAAAAACAAAACAAGAAACCTTTAATGTTTATGTTTAAATTAGAGGTTTTTAATAAGAATTATTTGTTTGTCACCATAAAAAGTTTGACCTATTTAATTTATGTTTTTGAATTTTAAATTTGAAATATTTGTTTACTTGACAACAAAAAAAGGTTCACTTAAGTGTCACACGATTTCATTTTTCAGCACTCAATCACATTTAATCAAATTTTCATATATAGTGCACATATATTACTATATATAACAAGACTATTTTCACCATCCAATATTTGTAGAGAAGATAGAAACAAATAATTGTAGAAGAAGAAGAGCAAGATGAATGCTCCAATTAATATTGATGACATTGTTGAACAGGCTCTTAGCAAAATAAGGTTAAGTAAGATCGTATTATGTTGTTTATTAACCAACACATTTACAATTATTGACCAATATAATATATGTAAATTTAAAAGCCTTCTATCATTATAAATTTAATATATCACCCATTAAAACATTCCGATATAACAATATGTCATTAGAATTTAAATATCTGTGACCAATAATACATGTTCATTTTCCAGCTTAGTAGTTACTATAAATTCTATATTTTCATCAATTTTCTTTGAAAAACCCGGAAATTCGACGGGTCATTTAGCTAGTATTTTATAAATGTCAGTAAATTTTTCCCTCTTTTTCTTTCTTTTTGTAACTTCACTCCAATCCTTACTAGTATTAATGTGGTGCTGCATAACTCCATAATGTTGCAGGGGAAGAACTTGGAACACTTGAAGATTCGACTAAATGATATAATCCAGGCTACCAACAATTTTGATGAAGCATATTGCATCGGGTCAGGCGGATTCGGTAAAGTGTACAAAGCAGATCTTGAACACTTTGATAGCAGTAATTACTCATCGAAAGAAGGGGTGGATAAATGCGATTTACCCAGAAAACGAAGCACGGTAGCCATAAAGCGCATTAACAATCCAGAAGGAGAACAAGGGTTCATTGCAGAAATTGAAACTCTAACTAGTTGTAAGCATCAGAATATAATCTCTCTTCTTGGTTTTTGTTATGAAGATCGTGATCACATGATCCTTGTCTATGAGCTTGCTTCTAAAGGGAGTCTTGAGGATTATCTGGGAAACAGTGATAAGATGACTAATCTTACTTGGATGCAACGCTTGAAAATATGTCTTGGTATCGCACATGGCTTGAATTACATTCTGTAGAAAAACATGATATCCAGAAACCAAACACTTTTATATAACTCAAATGGATCAAAGTTTGACAGCGGAATAGAAATAAAACCAACTGATCACCACAGCTACTCTGGTGTGATCCTATTATCTATATTGATAATAGTTTTACAAGATTAAAAGATAAAAAACAACACTAGATATGATCTTGAGACAAAGTCTCAAGATCTGTACATATGAGAGAGAGATATTCAAGAGCGGCTCCAAAACACAAATAAACTCTCTAACCCTAAATGATAAGATATGCAATCCTTTTATAACCGGGCTTCAACGGTCACAAGAGAGAGGCAATGGGCTTGACCATGGGCCAGAAAGCAAGAGACCTGGGCTTGAGATAAACTTGAGCTTGGGCCAGCCTGAAATATAAAACACAAACAACAAACATAAAGGATATCGGGTTATATATTCCAACATCCCCCCTTAATCCGATATACCAAAGATGTCAATCATTCCAAGTTTTTTCACGAGAGACTGATGCTGAGAAATGTCCAACCCTTTGGTAAAGATATCAGCAATTTGATTTGCTGAATCTACTTTGACAGTCCTAACAACACCATTTAGAATTTTTTCTCTCACAAAGTGGAGATCAATTTCCAGGTGCTTAGTCCTCTCATGAAATACAGGGTTGGCAGCTATTTTGATAGCTGAATTGCTATCACAGTGCATGTCAACAGGCAAAAGATTTGTGCCTTGCAAATCTTTAAGGATTTTCAGAATCCAAATGATCTCACTGGTTAAAGAAGCAAGAGCTCTATATTCAGCCTCTGCAGAGGATTTGGAGAGAGTATTTTGTTTTTTACTTTTCCAAGAAATCAGATTCTCATTCATAAAAACACAGTAACCAGTAACAGACTTCCTAGTAACAATGCACTTAGCCCAATCAGCATCTGAGTATCCTTTAAGGGACACACCAGTATCTTTAGCAATGTGAATGCCAAGACCAGGTGATCCTTTAAGGTATCTCAGAATTTTAAAAGCAATTTTAAGATGAGATGTTAAAGGAGAATGCATGAATTGACTAAGACAGTGCACAGCATAAGATATATCAGGTCTGGTATTGGTTAAATATATAAGCTTTCCCATAAGCTTTTGATAATCAACAATATTCACAAGAGCAGGATCAGAATCTGTGGGCAGATTAGATATAGAGTGTTTAGCCATTAAGGGTGTCTTAGAAGGTTTGCAGGCCAGCATACCATAATCAGACAACAAATCAAGCACATATTTCCTTTGATTCAAGCAAATGCCATTATCAGTATCAACAACTTCTATGCCAAGAAAGTATTTAAGCTTTCCCAAATCCTTTATCTTGAATTTACTTTTCAAAAAAATTTTCACCTTCTCAATTTCACCAAGATTATTTCCAGTCACAATTATATCATCAACATACACCAAGAGAGCAAGAAACACACCATTATCAGATTTAGTGTACAAAGAGTAATCAGATTTACTTTGACTAAATCCATTTTCAATAAGCACAGAGGTGAGTTTAGCATTCCATTGTCTAGGAGCCTGTTTAAGACCATAGATAGATTTCTTAAGTTTGCAAACAAGGTTCTTATTATCAACATAAAAGCCTTGAGGAGGTCTCATGTAAACAGATTCATCAAGTTCACCATATAAAAAAGCATTATTAACATCAAGTTGAAAAATGGGCCAGGAATTCACAACAGCAATATTAAGCACACATCTCACAGTAGCCATTTTAACAACAGGTGAGAATGTTTCCTCATAATCAACCCCTTCCCTTTGAGCACACCCCATGGCAACAAGTCTAGCCTTGTACCTATCAATTTCCCCATTAGATTTATATTTTAGTTTCCACAGCCATTTGGAGTTCAAGGCTTTTCTACCAATGGGTAATTCAACAACCTCCCAAGTGTCATTTTCAAGTAAGGCAGCAACTTCAAGGTTCATAGCATCAACCCATAAGGGGTTTTGAGATGATTCAAAGAATGACTTGGGTTCACAGCTCTTATTCAGTTGTGTCACAAAACACAAGTTTTCACTATTTAATTTAGAATACCCAACATATTTTTCAATCCCATATTTGACATTAGTTTTAACCACAAAGTCATTATAATTTTTGGGAAAAACAGAAGTTCTGGAGGATCTTCTTAAGGTTTGAGTACCCTGAGCATTTATGTTGGCATCAGCATTTCCTTCAGAAACAGAATTTTCAGCAAGTGTAGCAGCCTCAACATCATGCAAACTGGCATCAATGTCATCACTGGGTGATCCAGTTGGAGAATCACCAGTGTTCACATTGTCACCTAGACTTGCAGAGGGGCTGCCTTCACTTTGTGACTCATGGTCACTATTATGTCTAGACACAACTCTCTGATCATCATTAGGAAGCTCAGGGTTATTTAGATCAAAAAAGTTCAACAGGTTATTTTCATGAAAGACATCAGATTCAGTATGCTTATTCTTAACACCATTTGATATAGATTCCTTAAAAGGAAATATGGACTCAAAGAATTTAACATCTCTAGACACAATAAATTGACGTCTATCAAGACTATAGAGCCTGTATCCCTTTTGAGAACTACAATAACCCATCATAACACATTTTTCAGATCTGCTGGTAAGCTTATCATGACTATTAAGAATAGTAGCAAAACAAAGACAACCAAACATTCTGATAAGAGAGAGATCAGGACAGGAATTATAAATCATATGATAAGGGGATTTTCCATTTAGCACAGAAGAAGGCAATCTGTTAATAAGATAAGTAGCAGTTAGCACACATTCAGTCCAAAATCTTAAGGGTATTCCCCCCTGAAACATAAGACATCTGGCCACATTTAAGAGATGTCTGTGTTTCCTTTCTGCAACACCATTTTGCTGTGGGGTGTAAGCAACAGAAGTTTGATGTGTAATCCCCATGTTGTCACAAAACTTGTTAAAAGTTTGATTTTGAAATTCAGTCCCATTGTCACTTCTAAACACTTTAACAGTCTTATTGAATTGATTTTTAATCAAGTTGTAAAAGATATTAATAGACTCAAAAACTTCATCCTTGGATTTAATAAGATATACCCACACAGCTCTGGTGTAATCATCAACAATGGTAAGAAAATATCTATGGCCAGAGTGACTGACCACCTTATAGGGTCCCCACAGATCAAGATGAACAACATCACCAAGCATTTTAGACTTATGATTACTTAAAGGGAAAGGTTCCCTGGTCTGTTTGGCTCTTTGGCAGATTTCACAAATCTCATATTTATCAGTTTTTTTGATTTTCAAATAATCTTTTAGAACATCAAGAGCAGGGTCACCAGGGTGGCCAAGTCTATAGTGCCAATCATAAACAGACAAAGAACATTTGTAATCACTATCAATATTATCACATTTAGTACCTTCAGTATCTAAATAGTATAAACCACCACATTGTTTACCAATCCCCAGAAGGGGTTTTTGATTCAAATCCTGATTCACAAAGAAACATTTACTTTCATCAAACACCACTAAGATTTTATTATCTTTAGCAAGTTTATGAACAGAAATAAGAGTGACACAATAATCAGGAATAACAAGCACATCAAATAGGACAAGACCATTTCCAAGTTTCAGATTTCCAATTTTAGTAATGATGGCATTAGTGCCATTTGGGTGCGAAACTTTGATATTAAGATGAGAAATGTCATAAACATTATCTAACTCTTTATCACTATTGGTCATGTGTTGATTAGCACCAGAATCCACAACCTTACCAACATATTTCAAATTTTTCATCAAGCTAGAACTGGAACAGAAAAACTTATCAAAGTTGTCATTGAAAAGTTTACTAGAATTGAAGTAAGTACCTGCCATGTTGGCTTGGACATTTTTCTCAGTAACTTTGTTTTCCTTAATAAGAGAGAGAAGAGTGGCAAGTTGCTCTTCAGAGAACCCTGAGGATCCAGAGGGATTATCATTCCCTGAGGACCCAACAGAGTTGTAAGCAACATTTTTACCCTTACCACCTTGTCCCCCTTTCTTTTTTCCAAAATCAGCAGGATACCCTATGATTTTAAAGCATCTGTCTATGGTATGACCAATGTAACCACAATTTTCACACACAATATCAGAGTTACCAGCCACATTAGGTCTTATCACATTAGGACCACTGGGTCTGAACCCAGTATTGGTATTAGGTCTGAAATTACCAGTGTTAGGTCTAGCATTAGTATAAGGGTTCTGATTCTTTTGAAAATTGTTTCTAGCAGGACCACTGGCTAAGAAAGCAGAGGTCTGACCCCTTTGAGAGGGCCCAGAATTAGTACCAGATGCAACTCTGTGAGATTCCTCACTAGAGATAATGGCATAAGCCCCTTTCACATCAGGTAAGGTCTCTCTAGATAAAATAGAACTCCTAATACTCATGTAAGACTCATCAAGACCCATCAGAAATTGCATAAGTTTCAACAGTTGATTATGTTTTTTAAATTCACTAGAGGCAGTACACACACAATTAGGCAACTCAACCATAGCATCATACTGTTTCCACAAAGCATTCAACTTATGATAATAATCAGAAAGATTAGAGCCATTTTGTTTTAGGGTACTAATTTTATGATGTAAGTTAAATATCACAGACCCATCAACTTTATGATAGGTTTCCTTTAATTCATTCCAAACATGTTTAGCCTTTTTTGAGAAAATTTGACCAAGGAATAATTCCTCAGACACAGAATTCAAAATCCATCCTAAAACAACAGCATTAACTCTATCCCATTGCTTAGCCAAAACATCATCAGTAATAGACCTTTTACAAGTCCCATCAATAAAACCAATTTTATTCTTACCTTCTAAGGCAAGAAGCATAGCATTAGCCCAAACTTGATAATTTTCAGTCCCTCTAAGTTTAACAGAGATAACAGTAAGCACAGCAGAATCATTAGGGTGCAAATGCAAAGGATTACTAACATCAAGCTTGCCAATAAGAGTGACAGGGTCACTGACACTCTCATTGTCAGAATCACCATGTTGAGACATAATGAAAAATAAAAATCAAGCACTCAAGAAGAGAAGAGAAGGTAGTTCCCAGGCTTCCTTGCCACTCAAAGTGGTAGGTCAAGGGCAACACACAAACACATAAATAAACAAGAAAATAAAACAGATAACAGAAACAATAAGCACAACAACCGCAATCTCAACTTCAACAAACTTAACTCCTACTCCCCATCACTAAACAAGAACATAAGAAAGAGAAAAAGAGCAAGGGAGAGAGAGGTGTTACAGAGCTATATCCGCAGCACAATCGAACTGTTTCTCCTAGATTCACTTAGTCTAGGAAGAAACAGAACCTCCAAGCACGAACCACTTTGCTTCTCCTAGATTCACTTAGTCTAGGAGGCAACAAAGCCTTCAATCAACCACCAATCGAAGCCAGAGGACAAACCCCCAAAATACTGAAACCCTAATTTTTTTTGTTTTTTTTGTTTTTTTTTTTTTTTTTCAGTAACCTGTCTGTGATACCATGTAGAAAAACATGATATCCAGAAACCAAACACTTTTATATAACTCAAATGGATCAAAGTTTGACAGCGGAATAGAAATAAAACCAACTGATCACCACAACTACTCTGGTGTGATCCTATTATCTATATTGATAATAGTTTTACAAGATTAAAAGATAAAAAACAACACTAGATATGATCTTGAGACAACAAGATCTGTACATATGAGAGAGAGATATTCAAGAGCGGCTCCAAAACACAAATAAACTCTCTAACCCTAAATGATAAGATATGCAATCCTTTTATAACCGGGCTTCAACGGTCACAAGAGAGAGGCAATGGGCTTGACCATGGGCCAGAAGCAAGAGACCTGGGCTTGAGATAAACTTGAGCTTGGGCCAGCCTGAAATATAAAACACAAACAACAAACATAAAGGATATCGGGTTATATATTCCAACACATTCACACTAACACAGATCAAGACAAGCAAAAGATAATACACCGTGACATGAAGAGCGCGAATATTCTATTGGACGATAATTGGAAGGCAAAGATTGGCGATTTTGGGCTCTCTAAATTTCACCCAGCAGATCAAGATGCCAGTACTTTGAATGCCAGTACGATTGCAGGTACACCTATGTACTTCGATCCAGAATATGAGAAGTTTGGCAAGCTAAATAAGAAATCAGACATTTACTCTTTTGGGGTGGTGTTATTTGAGATCTTGACCGGGAGGTTGGCCTATGATTTTGAGAAGGGAATTGCACCCATTGCACGACATCATTTTGAGAAGGGAACACTAATGGAGATTGTTGATCGCAAGATATTGGAAGAAACCAATGAGCATGTCTTTTCTCTAAGCAAAGGACCCGATAAAGAGTCTTTGGATATATTTTCAGAAATTGCATTTCGATGTCTCGCAGAAACTCAAGCACAACGCCCAACAATAGATGTTGTCATCAACGAACTTAAAAAAGCCATTTACTGTCAGGTGCGTATTTTTTTTTAATAACTCTATAATCTCCTCATATATTCTTCATAGTAGTATGTGACATTTCATACATTATACTTTGTGTAACTAATATTGTAATCCTCAAACTTTTACTGAGTTAACGATCTTACCATTTAACTTTTTTAGTCCTTAACTTTTATGACATATTGTTTTAATCTTAAACTTTACCCAGTCAGCGATTCACCAGTAAACTTCCTCACTGCCCATCCTCTTTTGACGGTGACGTATAAATATTTCTTCTTTAATTCTAAAATGCAACAACCAAGCTTGATTTACAACAATAACCCTGAACTTAGAGACTTTAAAGGAGTTTTAGATGGCAAATAGTTCAGTTATTTTTTACTTATCAAATCGACTGATTGTCCAATGATTCGCAGGAGAACCACAAGGACAGCCTCAAACTGTCACTTCAAGACATAAAGTTGGCCACAAAAACTTTCAATCAAGACAATATAATTGGACATGGAGATTTTGGGAATGTTTACAAGGGTCACACTCATGGGCATAACTTCATTGCTGCAAAGCGGTTGAGTAGGAAATCTGCTGAAGGAGAAGCTGAATTTATGACAGAACTTGAAATCCTTATGCAGTATAAACATGAAAATGTAATTGGTCTTGTAGGCTATTGTGATGAAGAGGATGAGAAAATTATTGTCTATGAGTATGCGTCAAGAGGAAGTCTTGATAAGTACTTGAGCGATGATAGTCTTACGTGGGTGGTGCGGCTTAAAATATGCATCGATATTGCAATCGGGTTGGAGTTTCTTCATGGAACTGTTTCAAGTCCAGAAATGGTAATACATAGGGACATCAGCAGCAGCAACATTCTACTGCTTGATGATTGGAAAGCAAAAATTAGTGATTTTGGGCTTTCCTTAGTATGTCCAACAAATCAGGATGTAGACTATGTCATCGACAATGTTACAGGCACAATTGGCTATCGTGACCCACTGTACTCAAAAACAGGCTTCTTAACCAAAGAGTCTGATATATTCTCATTGGGTGCTGTCTTATTTGACATATTGTGTGGGAAACTATCATCCGAAAAGCTAGACGATGAGTATCTTTATTTACCCTTTTTGGCTAAACACCACTATTATGTAGAAAAACTTGATAAATTGGTGTTCGAGGGTATTAAAGAACAAATTGTGCGAGAGTCATATATTACCTTTACAAGGATTGCCCTTAAATGCTTACATCACAGGAGAGAAAGACGACCAACGGCTCATGAAGTGGTCATACAACTCAAGAAAGCATTGGAATTTCAGGTAAGTTTCTATAGTTTGACAAAATTGGCTAACTTTTGATTCATATATATCTAAACTATGGCCTTTAACTGTTTTATAAACTGTAAGAAAGTAACCATATGAAACATGAGTTTATTAACTGATTAATGTATATACAGGAGGATTATGAGAAATGGGAGCACAAATTGCCTAAAGACTATAAAGAAATAATCCAAATGTCAAAGTGCCCTGATGATTATTCTACCATCAAAAAAGAGGATCTTTACAACATTTTTTCGAAGGGAATCCTCCTTCAACAGGACAAAGTGGTAATCAGTTCATTCTTGTAGCTCGTTTATTTGGTGTTTCCCATTTTCTATGTATCTTCTCCGTATTGAGAGATAATTCAAAATCACACATGCATTTATACATCATACACACCGAGTCTGATTGCAATTCGTTTGTATAACAGTTGTTGTCGTTCATTGGTACTGGAGAAAGAAATGAAATGGTTTCAGCCACAATGTTTTCCTACATAAACAGTTGTCCACATGAGTGGAAATCTCTTCCAGAATCAAGGTTATTCTCTCTACCTCTTCACCTCTCCACCTTAATTTGTCAGTTTTAAGTGATAAGCAAACATATGCATTATTGGTAGATGTATGTTATGCTTTTTAATGTTATGGATGGCAAGTTGTTTATAGTAGCATAATATTATTATTAATTATATAATTATAATTATGATCAAATAGGATCAAACTTAAGAACCCCTTTGACTAAGTTCACATATTGCCCCTGTAATAGTGCTTATACAAAACATATTTGAATCGTTTGGACTCTATTCTACTAGAACTGCTAATCTCAGGCACTAATCAACAAAGGAATAGGGCTTCATCTTTAGCTCTTTTACACTTAAGACCTCATCTCATCAGGTTAATAACAAGATTAGTCCTGCATACATACATATCAACAATGAGAACTGATGTTGTACATGACAAAATAGATTTTAATACTCACTATATGATTGGGAACTATAATTTTATAAACCTTCTAATAACGTAGTTTAGGTTTGCCCCCTATTTTGGGTCCTCTGTTCTCATGACCTTGAATTATAAATATTGCAAGCATCTTGATAGTAGTTTTTTGTTTTTTTTTGTTTTTTTTTTTTTTTTTTAAATAATATTCTTACATTTATCTAAGAGTTAATTACATAAATGGTCACTATGGTTTGGCTCTTTTTTCACTTTCAGTCACTGAAGTTTTTTTTTTGGACTGATTCAGTCACTGTGGTTTGCATATGTTACATATCCAGTCCAAATACGAATGAAATGACCAAAAAGCCCTTGTCCTCTTCTTTTACTAACTGTTCGTTAACTGTCATAGCAACATTAGTCCTTTTACTAACGGTCGTTTATAATTAACTCGAAATTTTGTTTTTGAAATAATTTTTTTAGAAAAATATTTTTTATTTCTGAAAAATATTTTTTTCTGAAATAATTTTTTTAGAAAAATACCTTTTTACATGTTTTCATCCATTTTTACCCGTTTTTTACACGTTTTCATCTGTTTTTACACGTTTTCATCCGTTTATAACATGTTATCGTCCGTTTTTATCCGTATTTTACACGTTTTCATCCATTTTATTTCAAAAAAAAAAAATATTTTTCGAAAAAAATAATTTCGAAAAAAATATTTCTAGAAAAAATATTACAGAAAAAAATATTTTTCGAAAAAAATAATTTTCTAAAAGAATTATTTCAGAAAAAAATATATTTTTCGAAAAAATTATTTCGAAAAAAAAATTCAAAAAAAAATCGAAAAAACAAAAAAATATTTTTCTAAAAAAATTATTTCAGAAAAAAAATTATTTTTCGAAAAAATTATTTCAGAAAAAAAAATTTCGAAAAAAAATAATTTTCTGAAAAAAAAAGATATTTTTCAGAAATAAAAAATATTTTTCTAAAAGAATTATTTCAAAAACCAAATTTTGAGTTAATTATAAACGGCCGTTAGTAAAAGGAGTAACGTTGCAATGACAGTTAACCGACAATTAGTAAAAGAAGAGGACAAGGGCTTTTTGGTCATTTCAATCGGATTTGGACTGGATCTGTAACATATGCAAACCACAGTGACCGAATTTGTCCAAAAAAAATTCAGTGACTGAAAGTGAAAAACCGGTCAAACCACAGTGACCATTTATGTAATTAACTCTTTATCTAAAATAGAATTTAAACTCTTGTTCCAAATATTACGAAATTCAAAAGTAGAAGTGTTTGGGAATAAAGGCTATGACCGATTTAGACTTGGATGTTTATAATATGCGCAGGTTTGGGACAGTGGTGGAGATGTTAGATATTTCCGACTTGAACATCGAAATCAAGACGAGAGCTCAATTTTTATCTCCTAGTGTTCTTTATGGGGTCTATTTAGTCTTCAAATTTTGTGATTCAAGAAACTATTCAAGTAAACCTGTGTATGTTAATCTTAAGTATAGAAAGGGACCCAAAAGTCTGCATGCATATTTTGCAACATGGAGAGATGAGCAGTGGATGATGATTGAGTTGCACCGTTTCTCGAATCAGAACAAAGATGTCGTTTTTGAATTTCTACTTGAAAGCTTTTCATCGTACTATTGTGGAGATGTTGCAGTTTATGTTGAAGGAATTGAATTTCGAGCCATTGACAAAGTAAGTTTGAAAATATCCATTGGTTCCATTCTATGTTCTTTCGTTTAAGTTGTACAAAGGGAACATGAATGCACGGTAACAAAAAAAATCATGTTCTAAGTTGATATCTAAAATAACTATTTACAGGTGACACTTGAAGATATCGGAAAATTGAACGAAGTCCAACAAGTCTTGAAATCAGACTTCAATGTGGATCAAGTGCAACAATTGCCTACTAACTTTGAAGAAATATTCAAGGTATGCAGAAACTATGACGAGTTGTTCTGGTTGGGCGAAGTCGAAGGAAAGAAACTTCTTGTGCTTTCGGCAAAGGCAGCTTTATACAAATTTTCTAACGTGGATATTTTTACTTCAAAACCACCTGCCCAATCCAGGTTTGTTTCTTTTTTTACTGTTATATAACTAGTTTGTTACAGTCACGAATAACTAGATTTGATTATTCAAGGTCCAAATTCTAATTGTTTTCTGGTTTAATAGTTAAAAGTTCGTGAATAGATGGTTGATTAAAGTTTCACTTCTTGAGAAGTATGTAATCATAAAATATACCTTACATGCAGGTTTCAAGAGGTCATTGAGCTTCTTCCACAACAAGTATTTCATCTCAAATGCACGATCAAAAGTCAAATGTTGTCACCGGTTACGGAATATGTGTGTTACCTTGTGTTCAAGCTTTCAGAAAAATGCCAAGGGCTTCATTGTCCAGTGAAAGTACAAGATCTCCATAAAGAAAACAACGAGGCTGAATTCTTTTATTTTATAACCCCGAGCCCATCGAATATAAACGATATTACTCGGGTTCCAAAACAAAGGGAAGATGGATGGATGGAGATTGAAGTGTGGAAATTTAACTCAACTCATGAATTCAAGGATGACTCTCTTTCTATGAATATGAAATTTACGAGTATTGAAGGACCCATGTCCGGTCTCATTGTTTGCGGCCTTGAGTTTCGGCCACTGTAAAAGAACTATTTGCGATACTTCATGAAAATGCTCGTGTTGTGCTATATAAATATTACTTTATTGTTTGATAGTTGTTGACAACGGCTGTTTTAGAAATGCTCGTGTGGCAATTTCTGAAAATGGGTTTTTTTTTAGTTGCACACCAACTCTTTGATGAAATGCCTCGTTGAAAAATGGTGTAAATTTGTTATGTAAGTATGACCCATCTGAGTTCTTGTTGGTTCGAATTCTTCTGTGGACTTTTTTTGGGTTTTTATAAATGGGTTTGGTGGTTTTTTGTTAGTTGAATTAAGCTGCACACCAAGTGTTTGATGAAATGTTTGAGTGGATAGTGGTGTGAATTTGTTGTGTTAGTGTGACCCATTTGAGTTTTTGCTGGTTAGACTGTTTTTGTGAAGCGGAATCGGATAAATTGGTAGTATTAGATGTAGCTTAGGATATTAGTGGTGGTAATTCCTAATAGTGGCTCCGTCACTGCCTAATTTGCCAACCCTTGATGAAATGTCTGACTCAGTAGTGATGCAAATCTGCTATGTAAGTGACCCATTTGAGTTCTTGCTGTTTAGAATTGTTTTGTGGAGTTTTTTTTTTTTTTGGGTTCTTGTACATGGGTTAATTGGTTTTTTGTTAGTTGAATTAAGGTGCGAACCAAGTGTTTGATGAAACGTGTGAATGAAAATGGGGTAAATTTAGAATATAAGCGTGACCCATTTGAGTTCTTCTTTGTTAGATTGTTTTTTTATGAAGCAAATTTGGATAAATTAGTAGCGTTAGATGTTATGATAATGGGGACTATTTTAAGACAGTTTAAGCTTTAAGGCGGAGGTTGGAAGCGGTCTCTATGCTTATGATAATGAGGCCTTTTAAAAGACCGTTTTGCTGGACTTCAGCTTATTTCTGGATTTTTCAAAGACTGAAAGTGACGAGCTGAGGAAGTCTGGATGGCTGCAGAATCATTGTCTGTGTTTGTTTTGTCTTAAGTGCGATTGTTCTAAGTCTTTTGTATTAAAAATGGTCGTAAATAATGGCTTCATAGTCTTTTGTAAACTAATTATGTACATGTGGAAGGTTTATGTTCTTTGTCACGTGTGTACAGCGGTGGATTTGTACAAAAGACGAAATGAACCTATTCTTTTTATCTAGAGTAAATGTCATAAATCGTCCTTGTGGTTTACCAGGTTTAACAAAAATGGTCCCTAAACTTTTTTTTCCCGGATCCAGTCCCTGCGGTTTTGACCCGTAACGGGTTTGGTCCCTTGACCGGGTTTTCTGTTAGTTTGACCGTTAGTTCAAGGGCATATTCGTCTTTTCCTTTACATGAAACACCCACCACTGCTACCCAACCAAACACCCACCACTGCTACCACCAATGCTACCCAACCAAACACCCACCACTGCTACCACCAAACACCATCCCTACCACCATCAACATCCAAACAAACTAAGAACACCCCATCTTATAAAACACTAAGCATTTTAACTAAAAAGCATATATTTTTTCAGAAAAGCAGCTATAAAGCATTTACTCTACTGGGAACTTAGTTTAGTCACTCAGACATAGGTAATTCCATAGATGTCTATAACCTTTAAAACATTCATACATATCTATTCGTCTCCATGAAAATGTGGAAACTGGAATCATTATATACCACAGGAAGCACAACAAGACCACCTTATTAACTTTTACATAGTTTATCATAATGCAAAAGACTTCCTGTACCAGCACTACCACCACTGCTACCCAACCAAACACCCACCATCCCTACCACCAAACACCATCCTCACCACGACATCACCACCATCAACATCCAAACACCAAACACTAAATCAACACATCTACACCCAACACCCACCACTGCTACCAAACACCCACCACTGCTACCCAACCCATCTACACCCAACACCCACCACTCACCACCGCTACCGTCACCATCATCTCTCACACAATACACAAACCACAAAAATCTTATCCCACCAAAACCCATTAAAACCCAAAATCGTCACACACACCAAAACTCAAATTTCATCATAGATTCATCTTCCTAAATCCAAACTTGCAATCATCAAAATCTACCTATCACAATCACAAATCCACACCCACAAAAAAAGGGAAAAAACGAAATCCTTCACAGAGCATGATGAGCGGGTTACGGTGGCTGTGAAAGAAAATGGTTTGTGAATCGGATTTGTGGTTTGTGAGTATAGATGTTGATGATATCAGTCTATTTGTAATATGGGATTATGTTTGAATCGGATTTGTGATTTATGGTGTGGGATTATGTTTGAATCGGATTTAACAAACATGGGATTTGTGGTGTGGGATTTGTAATATGGGATTATGTGTGAATCGGATTTGTGGTGTGGGATTATGTTTGAATCGGATTTGTGATTTATGGGTAGTATTTGTAATATGGGTTTCAAAGATATGTGGTACAAGACTCAAGATATCAGTCTCAAATAAGAGGATGAAGACGAGGGTATATTCGTCATTTCAGTCCTCCAAAAATGCATCTCACGGTCAAACTAACGTAAAACCCGGTCAAGGGACCAAACCGTTACGGGTCAAAACCACAGGGACTGAATTCCGAAAAAAAAAATTTATGGACAATTTTCGTTAAATTCGATAAAAAGCAAGTTAAGGATACTTGCTTCAACATCTAACAGATTATCTCCATTATTTCCATTTGACTAAATGCGTGTGTGTAACAAATGATCCAACACAAATATTGTACTCTTGTAAAAAGTCAAATAGCACACATCATGTACTTACAAAACTACTCCTAAAATACTAATCACATAAGAAAACATATGACTCACCCATGACCTTCTTTATGGTAAATAACACATATTACTTGTGACAAATTAACTAGCACACACCATGTACAGTAGTTAAAAACTAAATATCTCCCTATAACCAATGTGACTCCAGTACCAATGTCAACAATAAACAATATTACATCCATTGATAAGCAAATGGACCTATTAAACTCGATTCAGGAATTTAGTTCAGCTCAAGTTTTACTTTTAAACATGAATTGGGCTTTTTTATATTTATTTTTACCTAAATGGCCATAGATGAGGGCCATGGTCCAGTTGAATTCAAAAGATAGGAAAATATCAATGGTTTCTTTCCACCGGCAGGTCTTGCATCATGTGAAAATTAAAGTAGCCTTTATGAGAAATTTGAATAATTCATATAAAAAAAAACATCATTAGAAGAATACTGTTGTGTGCTACTAGATTCAAAAAAAGCAATGATTGCAACTTAATGAATATTGTATGCATTTTAGAAAAGAGAGTTATACCTATTTAAACAGAGGAATTGTGGTCGAAAAACATGTAACATCATCTTCATCTCTAAGAAAACATCCACAAAACCAATGATTCCAACTTTGATCAACATAACCAGCAGGAGAGGAGCAGATCTATGTAATATCATAAGAAGTCAAAGAGTCAGAAACAAAAATAATTTAAAGGCCAACTTTAAAAATAAATAAATAAATAAATGCACCTTATATTTTTACGAATCGCAGCTTTTGAAATGTAGAAGATGAAAAGAAAGCTCGTTTCAAATTTTATGAATGAGATGAAACTCTAAAATGAAATGAAGATCACAGCTCATAAGAAAATAACAAGATAAAGCGTGTAATTGTAAAAAGTTAGGGTTTTAGATGAGGAGTTAAATGGTGGAGGGTTACTAATAAATATACGTAGACGAAGTAGTAGAGTTTTTTAGTTGACATGGCATTTTAAAAAATTAATTAACAAAATACGTACTCTTAGACCATCTCCAATGGTTGGTTTTTGTTGGTTCAAACCAACCCAAAAACCACCCCAACCATTGGAGCATTGGTACAAACCAATGCTCGTTTGAAAAATCAAACCACCAAAAACCACCCCAATTGGGCCCCACCATCACATTGCTATTTATTTAAATAAAAATTATAAAAATTAAATATTTTATAGTATTGTGAAGATGGTTTGAGAAGGTGTATTGTTGGAGTAAAAAAAATATGGTTTTTAAGAAAGCTGATGTGGCAGTGATGTGGCTGGTTTGAACCAGAAACTGTTGGAGATGGTCTTAGAAATAATTGGCATAATACTACTATTTCCTTTCCCTTTTTCTTAAAATAAAGAAAACTCATTCTTCTTCAAGGTGCACTTTATCATCCTCAATGCCAATTCCTTCACTCTAATCATTTGAAGGAAATTTATGTGTTCCAACGTGATGATCTCGATGACAACATAATAAAGTATCTTACGTTTGTGCTGATTCAAAAACAATAGGAAACCCAATAACATAACAAACTTAGGAGCAATCTGAAAACCATAAGTATCACAAATTAAAGGTCATGCAGCATACGGAAGTATCCTACTTTCGTACTGATTCACTCAAATGCATCGGAAATTTTGAAGGAACCCAGTTGAACCAACATTGAATGACATCGTATACGTAATCGAGACATTATGTTTTCTTTTGCTCTTTCTTCGAGTGATGCCCATCATCACCGTCACCGGTGACAGAATCGGCAATGACGAGGACCATGTCTGATTTTATTATTTATTATCATTAGTTTTATTAATTTGATATCAAGTTGATATTTGCTAATTCATTGTCGTTCAATGTTGGTTCGATTGAATCCCTTTCATATATTCAGAGCATTTCCATGCAATTCGATCGAGCGGATCAATAAGAATGTAGAGTACTTTCGCATGAACTTTGTAGTAATTATGGCGTTAGTTGTTATGATCGATATTAGGTTTCGTTTTGGTCGAGTCAACACGATTAGATACTTTGTTTTGTTAACGTCGGAATCATCAAAAGAACATAAATTTTCTCTAACTGATGACATCGGAATCATGTCTTACACCATCATCAGATGAAGGAGTGAAAAAGATGAAGACGTGTAACGTGTTGGACGATCAGATATACACATTGTTTCATTGTATAAATAGAAAAAGAAATTAATTAAATAATTTGTTAATTATTTCTATGAATACATATTTTGTTAATTATTTTTCAAATCTACTATCACTACAACATCCACTGCTTTCGGCGGGGACGTTTTTCGCCTTTCGGAGGGGACATGTCCCCGCCAAAATCCTTTCGGCGGGGACATGTCCCCGCCAAAAGTGAGAGCGGGAAAAAAAGCGGGAACAATTAAGCGTTCCAAGTTTGGTCAAACTTTGTCTATTATGGAAACACTTTTGGCGGGGACATGTCCCCGCTAAAAGTGTGCGTTGAAAATTTAATAAATGGTCAGCCAATTTGTGTGCCAGGTCAGCACACTTTTTGTCGTTTAGCGACTTTCGGCGGGGACAGGGGCGTCCCCGCCGAAACCATCCTCGTCCATCCTCTCTTTTGTTGTAGTGTATGGTTGCCTAAAAAACTCCGAAGTAGTAAGCATTCATATCTTGGTAATAAATAACCTGAAATTTATTTGGTACTGTAAATAAATTTGGTTGGTGAGAGTGTTTTGGGAGGGTGAATTCAAATTATTTTGAAATTTTGAATATAGTTCAAATTTAATATCTCCCACCATTTTTTCTAGGTTTTTGAATCGATATTGCAAGCCGACTAATCACAGGACGACTACCTTTTAAGATAGCCCAGAGTCGACCCAGGTGAACCTCTGTGGGCACAAGGGCTTAATTTTATCCTCGTTGGATTTGAACAAATATCACTAAATAGATGTGTTATATCACCATTTTAATGTTTAGACGCTTATTTTTCCGTATGACATACAACAAAATAGAGAAACATTAATAATAACAATTGATTTCAGTGCATAAACAAATATCAATTTCCACATCACAATCAAACTATATAAATTTGTTAAAAAATAACATAAAAAAAGGCATACTATGGAGTTTTTATCGGCGCGTGTCGCTAGAGTAGTATAAAATAGAGTAGAATGATACAGATGAATATTTTTATATAAAAGAATAAATCGTAAGTTCAAAAATAACTATACAATGTCCTCTATAAACAAAATGTTTGATGTTCTATACAATGAAAATTTTCAGAAGTTTATGACAATAATTAAACATGACATTAGCTAATCCTAAGTGCTACTTCAAGCCGTCAATGCAATACAAAACACTAATGTTAATAATTGCATATAAGGTAAGGTTAAAATAAACAAACAAATATTCGTGCAAAAGATGTATATCAAAAGATTAGAGGGTTATCAACGGCTTTGTGGTCTAGCGGTAATCGCTTTGTCGGTTAAGCGTGCTCGTGTTAGAGTAGTACTGGCTTGGGTGACTTGCCGAGAAGTCTTCACACGATGGCCACAAATCTCTATTGATATTAGGCAATGAAGAGGAGAGCCTGTGAGCCAATGTTGCGTATGTTCGAATCCGAGCCGGCCCCGGTTTTCATCCGACCGTTACTCCAGCGAGAAAACTCGTGTGGAGGCGGTACGGTTTCCGGGCGGAAGCCGTTAACAATCCCACTACGCCTGTGTGGGCCCGGTTCAGACAACATAGTCTGGGTACGTGGTGGATGAGGGCCTGCCAATGTGACGGGTGCGACTGCAATCCAAAAATGAAAGTCGCCTTCCAAAAAAAAAATAATAACAAAAAAAATATTAGAGGGTTAAGGAGAAGTAAAAGCGTAAAAACATAATTCACATAATAAAATGTATCTTTATCTTTAGGAAACAAGCTGAAACTTATATTATAAGCCAAAAACACGAGTTCAATTTTTCACAAAATTATTTTGTGAATTAGTTGAACCTGAAATTTATTATTATAATATTATTCAAAAATACATCGAACTAAGCAGCTTCACATGATGATTGGGTTATCTTGGTTTAAGCAGCTTCATGTTCATTCCAAAGCCAAGAAAATTTTGGAAGGAATATTTTATGTCATGTGGTGGCAAATTTGAAGATTCCGAAATAAGACACTTTTCGGGAAGAATATTCCCAAGAAGGCGACTTTGTTTGACGATTTAGTTACTTTAACTTTTCAATGATGTAACGCTAGATGTAAAGCAAATATGAGTTGGGTAATTGGTTTTTTCTAGCTCCTTGATAGTCTTTTATAAAAGTTGTCGTTCAAAAAAAAAAAAAAAAAAAAAAACATCGAATTAAATTCACATATATTTCTAGTTTTTTTTTTGTTTGTTTTTTGTTTTCATTATATTTTAAGCGTATTTAAGTAATTTGACTAACTATAAGCTATTATAAGCATGTTCCAATTGGTTTATTCTCTATATAGGCTTGTCTCTAGTATATATAAATAAAAAATGACTTTGCTTAAGAAATTAAATTTTTAAAAATGACTAATGTGTAAACACGAAAATACCCTTTAAAGATTAAAAATTCAAAAATTGTTAACTTAAAACCATTTTTAACCACATATTATATACATGACAAGTTTTTAAAATGTTTGCATTAATAATATCACACATAAATTTTTTAGTTGGCCAATATTGCAATATTACATTTGAACTTGCACATGATTTTTCACTATATGTTGAACTCATCAATATATGTTATCATGTGATACTCACTAGCAGAGACACAAAGGAGGTAAGGTGGACATGTGCCCCCTATATAAAAAAAAATTGTAGTGTAAACTTTTAAAATATTAGGCTATTTTTATAATTTTCCTCTCCTAACGAACAATTTGTAATGTATTTTTAAAAACTATCAAAGTTTGCCCCCCTCTACGATAAATTTTTAAATACTTCTTTAACAAGTAAATCATCTTCAAGTTTAACCCATCAAAAAGTGAATTATTTTGTTAGACCTTATCTATATTTGGAAACTTTAAAGCTGTGTCAAAATGATATATATATATATATATATATATATATATATATATATATATATATATATATATATATATATATATATATACTAGCTTTCATGACCCGGCCTCCAGGCCGGGCGAGTCTCATGTAATATATTGTTAAACACTTTTAATTTATATATATAATTTTGTTACATAATATGCATATTAAGTCCAAACATCATAAAACGTTTGATAATTTTTTGCGATACTTTTATAAGCTTCAAACAGCTTAATCAACATTCTAAAAAAATGCTTATAATCTGAAAAGAGCTTAATTGTAGCTTATTGGGTTTTTAATTATTTAAAAAATGACTAATAAACTTGTACAATCCATTGAGGCTTAATAAGTTTTGGGCTTGTTTTGGGCTTTATATATGGACTTACTACCATTTAGAATGGAATATGTAAAATTGTTTAAGGTCATATAATCTGTGCATCTGGGTCAAAATGAGTTACAAAGAGTGTGGGCTGACTCTACACTGTTTTATGTATTACTTAATAGGGTGTGTGTGGTTACATATTTGGTGGTGTAAATTCATCTAAAGTCATCTAAAGATGTTATCAAGGAAGTTTATTTGTTTGTGCTTATGGACAATTTGGTGGTGTAAGTTATTGGAATTGTAATATGTATAAAAATGAAGCAAATGGACAATTCTGTGGAAAAGAAACCATACTGTTCATTATAAAAATTACATAAACATAAACAGATCAAAAGAAGATAAAGTTAACAATTAAACTTGTGAGTTTTCTCTTGATCGTATGCCAAATGGAGGTTGTCGTAATCTATTGTTTCTGGTTCCTCTTTGTCGGAAACAACTTGGTCTTCCTCAACCTCCATTTGTTTGTACCTTCTTCGGGCTGCCTGAAGCCTGCTGAGTTTATATTTTTTTGAGTTTAGTTTCTTGTTCATCCTTTCAAACTTGTCCCACTTTTTTTTCCTCAATTATGCTAGGTTTTTAAAGTACCAGTGTGCCGGATGTTTTTTTGAACTCATTGCTTCATCTTTTCCATCACCATGTATTCCATCTAGCAAAGATCAACATAATTTAAAGATGAGTAATCGACAGGTTATATCATTACACAATATTATGATATAACTCCACATGGATTTACACACTATCTGTTATAATTAGTATGGATACAACAGTTTAATTTAACCTGTTGATCCAACAGATTCTTTAGTAGACAATTCCTTTGGTGAGTCTTCTTGCTTCCTGTAAAATGAAGATGTTCTTTCATGCATGGCAAAACTAATGAAACAGAGCATGAAGCGTATGAAATAAAGCTTTTTAAACTTACTGGGCATGGTTTTCTTCATGTTGCTGGTTTTCCTTCATTGACGAATCCATGATTTGCAGGCTTATGAAAGTATAATTTGTTTGTGGAATGTGAAATGATATCACGTATAATAAGTTATATGGAGAAAAATAAGGCAATGAATCGTTTCTACGTATATCAAGGATTTGATAATGCTGATGTTTCAAATTCAAAAATTAAATGTTTACATATTAATCATTCTAAATTATAGGAATTTGTTAGAATTTAATTAAAGATTGGTAATCCTTTCCTTAACATGTTTAATGTTATTTCAATAATATCAAGTATGCATTTATTGTTTTAATAAAATTTTATTAGCATGGTTTTGAATTTATACACTTATGGTATGAAAAACGAAAATACATTTTTTGTAAGAATATAGAAGCATTGTTTTTTAATTTTATAGGTATGATAATGATAAAGAAATATCAATTATATAGATAAAATTTTATTTACCTTTAGTCACTTAATTGATTCCATATGATACTGTATATTTACGTTGCGAATGCTTTAAAACTTATTTTTATTTAAGCTTTACTTGTGTAGATTTTTTTTAATGTTTTTAGAAATGATAGAATTATATATATTCTATAGAATGTACATGTTCATTATTAGGGAAATCAAAAGTGTATAAATATAAATCATAAAAATATAGACAAAAAAATTACCATTGAATGTCTTTTCATAACAAAAATTATCAAATTATTTTAGGAATTCATTTGTTCAACTTTATCCTTAAGTATTAAAATTATGTGTAGAGTATGGTACTTGTGAATTATATAAACTATAATGTGAAGAGGTAAAAAAATGAACAATTCATACGCATTTATACATAGAAAAACAATAGAGCTAAAATTGATGTTGATGACATTTAATTAGAATATTAGAAGAAGAAAAAAAATGTAAATCAAATATTGTTTGTGACTTCTTTTAAATAAAACATTTCATGTACTGTTGGTGTGGATTTTGAATCGGTGTATGATCACAATATCTTTAACCATATTTTGTTATTTACTGTTTAAAGCGGAACATACAATTGTCCGCGATACAATTTAGCTAAGTTTGTTGTCGTACATTTGAGCATTCGAGGTTCTTTATTCAATATGGTAAAGATTTTCCTAAAGTTGTTGACGTACATTTTATTGTTAAAATGATTTGGTAAGGTTAAAAAAATTGTTTGTATAACAATGGAAAAAATTGTATGCGCCTGACGTTGAAAAATATGATCTACTCTTGTTTACTCATTGCGCAACCGGTAACAAATCATACTTCACGTGGTTGGTTACTGTGAGGAAACAATTTAGTCCTTTTTATAAACTTTCAATAATTATTTTGAAACTAATGTTTTGGTGGTTTAAGTAAACTAAAAAGGCATGTGCCGTTTTTTTTTAGTTAGATAACTATACATGTTAGATGGTTTGACTCATTATACGTTTTAGTCGATTATAAGGTTTAGTTATGTGGCTTAACATTTTACATATACTTATTTTATTTACCTATAACCATTTGTAGATGGATTAGTAAAAGAGTAAAAGAGGTTTTATAAAAAAAATAGAGTTGTAGTATTCAATAGTGTAATGATCAAAACTATAGCAACTTGACTGCAAGCATTAAACACATAAACTGCTCACACATAGCTCGATGCAACATTAGAACTTCTTCTACAGTGTTAGATCTTCTTGATCGGCTTCAAGAAATTTCCAGGTACGCTTTTTTTTTTTTTTATTTATTTTTTTTTATTTATTTTTTTATTAATGTTATGCATGTGTTTAGATGATCTATTATCTAATGATCCACTTACCTTGTTACTTACTGATTCAATTATTAAGAAGAATGTGTAATTGCATAAATACTTTGAACGATCTTGTTAAATTATGCTTTCATTTTTGCAATATTTGGAGCTTATGATTTACTTATTCAGTCTGGTAACTATGATACATCATGAAGTTGTAGTTAGTTATTTATTTTTAAAAAAATGTGGAGAAATTAAAGTTGAGTGTTCATTTGGAGGTATATAAGTAGTTTAGATTTGCTTGTTAAAGAAAAATTGTGAATTATGAATTTTCATGTTGATCATTTAGGTATATATGTTAAGGGGTTTATAAAAACCAAAAATACAGAGTATATTTGAATATCATACAAATATTATCTAATGTTGTTAGATTTATGTGTATTCTGACACGTATAGTATTACTTTGTTAGTGTTATGACGACTATGGAGTTTTTGGTAACCGTAAACCCCGACAGTTATGAATATTCACAGGTAATTCATAGTTTCAATTTAAGATGTAGGACAAAGGTAATGTTACTATACTTGGTAAAACTAATATTTTTGCAACATGTTTGAAGATACTACCCTCTGTTTACCTTAGAGAAGGGTACAATGGGAATCCCCATCTTTATTTAACTGGTCACGAAGGATATAAATTCAGGGTAGATTTAAGATTAAGAAGGGACGGCACAATAGCATATTTATAAAAGTGGAAGGAGTTTTTTTTGGGACATTTTGATGATGGAGCTAGGGTGTTGCATTTTTTTGAGGAAGGACAGGACTCCTTTTATGTAGCAGGATATAATGCTAGAGGAATAGATTATGGTGGTTATGATAGAGTGACTGGAAGGATGGCGAGGTTTATGACACGTCATCACACATACCCAAATGTACCACAGGTAACCCATATTAACGTATTTTAATGTACATTAAATGAGGCAATGTGTTTTATATAAAATTGTTGTTTTGTTCACAAAAACTCATTATTGTCTATTACTTTACTTGTAGACAATCGATGCATCCTTCTTGAATGGAGTATCGCAAAACGAAGAATTGTTTGTTGTGGCTAATGGGAATCTGTTGCCTGTGCGTCTACAACGTGTTAATGGGGGCATGTTTGAAGTAGACAGTGGTTCATGGAACACTATTGTTGAGACTCTAGAGCTTGAAATGGGAATGACAATAGTGTTTGCAAAAAAACCTTTTGGTCGGATGTTCTTAATGGCATTCGATGGTGAAGGAGCGGCACACACAGAGGTCGTTTTTCATGGTGCAAGTCGTTTGAAAAAAGCTCAGCTTCCATTGGAATATCATGAACTTAGTAAGTTATACGACTGATTAGGTTTGAAGTTTGAATTATCTGATATAAGCATACTTAGTAACACAATGACATATACACATTTTATTTGGCGTTAAGTAAGGTATGTGTAAATTTAAATTAGTTTTGTCACTTGCAGATGATGATCGATTGAAACATATATGTCAATGGGACTGGCACAGGGATCATTATGAAGAAGACGATGATACGTTCTATACGCCGTACGCATTGACTGTGGACAAACAAAGATTGGTATCGACAATTCAATTTTATATTATTGTACTGCATAATGTTTTGCATATAATTATCTAATAAGAAATAACAACTTAAACATCTTGGTGCAGACAATACCGGCAAATTTCTGTGAGGAACACAATATGGACAGGTATCATCGTGCTGTGTTCAAACACCAAGATTATCAAAAGACGATGGGACTGAAGATGGTGCCGCACAGTGGGAGACCGGGTAGGACGACCCACATTGTAGTGTACGGGAAGTGGAAAGAGTTTGCAAGAGAATGCTCTTTTGTATACAACAAAGTAATGAGGTTCCGGTTGATGCATTTTCTTAATGACGTCGATCTTGATGAACAAATCCCTGTGTTCCATGTCTGCTGATACTCCAGGTTCCTCTGTTTCAGTGGGTTTGTGTGTTTCTCGTCTTTTGATAAACAGTTGTTGATCTTTTGAAACATGTTGTTTATGATGTATTATGGTAAGTCCTTTTGGTTAGGGATGTCCACTTTAAAGTTTAATATGTAATGAAAATGTATTAGGGACAAAGTTTTGGTAATGGTCTAATGTTTAACAACTTATGCTGCTGTAGGACAATGAATGTTTAATGGTTGTGGTTTTTAATGGTATGGTTTTTAATTGCTTTGATAATCCAGGTTTTTTTTTTTCTTATTGCTTTGTGTAAACAAAATATGCTTTGCAACATTGTTAAAACGTATACGTTTCAACATAGACAATCGCGTTTGAGAAAGCGCACAAGAATATGCAGATGATGTAAACCATATATACAGTAACGATGAAGCATAAATGACAAACATTTTATTGAGCAGTTTCATAATATTCGGTACGAAATGTAACAACAAATCTTAGGAGGTATAAAAAAGATAGAAAAAAAAAAACTTAAATTATAAAAAACTTCGACATAAACTGCTAACGTTGTTGCAAACATATTTTATTCATTAGGTGCACATGAAGCTATTTGAATAGCATTCTTGACCATCAAAAATCATCATCGGTATCATAATCAACATCGGTACCATCAGAATCTTGAGTATCGTCATCAATGAAACCGTCCAAATCATCTCCATCATCAACTGATCGGTCGCTATAGAGGTCAGAATATTGTAAATCCTCTTCGGCTTCATCATCAATGAATTTGTTAACATTTTCTAAACCATCAAAACCTTTTGGAAGATCATTGATATTAACCCACACACCATCTTCACTTGGATTATTTTGTTTATCAAGATCCTCAACAGTTTCCTCATCAATGAGAGAATAGTTTTTGTGATTAATTTTTGTAGGAGTAGTTTCTTCATCGTCAGTAACCTACGTTTGAAAACAAAAAAAATAAAATAAAACTATTATGTCGTATATAGTTTTTAGTATACACACAAAAAATATTAATCATTGAGTATACTTCATACCATTTTTCCAATCTTATGAGTTTGATCTTCAAATGTTATTGTATCCGAAACATTTGCTTCCTTGTCATCATCTGACGAACTAAGAACGATCAAATTGCTTTTTACAACCTCTACATTTTTGGTTAATCTTCTACGTTTTTTTGTTTTTTTAAGAGCCTGAAAATGATTATTTAAACAACACCTTGTAACTATAATATACATATTTGTTTAAAGAAAAAAGAACATTTGCTAACCATACCATTTCATCGTCAGATGATTTATCAATAACGGATATATCATTTTTAACAACATCATTAGTTGTTGATGAACAATGAATGCTATCTTCGTTGGATTTCTGCAAGGTTCAATATATGGTACGTTTTAATATATATATATATATATATATATATATATATATATATATATATATATATATATATATATAATATATATATATAAAAACACATATAACAAAAAGCAAATACTTACAATTGGAAAAACAAAATGCAAAACAACATTTATACCTTTGGTGATCCGGTGTTTGACATCTCTAGAAAATGAATCAAATAAAACGATTAGCTCTAAATATTAGTAGGAGTTTATATACAGTTTTTTGGTGAGTGTATTTTTGTAGTGCATTTTCAAAATATTTATATATTAATGACCAATAAATTATATGGCAAATGATATCTTGTTATTTGAATTTCAATATTTCTCTCAACAACCTTGGGATGATTTCCTAAAATATATGAAGTAATTGTGGATGATGGAAGACTACACAAAGTTTAATTACACATTTTTTTTTCCCTTTTTTCTTCTTTTTTTAAGAAGATAAAATTTCCAAAAGTTTTATTAGATTGTATTATTTTTTTTTGTTAAGGCACACAATGGACTATGTTTTTAAGCCAAAATGTAAATCTAAGTTTGTAAATCAGGCTTATATGATTACATAAAATGTGCTTGGTTAGTATTGATGAAACACAACTTCGATAATACAATATTTTGAAATAAGCCAAATACGATAGTATACGAACAACAAATTTAAGATGTAAAAAAAATGAAAATTTGACAGGCATCTATAGAGTGGAAAATAAAAGAGGTGAAGTTAATATTCATGAGATTTTATTGTTACAGTAAAAGAACAATATTAATGAGTGAAGATCAAAGCTTGTGTAGGACCTCTTTGAATACAACATTTGTTGTACTGTTGCTGTAGAATCCGTCGGTGTCGCAGCACCATACCTTTAACCCTCTCTTGTTCTTTACTCGTGAAACCGCAACATACAATTGGCCGTGAGAGAAGACAGGTTTTTCTAAATACAATCCAACATGTGACAATGTTTGTCCCTGACTCTTGTTTATCGTCATTCCGAAACAAACTTGAACAGGAAACTGTCTTCTATTCAGTTTAAAAGGCATCTTGTTGTCACTTGGAGAGATAACCATACGTGGAATTGAACATATGGTACCTAATTGACCTCCTGATATAATTTTTGCCTCTATAACATGAGTACCCAAACGAAGTATCTGCAGTCTTGTACCATTGCACAACCCAGCCATCTGATCAATGTTCCTCATCAGCATAACAGGAGTTCCTATTTTCAAATGAAGCTCATGATTAGGAATGCCAGACATTCGAATACTGTTTAAGAACTCTGGTGTGTAGGCGTGTTCAAAAAAATCCGAATCGTCATCGGCTGGTGAGACGCTGTCTGAACTTAAGTAGACTTTCTCCTCTCCATCTAATAGGTCCAGCATAGATTTGTTGATTGAATCAACCATCTCGTGCGTTGGTGCTAATATTGCTCTTTCTTGTAAATAAGCAGCATTCAATAAGTTTTTTTTCAAATCAGGGTATGTCTCTCCAATTATTGATCCAACATGGTCTTCCGAATCTGGTATGAGCATATCGTCTGGAAATTCAACTGTGGCCTCACCATCATTTTTTCCTCCAATTACACCATTACCAATAGCAAGTATCCAATCGGCAAATTCCCTAATTTCATCTATATCATCGGAATTTGATCCAACTGTCAAACGCATATTAACTGTGAGCTTCATTACAGTACAATGCTGCCAAAGATAAGATGCGTTGATTGTTGCATGCACAACGTCTTGCCTTGTACCGTTTGGAATGACTGGTAAAATTTGTCGGAAATCACCACCAAAAACGACGACCTTACCTGAGAATATGATTTTGTTTCTTCAGTATATGTAACTCATGAATAGAAAAAAAAGTGTATGTAAATGTAACTTTTTAAATTATTGACAAGTAAAATTTACCTCCAAATACTCTGTCAGAAGCTTCATTCATGTCTGTTCTACATATATCGCGCATAGTCCGGTCGAAAGCTTCAAAACAATGCCTATGAACCATTGGTGCCTCGTCCCATATAATGAGTTTGGTCTGGCGTAATAAGTCAGCCAAATCACTGTCCGCGCTGATGGAACACATTGACTCCTCATTAACATTTATTGGTATTGCAAATCTAGAATGGGTTGTTCTGCCTCCATCTAAAAGAAGGGCTGCAATACCGCTGGATGCAACGTTCAACACAATGCTTCCTTCAGAACGTAACGCAACTGTCATTGTTTTATACAGGTATGTTTTACCTGTGCCTCCGTAACCGTAAACAAAAAACATACCACCTTTATCTTGTTGCACAGCATCCAATATGTTAGCGTATATACACTTTTGCTCATCAGTTAGGGTCCGGTACATTTTTAGGTGCAACTCGGCCAATTCAGGCCTGTTGTATTTCAGTTCATCGTTAACCAATCTGTTGTACCCATCCATTGTATACATTTCATTAGGATAAGGCATGTTCGCAATCGACCTTAATGACCTGTTGTTGCACCTTAACATGTGCTCGATGTAAGTAAGGCAAATGTTGTACCTTTGTTCGTCGGTTAACTCCAAATCTGATAAGAAGTAGAATACAAATTATACAAACGTAATTTTTAAAAAACAATAATGGTTGTAAGAAATTTAACAATATAATATTGCAGCGGGTATAAAAAGAAATTATATTAATACCTGGGTCATTCCTCTTTCTACGTTCCACATGCTGCACATCTTCAGCCAATAGATGCCACGTCTTATCATAAACGACATCAGGCCGTGACATACTATCTGTCATGATGAGCATTACGAAGAATGATCTCAGATAGTTTCCCATTCCCCAATGGCTTGCCTCTATAATCCCATCGATGTACTCTTTGTCTTCCTGCAACAAACCACGTGCGTAGCAAGCGTCTCGGTAAGTTGGGTACAACACGCCGTCGTACATTTTTAGGTCGTCCCATTTTTGTACACCTGGAATTTTATTTAAGAGTATACGAAGGTAAAACATTTCGCCCCAAGAAGGTGGACACTGATGTATGCGGCCTATTGAAGTACCCTTTTGCCTACGTTCCCATATACACTCTTGATTCTTCCAAACATATTCTTTAGGAAAGTCTACATAAAGCAACTTTCTAGCATTCTCATCTGTCTTGTTACGTTCCATCCATTGTAAAAACTTCGACGTGTGGTTTGAATCTTTTTCTAATACGTAGTCAATACTTTCAGTCTCATCAAAAAGCACCGACTGCTCATTTGGAAGGTGAAATGGAAGCCTTTCAACAGGTGGATTTCGGTGGTGTATGTCAAATTGAAAAATCCTCCAAGCCGATTCGCATGAGGATAAATAGCGGCAGTCTAAGTAATCTTTAATCTCATCAACTTCTTGATCCTCAACAGCAGCTGTGACTCTGTCAGGACCTTTGTTTATATATTTGAAGAGATACTTTATAGAACCAAACTGATTGCAATATTCTACGTTTATATGAGCTTGATATCGTTTCAATAAACCTGGATTGTATGGAACAACATAACCGTTGTGCAAATCAGCTCCACTCTTCTTTACTGTCCTTCCGTTGTCTGGTCTCTTATATACAGCAAATCCATTTTCATCAATGAAAGTGGACTCGTTGAAGTTTTTTGGAAATTTTTTCGTGCATCTGTTTCCAACCATACACGGACAATTTTGATGCTCAAGACCACATGGGCCATGCATCATGTTTTCGGTTACCAGTTGATACAATTCTGGATCAGCGTCCTTGTTTGGGATTTCAGCAGATATGTAGTTATCAATCTGTTCTGGTGTCCTTAATTTATCGGCTGCCTCCAACCATAAACAAATATGAGCATGCGGTAGTCCACGCTTCTGAAATTCAATAGTGTACAACTCTGCATTTTAATAAACAATAAGCATTATTAAAGTTTCATAATTGAAAAAATGGGATACATATGGAAAAAACTGACCACAATTTGTATATTTTTATTAAATGGTTTGATGTGCAATTTTCTAACCTCCTTTTACATGCCCAAATGTGCGCCTATCTTTGAAATCTCTCATGAGGTTGTCCAATTTAATTTCGAAGACCCTGGTTGTAGCATCTGGGTGATCTTCTGATTTCAAACCTTTAACCTCCATATATCGTGTAATTTCAGGCCAACTTGGGTTACACGTAAATGTAATGAATAGATCAGGAAATCCATAAGCTTTGCAAATTGACATAGCATCAAGATAATTCTGTAACATATATCTCGGACTTCCGGTGAACGAAGAAGATAGTATAACCTTTTTTCCACGCAGAACGAAAGGTTGATTTGACATGCTTGCAAGGCTAGCCAACCTAGTGTATGTTTCGCTCCTCAACTTTGTTTGCTTTTTTCGATGATAAGTCATTCTTTCAGACTCAACCATTGTATATCCATCAACCAGAAATTGCTGGAACAACCTTCTTGAGTTTAGAATCATTGAATAAACTCCTGGCCTATCTTGTATCTGGTATGCAAACCACTCACGCATAGTTACCCTGGAGCGTTTGTTTGTAGGAGTATAGTCGGTAACACCTCTATGGTATATATCAGTTCTATATCCATCCTCTGCATAGGGAAACAATAGCGGATACTGAAGAGGAAGGTAAGAGACATGCAGTTCACTAATTCGTTTCATACCACCGGTATGTGGGTGGAGGATAATGTCTCTTTTGTTGCTTAAAGAATCAAAATCACCAACGATGAGCGCCGCAACCTCGGCTGAAGATGGAAGGTTATACTGCCTACCATCATGAGCTCTCTTTCCAATTAGCCTTAGTTTTATATTCTCGTCATCACCTGCTGTTGTTAGACGTTGGCCGGCCATACGGAACTGCTCAACCAATGGATTGTCTTGATCAAGCATACATTTCAATTCCTTTGTTAGTTGGTAGTCAATTTCTTGTGTGTATGAGGATGTTTATGGTCCATCACTGTTATCTAATAACATAAGATGTCACACGAAAAAAAATTAGATAAGATGTCACACGAAAATAACATAATGTTTTGTTACGATATGTAATTGTCTTGTAAAATACCTGACAACATTTATTCGGTTTTGGATTTCGTTTCTTGTATCAAATATGTACAATTGAGCAAACTTCGGTTTGTCATTACTTTTTGGCAACAACTGACCAAATACGTGGTAATTTTCTCCGTGTAACCTGAAACAATAGGGTCCACGACCATTGTTAATAGAGTGGTCAATATTTCCACCAAGAGATGTGAATGCAAACATCGAGTTGTAACGTCTTATATTCTCTAAAAACCCTTTGCTTTTCGGATGTTCGTTTTTTGTAAGTTTCATTAGCAATGGTGGAGGGGGTTTCAATGCGACTGGAAGTTGGACTTTCCCTCTCATGCAGCATAGAGCAAATGAATCCGTGAGTAGTTCCTTAGAACCTCTCATACTCTCATCTCTCCATAATAATGCATGACATTCTGAGCATTCTACAATTGGATCACCATGATCTAGGTATTCTGCATTAGAAGGTATGTTAGTTAACATTGTTGAATAAGAATATCAAACGGTTTAAAATTAGAAAAACAAATAAGATAGTTCTTAAAACCGATAATTTCTATAATGTACGTAGTTTTCTTACCTCTTGAAATGCCAACAAATGGATTACGTTGAGTTTCAAAATCAACACCTCCATCGTTGGTAAATACAATTCTTCTGGTGGTAGAGCCAGCAACAGTATGGGCATTTCTTTGCGTACCTTGATACGTTATACTTGATTTGCTTGCAGATCTTGTTCTTATGTTATAAGAACGGGGTGTAGAAGCTGCATTTGTATTTAATACAACAAAATTTAAAAGCCTTTACGTTAAATATTATATATAAAAATGATTTTGAATTCACCTAAATTAAACGGCACTGGAGTTGTATTATGAAACCTTGATGATGATGCATCATTAATGGCTGAAATGAAAGAACAAACCATTTTTAAAACGTTATTACCAACTACTTTTAACAATTTTATTTAATAATTTAAAATAAAATTAGTTAGTAGCTGCTGTTGCGTTTATCTTACGTGGACGGCCCCCAGGTCTTGGAGTTACAGACTCTTTTGAAGTTGAAGACAAACGCAAAGTTGGTGATGTAAGAACTGAAATCATTTAAAGTATTGTTACATATATTATGCATATTAGTAAAACTACATTTTGGTATACGACAAAAAAACTACTTGTACGTACCTGCTATGGAGGAATTGTTGCTTGATCTAACTATTGGGGTTGCTGTCACTGTGAATAACATACGAATAACATATGGAGGAATTTATGTTTATTCAGGAAGTGCAAATGCAACGCAAGCTAATAACATTTTAACAATATAAACATTATTACCTTCTGTCAATGATTGTTTAGACGGAATTCCATTTGCCATTCGCGTTGATGATGATGCATCATTAATGGCTGAAATGAAAAAAACATACCATTTTTAAAACGGTATTATTAAATACTTCTAACAATATTATATAATAATTTAAAATCAAATAACTTACTACCTGTTGTTGCGTTTATCTTACGTGGACGACCCCTAGGTCTTGGAGTTAAAGACTCTTTTGAAGTTGAAGACAAACTTTCACCTATGGTATTGATATGGTATTCTGTTGCAATACTACAGGAGTAACTGAATTAGTTGACATGGGGGATACAAAGTCTAAATTATTCGTTATTCCACATTTACGTGGCCGTCCGCCACGCATTATAGTCAAATCATCACTTGTGGCTGCAGACAAATTTCCTATTATGTTCTGAGATATGGTATTCTTTTGCAATGCTGCAGGAGTAACCACATTATTTGAAATTGAGGATAGCAAATCTATATTAGTGGTTATACTACGTTTACGTGGCCGACCGGGACACACCTTACATTCAAATCCTCACTTGTTGTTTCAGACAAACTTCCTCTTATTGGTTGAGATATGGTATTATTTTGCACTGCCGAAGGAGTAACCACATTATTTGAAATTGAGGATGGTAAATCTAGATTAGTGGTTATACTATGTTTACGTGGCCGACCGGGATGCCTTAAATTCAAATCCTCACTTGTGGTTTCAGAAAAACTTCCTCTTATGGGTTGAGATACGGTATTATTTTGCACTGCCGAAGGAGTAACCACATGGTTTGAAATTGAGAATAGTAAATCAATATTATTTGTTATAGAACGTGTAGGTGGCCGTCCCCTTCTTCGAATGGGAGACACTGATGTTAAGTTGTTCTTTAAAATGGAGCTGGCTCTTGCATTTTGGACTTAACGACAAAGGCAAAGTTGGTGATGTAAGAACTGAAATCATTTAAATTTTGTTACATATTATGCATATAAGTAAAAACTACATTTTGTTAGACGACAAAATAACTACTTGTACGTACCTGGTATCGAGGAATTGTTGCTTGATCTAACTATTGGGGTTGCTGTCACTGAAAATAACATATTGATAACTTATATATACCATTCTACTATTTTAAGTCATTTAAAAAGTTGTTTATGTTTATTCAGGAAGTGCAAATGCAACGCAACCTAAAATTTCATATCTAAAGATGCGTAGTGAACTTACCGTTAGTAATATCTTTAAGTGGAGTTTTGACTGGAACTTTCGTTTTAAGATTATTAACAATATCTCCAGCATACGATGGACCTTCAACAGCAAGGGATTGAGAACGCGTAACTGGGATTTTTCGATGGCTTGGTTGACACAGACTATCATGTATGCTATTTATATTGTTTGTGTTCTCTTTGCCAACTGGTTTCCTACTGTTGTAGGCGTTAGTTTTCCTCTTCTTATTGGAATCCATGCCTGCATTTGGACAGCAAGGTTTAAAAATTACAGCTATGAAGGGTTATATTGTAAGGATTATGTGTAACCATGAATGTTGAATAACAGTGTGTTAATAAAAATAAAAACATTCATACCTGTACTTAGAGTTTTTGGTGTAGTGCTTTATTTATATGTAAACAAATGATGAATACTATGAACAAAACTTATCTCTTCTTTGTGAGTTTGATGATAACTGCAATTGTAGTTGATCTATAATTTTAATTGAATGTAAACTTTGTGAAGTATGAATTGTGGAAAAATAAGATGTTTTGAATACCCCTATAAACGTTTTTTGAATTCAAAATGAGTCAAAAGTTAATTTAGGTATTAAGATAAATTAAGTATGTTGTTAAAACGTTTTTAAATTTGCTAATTATTAGGGATGTTATACATTTAAAAGGTCAATTAGTTATAAATACATATGTTTATGAAATACATTCTAATTAAATTGTTGTATTTCAAAATTAGTCAAAAGTTAAATAAGGTATTAAGAAAAATAAGGTAGGTTGTTAAGATTATTAAAAGTTGTTGAAATTCATTTACACTTTAATTTGATGAATAACTAATAAATAGTTATGAAATTCGTGTATATTTATTAGAAGATATAATTATTTATATAAGATATATGTATGTATTCATCATGGTGGACTGATTTTTGACACAAATATGTTATACAATTATTTGGGAGAATAAGAGAACATGATTTGCAGTATATGGTGGACTAATTTTTGACACAAAATGTCATGGTTAGTATCAACAATCAAATATATGTTGCAGCTGTTGTAGTGTATCTAGCAGGCGAATAACGTAAATGTAAAAAAAAGGAGTAAGTAACGAATAATTGTTGCGGAAATTATGAATAATAAAGTGAAAATAGTAATCATTGATAATCCAAATCTCCATGTTTACATAAACGGATAACCATGACTTTGCAAATATTGCAAATGCCAACTTATTATGCAGAAAAATGTGAACAAAAGCTAATAACGAAATGTCAAATGAGGTACCAAATGTCTCAAAACATAATGAACCATAAAATAAAAATCAAATAAACATGGAGAGTGATAATGGAGATATGGAATTACTCCTTCTCTATTTTGGTTCCAAAAGAGGCTTCTTGTTGTCAGGGACAATTTCTTCCACATCAGCATATTCATCCAAATCGATGACTTGACATTTCCCGTTGACTGAACCACCACCTGAACCACTTCGGGAAGCACTTGTAGAAGACGCTGCTTGTGTTGGAGGTGTTTCAAGGACAAACTTCTTAACATGTACATCAGATTTAGGAGTACCAGACATTTTATTAACAACATTAATCTCCAGAGTGTTCAAGGCATCATCATTTTTTCCCCAAAAATTTTTAAAAAAAAAAATTTGGTTTTTTAAGGTTTCATAGGATCCTGTGAAAACAAAAAATTTAAACATTACTATCAGTATTTCATAAAAATAACTTTGCAGCATAAATTTATGGATGGGGCTGTTAGAACAAAAGGAATACGTATGATTTGTTTGGATATATTACCTCATTTTCAGACAGAATCATAGATTTAAAATGAGCAATCAACTCATAATCATCAGAAACCGACTTGCACGTGTAAACATGGCTGTTTGAATTAACATTGTGTTGTGTAAATAACACTTTAAACAAGATCTTTTTACCAACCATAGTGTTCAATTCAGCAGGAAAGAAGTCAGCTGGGTCCTTGCCAATTGAGGTAATGATATCACTCGCAGAAATGCCAGTGCACAACTTATTGACGTTTGTATCAAACATGACCAATGGAGCTGAGCCGGTCTCATCAATGACCCTCACTATAACTTTAAACCTTTTAATGGTGAAAATATAGGGTTGTGTTATACATCAGTAATAATACTAAATTAAAAGTAACAAATTACCAATGTGTATTAATAAGTATTACCTTGGTATCACCTGGTAAATAGTACCATGTGCGTCACACTGGTATGCCTGCTTCTTATTCTTACCATAGCTCCCTTGTGAACCAGCAGTTTTGATAGCTTGGCAATCCTGTTGCACTTTTTGCATGCCTCATAACACCAACCATGCTCTTTGTGTATGCGATGAATCTTGGCATAAAAAACTACTTCAGAATCCTGTATTTATAAAATGACAGTTAGTAAGTATAACTTTTTAACTTTTGTTATTTTAAATGATTATACATTAAGTATAAAAGAATTGTTAAAATGCTTACCGGAACAACATCACGGATGCCACCAAACTTGACAGCAATAGTACCTTTAAAGAATACTTCAGCTGTAATATTGAATTCTTCTGGAGTGAACAGCTCTATCTTGTGCTGACTGTCAACATAGCCGTCTTTCGCTGTGTACCTATAAATTATAAAGGTTTATATGTATTTAGGTTTTTCTAAACGGATCTGTAACAAAATATTTTTTAATAATTATTTGAAATAGCTTTGTTTGAAAGATGAAAGTGCAGGCAGGTCTTTGTTGATAAAGATTCTGGAACCAAACAAAGCGTTGTGTAATGCAAGATCATCTGAAAATAAAAAAAGGTCGTGTAAATAAAGAGTGAAAAGTATGCATACATGAATGTTGTATAAAATGTTATTGTAATAACGGGTTTAAAAGTCTAAACAATCTTACTGTTGAAATATTTCACTTTTCCCAATTGCAGCACAAACGTTACTGGACCAACGGATTCATCAGTCGTAGCATACTGGGTGAACATGTGTGCCCAGTTATCCCAAAAGGTACATTTCACTCTAGTCCCTCTGATATGTCAAGAAGAGTGAGTTGGTATTTAGATGTCAACATGGTTGTTATTAAAAATACATAACAAAGTGTTTAATAAGCTATGATGAATATAAATTGACTTACTCAGTGTCCTCAACAACCACGGTCCTTCTTACTTTTTTGACAAGTGTGTTTGTAACTGGAACAATATCGCCTATGGCCACGACGGCTCCTACAATATCTGAATCAATTTGTTTTGTGTAAGTTTAAGAATACAACAATTAAAGTCAAAAGCCACTAATAAGTTTGTTATTGGGAAAAACTTACCAACAGAATCCGTTTCATGATATTTTTTTTGTTAAAATCTCGCTGAATGGTTCAAGCTTAAACCTGAATACATCATCATCAAACGGGTCAATCCTGGTAACAACAGTAGACCTGAAAAAGGTAATCTTGTATTTGTGCGGAAGCAACGGTAGTTTACCATTGTTTTCACCAACACTGAAGTCAGAAATGACATAACACTGTCCTTCTTTAAGCAATGGTTCAAAACGGTACATGTCATCATGCCTTATTGTGCATTGGATCCGGTTGGTCTGCATTTAAATTAATAAGTTAAATATGCAATAATGTGTACATTGTTTGTATAAGAAAATAAGAAAGTTGAATACATACATGCTCATCTTGAATAACCATATCCAAACTGTAAGGATCATTCGGTTTACCAGCAGGATGGGTATGCCATAAAGAGATGCACCTGGCCTTCACTTTGATTTCATCTAACATAGGGTCAACCTTTGACAGGGCAGTGAATTGATCATTGGTCCCATAAATAGAGGCTTTTGCTTTTCCACCGGCTGTAGTGGTATTCAATAAGACTGCATCATCAACGTCAGATAAAACGCCTTTTCCTTTCGAATTGGTTGAGATTGACTTAAGCAAGGCTGCATCATCTACATACAAAAATGATTAACATTTTAGAATAATGAATCAATGATTTATATAAAAATTTACAATAATATTATTTATCTAATTACTATTATCAATAACACTGTTGAATGTCATAATTATAAATTATATAAACCACATGAGAAATGAAATAAATAATTCCTGTTGAATGTGATAACGAATGAACTTAACATACATCATCAATGTGACAAACATGTTAACCATGGAATTTAATAATTCCTGTTTCCAATATATAAATCATACACAAAATTAAAGATTTTATACAACACTTAACATACATCATCAAAGTGACAAACATGTTAACCATGGAATTTAATAATTCCTGTTTCCAATATATAAACATAAATAATGAATTGGTAATATACGAATCAAAGGTAAAAACAAATTAATTGTGAGTGCCCAATGCTGTTTTAGCTTCCTTTTTGTTGTGATAAAAAAAACACTTATCATACATCATCAAAGTCAGAAACATATCAAACACTTATCATAAAAAACCACCAACATACACCAAATTCTTATCATTTTATAAAACACTTATCATACATCATCAAAGTCAGAAACATAGCAAACATTAAGTTTAATCTTAATCGAGTAAACACAAATCATTAAACGATTCATAACAAAAAATGATTATTATAAATATACGAATCAAAGTTATTATCATACATCATCAAAGTCAGAAACATATTAAACATGAACTTTAATCTTAATCGAGTAAACACAAATCATTAAACGATTCACAACAAAAAATGATTATTATAAATATACGAATCAAAGTTTAAAAACAAAATTGATTATGATTGAAACTAACCTGAGTATTGAAGGCGTGAATCAGACATTGTGAAATACTTTTGTTAGTCGGAAATGTTGATGGGTTGATGGCTTGATGACTGCAAATCCTCCCGTATATATAGATGAAGATCAAAGTATACATCGATTTGAATTAGGGAAATCAAATCAATTGGAGTTTTATCACAAATTATTTGGCAAAAATTAAGGGAAAGCAGTGTCATTTGATAAGAATTGGTGTTATGAATTCAATAATTATCAAAAATAAGATGATTTTGTGAGATTTTTTAGTAAAGTTTTAAATGTGATTGACCATTTCACCATAAAATTGAATGAGAGGAGAGAAATCCGGCCTTGTGTGTGTGAAAAGAGTGTGTGAATAATGCCAGGTGGTATTTTTTTTTGCCAAGTTGCATTTTTTTTGCCAAGTGGCATTCTTTTTTGCCAAGTGGCTTTTTTTTTGGCCAAGTGGCTTTTCCAAGTTGTCAGGTATTGCTAATATATATAGAGATCGATATATATATATATATATATATATATATATATATATATATTATATATATATATATATATATATATATATATATATATATATATATATATATATATATATATATATATATGATACATATACACATATATATATATATATATATATGTATATATGTATCATACACACACACACACACACACACATACATATATATATATATATATATATAATATTATATATATATATATATATATATATACACACACACTAGACTTCAAAGCCCGCCCATGGGCTTGTAATTATAATTTGGATGGTTTTAGTTATTCTAAAATTATTTTTAAGGACGTTTGTTTTATTGTATTTTTTAATATCATAATTATAAGATTCTAGATGGTGTCAGTTAGTGTGAAATTATTTTTAAGGACGGGTAATTTTTTTTCTTATGGTATTAGTTTACTTGTGAATTGTTTTTTTACAAAGTTATTTATAATTAATTTTGATAGTGTTAGTTGGCGCAACTTGTAATCATAATGTGTTTTTATTTGGTTTTGGCAAGTGTTTTGTATTAGTAATCGATATTTAATTTCTTTCTGAAAATACATTTTTGTATCCTAATAACATTTGAATTTGCTTTGATGTATACATTTTTAATTTTTATGTTATTTTTTTTCTTTAAAAATATATATTTTATAATCAATATAGTATATCTTAATCATTACTACTCAAAGTTTATTATGAATCTATACATGGTCTTTAATTATAATTTGGATGGTTTTACTTAACTTAAAATTATGTTTTTAGTTTTTTATATTAAATACAATAAAATATTCAAAGCCCGCCCTCGGGCGGGCATGACTTGTAATTATAGTTTTGATGGTGTTAGTTAACGTAAAATTATTATTAAGGACGCCGATTTCATGGACGTTAAAAAAAGCATACCACAGATGGCAAAAAACAAACTTAAACCGAGTACAAAAACCATAGAATGAAATGCATCACCTGATACAAAAAACTCGTCTGACCCGTGCCTTTTAACTTCAGTGGCCCATCTTAAAGTGACCCGTCTGACCCGTGTTTTTTTAGTGGGATGACCCGAGCCTCTATTCGCAATTATAATTTTGATGGTGTTAGTTAACGTAAAATTATTTTTGAGGACGCCGATTTCATGGCCGTGAAAAAAAACATACCACAGATGGCAAAAAACAAACTTAAACCGAGTACAAAAACCATAGAATGAAATGCATCACCTGATACAAAAAACTCGTCTGACCCGTGCCTTTTAACTTCAGTGGCCCATCTTAAAGTGACCCATCTGACAATTTTGATGGTGTTAGTTAACGTAAAATTATTTTTAAGGACGCCGATTTCATGGCCGTGAAAAAAAGCATACCACAGATGGCAAAAAACAAACTTAAACCGAGTACAAAAACCATAGAATGAAATGCATCACCTGATACAAAAAACTCGTCTGACCCGTGCCTTTTAACTTCAGTGGCCCATCTTAAAGTGACCCGTCTGACCCGTGTGTTTTTTAGTGGGATGACCCGAGCCTCTATTCAAAACAAAGAAAAATCACTTTGACGACATGAATGAATATAAAAAATAGTATGAAGTGAATTGGTAAGATAAGAAAAAGCACATAGTTGAGTTATAAACTTTCAATGATGTTCAAGTGTGTTTATTTTTGCTTTTTAAATAGGCATACAATGTGATCATGATTTAGATTTTGTCTATGCTTATTGTCCTATACTGAGTTGCATAGGAAACACTACAACTCGTGGTAAGTGCTAACACGGTCCCTTGTCATCTTAGTCATCCACCATCTTTCCTCATTGTCATTCACATGTGTAAGATGACCGTATTACTTTTGTGAAATGGATCCTCAGTTATATGACTTACAGAGAAAGGTGTGTTGCATATAGAAACATGGATGGTTAATGTGTGAGTATGTGTGTAGTGACAATCTAACTTCATTAACATAAACCCAACTTACCTAGAGTTGTCATCCAGTTAGACATCTGTGCATAATGGTTCCCACATATTCTTTTCTTATCTGCACAAAAAAAGCGACAATGAACTTTCAAATCACATTTATCAGAAGCAGTTGCTTTCAAATCGTAAAAGAAGTTGTCAATCACCGTTTACAATTCAAAAAAGTTACAATTAAATGAAAACAATTTGAGTAATAAAACAGATTCGCTGTAAGACTCCTGGTCAAACCAATTTTATCTACGCTATGTTCACATCAAACGTGTTGAAAAGTTACCCACGGAGGACTTATTGTCAAACCATTCTTGTCTACGTTATACATGTTGAGGGTGTTTGGATTTATATTCTAGAGAATGGCTTATTGGGTATAGCTTACCTTGGTCCAAAATTTTTGTGTTATGAAAAAAGTTCAACCCATTCAACTAAGAATGGGTCGATTCAGGTTTTTTTAAATATCAAACAGGATTGCATCGATTTAATGTGTTGGTGTGACTGGAATATGTGCAGCCATCACGACTCACAGAGTCACTGGAAGATGTACTATAAAATTCATAAAAGAAGACTGATACACATACCTCACTGCTAAGATTTGGGTCATTAGTGTAGATGATGTGATTATAATCCGTATCAAGCACTCCACCCCATGTTCCTTTTCCTCCACCACCACCTGAAAAGAGACTCATTGTTATATAATCTGAATATATTAGGATACAATTACTCATTTGTTTGTTGTTTTCGGCTAATCTTTTATGGAGTGCCCACCTACAACCATAATGCTCACTAAATTTATATTAGGTGTAGATATGAAATTTGAGTAGCTGATTCCATGCCCGAAGGGGTACATGACCGGGCATGTGTTATAGTCTTACTTTTGATGGTGTTACTTAATGGAAATTTGTTTTTTAAGTACGTTGTTTTTTATTATTGTTTAAAATGTATTAGTTTATGTTTAGGGCGGGCATGACTTACAAATATCGGTGTTATATTTTTCTATAGCGAAAGAAGGTAGTGAAATTACATTTTAAAACATACTCTCTGTAGGTAATAATCAAATGAACTTTAATATGAATTTAATCAATTCAATATTATTTAATTAGTAAAATTACATTTTAAAACTTAGGTGGTTTTCAAAGGAGCAGCAGACTTATGAATATGATTGGGAAAAATAAGTTAACGATAAATAAGCTATAAACATATCAAATTTTGTATTGAATGATTAAGAAAGAAAAGAAATAAACGGTCATCGAATATGAGAGGCAAAAAAAAGTTTCAAAGTGGTACGTAAGAACAAAGTATCAAAGCATAGCTCGCCCGATGGTGAGAAAGCCTTATGAATATTGTTTAAAAACTTAAGTTGACGAAATATATGCTATAAGCATACCAAATTTCTTATTGAATGCATTAAGAATGAAAAGAAATAAACAGTTATCGAATATGAGAGGAAAAAAAGTTTCAAAGAGGTACGCAGGAACAAAATATCAAAGCATAACCCGCCCGATGGGTGAGCAATTGTTGGGAATTATATTTTCATAGATTTGATGATCACAGAACAAGAAGAATGAAACATGAAGTATACTGAAATGATAAGCAAAATACGCTAAGTAGATTCTACTGCTGGTCTGTTCCTGCTGGTAGTGTATCTGTTTCTGCTGGTCTGTTCCTGCTGGTAGTGTATCCGTTCCTGCTGGTAGTGTATCTGTTCCTGCTGGTAGTACAAACGAAGCTGCTGCTGATCAGTGAGTCATACTGCTGCTGGATGGATAAGGATGAAGAAGATATTATCCTTAGATAATATCTAGATATTTGTTCAGTCAACAAAGTTGTAAAACAAGATACATGTTGTATCTTAATGACTGACACATAACAAGCAAGTAGTAGACAAAGTCTTATCATATTGTAAAAGGTCTCCTTGGACTATAAAAGGAGATCTTACCCCTTAGATAAAAATATGTTTTACAAGTGTTTAGTATGCTTAGAATTTAAACACAGAAATGTGTTAAAATGTAAAACATCAAATAGTGAGTGTGTGTGGGAACATCAGACATGGGGTCTGATGTTGTTATGTTTGTTTAGCCTCAAGGATCTTCGATCCCTGATTAGAGTGTAATCGTACTGCTATTGATCAAGTAGTATTGGTGCTGATTTTATAACAAAAGAGAAAGTTTGGTAAAACCTTGTTGTGATAATATTGTTTCTTTCATTTGAATATTCCGCCAATATTATCATCATGCTAGTCATATACAAAATCCTAGGTCAAAGGTGTAACAACCTAGAGTCCATAAACGATCACAAAACTTATTGTTAGTAACCTCTAAAATAAGTTTTCCACAGCAAGCCTTATGAATATCATTACAAAACTTATGTTAACAAAAATAAGTAATAAAACATACCAATATAACCTGAAGTCACCATTTCTTTCTAATCAGTATAAGTAGACACAAACATGATATAATCTAAACCAATATAATCGTGCAAATAGCTCACGTAAAAGACGTCTACATTTACACATTTCATTACGATACATGAGCTGATCATAATTAAGTCATACAAACAGATTGCAAATAATCTAAAATTTTAAAATATATCAAATATACTTCATAAACAAATAAAGTAGTTTTGATTTTTTTTATTTTTATAAATATTATCATATAATTGAGGAAAACAGACATTCAAGTATCCTTACTTTAGTTTCGAACGTATTTTGCTCCCAGAACCTGAAACTACTGTATAGTTATGAATCAGTCACAGAAGCCTTAATTAAACTTTCTTTAAAATATTACTAATGAGGCTTATCAGCCTAAAAGACAATCTGATATGATAACAGTCCTTGACTAACCAACTTTGCATATAACTTCATCCACTTTCATAACTATCCGTTTATATAACCAATAGTCTTGTCAGTTACTCCTTTTTTGCGCCTTCTATTCTTCCTTTATCAAGTCATCGAAAAATAGTGCACCACCAATACTTTTAGGGAAACCGTCTATACATATCTTAGAGCCATTATTCCGGTGTTATCAATTGTCGTAAGGCAACCTGCAACAAAGGAATGAGTTTGATTTAGTTGTCGTTTGGTTTGGAGTCACAAATCAATAGGTAAATAACAAATTCCAAAAACACCCTTGTACATGAGCATTGCCCTTCATGTTAAGATTTACGGTCAGCTGGCAGTTCACTGTAGGATTGACTCACCCATCAGTTGTGTCTCTTCCATAAAAGCATCATTTAAAACCTATACTGATCCACCGCCAACAAAAAAAAGTAATACAATAAAAATAAAAAATATTGTATGCAAAACTAAGATATATGAGTTTTCTTACATCGATTTAGATTTGAACCTACCCCGATTCAGTTATTCATAGATCCGTTGTATGTAATAAATTGTATGCAAAACAAATTCATTATGGATAGGCTTACATCCAAGTAATGCATAGCCTTATCAGATTCGATGCTCGGAATCTTTCCTATGGGCGATAGTTAAGCTAACCATTGATATAAACATTGATATAACATTCGTTTGCTGAATGACAACTTCAATATCTCTGTTATATATTATATAAGCAAGTCCGTCTTTATCCAAAATCTACACAGTACAATATTGTCTCATTAGCATGAATATGATATCTCACAAGTAAATAGCTAAATAAGCATTAAATCAGCTCAAGTTCAACTACGTTAAAAATCTAGGTACCATGCTTGACGCAAGAGAAAATATCAATTAACACAAACATCACCTAATTAACATAATTAAACTATGCTCATGAATGCAGAGGTTGTTTAACTCACCTGGATCTTCTCAGCGTCATACTGGGATTATTTTATTGGGCGTAGAAAACACATGTGTTTTCGAAAATATCAAGTAAGGAATTAATGAATCAAGTACGTATTTAAGCTATTTATTTGCTATTTCGTCTTATAAACACGTGTAAGCAATTTGGATAAAAAAATGTTTAAAGAGTATGCTTATGTTAAGAGTAGCATAAGCAGTTTTCAGTTAAGAAATTGCTACTGCTGTGATGAGCATATCTACAGTTACAATGGAGAAACACCTTATGTAAGTTGATAAGCGAAAGCCGTTTGACCCTGTCCTAAAATGTAAAATGCTTATTATTACAAACAAAACAGAATTTGGCTACTAATTTGGGCAACTCTTGCCAAGTTAAGTCATAGATCCATATCAAGGATCAACCACAGTCCAATTTTCATTAGTCCCAACTTTTTGAATATCTAATTTATATAAAGATAATGTACCAAGGATAAAGCTGGAAAAATAAAAAGTACATTTACATTTCAGTTAGTATCACCATAAATAAATTATACCTTTTAAGCCCTGTATTAAATCTCCTTATGTAGCCACTTCTTGCATTTTCATGTCCAGGTAGTTCGCTGGAATAAGACAATGGATTTTCATTAGCACCATAAATTTATGCTAAAAATTTAACTATTGCTTCTTTCAAAACTCTTGGACCAAATAGCCATATATGAGGTGTTTGGCTTAGTGTTTTTTTTTTTTTGCAGTACTTAGCTGTTTAGACATTAGCATTTCAAAAATAGTTTTTGGATAATCTTAATACGATTTAAAGTAAAAGAAGATACTTGTACTATGTTTTTGTTTCACACATAGTAGAATTCTCGTTAAAATTATCTACTTCTTTCAAAGAATATCGTTTATTTTGGAATAAAATCTTATTCTGATTTGGGATGGATCTTTCACATATATCTGTTGAAGGACACCTGCTGCAATAAGCTGTGAAAAATACTGACCACAAACTTTAGATCAAACAGGGTGTGACTTGCATGTAGTGAATTCGAGATTCCCATGTCCACAGGATCGAATAAACAAAAAGATTGAACAAGAATTTGATTCTATTATTTCCAACAATATAGATTACATTGTTGTGTAGACACACTTTCCAATGTTTACAGAACGTCCTATTTATAGACAATCTGCGAACCATCATGTCCATTCGGTAAAAGGCATAACCGAATAACTAACTTTAACTAACTTCTAACTACCTTTAACTACTTAACCGCCATAACTAACTAACGGTTATAAACTATCTAATCAACAAGTTCAGCCCTTAGGCTTTCGTTTGTTACATAATCACTAAACACTTTGCCTAACAAGACTTATACAATTAAAGTCCAACATTTCCCCCCTAATTGTTTAAGTCTTGTTCTTCGAATCTTCATGCTCTTCTCCGCGTTCTTCTGTTCTTCATGGCAACGTAGTCTTCAATTTTTCAAACTTAGATTCTTCAACAATCTTCAACTCCAAAAGTCCCTGGGTTATTTCCTCCCGGCCTTCTCCTCGCCTGAAGTCTCACGTTAACACTTCCCAATGTTGTTGTTGTTGTCTTGCTGTCGTTACCACAAACAGTACCGAAAATTCTTCTTGTTCTCTCTTTCCTGTCGAACACAAATACTATCCACAACAAAACGTTGTTGTTCCTTTTCCTTTTGTCGTACACAGACTCTAACCACAACAAAAATGTTGTTGTTCCTTTCTGTCGAACGCAAATTCTGTCCGCAACAAAAACTGTACGACAGTCCCTTATTTTCTTTTTTCTTTTTTTTACATCTTGAAACATTTTTTTCCCTTTCTTTTGTGTCGTTTTACTGCAGCAAACACCCACAAAAGTTCCTACGTTTCTCGTTATTCCACTTCTTATCACGAAGCTTTGTTTCCCTCTTGTGTGTCTTGATTTCGTCTCCACAAACATCTCCTAGACCTTTTTGTTCACGGTATCCTTCCAACCCAACTGAGTCGTTCTCGGTCTCCTTCCAAGTGATCTACGTTGTGTCTCTGTTTTTTACTTCGAAATCCAATTCCTTTCCTTCACACAATCCTCGATACCCCTCATGGTATCCTTCACCAAACAAACGATATGTTTGTTTTGTTTCCTTATCGTTGTTGTCGTAATCTTGTGTCGCCTTGATGTGTTTTCCACAATAATCCTTGAGTACACTTTCCTTCTCGGTTATACATTCCAAACCTTTCCACAACAACGTTCACTGCTCGCGTTTTAACCCCGCGTGCTTCCTTCCCTTTGTGTCTTGTTTAACCCGGTTTCACAAAGTTCTTAACCCACTCATTTTTTTAATTTTTTACCAAAACGATGTGTATTTGTTTCCTGTGTCGCGTTAACAGCGAACCACAACCAATCCTCAGCGCTTATTCTACTCTTGTTCCACGCTCCACTTGTAAACGTCAAGAGATTTCTTCCTTTTCCCTTCGTTGTCACCAACAAAGTTTTACCCCACCAATCTCGTTTGATGTCAACGTTTGCAACTTCCGTCGATTCCGGTTGTGCACCACCATCTCCGACGTGTTCCGATTGTTATTCCAAGTAAGTTCATTACAGAAATATCAATCGTATATTTGGTGTCTTTTCCTTCCATGTTCTTCGTCCCCTTGTTTTCTGAAAACGAAAAACGCCGCTGTCCTTTGATCGCTATGATCAAAGTTGAATCAAATCCTTGCAATCTTTCTTTCTCTTTCTTTCTTTCTTTCACAGGTTTCTTTCTGTTCTTCCAGGATCTTTTAACCATGGTCTCTGATACCACTGTAGAGAATTCGAGATTCCCATGTCCACAGGATCGAATAAACAAAAAGATTGAACAAGAATTTGATTCTATTATCTCCAACAATATAGATTACATTGTTGTGTAGACACACTTTCCAATGTTTACAGAACGTCCTATTTATAGACAATCTGCGAACCATCATGTCCATTCGGTAAAAGGCATAACCGAATAACTAACTTTAACTAACTTCTAACTACCTTTAACTACTTAACCGCCATATCTAACTAACGGTTATAAACTATCTAATCAACAAGTTCAGCCCTTAGGCTTTCGTTTGTTACATAATCACTAAACAATAAGACTTATACAATTAAAGTCCAACATTGCATAACGGTCAAATATATCCTTCAGTGATAAAATATAAACACACCATTTAGGATTCCAATATTAGACCTTAAGATAATGAAATAACCAAGATAGAGGAAAACCTTAAGGGATCTTGACTGATCCGACCGCCAACTGGGAAGAAGCAATTCTAGCTGGTGTTACTCAAAAAGTAGGATCTCCAACACCATCGATGTATCTGCTTATGTTCGGTAATCTGTAGGTGTCATGGAGAAAGTTATTGAGCGTCTTAAACTATGGAACAACATCTCTCATACTTCGAGTGAGTTCATTAGTTAAGTCTTTAGTTAGGTTAACGCTATATTCTTTGTGAGATCGACACTTAGCACATTAATCTGTAAACACAACAATAACACTATTTTTTGGGTAATAATATATATACTGATTTAAGTTATCAGAAAGCATAACTAACAATCTATACAGAAAAAGCCAAACACCACAACATATTAAACTATCATAGCAGACAACCAAACTACCATACATGCATACAATGTAGGCCTTACACAAAACTAGCATACTACCATACTATGGCAATGCTATAAATAGTAAAATAATTATCTGAGGTGCCTAATCTTACATAGCAATTTTTATAAATATTTTTCAATACAATTATATGTTTGAATGAATAAGCAATCATGTGAAACTTTGTTCCCACACCGATGGGTTATAAATTTTAGTTGAGCCAATTTTCATTATGCCATAAAATAAGAATAGTTTAACCTCACATTGTGAATGGACATCAATAGCATTGTAGACTAAAATAGACCCTTTAGCAGCCCATTATGAACTTAAACAATATTGTTCATATACAGTTTACAAAAGATCCCCCCAGTGTGATCTCAATTAGCTTTCTTTTTTAGCAAATAGTGAAAGTCATGACGGTTTTACTTCAATGGATGCAATTAGATTTAAAACCATATCCCGCAAAAGTAACCAAACAGTGAACATAACATATCCCGCAATTGTGATTATGAATCTCAATATTTACAGCTTTTTTAGTGTTTGAAGACTATATCCCTAGGGAATGCCTGAGAATATAGCTATAAAAGAAAGGAGTCAAATAGGTCGATGAGGTCAAAATTCGCTGAGTAAAAAAAAATGAATTATGAATTAGACATCCTAAATACTTTTATTGAAAGAACACATGTTATTAATAAAATCATGTTCTTTTATTACTAATATTGTAAAATTAAAAATCTTTAGATAAAATGTATACCGGCTCACCCATCCCATTTTAGTTCGTAAAATAACAATGACATGTTTCGACCCAAACACGTTGTGATCAGCTATTAACTGAGAACAATTTAATATCTTCTCAATACCACAAGTGATCACGACTGCGAGCTCACCATTTGCTCATACCTGTAATTAAACACCAAAACGGAAGAACATTAAACCACAAAGCACAATGTTAAAATCAGTTTGAAAGAATAGGGTGATCAAGATTCACATGTATGGTTTTTCTTACAAAGAATCTGGTATCAAAATATCATACCTTTCATTTTTTATTATTATTTTTTTTAATCTTGATCAAGAATTGTGCATTTTCTTCTGCATTTAACACAATATATATAACATTATTAAATTGGTGTAATTCTGACATGTTCCTATATGAACCGAATATTATGAAATAATGCTTCAAACTCTTATAAATCATAAATTTGCCGAAACAAAAACCCTGGATCAACACCCTACTTATTTATTTAGGAGCTTACTGATAATGTATCATTGTTTGCTCATATACAATTTGTTAACATGCATAAGCCCATAAATATGAAATTTGATGCCTAACCAATGTTAAAGTTGATTTCCTTTCATAAAAACACGATGGTCTAAAAAGTAAGCCATAACTTAAACTGTGAAATTGAGAAGAAAGATTAGAGAGCCAAGAGACTTACCCCTGAATTAAAATACACTTTGTGATGGGCCTCTAAGCTCACGCTTATGAGCAGACTCTCAAAAATGTTGGCGCCCCTGCATTGGTCTGATTATGAGAATAGGCATGGAAACCTTAATGCTTTTTTAGACAGTTATCCTAAACTAAATAAGCCTAAAACAAAAGTATAGTTGAAAGTGGCACACATAGCAACACCTGAAGTTTGGCCGAATAATGAATCTGGTTCACCTAAGTCGAGCCGAATAGTTAATGGGCCCGTAAGTTTTTAAGCTCCCGATTGCCAATCAGAAGAAAAATGTTGAGTTACATCAACTGCATACCCATTTCATATATTGGTGAGTTATATCTGGTCCCAAAAAAAAAAATTGTTTTATACCCATTACCCATCAGTTCTTCGGCATCTTTACACGGCTTTTTTCATGTTTAACTTATAATAAGAGTAATTATAGTTTTAACTCATAATAACCCAACCTCAAATTAAATTAATTAAATTACACCTAAAAACCAAGTATGCTGCTAAAAGAGAATTTGAAGAAAAATGTGAGATAGGTACTTACCTCATCACATCTCTTAGTCTGCAAACATCATATACATATTTTCATGAACATTATATATTTTCACCATTCATCCAAAAAAAATCTTATACAAAATTAGTTTGACCCATTTATGACCGGCGTGGGTCAAATAAAGACCGTAACTGTTCAGTTTCAATGCCAACCTTTGCTGCCATTCCAGTACAACTAAACGACCAACTATAATAATTGAGCAACAGCTTGTATTTCGAAACATTAGCCATCTCTCCTAGATATTGGGTTACGGAGTGATTATCATACCTTGTTGTACCTGATCTATGGGATTCCTCTTTCAAGGAATTGAGTGAAACGACAACTTTTTTGAATGACGGTTACTATTCTTGGGTAGCTGAAGAATAGGATGACTGAGAAGTGCCAAATCCCTGTCATTTTTTCAATATTCACATCTGACCTGTACCACAGTGGCATGAAACATGTCATATGACATCAACCTTAATTTGAAGAATATTTGTTAAATACTAAACAAACCTGATACGGTAACAAAGTGTTGGGAATTAAATTTTCATAGATTTGATGATACAAAAACAAGAAGAATGAAACATGAAGAATACTGAAATGATAAGCAAAATACGCTGAGTAGATACTGCTGCTGGTACAAAACATATTCTAAAAACAGAATTGTTCCTGCTTGTAGTGTATCTATTCCTGCTGGTCTGTTCCTGCTTGTAGTGTATTTGTTCCTGCTGGTAGTGTAACTGTTCCTGCTGGTAGTGTACTGTTCCTGCTGCTAGTGTATCTGTTCCTGCTGGTAGTACAAATGAAGCTGCTGCTGATCAGTGAGTCATACTGCTGCTGGATGGATAAGAATGAAGAAGATATTATTTGTATCAAAGTCAAAGATGTACAAAAGATAATATCTAGATATGTTCTCAGTCAACAAAGTTGCAAAACAAGATACATGTTGACTGACACATAACAAGCAAGTAGTAGACAAAGACTTATCATATTGTAAAAGGTTTTCTTGGATTATAAAAGAAAACCTTACCCCTTAGATAAAAGATATGTTTTACAAGTGTTTAGTATGCTTAGAATTTAAACACCAAAAGGTGTTAAAATGTAAAACATCAAATAGTAAGTGTGTGTGGGAACATCAGACATGGGGTCTGATGTTGTTTAGTTTTGTTAAGCCTCAAGGTAATCAAGGTTTTCCTTGATCCCTGTTATTGTTGTAGAGTAACCGTGCTATATTTGATCACATAGCATTGGGGCTGATTTTATAACATAAGAGAAAGTTTGGCAAAACCTTGTTGTGATAATATTGTTTCTTTCATTTGAATATTCCGCCAATATTATCATCATGCTAGTCATAGACAAAATCCTAGATCAAAGGTGTAACAACCTAGAGTCCATAAACGATCACAAAACTTATTGTTAGTAACCTCTAAAATAAGTTTTCACAGTTGGTATCAGAGCGGGGGGCTCTGGATCTAGGAAAAGAAAAGGTTTTAGCTAAAGAAAGAAGAAAAATTCGGATTTGGTTCGTATTTTCGTAACTCACTGCAGGGCTGTTTTCAAAAGGCGATAACTCCTTCGTTAACCGTTGGATCGGGCTGAAATTTTTGTTGAAGGTTCTTGGTATATCAAGGTAGATTCTCACTGGAGGGATCTTCAATCTGAGCCTTAGGTTGCAAGATATGCATCGTTGAAAACTGCTGCAAAAACAGTTGAGGTATGGTCGAATTTTTGGTTTTCTTTCAAGGTTCTCACACAAAGGGGAAGAATCACACACAGAAGAGAGTTGGTTCTTAAAAGATAAAAAGGCTTGTTTATCAATTTATTATTGGTGAAAAAGGTCATTTGTTGCTTATTTGAAGTTGAGGTTGAATTTTTCAAAATTGTGTTTTATCATATCTTTGGCAGAAAAGATAACTTGTTTGTGCTGCAATTTTATATGACTACGAATTGACAAACACTTAAAGGAGTAACGTTGTAGTGCTCAGTGTCTCATACAAGATGAGTTTATTGTCAAGAGATTGAGGTCTCTCTATACACGGGTATATGTTCGAAGTCAGTTTTAGTACAAGATATAGGACACAAGGATGGTTTATTCAGCTTCATCAACAAGTTGGTAATGATTGGTTTTTCTTCATCAGTCATAAAAGCCTACAGAATTGAAGATTCGAAATGGTTAACATATGGGTTTCAGGGGAAGCTTAAATGTTTAGATGTATAACCATTTATTGTATTTGTGCAACACTACAAGGGAAAGTTATTGATTCTTACTACTATTGATTAGTATTAGTTTGTAGTTGTAAAAATCATATTTGTATACTTTTTCTATTTGTTGATAACAAAAAGGGGAAGAGACGTGGTGGATAGCAAAGATTAAGGGGAAGACAGTATGGTTTCATTCATGGTGAGATTTAATTATCTCAATTTCTCTACTTCGTCTAGGGAAATTCGTACAAGAACGTGTTTGTTTTGTAATCATCAAATAGGGGAAGATTGTTGGGAATTATATTTTCATAGATTTGATGATACAAAAGCAAGAAGAATGAAACATGAAGAATACTGAAATGATAAGCAAAATACGCTGAGTAGATACTGCTGCTGGTACAAAACATATTCTGAAAACAGAACTGTTCCTGCTTGTTGTGTATCTGTTCCTGCTGGTCTGTTCCTGCTTGTAGTGTATCTGTTCCTGCTGGTAGTGTAACGGTTCCTGCTGGTAGTGTACTGTTCCTGCTGCTAGTGTATCTGTTCCTGCTGGTAGTACAAATGAAGCTGCTGCTGATCAGTGAGTCATACTGCTGCTGGATGGATAAGAATGAAGAAGATATTATTTGTATCAAAGTCAAAGATGTACAAAAGATAATATCTAGATATGTTCTCAGTCAACAAAGTTGCAAAACAAGATACATGTTGACTGACACATAACAAGCAAGTAGTAGACAAAGACTTATCATATTGTAAAAGGTTTTCTTGGATTATAAAAGAAAACCTTACCCCTTTGATAAAAGATATGTTTTACAAGTGTTTAGTATGCTTAGAATTTAAACACCAAAAGGTGTTAAAATGTAAAACATCAAATAGTAAGAGTGTGTGGGAACATCAGACGAGGGGTCTGATGTTGTTTAGTTTTGTTAAGCCTCAAGGTAATCAAGGTTTTCCTTGATCCCTGTTATTGTTTTAGAGTAACCGTGCTATATTCGATCACATAGCATTGGGGCTGATTTTATAACATAAAAGAAAGTTTGGCAAAACCTTGTTGTGATAATATTGTTTCTTTCATTTGAATATTCCGCCAATATTATCATCATGCTAGTCATAGACAAAATCCTAGATCAAAGGTGTAACAACCTAGAGTCCATAAACGATCACAAAACTTATTGTTAGTAACCTCTAAAATAAGTTTTCACACAAAGTATTTGTTAGATTCGCCATCGTTTCTAACCACGACGCCGTTTCTTGTGCCACCTTGACCTTTCCGATTTACTGATGTTCTAAACACCATTACTAGTAATTAACAAATACCCGTACATGATCAAATTAAAATATTCTGTATTTCCCATTTACTCGCATGTAATTATGTATATAGGCTGCGATATTTGCATATACAACTTAACATATTTAAACAATTAATATGAATGATTTGGATGCTCGGTAATACACTTGAGGTAATTATATCAGAGCATTGACAATATATAATATAAAACACTTACCGTGAAGAATATCTTGAAGAGAGACGATCGAAGCATACTCGTAGGCTAGTACTTTTAGCCCACCATCAACACAATACTCGAGTGGCCCAACCACATGATCATGTTTACGCCTTGATACCATAGAAACCTATCATTAGGTTGGATAGCTACAACCTATGTATCGTTTGGTGCAGCCTCAATGGCACAATAACCTGCATTATTTCCTGAACCCATAATATTTTATTGAGTCCTCATTTTTTAAATCAGTGTCGCACTGGATAACAAAACTAAATATTAACATTAAAAGAAGATGATAAATTGTTTCATGAAAAGTTGGTTGTTGCTTACTTGGTGAACTGAAAAAAAGAATACATCTGGGTCATCATAGAATGCATCGTTAGTCCCATTCCCAAGAAAAACATCAAAGTCGATGATCAAGACACGCTTTAGCCCATGAACACATTGAACATATCGAGCTGCAATAGCTACAATATCAAATGGGCATGTTAGGATTTATAAAAAGTGATGGTCATCGTCATTATAATGTTTATACTTAATGTGTCGTTGTGTAAGCTAGGTTATTTAAACAATGGGCTTGGACTTAATTTTGTTAGTTAAATGTTGTGTTCTATTTGATCCATGTAAAAGCCCAACTCATGTCCAACCCACCCATGCCAAGAAAGTATAAATACCTCCTTCCTTCTCATTTGGAAGGTTGGTCTTCTCAGGTTATCATTAGTTCCTTAGGTTTGTATCAAAGTTTAAATGTGTGAATAAAAGCTAATCATTTCTTAATCCACTCTTCTCTTTGATCTTTCCTAGTTATTTAGTTGTATGTTTAGGATTAATATTAGGCTATAACAAGTGGTATCAAGAGCAAAATCAAAGATCTAGGAATTTTATTAGGGCTAGTTACTGTTCATCGACGAGGTACTGTTCATCAGAGAAATTTTTAGGTTGATCGAGTTTCTTGCTAGGTTAGTCGAGCTTCTGTCATCAACTTTCGAGTTAGAAAGTTGGTGGCTACATTGATCGAGTTTCTTCCTTCAATAGTCGAGTTTCTTGACGAGTTAGTCAAGAAATCTTTAACTTGATCGAGTATCTTTAACCTTGATCGAGTTTCTGACTTCATTGATCGAGTAACTTCACCTAGTAACTTCATCAAGTTTCTTCATCTAGTAACTTCATCAAGTTTCTTCATCTAGTAACTTCATCAAGTAACTTCATCTAGTAACTTCATTAAGTTTCTTCATCTAGTAACTTCATCGAGTAACTTCATCTAGTAACTTCATCGAGTAACTTCATCTAGTAACTTCATCAAGCTTCTTCATCTAGTAACTTCATCGAGTAACTTCATCTAGTAACTTCATCAAGTTTCTTCATCTAGTAACTTCATCAAGTTTCTTCATCTAGTAACTTCATCGAGTAACTTCATCTAGTAACTTCATCAAGTAACTTCATCTAGTAACTTCATCAAGTTTCTTCATCTAGTAACTTCATCAAGTTTCTTCATCTAGTAACTTCATCAAGTTTCTTCATCAAGTTTCTTACGTGTTCATCAAGTTTCTGAAGTTCATCAAGTTTCTGAAGATTGCTCAAGTTTCTCAAGTTTCTAAACCGTAACCAACCCACTCCTAGTTCTTTAACCGATCCAACATCATCTTAACCATACAACTTTATCAATGACGACTCAACAAGACATCGATGTAGCCGGTGCCGAAAACTGTCCTCCAATGCTAGAAAAAGGTAGTTACCTTCCATGGACAAGCCGTATGCTTCGATACATGAAAACCAAACCTCATGGACAAGGAAAACTCTTAATTAACTCCATCCAAAAAGGTCCTTTCAAGCCTCGTCAGGTTCAAGAGCCGGGTAATCCAAATTCAACACCTCCCGTTGCACCATCCTTTCGTGATCAAAAGGAAGAGGAATACACAGTAGATGATTGGAAACAAATTGAAGCTGATGACTTAGCCATGCACTTAATTCAATTCGGTTTACCACAGGAAATATTTTGTGCTGTTGACAGTTGTGAAACTGCGTATGATATGTGGGAACGAGTTCGAAGGCTTTGTTATGGTACGGAAATTGGACAACAAGACATTGAAAACAAGCTTCTAACTGAATGGGAGAAGTTTACATCCACCCCGGCTGAACAAATTGAATCATACTACACAAGGTTTTGCACTCTCATGAATGAACTCATTAGGAACAAGTTGGCTCCAAGGCAAATTGTTCAAAACATCAAGTTCATCAACAACCTTCCAGAGGAATGGGGACGATATGTCACAATCGTTAACCAAACAAAGAATCTTCATGAGGTGAAATATGATCAACTGTATGACTTTTTGAAACAAAACCAAAAAGAGGCAGATGAAGTAAGGAAAGAGAAGCTAGCCAAACAACATGATCCTCTTGCATTGATTGCTCAAACTATAGGTGATGTAGCAATATAAAAACATATCAAATAAATATACGCAGCGGAAAAACATCACCATACAAGGATCCATAGTGCCATATGATCAATCAAATTAAAAACAAATTAAACAAACATGTTTTATACCTTTGTAGCGTGATCCGGGTAACACCACCAATATCACCACCACGTAGAGATGTAAGAAACCAAAAGATCAATAAGGTTGATCTTCTCTAAGAATGAAACACACTACACGTCATCGATCACCACCTGATGCTAGTCATGACCTCGTAACAATCATCCTTGATGCATCTACATTAGAATGATCAAAGAAGGGATCAAGAAAACACAAACCCTAATTAGGGTGTGTTTATTTCGTGGCTTTTGAGGTATGGAGGAGGGAGGAGAGATTTTCTCCTTCTCATGTGGTTAGTCATAATTGTAATTGATATGGTTCAAAATAGATTTGACCTTATCAAGTTACAATTACACTTAGCACCTCATAAAAGCTCATTAGCCCCTCCAAGCCCTTCATAAAGTCTGGCCACCATGAGGGCCCACAATGGGCTTGCCCATTGTTGCTTCAATCCAAAAACACTAAGTCTAACTTAGTATTTAACGACCCGTTATAGATCCCGAGTTACGCAGTCATTTATATATTGTAAATACGATAATTACAATCTATAAAATGATGTCTCTGTGTATAAGTGTGTGACCCCATAGGCTCACATATGTCTAGCCATATAATTATTAATTATGACACGAGCATACTCCAACAGCTCCCACTTGCGACGTCATAATAATCAAGTAATTATACAAGCAATGGTTAGCGTCTAGCAACACGCCAATGCCCCTAGAAATATGTGAGGTTAGTTTCTTAAATGTCTCATTTTAGATGGTTTATATGTCATCTATCCTTTTGTTACAGATACCGTGTTGAACATTAGACATGGATCAAATGTCATTCTAATAGTTCAACTATTATGTTTCTCGATACAGATATTGAACAAGATTACCAAGTGAATTAAGATTCATCTTAATCTCATTTGGGTACGGCCATACAAACATCTGTCCAATTCATCGAGGGGCCCAATAGTATCTAACTCCATAACATGTGGAGGAACAAATCCTGTTTTGACTACACGTGTCATTCACATGCTTCATATCACTCCTGATAATGGCTTTTATAACTACCTTATTCAGGATAGCGTTTAACCATATCAAGGAATGAAATTCCACACATGCAAGACCTGCTTGCATCTCAAGTCTAAGGATAAGAGACATAACCTCTTGCGAGATTCACTATTGACGACGATCCATGTAGTGAATACTCGTAGGTTGGGTCAATCCAATGTTCATCACAATGAACAACATGTGAGTGTGGCAAATAAGTCACCAACACGCTCACATTTGCCTTAATTTGATGATACTCCCGTATCGTCAACCGACAATGGATAATTTTAGAATAAATAAATTATTCATGGATTAAACATGCAAATATAGAACACAGTAGTATAAATGAAGACGATCATACCAGGTATATCAATTCATTGTATAATACGACTGCTTACAGTTCCATTATCCAAATACTAAAAACAGATATGCATAAGACTACTCATAGGTCGGAATCCGATGTTCCCACCATGATCGAATCATTTTGTACAAGGCAACAAGTAGTCATCTGAGTAAACTTTGAGAATACTTCTTTCAAAATTCATGAAAGGTTTGCATGATGATTGTCCTTTGTATGTGTGCATTCAAGTACAAGACGAGTATTGCAACAATACATTCCATAGGGTGTTTGAAGCTAGCAAGACACCTACTTTAGACAGTCATCTGAATAGTTTCTCAAACTATAAAGTATTCTTATTCTTTTAATGTATAACTCATTAATGCTCTCAGTCGAGCACATCTAGTCAGCAATTTCATCATTCATGATGACATCCTACCACGACTAGGGTTGAGTATCATCTCAGTTAAATAAGCATCAGCGTATGCAAACAAAACAGAGTTCCTCATATATCCGTAAACATTTGAACATATCTGTGGTCCTTCGTAGGTCCATTAAAATGTTCGTTTAACAATTATCTAATGACGTTCACTTAGATATTTGTTGTTATCAACTCATCTTTGCATTCATGCAAATGATAAATATAGCCCAATGCGTAATATGACTTACATAATGAATCCTTTAGTCGAACTTAAGATTTCCACTCATGTGTTCAATCTCATCAAATGAGATTGATCATTGAGACTCCCCTCAATAACGTGTCATATTGTGCTTAGACTTAATAACCGCTTATGTTTATTCCAATAAACATATATATAACAAGGTTGTATGTCTTATTTTATAAATCCCTCAAGAGAAACTTCATTCCAAGCTAAGGACTAAAGTCTAGCTTAGATGGAATATTGTTTCTAATATGTTAACAACATATGAGATTTAAGAAAATAAATACAATGCTCCAACTTGCTCTTAATGTACTTAGGAATAATCTTATTAATCAAAATCAAATTAATGATTTTATAATTAACTCAAGATCTTTGCTCCTAGATGCATGATCTAATCCACATATGGATTATTTTATCTTGTATACATAATAAAGATTATATGGATTCATAAACCCTTTTGATTACTCATCGTCCTCGCAAAGGTAATCAACAAGAAAAGTGTTTTGATATCCTATTGTCATATTTCATTTATATGAAAACAGGTATGACAATTAATCATCTTTATACATTTAATGTTTCTAGGCAGAAGGATTTAGTCATAGTCAATTACTTGAGTACGAGTAAACTCCTTTTACTAGTCATGCATTAAACTTGTGTACAAGTTTTCCCTTTTGAGTCTTCTTATCAAGAAACTCATTCTTAACCTCACAGTCTAACTGATTGGTAAGTGATCAATCAAGCTCCATGAGTGATTGTCTTTTAAGGGCTGCATCTTAACATTCATAGTTTTTAGCTACTCATCAGATACAATATCTGATAATGCATCTCAGTAGTTAGCAGGTTCACCATGATCCTCTAACTTATGTCCCTCAGCATTGATATAAAAACTATATCATTCAGGTGCAAGAGGTATCCTTGCGGATTTATGAATGAGAGATATCAATCTATGGTTTAACATATGCATGTTCAACCTTAGTATGACATTAGCAAGTGTACTCAGAAGGTTGTGTATTCAGTTCTTGAACAACTTCAAGGTCTAAAGGTACTCCCACTTGCTTTTGTATGTAGAGACTAATCTCTAGATACTCAGCATCTTGAGTAACAATAAATTGTTTTCAAGTGGGACAACCAAAATACACCGTTAGTTCTTAACTCTAGTTTGTTAATTACTTACTCTTAAGTAGTTAACAAATTTAGAACTTCAATCAAGACATAATGAGATTCATCTCATGCCACAATACAATGGTGTCTTAAATTCCTTCTGGGTTGGAATCATATTGAGTGTACACATGGCACACCCAATTTCTAACCTTGATAGCTTTGGAGGTAAAACAGTTTAAGTCATCAAATATCGAACAATATCAATAGTGTTTGATTTTCCACGATGGACTTACCATAAGGTCGTGGTATTCCATGAGGACTGATGTTGTGAGACTATCACACAACTCATTAGATGAACTTATACCTTTTGGCTTACATATCTGCCAACCAAGTCAAACCAGATGACATCAATAGTAATTTTAGCCTATTGCATACTTTACTTCATGTGTATGTTTTGACTAGAAAACATAAACATTTATTATACGTCGTAAGTGTGCATGTCTTAACAAGAAGACATAACAAATCAACGTCTTACTTTACGTTATTTGTCTTTCAACAATTAACTGAATTGATGTTTGTGTCTTTACAAGAGACTTAAACATATTCAACTAAAGTAATTACGAGCGCCGACACTTGGCCTCAATAGTAATTTCAAGTTAATTTCATACTTCATGATTATGACTTTACAAGAAGACATAATCATATTTACTAAACAATTCAGTGAATATGTTGAAGTAGCTTTTCATGTTATCTTGATATTTGTTCTAATTAGGGCAACCTACATTTTATGTGTAGAAGTCCTAGTAGAATTTTGGTTTCTTACCTTTCAGTCAAGAAAAGCTATTAGTCATATTGTTATATGTTGTACTTTGCACACAATTAAGATTTCTCCCACTTGTGCATGGCACAACATCATGAGAGCAATATGACAATGTCTAAGATAACATATGATTTTTAGTCAAAATCAAAATATAGATATGTAGAACTTTATCGTTTTAATAATGAATCATGCATAACGATTTTATAGATAACATTTCAGGAAGCAACATCAGGAACACGACAAGTTATCTAATAAAATTTATGCAATGGTTCTTATATAAACTATGATGCTTAACATGTGGAAAGTAATGTATTATTTCAAGACAATCTGGAAATAAGATGGGCAAGTTGTAAGGTATTAAAGCTTACAACTCCCACTGGATTAGACAACATTACATGTGTTTCGTCACCAGTAATATAATCACGTAGCTCCCACTGGATTAGACAACATTTAAATGTGTTACGTCACCAGTGGAGAGTGAGTGGCGATTGGATACTTTCCATCTTTCTTTGAATATCTACACATTATTGCTAATGTGAGTCACTTTGACTAGTAAACATGTACTTAGGTATTCAAGAGAGTGCATCAAGTTCTAACATATAGATGATGGGCTAGCCATCATTGCTATTTTAACTTGAAAATAGGCATGCATTTCCTCCATAATTGGTCTACTTTACCACAATGGTATGTAGGACCTTAGTAGGCTTATTGGGTTAAGACAAACTGCTAGGTAATCATGCTAGTAATTGCCTTTACCTCTTTGCGGTTTATTGATACTTCCATCTTCTAATTATTTAAACTCATTTTAGTTTGGTAGCTATAGAAAACGTGTTCTCTAGTTATCCAAATATCTTATATTTCATCAATGTTTCAAAACCGAAACTAGGGTTATAAAACAATCTTGAAAGAATAAGATGTGTAACCATACTTATCCGTTTTGACTTTTACAAGACATCACGATTTCTAGAGTGGGTATTCTTTGAGTTTTATTAGAATTGGGAAAATTCAAATATTCCTATTATGGCTTTTCCTCATAAAGAAAAAAGATAGGAACAAGTCTCTTTCTTACAAGGAAGGAGCGACTCAGTTCGTACTTTTAACAAGAAAAGAACAAACTTTCGTTTACGGTTGTGTTACATTAATTCATTAATTGATTTTACAAAGTTCCTTTTTTTTTAGTGTTTTCGATAATTATCCTTTTATAAATTAACTACCCATGTTTATAATATAAAACAATTAATTTACGAAAAGGCTAAGATCCACATTGTGCTTCTACTATCACATCAGTTGATCTGCTAGCAATAGTAGATTCAATTGGTAGGCGACGATCACCAATTGTATTACATGTACAACTCTTAGATCCTTATGGGACTCATGGCATCTAGTGTCAAACAACTAGTGTCATGTAGGCATGTTTAGTCCCATCTTTGCCTCGGGTCAAGGTCTAACCGCTTAACTCGATTAAGTCATCCAATTTGAAAACGTGTGATAATATATCTAGGTCTCACGCATAGAGAATAGTCACCTTGGGTTACAATTCAACCTAGGTCCCACGCATAGGCAAAAAGTAATTGCAAGTGTCCTCAAAATTGGACGGCACGACTTAAATTTTGACGGGTAAAATATTTTGATGTGAATCAAAAACGTGTACGAAAGAAGCATGCATTCATTCTTCGTAGCACAAGTTAAAAACATTTATTAACTTAAGTCTAATCATTGTTTTAATTTATGTGTGTCAAGTTGTCCATTTTCAAGACTAACATAAATCCTAAGTGGATTATTAAGTTTGGACAATACAATAAATAAATAAATAAACAACTTAACTAGTTTAAGTGTTATTTAGAAAAACAATGATTTTAAGTTTCAAATCATATTTAAACTTAGTTAAACTAAATCATAAGACTTAGTTCAAAATGGTTTATGTTTTGTTTTAAGTTTTATGAAAACAATTTTCGTTTTTCATGTAGTCACAACCATACAAAAAACAACCAAACAAACATACAACCACAATATGCAAAGCCTCAACCGATGAAAATCCTATGCTTGGTCTTGTGAGCCATCACAAGAACCAAGAGTCAACTAGGGACATATATCACAACCACATGGAGGGCTCCCACTTGCCCCAAGACAATAATGAGCAAGTAAAAAAGCCCATAATGCACATGAACTTCAGATTCTGTCAGCCCAGTTTTTCTGTTTTGCAAGGCCCAAAAGCCCAGGAAGATCACCTCCTCATGATTCGGCCCAGTTGACAAAGTTGTAGCCCTATGTCTTGTGGACCTGCACCAAAAATTTTAGAAAAAAATACCTTACCAATCAGCAGGTAAGCACGTTTTCCCAACAGATGTCCAGCAGCAACTTTCAGTCTACAACTCTTCAATCTTTCGCCTTTTGCTTCCAAGCTCTTGTTTACAATACATATAAAGTAAAATACAACTAATCTACTTTGTATCTACTGTAAAATGCCCAAACATTGGCAAAACCAAAATTGAAATACATTACAAAAGTGCCGAAACAATGGCAAACCCCAAAACAAGAAAAACCAACCAACAATCACAATCACAACACACAAGTGGTCTAGGTTTTCATCGGCTTTGCATATGAACACATAATAATACATTCAAATAAAGATTATTACATGGTGTTGGCTAACTCCATGGACAAACATGCATGTATTTTCCATGGATAACAAAATAAATAGCAAGAAATAAATTGTTAGCCAACGAATCGAAGAAATAATTAACAAGAATTAAAACCCCGAATGGTACGCGTGACAAATGGCCAAAGACTCAAACCCCACTGATGTTAGGACCTTCTTAACACCATTTTACCACAGAAAAATAAGCCTCATGGGCTGATTTGAAATCGGGTTAAAAATCTTCCAAAAAACGCGTTTTTAGGCCATTTTACGGGTACCGATCAAGTAAATAAACAACGTATGCATAACAAATGGCCATAGGATCAAAAAGTCCAGATCTTAAGACCTTAATCAAGTCGACATATTCAGAATATTCAAGCCCTAGGGGCTGTTTTAAAATCACACTTTTAAATCCATTAAAAAACAACGTTTTTAGCCATTTTTACGCATACAAGATGATCATATGACAACATATGATGGCTCGTGATACCACTATAGGTGATGTAGCAATATAAAAACATATCAAATAAATATACGCAGCGGAAAAACATCACCATACAAGGATCCATAGTGCCATATGATCAATCAAATTAAAAACAAATTAAACAAACATGTTTTATACCTTTGTAGCGTGATCCGGGTAACACCACCAATATCACCACCACGTAGAGATGTAAGAAACCAAAAGATCAATAAGGTTGATCTTCTCTAAGAATGAAACACACTACACGTCATCGATCACCACCTGATGCTAGTCATGACCTCGTAACAATCATCCTTGATGCATCTACATTAGAATGATCAAAGAAGGGATCAAGAAAACACAAACCCTAATTAGGGTGTGTTTATTTCGTGGCTTTTGAGGTATGGAGGAGGGAGGAGAGATTTTCTCCTTCTCATGTGGTTAGTCATAATTGTAATTGATATGGTTCAAAATAGATTTGACCTTATCAAGTTACAATTACACTTAGCACCTCATAAAAGCTCATTAGCCCCTCCAAGCCCTTCATAAAGTCCGGCCACCATGAGGGCCCACAATGGGCTTGCCCATTGTTGCTTCAATCCAAAAACACTAAGTCTAACTTAGTATTTAACGACCCGTTATAGATCCCGAGTTACGCAGTCATTTATATATTGTAAATACGATAATTACAATCTATAAAATGATGTCTCTGTGTATAAGTGTGTGACCCCATAGGCTCACATATGTCTAGCCATATAATTATTAATTATGACACGAGCATACTCCAACACAAACACCAACAACTTCAACAGTGAACACACAACCATCATCATCTTCCACTCAGAACATCATGCAACAACAATATATCCCACAACAACCATTCTACCCACAAGAACACCAAGTCATTCCACAACAACAATACCCACAATTCCAAGAACCTGAAGTCAATGAACCAGATGAAGCTATTGCTGCCATGACACATGCATTTGCTTTAATGTCAAAAGCATTACAAGGATGCTACTCCACACCCACTAACAACAACCAAAGGATTTCTTCGAACACTCGCAACAGGCAGATTACTTAGCCGAGGTTCAACATGGGTCAACAAGGACAGATGGTTAGAGGTTATGGGAATCAGTAGGGATATGCTCCTCGATATCAGATGGGTAATCAAGGGAAATATGCAGGCAATTAGATGGGTCAGTATATGGATAATCAGAATCAGTTGGGTCAAGTTGCTGGAAATCAGAGGGGTCAGAATATGGGGAATCAGTTTGGGAATGTTGCTGCTCCAGTTGCTGCTCCAGTTGCTGGGAATGTTGGAAATGTGAATCAAGGGAATATGAAGTGTTTTAACTGTCAGGGTACTGGTCACATGGCAAGAAACTGTCCCTCCAAACCAAAGAAGCAAGATTTGGAGTATATTCAGAAAGCAGTGCTCTTAGCTCAGAAGCAAAAGGCAGGGTTTCAGTTGAATGCAGAAGAGCATGATTTCATGGCATTAATGGATGAAATGGAAGATTTGGAGGATATCGATGCCAACTGCATTTTCATGGCAAATCTTCAGGAGGTTAAATACGACACGGATTCTGATGCACCTCCTGCTTATGATGTCAATGTGATATCTGAGGTACCAACATATGCTACATGTCACAATAATGAAATGTTTGATATGTCACCTCAAAATGAACAGCATCCTGCGACTCCTGCACCCACTTTCGATACATATATGGACTCCCCAAGTTGTAGTAATACTAATTTGGCTACTCCAGATATGGATCCTAATGGAGGCTTCGAGTCTCAGAATACTGAGAATGATGAGGATACACGTGCTTTATTTGAATCATTATTGAATAACTGTAGTATAGAAATTGAAAAGGTCAAACAAGTCAATCGCGATGTTAAGGCCGCGAATGAAAAATTGACCGCTGAGCTTGAGAGATATAAGGTGAATGAACAAGCTTTTGAATTTAATAACAAACGACAGTCGAAACTTGAAATTGGTTATAGAGATTCTATGTATAGAGAAAAACATTTGCAAATCAAATATGACACTCTCGATGTTAAATTGAACATGCAAATAAAATCTTTAAACATGGAAATTTCTGAATTAACCAACCAACTTTCCAAACAAAAATCAATTTGTTCTGATCTTGAAAAAGATAAGAAAGAATTGAATGCAAAGTTTTCAAAACGAGAAAATGATCTTCTTGATGAGATCCTTGACAAACAAGAATGCATTAAAAAGTTGGAAGAATTGCTTGTAAAAACCGGTCAGTCTGCTCAAACAATCAATCTACTAATAAACGATCCAAACACGCGTTTACATACAATGAAGAAAATGGCTATCGGTTGTGAAAACCCTTATTATCTCAAGAAAGCTCAGTAACTTCAGAATGTGTTATATAATGGTAGTGTGCTAAATGATAAACATGATCCTCCCGCGGGTCGTGATTCTTATGAAACGATTGAGCTTACCGAAGAGAGTCGTGTCAAAATGAGACAAATAAACCCAGAAATTAAACCAATTGATTATAACAAACTTAATACTGATTCTGGTGTTCATCTTGTTCAAAAAGTGTCACCATTGTTTTTCAAACAACCAGTGGCTGTCGCAAAAAGAAAAGTTGTTTCGAAACATCATTCTAACTTCGAACAAATATTCTCTAAGAACACTTGTAACCCAAGTGAAGCTAGACAATATTTGGATGATCTTAAAAGGAGAATTGAAATGCTTCAAACGATTGTGGCATCCAAAACAAACAGTAACTACAATGATTGGTTTTCAAGTTTTCATTCAGAACAGAAAAAGATGTTTGAAACAGAAATCAACCCTGTAATTTCTGCAATTTCTGCAATAACTCTTAATTTTGAAAGAACTTTTCTGAAAGAAACAGCCGACTTTGTCAAGGGCCACAAATCCCTGGTGAAGGAAGCTAATGAAAACATTAAACACATAAAAGTTTTGGAAAGACACAATGACATACTCTCTGAAGTAGCTCTGTCGACTGAAATTATGTCCATTATTTATCAAACATATTTTGTTGAAGATGACGAAAGAATTCGAGCTGAGACTTCTGAAATTGTTGAAAAATATGAAAATGCATTTGCTAGGATTAAAAAAGAAAACATAACATATTTTAAACAACTTGATCGAAAAAAGGAAGAATGCAAGTATGACAAATTGTCGTATGAGCGTTCTTACAAAAACATGCAAGAACAAATTGATCTTTTGAAGTCTCAGCTTGAAATTCAAAAAGGGAAGGGTGAGGAAAATAAGGGTACTAGACCATCCACTTTGGACAAACCGGAAGTTATACCAAAAATGTCTATTTCAACACCCTTGCCTAAGGAAAGTGAAAAGTCAACAAGTGTTGACAAAGGGAAAGCAGTTGTCGAAACATCAAAAGTGATAGCACCTGGCCTTTATAGGATTAGTCCCACTACTGCGTCTACCTCTGCATCTCAAACATAAAGGGCGATAGACAAAAGTACTAAAGACAATCCAACAGAGACTAGGATTGCTACTGATAGAACAAAAGACAACAAGATAAATTCTAATGAGTGTGCCTTACCTTCTACAGGAGTAGAAAGTACCTCTAAGAGCAGCAGACCAAAGCCTAGGAGCAATATAAGGAATAGAGTCTCGACTGCATCTGAGAGTGAAATCAAGAATAAAATGGCAGAAGTAGAAGAACACCTTAGGATTTTATCGCTTTCTAAGAAGAAACATATGTCATCTGGATGTAATGTTAAGTACAATATTTCAAGTGCATGTAATGAACCTGTTTGTTTAATGAACAAGAAATCTTTGTCTAAAAATGCTTGTGATGATATTGTTTCTAATCATGTGAATGTGAATGATAAGCCTGAACAGAAAGATGTCCCATCCGGAACTAGTGCTAAGTCTAGATATATTAAAGGACTTATTAAAATAGCTAGATCTACCACTAGTAGCATATTATTGCCTAAGGATCATCTTAAATTTTGCACATGGAAACCAACGGGTAGAAAGTTTACACTTAAGAATGGCAAATTAAAAATTGTTCCGCTAGAGCAAGAAGAAACCTTCTATGAGTGTGATTCATTTCTTACTCCTAACCCAATGGAACCAAATAATAAACGGTTTCCAAATGCAAAATCATCTGTTATTGGCAGGTCATTGAAATTTGTCTTTGGATCATCGACTCGGGTTGCTCCAAGCACATGACCAGGAATCTGAAGCTGCTGATCAACTTTGTATGGAAGTTCATGGGAACAGTTCGGTTTGGAAATGATCATGTAGCAGCTATTCTGGGATATGGAGATCTTTAGTTTGGAAATTTCTTAATCACTCGGGTTTACTATATCGAAGGGTTAGGACACAATTTGTTCTCAGTCGGGCAGTTTTGTGATGCAGATTTAGAGGTTGCATTTAGAAGGAATACATGCTTTCTTAGGAATTTGATTGGAGATGATCTCTTAACCGGAAATCGTGGCACCAATCTCTATGCTATCGACATAAACCAAATGGCCTCTTCATCACCAATTTGTCTCATGACAAGAGCTGACAAAACTAAGTCCTGGTTGTGGCACAGACGTTTATCCCATCTCAACTTCGACACCTTAACAAAGCTTGCCAAAGACGACATCGTCACCGGACTCCCAAAGTTCAAATACACCAAAGATCACTTATGTCCATCCTGTGAGCAAGGCAAAAGCAAAAGGGCAACATATAAACCTAAAACCATACCCAGTTCGGTCGATAAGTTACATTTGTTGCATATGGACTTATGTGGCCCAATGAGAGTTGAGAGTATCAATGGGAAGAAGTATATCCTTGTGATTATTGATGACTATTCAAGATATACATGGGTAAGATTTTTGAGATCAAAAGACGAAGCACCAGGCATCATCATCACCTTTCTGAAGCGCATACAAGTCTTACTTCAAGCTCCAGTAAGGATTGTAAGAACCGACAATGGCACAGAATTCACAAATCAGGAGTTAAGAACATATTTTGAAGAAACTGGAATTACTCACCAGACATCAGCTGTTAGAACTCCACAGCAGAATGGGGTAGTTGAAAGAAGAAATAGAACTCTTGTGGAAGCTGCTCGCACGATGCTGATTTATTCTAGTGCACCGTTATTCTTATGGGCTGATGCTGTTGCCATTGCTTGTTTCACTCAGAACCGATCCCTAATCCATCAAAGATTCAATAAAACCCCATATCAGCTAGTGAACAACAGAAAACCCGACATCTCTTACCTTCATGTATTTGGCGCTTTGTGCTATCCTACGAACGACAGAGAAGATCTGGGGAAGCTGAAAGCTAAGGGTGATATTGGAATCTTCATTGGTTACTCAGACAACTCGAGGGCATTCAGGGTGTATAATAGAAGAACTAAAAGAGTAATGGAGACGATGAATGTGAAGTTTGATGAAATTTCACAAATGGCTTCTGAGAGACTCGCTCTAAAACTCGCGCTTAACCCGTTGGCTTCTAATCATACCAGATTAGGACCCGCACCAAACAGTCAAACTTCTGGACATATAAGTTCAGGACTCGTACCCCAAGGAGCTCAATCAACCAACACCGATAAACCAACAAATCAAGAACTGGATAATTTCTTCGAGTTTATGTATGATGAGTACTATGGTGGAGCTTCGACAAATGCATCACAACAACGTTCCGCTGCACCCGCTCAACAACATCAACCACCACCACCACCACCACCACAAGATGCATCCACTACAATCGAAGCTGACGCACCAACTCCCTCCACATCCACATCAGCTACATCTACTCGAGCAACACCAGTAATTGAAATTGTTCTACCAAGGATTGATGAGCCAAACCAAACCACACCAATTCAAGAAGAACAACACCAAAACGATGCTGTGTTAGAAGAAGAAGAACCATTCGAAAACCCATTTGCAACAGAATCTGCTGAATCTTCTTCAAGGTTACACGAACCATCTAACACGCATTCGTCAAATCCAAGGTACCCTTCTACGTTACAGTGGACTAAAGACCATCCAATAGATCATGTTATTGGTGAACCTTCAAGGCCAATTCAGACGAGAAGACAACTCGCCACCGACTGTGATATGTGCATCTACATCTGCTCAGTTAGTCTCAAAGAGCCAAAGAACATTCGGGAGGCGATGGCAGATAATGCTTGGATAGAAGCGATGCAGGAAGAACTTCTCCAATATAAATTACATGACACTTGGGATTTAGTGCCGAGACCAATCGACAAACTCGTCATTGATCTTAAGTGGTTATGGAAGAACAAAAAGGATGAAGAGATGACTGTCATTCGCAACAAAGCTCATCTCGTGCCCAAAGGATTCAGACAGGAAGAGGGAATAGATTTTGAAGAGTCATTCACGCCAGTAGCAAGGCTTGAGGCAGTCAGGATTTTCTTAGCATATGCGGCTCACAAGAACATCAGGGTCTATCAGATGGACATCAAGACAGCTTTCTTGAATGGAACTCTGAAAGAAGAAATGTACGTGAGTCAGCCAGACGGATTCGTCGACAAAGATCATCCAGACTACGTCTACAAGCTAAAGAAAGCTATCTATGGTTTGAAACAAGCCCCAAGGGCGTGGTACGACGAATTATCATCTTTCTTGCTGTTGAATAATTTCACCAAAGGAACAATTGACCCGACCTTGTTCACTAAGAAATACAAAAATGACATTTTGATTGTTCAGATTTATGTGGACGACATCATATTTGGGTCCACTAATCCGAAACATTCAAAACATTTTGAAAATCTCATGAAAAGTAAATTTGAAATGTCTATGATGGGCGAATTAAAATTCTTCCTTGGACTTCAAATCCATCAATCCCATCGGGGCATTTTCATTAATCAGGCTAAATATACAATTGAGATTTTAAAGAAACATGGAATGGAAAATTGTGACTCTGTTGGTACTCCAATGGTCACTTCACCCAAAATTGGCCAAGAATTATATGGGAAACCCATTGATCCGAAGAAATATCGGAGCATGATTGGGTCTCTCATGTACTTAACTGCTAGTCGACCCGATATACATTTTGCTGTCTGTTTATTAGCACAGTTTCAGGCAAGGCCTACCGAACTTCACCTCCAAGAGGTTAAACGGATCTTTCGGTACCTACGAAGAACCATTAACATGGGACTTTGGTATCCGAAGGATTCGGAGTTTACACTAACAGCCTTTTCAGATGCCGATCATGCTGGTTGTCAAGTCACCGCAAAAAGTACATCCGGGGGAGCACAATTTTTGGGAGAAAAGCTAGTAGGCTGGTCATCAAGGAAACAAGACTGTACGGCGTTATCAACCGCAGAAGCCGAGTATGTGTCTCTATCTGCGTGTTGTGCCCAAGTTCTTTGGATGAGGACACAACTCACAGATTATGGTTTCTCTTTCGACCGCATACCTATGTATTTTGATTCGAAAAGTGCCATAGCCATCTCGTGCAATCCAGTGCAACACTCGAAGACCAAGCATATTAGAGTCCGCTACCACTTCATTAAGGAACACGTCGAAGAGGATACTGTTGAATTATTTTTCGTGAAGACTGAATACCAACTCGCCGATCTATTTACTAAAGCCCTCCCAAAAGAGCGGTTTGATAACTTAGTTCGACGAATTGGAATGCGAAGCCTAACTCCCGAAGAGTTAGAAAGTCTTCTCGAATCTTCTTGAATTGTCTCAAAAAGCTTCGCATGTAAATATTTTTGAAAAACAAAATACAAAATTTGAAAAACCAACAAAAACAAAATATAAAAATAGAAAACTTTCAAAAATACAAAAACAATATAAAATATAAAAACCAAAAATATTCTTCTCACGACATGTCTCTCGTATAATCAATATTCTGTACGTACCTAGAAATTTCATTCAACAATGATACGGGCATGTACAGATGCTTGAGCGAGAGTTCATTTAAATGTTTTCTAAAACATGTCGTTTCTCAAAATTCTAATCAGACGGCTTTCGTATATTTCAGTACGGAACCCGAGCTACATTGATGACTTCTGATTATTTCCGATCAGGACTCGCAATTTTAATGGCAAAAACAAAAAGAAAACTCCCTCTTAAAACTCAAATGTTTTACAATATGCTTTATTTAAGGGGGAGTATCAAATTAAATAGAAAAATGTTCCAACTTCATGCTAAAATCCGTCTATCTCTCCAAAAAATTTCATTTTAATCAGTTGATATCAAAAATATCAATGCATGCTATTTTTGAGGGGGAGAGGACGTGATTAAAATGTGATCTAAGACCGTGGATTGAATCTCAAGACTCAGTTTTAACCCTCGAATTGACGAAACTAAATGTCCGTTATCGAAAAGACTTGTCCGGGACGGGTAATAATTTCAAGCTGGTTTTCCAGTGATGTAAGCGTGTCTCGCAAAGGATTTGTCTGAGTAGAATGTACCAATTCGAGAGATGATCATTTAATATGACCGGGACGGGTAATAATTTCAAGCTAGTCTAACTAGTGATATAAACGTGTCTCGCAATTGTCATGTTAATTGAAAATCGATCATTTCAAATGTGCAAACTCTACCCAACATGTGCATATTATTTCAAAAATGCATGAGCACATGTGAAGGGGGGAGTATTTCAAAAATGCAAAACTCTCAAAGTGCTAACTAAATGTGTTTGTTCATAAACACTTTGAGAGATTTTCACAAAAGGTTTTATGGCAAGTGATCAACAAATCTAGGATAATCATGGAGTAATAAGGTGATTATGGTTAGGTTATGTCCTATGATCCGCCAGAGCCGGAGGGATCTACCCAAGGACAATTCCAATAGATTAGAATTAGAAGTCCATAGGTAAGATTGAAAAAAGGAGTAAATGAGAAAGGGAAAGAAGGGGTTGAAGAATTAAAAAGAAAAGTTTAATGAAAGGGTGAAAAGAAATAGCCCTCCATGAAAACTTAGGGCAGAAACCGGGTCAATACATATGCTATCGGTATTAACTAAGTTAATACTGATATTGAAGACAAGACGTCATGGACCCAGTGACGCACTGCACTACCCCTCCTAGCCACTCAGATATCTCTTAAAAGATATTTGTTTCATTTCTCACGGAGAACACTACATAATCTATCGGCCTCTCATTCAGAGATGTGTTGATATTGAAAAGGTGGCACTCTGATCCATGCCTCCGTCGACTAAAAACCAAAACGCACATTATCGAGTCTAGAGCCATGAGATTCATCAAAATATCTCTTAGGAACACTTCCAATATAATACACTTGTGTTCGCCAAAAAGAGCACAAGTTGTAAGAGTCTTAATGAGATCCAAGGATCTTGCCATTTATATCATGATGGTTACGTGCTTCAAATGGTCTACAGTCGTGGGGTGATCTCCAGCGACTCACTGAATCGTGGGTGCACTTCGGTGTGTCCGTGTAAGCCCTCTCGGGGGTATCCGGTTCAGAACGGCCTGGGGAAGGATTAGAGAAAGTCTTCACACTATGCTGTTGACGATCTCAAAGTCCCAACCTGTAAGCGCTGGATGATTATTACTAACAGTTTTATGCAGCTACCCATAAACATCCATTAACCATCATCACATATATACAACATCTTCAGCTCAACATACTCATACTTATGAAGATCATCCTCAACAAAGCTCAAGTGTAAAAGTTCAAGACAAAAGGATCAAGTTAAAGACAAAGTTAAAAGGCTAATCAAGATGTCAAGAACAAGTTCAAGTATCAAGTGAGGAAGGCATAAGTATGAAACTCAAGAGGTATGAGTATGTTGGAGGTCACGACGTCATAATCACATGAAGATGCTGAATGAAGGCAAGAACAACCACAAAGACGATTCGTTAAAGATTACAGTGCATGAAGGAACAAGAACAAAGACTATTATACAACGACACACAAGGCACAAGATAATGAAGTCGAAAGACCAACTCACCCGGAGCATCATTTGAAATGACCATCCCTTAGGGGGAGATTGTTAGGATTTATAAAAAGTGATGGTCATCGTCATTATAATGTTTATATTTAATGTGTCGTTGTGTAAGCTAGGTTATTTAAACAATGGGCTTGGACATAAGTTTGTTAGTTAAATGTTGTGTTCTATTTGATCCATGTAAAAGCCCAACTCATGTCCAAGCCCACTGATGAACTCAAATAAGTACATTTTATTACCATCATTTATCCTATTTATTTGACTTGTTTTATTATATTATCTGTGAGAATTGATACGTTAATGTTTACTTTTGTAATTCTCAGGTAAAAACAAGTACTATGTGAAACTTTGCAATTTTGGACTAATTATGGAGCAAAACAAGCAAGAAGTTAAGAGTCTATTGAAATGTACAAGATCAAGATCACTCTGCTCCAGATACACCGCATCCTACTTCTAACATACGGCGCATCACTATCAAGATTTCACATGTTACGATCCAAGACAGCAAAGGACATGCGCCGCATACAAGAATGGAGTTACGCCGCATCTTAAGGCGGTATACGAATATTCCTGAATATATTAATCTTGGACCCCACGCGAAGTTAAGTCAATGCGCCGCATCTACTTATCCTATGCGCCGCATCTAACCCTCAGACAGAAACTATAAATACCCCAAAGTCAGACGAATTTTGTGTGCAATATACCGAGTACGAGACTTAGCAAAAGACAGAAGAAACCCTAGGACGAAGTCAGACGCATTAGCAGCACAAGACACACCTTGAACGAAGATACAAGAGCTGTAAGAAGGTCCTACATGTATTCAATTCATTAAGTAGTTTTGTTTTATTGTATTAGTACACTTTAATTCATCAGGATTGATGGGCCGATTCCATGTGACTACGTAAAACCATGGGCACCCCTTAAAATTGCTTTCCCATTAATTAAAGTTTATATGTTGATGTCTTTGGTGACTTTTATTAGTGCATTGATAACCTCTGTGTCTAGCTGAGCATTGCTTGGGTCGCCATGCCCCTTCCTCGCCTATTTGTTTCAGCATCTCTTTAATAAATAGGATAGACATAAGTAATCATTAAGGGTTTACTCGCCGATAAGATTAGAGCCAACGAGAAAGGTTTAATTCTCGATGCGTCGCATCGAACTATACACTTCATATAAAACTAGCAATAAAACAAGTGACAAGCTACTTAATTATCAGGACAGGTCTTCTTATTGTCTCAAGTATCTATCTGTGTACGTGTGTGCTAATCGCTGATTCGTGCTCATTAGTTTAGTTTATTATTTAATCATAACCAAACCGTGCCAGTCTCTCAGGCTGAACCCCCTTGCGTTAGATTAGTTTGTACAGCTAACTTTAGATATTAAAATACTGATTAGAATAACTAGATAATACGTTCCACTCTTAGTGATCGACACTCTACTTACCATTATATTCATACTGACCGGGTACACTGCTCGTTAAAGTGTGTGTTTTATTGATAAGTCAGCTAAATATAAATTTAAAACTTGAATAATGCTAAAACCACAACGACATCACGCGCGCACCAAGTCATTGGAGCCGCTGCCGTGGATATAAAAGAATTAGAGCAATACACACGCACATCAAGTTTTTGGCGCCGTTGCCGGGGAGTGAATTGTTATTATCTGTTAATTTGATTAGTATTTTAATTAGGTTTTCTTTTTAATTTTTTGATTCTAACTGCTAACCCCGTTGTATATTAGTTAAATTGCATTCATTGTATTATTTGCATATTTTCTGTTTTTGTGTGTTTTTATTTTCTTTAATTTTTGTTTCTTTTTGTTTGATTTTATTTTTGTTTTTATTTTTTTCTGTTTTTCTGTATTTTGCTATCGTTGTACTGAGCTGATTCAAACGATACGGCGCATCTGTTTTCACAGATACGGCGTATTGCGTTTAATTTTTATAAAATACAACGCGTTTAATAAATTCGATACGACGCATCTTTCCCCAAGATACGGCGTATTCTGTTTTTAATAAGAAATTTTTCTAAACCATAACGCCATACGACGCATCTGTTTTAACAGATACGGCGTATTGTCTATTTAAATTAAAAACAGTTTTCGAATTATTAAACAGATACGACGCATCGATTTTTATCAATACGGCGCATCTTCTAAATCAAAAATCGGTTATATTTGCTAAAATTAGATACGTTGATTTTTGATAATTAAATTGATACGGCGCATTCAAATTCTAAGCGGCGTATCTGTTTCTGAATAAAAGTCAGATTAAATTTTAACGATTATAAGATACGGCGTATCCAACTTTTTGGATACGGCGCATCGTCTGCAGATATCAGTAACTTTTATTTTTCGTATTCCGTTTTCGTTGTTAATTTTCTGATATATTACTTTCTTGAACATACCCTACTGATGCTTTTGTGATAGTTTCAGGAAGTGCATGACCAGGAGTTCAACTAAGAACTTGATTAAACCTTTCGAAGATCCTGAACGAGCCTTTCATTCGCTTAAAAGGCTTTTCAACACAAAAAGCTTTGATATTTCAAGTTCATTCGAGCTTGATTATTTTTCTGAAGAAAAGGAGGAAGAAGAAACAGAAACAATGACGGAAAACACTACCATGGAGGAATACGTGAACAATACCTGTGCTGATTACAGTTCAGGAGTTGCTAGACCAAAGTTTGATGAAAAGTCAAAGTTTGAGTTGAAGGGTCAGTTTCTCAAGGAGCTAAGAGAAAATGCTTTCAGTGGAACGGAACATGAAGATGCTAATGAACATGTTGAAAAAGTCCTCGAGATTGCAGATTTGTTTACTACAGAAGGAGTCTCTGACGATCAACTTATGCTAAGAATCTTTCCAATTTCGCTTAAAGGAGCTGCTAATAAGTGTCTAAGGAATGAACCTGCTAGTTCAACCACAACATGGGAAGATTTGAAGAGCAAATTCCTGAAAAGATATTGTCCACCTGCTAAAACTGCTAAAAAGATGGAGGCTATCAAGAGTTTCAAGCAAGAGCCAGATGAAACTCTTTATCAAGCTTGGGAACGATTTAAAGACCTGTTGATGAAATGCCCTCAACATTATCTAAGTCCAATGCAGGAGATAATATTGTTCTATCAAGGATTGGACGTGCCTACTAGACAAATCTTGGATGCTAAGGGAGCTGTGCCTCAGATGAGTGCAGCTAATGCTAGGAAAGCTATCCAAGAAGCTGCTGATCATTCTCAAAAATGGCACGACGGAACCTCTACTAGATCTAAGAGCAGCACTAATTTTGACGGGTTTGCTGCTATTCAAGCTCAATTGGATAAAATTAGTAGAGAGATGAAGAAGCGTGATGAGAAAGTTAATGCTACCCAAGTTGGATGTGAAAAATGCGAAGGACCTCACTGCACTAAAGATTGCCCTAATAAGAATGAAAGTGAGACTTTTGAAGAAGCATATTACACACAATTTGGACAACCATTCCGACCTTCAGGAAGATTTAGGGAAGCTACTCCGGGATACTATCAAAAGAACAACTACAATCCCACTTATCAAGAAAGGAGGCAGACTTTGGATGACACTATGAAGCAAATTATGGCCGATGCTGCTAAAATACATGAAGAGAACACTGCTATGATCAAAGAAATCCGAGCTTCAACGGATACTATTACAAGAAATCAAGGAGCTTCGATCAAAGCATTGGAACAACAAATTAGACAAATGAGCAAAGTTCTTCAAGAAAGGGGATACGGAAGTTTACCTAGCTCAACTGAAACCAACCCAAGAGATCATGTCAAGGCCATAAGCACCACTGAGGAAGTCACGCCTAACATACCTTTTCCTAGAAGATTGATGAATGGTAATGATGCTGCAAAGCCCGAATTTTTCTTTAATTCTTCAATCAGTTTAAGGAGATTACTAAAGGAGAAGACGAAGATTGAAGAGGAGATCAAGGCTACAATGAAAGAAGAGAGCTCTGCAACCGACTTACATGCCTTGCCTCATAAAGAAAAGGACCCAGGAAGTTTTACTTTACCTTGTTCAATTAATGATATATCTTTCAATAATGTGTTAGCTGACTTAGGAGCTAGCGTTAGTGTTATGCCCCTTAAGACATTCACTACCCTAGGACTAGGAAAATTAGCACCAACTAAGTTGCTTATTGAATTGGCTGATAAAACGGTAAAACGACCTGAAGGGATTGCTGAAAATGTGCTAGTTAAGATTGAGAAGTTTGTTTTCCCCGTAGACTTTGTTATATTAGATATGCCCGAGGATGTTAAGATTCCTTTAATCCTTGGAAGACCTTTCTTGTCTACCGCCCATGCTAAGATTGATGTGTTTAAAAGAAAAATCTCATTAAGGGTAGGGAATAATAAACTAGTCTATAAGTGCCAAAATCCTGCTAAAAGCATAATTAGAGGCGTCTATGTGCTAGGGTTAAGAGAACGTATGGACCTCGATCTTGAAGCTAGGCTCATGGGAGAAACATTGATTCAAAACAACTCAACTAATCCTAATCATGAGAACTTCGAGGAATTTATTGACCTTAATGTACCTACCGAACTTAGGCACGATATTGTTAATGATTCTGATGATGAGTGGTATGATTGCGTAGTGATTAACAAACGTAGGAGAATAGTTGAGAATACAAATTTGAATAATGATGTGTTTATTGAACTACCACCCCACCTTGCATATTTATGCCTATATAATAATAAGAATTTCCCGTCTATCATTTTGTCATCTCTACCCGAAAGGGACAGAACTTTGTTTATACAAATATTAAAGAAGAATGGCGTGGAAATTAAGGACGAGCATGGGGTGTTCAATATTACTGGACTGGCGATGAGGGAGCGCGATGCTTCCGACTCTTTCAGTGATCAATATTAAGGAGCTGAACGTGAGTCTAACTTGAAGACTCTGGAATAAAGACAAGTGCTGACCGGGAGACAACCCGGAAAATTTTTACATTCTGTTATGTGTCGAGTCTGTCAGGCCCGCAGAAGATACGGCGCATCTCAATCCTAAGATGCGACGCATCGCCTGCACTGGTCATATCTTACTTTATTTTCAGCATTTTTATTTTTAACTTTAAAACTTTCTGTCAGTTTATTTTAATGCGGCGCATCCCTGGTTAAGGATGCGACGCATCTTTTATCCTGATTCGTATTTATTCCAGGCTCGATACGGCGTATCTTCTTCTATAAGATACGGCGTATCGACTGACCTGATGATTTTCAATTTAATTTTTCAGTTTTATTTTTTCTAACTACTAATGTATTATGCAAGTCTGAACCTTCTTAACTCAGGTGTGTTTAAGTCTGAATGGTATTATAGATTCCTGCATTTCTGTGGATACATCAAATATGAAGCTTAAATGTTCTCATCCACAAGAAAGATGATTTTTGCTCTTATACAAATAATGGAGGATCATACCGAGCAAATCTCAGGGGAGTTTTTCTATTCTAATTCTTTTATTTTCCAGTTTTTAATCTTTGATACAAACAACGAGGACGTTGTTTAACTTAAGTGGGGGGATTGGAGAATTAGAACACTTACTTGTCCTAAACTTTTTCAAAATATGCTTAAAATGCACTTAATATATCAAAATTTAAATTTTTTAGCATGTTTTTGTTTAAAGTCTAAATTACATAGCTGCACACATAACATTATTTCCAAAAATTGTGAACTTTTCAAAATTCGCAAATCTATGAGTGTGCCGGTGACTTGTAAACTTTAGAACTTGGCTTGTATACTATTCGAGACCACCATAATAAGTATTATCTATATAATTGGAATGACTTGTCTAAATTGGTAAATTTCTAGGATTACACCCAAATAGCCTTTATATGTTATGTGATATTAGCTAACTACACTGGTTAGTTAACCCCCGTATAAACCCTTTTGTTACTCTCACTTTTAGAGTAAGATACCCCTAGAAAAACACTCAGAGCCATTCCTTTCGTTTCTTACACCTTTGTTATAATGTTTCGTTACACCCTTACACCTTAGCCTACCCTGTAGATTAAAATCCGTGGTTGGTTAATTGCTTTAAGCAAAGTGTGTTTCCTTACATTACCTGTGTTCGCGTGCGTAATTCATTATCTTTGGTTGAGTCAAGAAATTGCACAATGCAATTGGTATGAAAGTAAATATTGTATATCTTTGAGTTTATTTTTCGTGTGTTTACTACTTTCGCTATTACAGTTATTTCTGAAAGTATGAAGAGTATGGAAAAAAATTATCCGGAAAGAAAGAGATAGAAAAGTTGTGAAATTTTACACAATATATGTTGATGTCAAAAAAAAAAAAAAAAAAAAAAAAAAAAAAAAAAAAAAAATCGAAAAAATAGAAAAGAAAAAGAAAAAAAGGAAAAGTTGGAAGTTTGTTTTAACCAACTTATGTAAAGTTTTGTATTAAGTGGTCGATATCACCACTATTTGTTGTATATTATATTTATGGATTGAATGGGAGTTGGCCGTTATGGGAAAGCCAACTAAGGTTTATTCTTTTGATTGAGATCTTGTTGAGTATAATTCGTGTCTACCTAAAGCGTGTGTTTCAAGTGTTAAAGCGTGAGTTATTCAATGATATGAGTCTTATTCATGGGATGGTCGGGAAAGTAATTTACCACACTTAGGATTTTAATTTATCTGTTTTGTTTATTTTTCATTTTACACCAATTTGTATCCCAAATATTATCCATACCCTATATTATTCTTTATCCAAACCTTTGATTTATTGAGATTAGGGATTTGAGCAATCTTAAGTATCGTAGTCGTGGATTCGGCTATGTATTTATGATTTTGTCGCCCTTTTTGATATAATATTATTGGTGAAGATTACTTGGTCCTATCTTTAGCCTATTCGAGTTAAGGATTTGAGCAATTCCAAGTATCGTGTTCGTGGATTCGATCATGTATTTGTGATTTTGTCGCCTTTTCTGGAATTTGAGATCGACAGAGATTAAGAAGAATGATTAACCCTTAACCTACAAACCCTTTTTACCGCTTTAGACTTGTTATTCCATGGCTTTAGTGGGGGAGATGCATATACTTGCCAAGCTTATGATAGAATATTCGTCACGACTGGACAGTTAAACGATTAGATTTGCTTTTATCAAAATATTTTATTTTATTTCTAATTCGTTAAGTGTTTGGTTGTGTGATTATGACAAAACGAATACATGCTTAAATATAAAAATAAATCCTAATATCTTTTAGGATACATTTTCATAAGATTTATTCTAAGGTTTACTTGGGGACAAGTAAAGTTCAAGTGGGGGGATATTTGATGAACTCAAATAAGTACATTTTATTACCATCATTTATCCTATTTATTAGACTTGTTTTATTATATTATATGTGAGAATTGATACGTTAATGTTTACTTTTGTAATTCTCAGGTAAAAACAAGTACTATGTGAAACTTTGCGATTTTGGACTAATTATGGAGCAAAACAAGCAAGAAGTTAAGAGTCTATTGAAATGTACAAGATCAAGATCATTCTGCTCCAGATACGCCGCATCCTACTTCTAACATACGGCGCATCACTATCAAGATTTCACAAGTTACGATCCAAGACAGCAAAGGACATGCGCCGCATACAAGAATGGAGTTACGCCGCATCTTAAGGCGGTATACGAATATTCCTGAATATATTAATCTTGGACCCCACGCGAAGTTAAGTCAATGCGCCGCATCTACTTATCCTATGCGCCGCATCTAACCCTCAGACAGAAACTATAAATACCCCAAAGTCAGACGAATTTTGTGTGCAATATACCGAGTACGAGACTTAGCAAAAGACAGAAGAAACCCTAGGACGAAGTCAGACGCATTAGCAGCACAAGACACACCTTGAACGAAGATACAAGAGCTGTAAGAAGGTCCTGCATGTATTCAATTCATTAAGTAGTTTTGTTTTATTGTATTAGTACACTTTAATTCATCAGGATTGATGGGCCGATTCCATGTGACTACGGAAAACCATGGGCACCCCTTAAAATTGCTTTCCCATTAATTAAAGTTTATATGTTGATGTCTTTGGTGACTTTTATTAGTGCATTGATAACCTCTATGTCTAGCTGAGCATTGCTTGGGTCGCCATGCCCCTTCCTCGCCTATTTGTTTCAGCATCTCTTTAATAAATATGATAGACATAAGTAATCATTAAGGGTTTACTCGCTGATAAGATTAGAGCCAACGAGAAAGGTTTAATTCTCGATGCGTCGCATCGAACTATACACTTCATATAAAACTAGCAATAAAACAAGTGACAAGCTACTTAATTATCAGGACAGGTCTTCTTATTGTCTCGAGTATCTATCTGTGTACGTGTGTGCTAATCGCTGATTCGTGCTCATTAGTTTAGTTTATTATTTAATCATAACCAAACCGTGCCAGTCTCTCAGGCTGAACCCCCTTGCGTTAGATTAGTTTGTACAGCTAACTTTAGATATTAAAATACTGATTAGAATAACTAGATAATGCGTTCCACTCTTAGTGATCGACACTCTACTTACCATTATATTCATACTGACCGGGTACACTGCTCGTTAAAGTGTGTGTTTTATTGATAAGTCGGCTAAATATAAATTTAAAACTTGAATACTGCTAAAACCACAACGACATCACGCGCGCACCAAGTCATTGGAGCCGCTGCCGTGGATATAAAAGAATTAGAGCATAACACACGCACATCACCCACCCATGCCAAGAAAGTATAAATACCTCCTTCCTTCTCATTTGGAAGGTTGGTCTTCTCAGGTTATCATTAGTCCCTTAGGTTTGTATCAAAGTTTAAATGTGTGAATAAAAGTTAATCATTTCTTAATCCACTCTTCTCTTTGATCTTTCCTAGTTATTTAGTTGTATGTTTAGGATTAATTTTAGGCTATAACAGGGCAGCACCCCGTTTGGAGGAGCATGCTTTCCAGGAGGTCTTATCAATGTAAAACCAAATAGAGAGTACACATTTTTTTTATGCTGCCACCTACGAAAAATTAAACACAACAAACAAACTTAAACCAATTATTTATACCTAGTATATCACATAACTCAATTCAATACATTATGTGGCCATTAACAAAATTTTACTATTGTATGGTGAAGCTCAAAATCATAAACGATTCCATAAACAAACAAAAGGTAATAAAAACTGAACAAACACACAAAATTATTCATACTTTTAGTAGCAAAATCAAAAAAAAGATTATTCATGCCTAACTGAAAAACCGTATATCGAGTTTCTTGGATCATATACGAATCTTGGATTGTATAACTGAGAAACCGATCGAGTTTCTTAGATCATATAATTGAAAAAAAATAATGCATCTCGGTTTTTAGAAGGGTTCAATGGTGGTGATTCATTAATGATGACTGGTTAGGAAGGGTGGGTGGGAAAATTGTTCTGTAAAAAAAAAAAGAAAAAACAAACACACACTTGATCCAAGGATACCTCATCAGTAGCTGGAGGGAAAAAAAAACACACACACACATAATTGAATAATAGTTTTTGTGTATAGATGAAGTCATTATAAACAACATACCTGGATACATATTACCAACAAATAAGACGAACAATCTGCACATCAAACCAGAAAAGAAAAAAAAATCGTTTGTTTGATAATGAGATGAATGAGTGATAGTAGGGTTTTGGGAAAAAAAATACTCTGGACAAATATTATAAACAACATACCCAATGAGCCATTGATAACGCTCAAATCTAACATGTTTTAGTCGCGTTATTTCTATATTTATGCATTGTATTTGGTTGAATTTATGAACGTATTATGCTTAAAAAGTGCAAAAGATGTATTTTAGTTCAGGTGCGATCAAGTTCAAGGAAAAGCTTAAAAGATGTGGAAAAGTTGTCAAATCAAGAGCTTATGCACAAATGTAGGAATCATCTCACAATAAAAGCTTTGGGAGGATTGATAAAGATGGAGAATCAAGATTACAATGGTTTTCAAGTTGAAAAAAAAGTTCATGAAAAGATAAATGTTAGAGATCATATTCTAAACCCTAGGTTTCTATCTCAAACCTAAGGTTTAAGAAGTCACTTCCATGCCTAAGGTTTAGTATCCAAACCTTAGGTCCAGCAATATTAAAGACTTCTAAGTTGCATTAAAAGAAAGAGTTAAGTGTCATTACTCATATATTAACTCAACTCCAACATTATGACACTTGGAGCCCAAGATGTATGCTTGTTGGCAAAGGGTAATCTCCCTATATACATAGAAAAAAAAGAAGACAATACACAATCAACTACAACAAAAATCTGTCACCATTTTCTCTTACATTTGGGGCGACAAGAGGAAGAAAAACGCAGGAAAAAGGAAGCCAAACTCGTACCAATCATAACTTCAATTAAGCAAGGATCATTGTTGATCATTTCACAAGTGTTCTTCATTACTTGTAATCATCATTACAACATTTTGTAAGAATATTCAATCATGTTTACTAGTGATAAATTTCTTATGGTTATTACTTTGTTTACCATGAGTGGCTAAGTGCCTTATGCACTTGCCTAGATGATGTTTGATTTATGATTTATTTGATTGATTATGACTTATTGGTTCTAACACAAAAGAAAAGTTAACACTAAGAACGAATTGTGCTATCTTGAGTTTTCTCCACCAAAGAGTTGTTAAGTTTGGGTAATTTCTAATAATGTATTGGGTTGAAAAAGACATTGTTAGTAAATTAGTTGTAAACCTTTGTCTATGAGGGTTCTACCTTATGTATTGACCATTTCATAAGAAACTTAATTTAACTTGGAAAACTAAATAGTGTGGTTGTTAATTATTTGTGAAACGAAAGCGAATCGGGTAATTGAGTTGTGTTAATGTTGGATTGATCATCAATTTTGAAATATTGTTTTTTATAATCTCTAAATCTTGACGAGGATTGAAAGTGTGGGAAACAATATAATTAGTACACCACTAATCGAATTAGAACACCATCTAATTTGTTGATCATAATCAAATGGAACCAATGTCATAATCATGTCAAAGGAATTGTGCAAACTAGTCTAGGCAAGTGTAGTCTTTTAATTATTGAATTTAAATCTTTTTCATTTGCTTGCAATTAGAATCGATAAGTTGGATTGCTCTTTATTCACAAAAATTTCACATCATACAAACAAAACAAATCCTAGTGAACGACCTCGGCTTACCTCAATTATCTCTTACTACACACGGACAAGTATACTTGCTCGTATGTGTTTCGTTTGAATCTTTTGTAAATCGTGTTAAAAATTTTAAAACCTGTACTCCTAACGGGTATATCCCTTGAAACACATCAGCCATTCAAAAATTGAGAGAAAAAAAACCTTGAACATCAATGTTTTCTTGCAAACCTGTAATGAAGAAAACACAAAAATCCATAAACCGATCATTAGAGGAGATTGTTAGGAAAAAGGATATTAGGGTTTTTGAGAAAAAGTATATTATGATTGAGGTGTGATTTTTTTTACGTATATGTTTTGATTAGGGTTGCCTAACTTGTAGGGATTCTCCTAAATATAATTGTTTGCATAGGTTTATAGATTTGGGCTTGCAAGATATAATAAAAAAAAAGTGTTGGTCTAGTGGTCATCAACTTTGTTGATGTTACCAACACCTTATGTTCGAATCTTGCAAATGGAAAATTTTTAAAATAATTTCCGAATGGCTAATTTTTAAAATAATTCCGAATTTTTAATAAAATAGTTGCTTAGGTGGAATTAATGCCTGCATACTGGGCATTTAAGGCCGCTTATTGGGCAATTTGGCATTTGATATGCATATGATATATATATATATATATATATATATATATATATATATATATATATAGGGTAGGGATATTGTTACGAATATAAATATTCAGATGAAGGCTCGGTCACCCCGAGTATCTAATTAGCATTTATATAGCTCGTAGGCTTATATATATTCGTTTAGTAGTATTAGTAATATTAGTATTATCTTAGTCGTATTTATATTTGTGGAGTGGGTCGGGGCTTTCCCCACTGTCTGCTCACTCCACAGCCCACTAGGGGCACCAATATGTAGTAGTATATAAGCCCCTTCCCACACTTGGGAAGGGTTGAAACTCTTGTATTATTTCACATAGTTAATCTAATATTCACAAGGTTTTCTCTCAAGGGTTTCCACCTCTCTCTTTCTCTAGTTCTTCCACCTAACTCATACCATGGATCTAATCTTCCATGAACCAAGACCACCCGAATCATCCACACAATCAAGATGGTTATTTCCTACAATTGGTATCAAGAGCCATGGTTAGGTCCGGTTTGATTGTGTGTCGGTCTTATTTTTTATGAGTAGTTCGAATCAATTTTTTCTCTCAAACTGTTTGCATCTACTTTTTTGTTTGAATCATTTCATCATGGTCAAATAATTGATTCGTGGGTCTGTTGGGCCTTAACAGCTGTTACTGGTCCAAACAAAAAGTCATTAGTACTTTGGTTGATATGGGCATTTATTTGTTCGAACAGAAAGTCAAGGTTGTTCTTGATAGCAGCTTGATATGGATTTTTGAGCAGCAGTTTGATGAAGGAGGAATGATGTTCTTGGATGCGGTTTGTGTATAATTTTTGGATGCAGTTTGGCTGTTTGCCAAAAATGGATAAATATGACAAAACTGGTGATAGTGACATACAGTCTGGCACAGATGCGGTTTGTGGTCTTACAAGGATGCGGTTTGTGGTCTTACAAGGATGCGGTTTGTGTCTATAATATTGGTTTTATTGTTCATGCTGTTTGTCTATTTATCATGAACGCGGTTTGTCTGTGTGATTATGGATGCTGTTTGTATGTATGATCATGAACGCGGTTTGTCTGTATAATCACGAATGCGGTTTGTCTATATGCTCACGAATGCGGTTTGTCTGTATAGTCATGAACTCGGTTTGTCTGTATAGTCATCAACTCGGTTTGTCTATATACTCACGAACTCGGTTTGTGTTCTTACTTGTATGCGGCTTATGTGTTTTGCACAGATGCGGCTTGTCTGGGTTGATAAAGGTGAAACAAAATAGAGGGAGATGAAGCAATGACAAAGACCATAACCATTTGAACAACAATCATCAGACAACAACAATTAATACTACAACAGATTCACAACACAACTGAGCATCAAATCATATACCATCTTCCATTACCACAACCAGTAGTTAATCCTGTATTCATCCACATCTCACCTTCACTCCCCAAATCAACTCGAATCAAATGAAAACAGACCCCTAAAGTCACTCTATCAAAAGAGATTCATACTCACAAATTTAATTTGATGATTATGTCTCAATTTAAATATCCGATACCAGTAAGATAAAGAATATAACAATTATGTTATCTCTTTTTCTTGATTCGTTATGACTCAAACTGAAAATGAATCATTCGATCTCAGTCTTCTTCTTTCGTGTAACTCATAGTAACATCAAACCTTTAAAGGTCGATCATACGAATAGAAGAAAATCATCATTAATCTTGTTCTCAATATCCAAATTATAAAGAACGAAACATAACAAGAATGTTATATCGTTTCCTTTATTCGGCTTAAATTAAAAAGAAAAATCACATAAAAGCATCAAAATAAGTCACCTACCCGAGATCTTCCATGAAAATCTTGAAGCCGATCTTAATGTAAATCAAATGGGAATGATTGCTTTGTGATCGGACTTAATTGTTACAAGGAACGATCCTCTTGTTACTTGGGTTGCTACTGTGAATCAGTTTGTGATGTAGTTAGATGAAAGGGGCGGATTAACATGGGATTAGGGTTTGAGATGAATTTGGTGTCTGCATATTGATGATAGTATGAATGGGGGCGGATTAGTTTGAGATTATGATTAGGTTAAGTTTTGTGATTGGTGTGGTATTAATACCAAATAATTAGGGTAAAAGTGTGATATGGATCGGGTAGTTAATCGGTTTTGGACCCGTGCACTTTAACTCGTATGGATTGGATCCATATTTGGTATTTGGGCTGGATTTGCCTATGTGTTGATTTGGGCTACACAATTGATATTTCTCAAACGTATATGTTGAGGTAAAATATTTGAACTGGGCTATGTACATGTGATGGACTGGGCTGAATGTTTTATGAATCCGAAATTGGTTAACATCTTTTTTGGCTGAAAAATAAGTAACAAATGTATTCTTTATACATTGTGTTCATTTATTTCTGCTTCAATTGTTGATTAAAAGGAATGGTATTTCGGCTATTATTTTCACACGTCACGGCTTGGATTTGGGTATATGAATGTCAAAGTGATTACAGAGTTGTGGATTTGCCAGCGTTGTCCTATTGGTGCCTACGACTTGAGTGAGCCTGCAATTTAATCTTTGCAATTTGAGTTATAGCTGACAAATAATAATTTGTTTAAATTGCGATTTGTTAAGTTGCGTTTTGACTTATTACAACTTGACTGATTGCAATCTGACCAGTTGCGATATGACGTTGCGAGTTGACACTTGCGATTTGACTAATTGTGATTTGGTTGATTGCAATCTGACTTGTTGCAAGTTGACAACCTGTGACTTGACGAGTTACGATCTGATCAAGTTGTGATTTGACGTCTTTGACTTGAATTTTAAAGATTAGTGTTGCACTTCACTCTTGGTTGTTCTTGTTGATTTCACGGTCTCTCTTTTTGATTTTAGAAAATCCCGCGAAAGATTCGATTTCTCGGTTTAAATCACAAGAGTTGTAAAATCCCGTGAAATTAATTTTGGACAAGTGGTCGGGACTTGGATTTAGACAAAATATAACTTACGGGGTTTGACTATTTTTTTTCCGGATAAGTTTGTGCTTCAAGATCAGCAGGAATTGGGAAATTATGGTAACTTGGTTGGTTTGTTAATTCACGGGTTGGTGTACTTAGTGTCACAAACATCTCGGGGTGGATGGATGCACGATGTTTGATGACCCTTGCTCAAGCGTATTTAAAGTGATTAGACCTGGATGTTCAAGAAGTGGATACATACAATAAAGGATGGAAGGTTGGGTATATATCACTACCTATATTTAAAGGAGTTACGTTGTTGTGCTCAATATAGGTTCTAAATCACAATTTGCAATTTAAGGTGATCAGACTTGGATGTTCACGAAGTGGATATATACAATTAAGGATGGAAGGTTGGGTATATATCACTACCTATATTTAAAGGAGTTACGTTGTTGTGCTCAATATAGGTTCTAAATCATAATTTAGTGCAAGTTTAAGTCGCGGACTTGTTCTTTATCAAGCTTCATCAAGTGATTGTTGTTTCTCAAGCTTCTAATGGGATTGTTGTTCAAGATCTTCTCAAGAGGTAGTCAGGCTTAAAGACAAGAGGTGATTTGTTTGGAGACATGTTTTAACCTTTTACTCACTTTAAAGTCATATGCATTTCATCAAGCGGTTTTGTCATATTACGAGCTTCAATGAATTGTTAATCTACTAAACCATTGATGATGAGGAAAGCAAGGGGTTACTACAAGAGAGTCTTAATCACCATCTTCATTGCAGTAGTTTCATTTGTCTCTTTCCATGTTTTGTGCCTGACAAATTCACAAACATCACGGACTCTCAGCTTTGGCAAAAAGGTCATTTCATGTTCTTTTTGAGGGGGAGAATTATCGCAAGTTTCCTAGGAGTTCCGTCTCCAGCGATGTGAATTTTAGCGGTTCCGGTTACAGCGGGTCAGATCGTATCGGTTCAGTCTCCAGCGGTTTGAATCTTAGCAGTTTCGGTTACAGCGGGTCAGATCGTAGCGATTCAGGATTCAGTGGTTCAGTCTACAGCAGTTTGATACTTACTGTTGTGCAGTTAGTTCTTGAATTTATTTCTCAGATAAATCTCAAGAACTGTAAAATCCTGTACACAGTACGACAACTATTCAACATCCAAGTAGCTGGGTCAGACAGCTTTGTTTGATAGGACTGACTATGAGTCATGGGCACTTCTAATAATTTGCGCATGTTTCTTCTCTTTTTGGCTAGTCAACAGCACAAGATGATCACGAAGTTAATCAGGTATTCTTTATTTGAAATTGAAGCTGAATTTCACGAAGGCGTCTACTTATTTTATCTTGAAGTCGGGGTTGGTTGGATGCATGACCTTCAATGATAACTTGCTCGTGCTCAAAATTTAAGTTGAAGACTTGGGTTATCTAGTTACCAGCAGTCGGGGTAACTATCACTTAAGAGTTATTGGAGTACTTAGTGTCACACGTCAATGACGATGTTGATAATCGCAAGAGGTGTTAATGTCTCATACTTTGGTTGGGTATTGAGCACTTAGAGATTTGCTTGGAGCATTAATTCTCTACACCGTTCTTCCAACATTAGTGCAAGCTTAAGTAACAAATTTGGGGACTTCTACTTCAGTTTTCAGTATTGGTTTATCGGGTTTCCTTCATCAAGTGGTCACTAATCTGTGTACAAGGTTGGTTAGTTGGACAATGGTTTTAAAAGTTGTGATGTTAACTGTAATTCTCACAAGATATTCTTAACCCAAACTGATGTTCACCAAAACCAAATCAGTCATGCCACATTCAATCTGTTACTGTCTCACGGTTTCTTCTTGGTTTTGTAAAATCTCGCGAAAGAACTTATTTCTCGGTTTAAATCATAGATTTGTAAAATCCCGTGATGATGGGCTATGCGCTCTTGACCATGATCGGGTTTAAAACCATTATCAAAGTTCAGCTATAACATCACAAATGGCTGGATCGAGGCATTTAATCGACAAGATGTGACTAAGGGGTTAGTTCAGTATTATTTATTTGAGGCTGAAGTGAAATTTCATGGGTGCGTGTACTTAGTATCTGAAGATATCGGGGAGGTTGGATGAAGATTCTTCGAGATCCTTGTTCGAGCTTTCAACATTTACAATGACGAGGACTTGGATATCTAGTTATTTTGTCTTTCTCTCTATCACAAAATAACTATCACTTTAAGGAGTCACGTTGTAGTGCTCAGTGTCACACGAAGTTGTGGATATCCAAGAGGTGATGTACGTTTTATCCTTGATGGTTGGTTGGTTGAAGAGTATAGAGTACTTAGGGATTTGATGTTGCACGAAGTCTCTACACTGCTCTTTGTCACGCATTAGTACAAGTTTAAGTCACAAGTTCGGGTTATATTACTTCAGTATCAAGTTCATCATATTGGGTTTTCTCCATCAGTGGTCACGACATCAAGCCGACAGAATGATAATGGGGTTGGTAACGAGTTAGATGAGAGAAGAAGTAAAGAGAGAGAAATGACGTCTGTACACATCAGTGCAGGCCTCGTTCTTCATCAGTATGACGTCTGTACACATCAGTGCAGGCCTCGCTCTTCAACATTATGACGTCTGAATACATTAGTTCAGGCCTCGTTCTTTAAAGAAAAGAAAAGTGTACGCTTGAGTGCACTTTATCTTCAAAAGAAGAGGAATCTTCTTATTTATGGCCATTCTCATCAACAAGTTTTACGCTCTTTCCGTGCTTATTCAGTCATCAAGTGGATCGGCGCATATTGGAGTATATTTTTATTCACTTGTTCAGCCAAAAATTGCAGTTGACAAGCATATGCAATTTTTGAGGGGGGGAAAGGGTGAATAAACAACATGTCAGTCTTCAAGAACCGTCAAGTGGAGCTACTTACCGTTGATGGCATTCATATTCACTAGTTCAATCATCAAAAAATTGCAGTTGGCAGGCATATGCAATTTTTGAGGGGGGGAAAGGGTGAATATGATTCTACATGTTGATTGATGATTTAGAAATGGTCATACGACTCCTGAATACGTTAGTTCAGGAGTCGTGCAAACCATGGTTCTCCAACACTACTTCTTCCTCCGTCTATCAAGGTGTTGAAGAACATGGTCATGGAATGCTAATCGACAAAGTCTCACGGGTTGGTCTAATCAGCAACAATGGGTTTCTAGTCAATGCTTCAAGTACACGTCATCAGGCTACATGTACACATCATGATGATGATTCCGATTAATCGTAACCATCATGGGGGAGAGAAATGTGTACACCAAGGATGCACAGCAGGTTCACGTGATCGGGCTTAATCATTTATTCCGGTGTTGATAACCGCAGAGATGATCAGTGGTTCAACTTGTTACCTTGGTATTTACGTTTCACTGTTACGTCATGGGCTGATTAATCGTAACCATCAGGGGAGAGAGAATGTGTACATCAAGGACGCACAACAGGTTCACATTATCAGGGCTTAATATCCAAGGATGGATACATACTATAGATGATCAGTGGTTCAACTTGTTACTTTGGTGTTATACTAAAGACTGAAGAAGGTCGAGTCGTCAGTCTACTCTTCATTCTCTGTTGGGTGTTATCATCTCATGTGTATGCTGCGGGCTGATGGGTTATATGTAAGGTTACTGGAAGGCAGTTGGTGAGATGAAGATGATTGGTATTCTGTTCCTCCACATTGGGCAATCTTGAAGAAGGTCGAGTCTACAGTCTTCTCTACATTCAAAAATGTTGAGCTCTTTTCTTACAACTTGATATTTAACTTAATCCCATGACAGTTCTTGTTTGATGAGTTGTGGAGTTAAGTTAGGTTCAAGTTGTTCTGTAGTTTAAGGTTAGGTCCAACTTGATTTTAACCTAATCTCATGACAGTTCTTGTTTGATGAGTTGTGAGGTTAAGCTAAAATCAAGTTGTTACTGGGCTTAAATTTGTGGTTTAGCTTAACCTCATGACAGTTCTTGTTTGATGAGTTGTGGGGTTAAGCTAGATTTCAGTTGAGGCTCAACTTAAACTACCGAAAAGATGCCTAAGGTTTTTGACGGCGTCACTCAAGGACGGGAGTGTTAGAAGATTAAAGACGGCATGCATTTGGTTATCAAAAGACTTCTTCATATTTCGGGTGTTCATCCAAAGTCTTCTTCCTATTATGGGTGTTCATCAGAAAGGTTGTCAGATTGGGGGAGAGCACTAATTAGGGGAGAGTGAAAAGCCAGAATCAATCCCTGTTTAAAAGTGCTCACATTGCTCTTCAGCAAGTCAAGTGATGAATGCGGAGAAGATTCAGAATGCTGAGGAGTAATGGTTTCTGGTTCGTATCCTTGTATATATTTTGCTTCTTACATTCTTTTTCATATCTTATACCTTCTTGTAAATAGATATATAGAAAACCTGCATTTGTAAATAGAGAATCGTAAATCCAGAAAAACCATAAAAATTGAAAAAAGTAGAAAAGACCAAAAATAGTTTCACCTAGGCATGTCTTCTGTTTATCGATAACATTTACGGACTTAGAAATGTCATTCAATAATGGCACGGGTCTTTAAATGAAGCTCGAGCAGAAGTTAAAATGGATTCTTAAAACATGTCTAAATGGCTTGCTATTACTTTAGATAGCAACCCGCGCTTCATATTGGGGAAAGCACGTCGCCAAAAAGACGGCTGTTCCTCCAACTGGGTGATGTTCACCTGGTCATGGATTACTTCATATCCATGTTTCCTGATTTGATGTACGTTTCAGTGCATCATTTCTTGTAAAAGAAGAGAAATCTTCTTAGCATAACAAATAGTCTTCATTCTATGATTCTTCTGAAAATTATTTGTGAGACACTTGGTGAATATGTGTTGTATGAAATTTGTTTATACTTGGATTATGCATAAAATTTGTCACTCAATCAACGACTACAAAACCTCATGACAGTTCTTGTTTGATGAGTTGTGGGGTTAAGCTTGATTTTAGTTGAGGCTCAACTAGAATACGGGTCATTGATTGAGGGGGAGAGTGAATTCAAATTTTATATCATCAAACGGGTTTCTTGATTAATTCATGACTCTTAGAAAAGGTTTTGCAGTTAATGGGGTATTAGTTGAAGAGGATATTGCTTAAATATATCAAATGACCAAGTGTGTTAGTTGCTAGAAAGTTTAGGACATTATGTGCAATTTGCTTGTAGTATCCTAGCTTCATATAACTAGAAGGTTCATTTGTATCGCTTTGGAATCCTCGTTTAATCCCCTAGATACATTAAAACTCAAAATCTGAAAGAAGTTAGAAAACCCGATGTGTTTGATGTTCTTGAATGCTCCACTGACATTTGTATGAACTAAGTGAATGAGTTTCAAATGTTGTGTGTCTCTGCTGCTTAATTGTTGTTGATATTGTGCATATGTTCTCAGGATTCGCTTAGGTAGATTGCTATTATGTTAGAATCATGTTCCTAAGATCCTGAATTAAATATTGAAATCTGTGTGAATTGCCATGTTCATGATTGCTAATTGCTCTTCATGCTAGATAGTGGTTTGACGTAGTTCCTGATTGGGGTTTGATTATAAGATGAACTTGGTATTATAATGTGGCAAGCTGCTGAAGGGTAGCTATTTAGGAATAGTGTATCTGTATGTATGTATATCTGTGTTGATATTCTTATGCAGATTCCATAGCCAAAATGAATGTACCAGTTCCCATTCTAACCATTTGATCAGACGTTCAAACTCTATTGATTGGCTCGGAATTCACCACGACAACAACATCGGCAGCAACAACAACAACAACACCGTCATCACCGCCACCACCATTCATCTATTTTGGTCTCGCCAAGTGGGGATCAATGACATTTGCGAAAGATTTGTTGGTGGATGGATAGTTGATGTTGACTACTAACTCAGAAAAGCGGGTGATTACATCATCTGCGCAAAAAGGTCAATATCATTTGTGTCATAATTGTCGAATTTGTGCAAAATAAGCAGTGAATCTCCCTCCTAGATTAAGGGGGAGCGTAGTATGTTCTCATCATCAGAATATATTAAATCGGACACATTTTCTCCCATATTTTTCTAACTTATTTAAATCAATTGGGATCACAAATCTCAAAGGTTTGAAATTTTTGATCGGGGGAGAGAATGTGATTTAAATATGAAACCTGATGAAAAATGTGATGTTTTGGACTTAAACGTTAGGCTCTCCCATATGTGCTAAACTCTTTCGTATATCGATGCACATATTGAGGGGGAGCGAATGGACAAAAAGGATTTGGCATAGCATGAGATAGTGACTTAGACTTAACCAATGAATTGACGAAACCTATACTGTCATTGATCGAAAGGACATATCTTGGCTGGGTAATAATTTCAAGCTGGTCTAACCAATGATGTAAGCGTGTCTCGAAAAGGATGTGTCTGAGTAGAGTGTACCGTTTCGAGAAACTTTCTATGGACTTGACCAGGCCGGGTAATAATTTCAAGCTAGTCTAACTAGTGATGTAAGCGTATCTCGAATCGGTCATGTTCACTGAAAGTTGATCAATTCAAAAAGTGCGAGCTCTACCTAACATGTGCAAATTTATAAAACAATCAACCGAGCACATGTTGAGGGGGAGCATTTGAAAAATATAAAACTCTCAAGTGTTTGCAAAAATGTTTCTTAATCATGAACACTTTGAGAGATTTTTCAAGGATTTGATTTGGCAATTGTGGAAGAACACCAAAGACCGACCATTGTATTTCATATAATGGAGTTATAAGGATGGTTAGGTTAGGTTCAAGTTCCCACGATCCCGCCAGAGCCGAGGGATCTACCCAGGGACAATCCACTAGTTAGTGTAGAAGTCCTTAGGTATGATTAAAAAGGAGAAAAGTGTATAAGGGAAGAGTGCCGACTGAGATGGAGCTAACACTGGAATAAACCCAACAAGGTGTTAGTTTATGAAGTCTCGGTAAGCACTGAAGGGGTTTGAAGAATGAAAAAGAATTGTAAAGATAAAGGGTGAAAAGAAATAGCCCTCCTTACAACTTAGGCAGAAACCCGGGTCAATACATATGCTGTCAGAATCACTTAGTTGATTGCTGGCATTGAAGACAAAGTATCATGGACCCAGTGATACGCTGCAACAACCCTCCCTAGCCACTCAAGGTCCCTCAAAGGACTCTTGTTTCACTTGTCACGGAGATCAATACATTTCTATCGTCTTTCTCACTCCGAGTTAGACGATATTGAAAAAGGTGGCAGTCCTCTCCAGCCTCCGATCACCAAATCAAAACGTACAATTGAGTCTAGAGCCACGAAATGCATAATAAGATCTCATAGGGACACAAATTATTTCTACACTGGGTGTTCAACATTAAGGACACCAGTTGTAAACTTAAGAGTCCTACGCAGATTTTTAGCAATCTGCCAGAACATTTATGAGGGAATTTACAAATGTAATTCTCAATGATTGAATGGAAATTCCTGCCAGGGTCAACATCAAACAGCCCTGAAAGCAGGTCACTTCTCGGTAATTCTTTATGGATTACGCTTAGTGGTCACGGCGGTTTCTAACGGTCTACAGTCGTGGAGTGATCTCCAGTGACTCACCTAATCGTTGATGTGCTACGGTTCGATCTTAAAAAGCCCTCTGTGGGTTTTTGATTATGAACGGTCTTGGTAAGGATTAGAGAGAGTTTTCACACTATGCTGTTAACAATCTCGAAGTCCGAACCTGTAAGTACCCGGACGTTTTATTGCTAACTGTCGTATGCAGGAACTTCTGGCGATTGTAGCTGATTGCTGTTACAGCTGTTTGCGGTTGTAGCTGATTGAATGCTGTAGCTAGTTTGCTGTTGTAGCTGGTTGCAGAAAAAGATGCCAATCCTCTACCACATGTTCACACTACATCATCATTGTAATTCAACAAAGTCATGATCAACCAAAAAGACCTTCAACACGGCTTCTGCAAACTCTGATGCTAAAGATCATGACATCAGAATAGTGTGAGCATGTCGGCTCAAAGAATAACACATCACATGGAAACATACTGCTGAAAGATGACTTGGAAACAAATGTTTTGGATGATAAAGTCGAAGAATAACTCAAAGATCATCCAAGACAATCAAATCAGTCATCAAATCATTACTGCTGAAAGGCACAAAGACTAAAAGACATTGAAGAATCAAAGACTACGAGCTATGACGTCAAGTTCAGAAGAACAGAATGCTAGAAATTCAAATTATTAATTCCGGGGTGACCTCCCTTAGGGGAGATGGTTACAATATAAATATTCAGATGAAGGCTTCGGTCACCCCGAGTATCTAATTAGCATTTATATAGCTCGTAGGCTTATAATATATTCGTTTAGTAGTATTAGTAATATTAGTATTATCTTAGTCGTATTTATAATTTGTGGAGTGGGTCGGGGCTTTTCCCCACTGTCAGCTTACTCCACAGCCCACTAGGGGCACCAATAGGTAGTATATATAAGCCCCTTCCCACACTTGGGAAGGGTTGGAACTCTTGTAACCTTTCACAAGTTAATCTAATATTTACCAAGGTTTTCCTCAAGGGTTTTCCACCTCTCCTCTTTCTCTAGTTTCTTCCACCTAACTCATACCTGGATCTAATCTTCCATGAACCAAGACCACCCGAATCATCCACACAATCAAGATGGGTATATCCCTACAGATATAATGAGAAGAATCTTAAAATGAGAAGGGTAGGAAGGATTGTGGGAGTGACATGTGTCATCCCAATGCCACATCATCATGCCACATCACCCCCCCCACCCCAATCCCCCCCCCCCCCCCCCCCCGCCAAAAAAACTAATTTTTTTGGGCAAAACAAAAAAAAAAAAAAAAAAAAATTCCCCGCCAAAATATTTACTTCATCAACGATGCAGTATAAATCTTTACTGCATTACGGTTACTGCATTCAACGATGCATATAATTTTTTTACTTCATTAACGGTTACTCCATCACGATGCAGTAAAAATTTTTGGCGGGAAAAAAAAAATTTTTGCCCCAAAAAAAATTTTTTTTTGGCAAAAAAAAAAATTCCCCCAGCCAAAATATTTACTGCATCACGATGATGTGGCATGATGAGGTGGAATTAATGCCTGCTTATTGGCATTTTAAGGCCCTCTTACTGGGCAATCTGGCATTTGATACGTCATAAAAAAAACGCATATTGTTATATATAATATATATAGGGAGACTTTCCTTGCGAGAACTAACAGAACCACCAAAAATATACATGCACGCCTTTTAAAAAAAAATAAAAATACATGCAAATCATCAATAATCGTAAGTATCCACCTATGTTCTTCAATATCATCATGAACTCATCCTCTTTTTTCACAAAAACCTTACACACGGCCGCAATATTGTCCATTGCAAACGCCTTATAATGAACATACATGCAACACCTTCAAGGAAAAATTTTTTATTTCCAATTTTCTTATCAAATTCTTTAGAACAACCATGTTTTTTTTAAAACATATAGCTGATTTTTAGAACATATGTTGCAAAAATACAATTATTGAAGGCGTGCATGTATGTTTTTTTTTGTGGTTCTGTCAGTTCTCGCAGATAAGATGGTTCTCGCCAAAAAGTCTCACATAAATATAATATATACTATATATGATATAATAACATAAAATATATAAAATAAAATAATTTTATATATATATATATATATATATAAATATATATATATATATATATTATATATATATATTAATATGTATTTATGTATATGTTTTATAAATATATATTATGTATTTGTATATATATATTAGTGTATATATGTGTGTATAAATATATATATATATATATATATTATTAATAAAATATGTTTATTTTATATCTATAATGTATATATAAATATGTATATATGTGTTTTATAATATTAAATATATATATATATTTTATAAAATTTTATATATAAATATATACACATATATGTTTGTAATATTATATGAAAAATAGATATACATATACATAAATAAATCTATATATATATATATATAATAATATATATATATGTTATATATTGTATAATATATAACCCCAAAAATTTATATATATAAATTTTAAAAAAATTTTTATAAATTTATATATATATATAAAATTTTATATATATATATATATAAATATATGTATATATAAATTTTTTAATATATAAAACATAGATTTTTAAATTCATAGATATATACGAAAAATATATATATATATACTAATATATAAATACGTATATAAATAAATATAAACAAATTTATATTTATATTATATATATATATATATATATAAATATAAAATTAGATATATAAAACAAATATGTATATATATATATACATAAAAAATATATTTAAAAAATAAATATATAATATATATAAATATATATATATATAAATTATTATATAAATTTTAAAAAAATATATAAACGTAATATAAAAAAAATATAAAAATACGAATATAAATAATACTAATATAAAAATACGTATAAATAAATTTAAAAATACTTAAATAAATATATACCCCCGGATACAAATACATATAATTTTATATATAACAAATAAATAAATAAATATTTATATAAAAAAAAATTTTAAATTTTAAAAAAATATATAATAAATTTTTATATATATATAAAAATAAAAAATATAAAAAATTTTTTATATATATACAAAAAATACAAATATACAATATATATATATATATATAATAAAAATATATATAAAAATAAATATATATTTATATATATATATAATAAAATATATACATATATAAAAAAAACATATTTTAAAAAACATATATATATATACATATATTAATCCGTACACTACGTAAAAATTTTTTTTTTTTAAAAATTTAAAACCAAAAAAAAAAAAAAATTTTTTTTCCACAAAAGGGGGTTGGTGCATAAAAAGGGGTTTTGAAAAAATTTTTTTTAAAAAAATTGGTTTTTTTTTTAAAAAAAAAAAATTATGAAAAAAACTTTGTGCATTAAATGTTTTTTTTTGTTGAAAAAAATTTTTTTTTAAAACCCCAACTTCTTTTGACTTTTTTATCAAAAAAAACATGCTCATCAAACTAAAAAAAATTAAAAAATTTTTTGCACAAATTTTAATTTTTGTGCTTTAAAAAAAAAAGTATAAAAACTAAAAATTTTTGAAAAAACTTTTTCCCCAAAAATTTTAAAGCACCAACATACCCCGATTTTGGGGGAATTTTTTTTGGGTTTTTTTTTTTTGCAAAAATTTATAAAAAAAAAAAATTTTTTTTAAAAGTAGTGTATGGATATTTGTTTTTTTTTTTTTAACTTTACCATTATTTTAAAAAAAATATATAAAAAATATATTTTAATAGAAAAATTTAAAATATATATATATATATATATAAAAATTGGGGGACTTTTCTTACGAAAAACCTTTAAAACTGCGAAAAAATTTAGAGAACCCCAAAAAAAATACATGCCCCCCCTTTTAAAAAAAATAAAAATACATGAAAAAACATCAATAATCGTAAGTTTTTACCTATTTCTTCAAAAAACATCATAAATCATCCCCTTTTTTCAACAAAAAAACCTTTTCCCCCAAAACCGCAATATTTCGTTGCAAAAAAAAGCCTTATAAGAACATACATTCACACCTTTTAAAAAAAATGTTTTTTTCCCCCAAATTTTTTTTCCCAAAAATTTTTTTTTAAAATTATGTTTTTAAAAAAACTATATGTTGTTTTTTTTAACAAAAATTTCAAAAATACAATTAAAATTAAGGGGGCAAAAGTATGTTTTTAGTGGTTTCCCCCCAGTTCTCCCCCCGATAAAAAAGGTTTTTCGCAAGAAAAACCCTCACATAATAAAAAATATATTAAATATAAATATATATATAAAAAATAAATTAAAAAAATATATATATATATATATATAAAAAATTTATACCAAAAGGTAGTGAATAGGGGCTTTTTCACATCTTCTTACATGCGAAATCAAAAAAAAATTAAATTTTTTTAACAAGAAAAAACATCAAATCTAACCCCATTTTTTTCAAAAACTTTCCAATATTATGTTTTTTCCTTGATTTCTTTTCAACATCACTTAAATTTGGGGGTTTCCTTGATACCTGCGTTTTTTACCCCCCCTATTGTTTTGGTGATTTCATTAACAAAAAAATTAGCTATAGATTCAAAATTTTTGATTTAATTCACCCTAAAATGCGTTTCACATCTATATTAGTTCCCAACCAAATTTTAAAAAAAAAAAACCAAAAAAAAACTTTTTTTTTGTGATTTTTGATGGTTTCGCTTTAAAGTGTAAATGTGAAAAACCCCAATCACTTTTCCCCTATAAATATATATATATATATATAATTATATATATAAATATAATGATTTTTTCATCTCACTTTTATACCACAAAAAAAAACCCCTTTTTGCTGAAACCAAATCAGCTAATTCTAGTCGTATTTTTTAAGAAATCTGCAAATGAGAACGACTTTTTTCAAAAAAAAACCTTAAATTATCGCGACGTGGAAGGACAAGGGGGGGAACCGCATCGAACAAAGAAGACAATAAAAAAGGGGAAAAAATACATCACGCTCTTTTTGTTTTTAAAAAGGTTTCCAAATCATACTAACGGTAGTGGGTTAGAATTGGAGTATATTTTAAAAAAAAAAAATACTAATTAATTTTTTTTAAAAATTAAAAATTTTAAATCGATTCGGGGTTGAAAAAGATTACCTCAATTATTTTTTTTTTTTTATTATTATTTTTTTAAAATCTTGTATCAAAAAACAACAATATTAAAAAACATCAGTGAGGAATAACTTTAGCAATTTTTCTCTCAAAACGGCTCGCAATTTTTTAAAAGAACTTTTGGGGTTATTCAGAAATTATTAAATTATTGAGCTTGTAAACAGTTTCCCCCACTTGTACTCAAACCCTCACTTGGTCCCCGTGGTAAAGCATTTTATTTTTTACAAAAAGGGGGGAGCTTATGAAAATAAGCCCACACATAACTTAAAAAAACACCCCATTTTTGACTTGAATATTACTCAAGATACCGGATTAGGGAAAATGGAAAAAATCGTAAGTTAAAAATAACTATCATTTTTTGAAAGTGGAGGGTCATATTAAACGTATGTAGAAAAAAAAAAAAAAAAAAAAAAAAAAAAAAAAAAATTTGAATATTAAGGAGAGTCACAAAAAATATCATAGCATCTGAGATGGATATTTACATGGAATCTTGCATATAATGATTTACTTGTAAAGATTTAAAGATGTAGAAGCATTAACAAAAAAATATCCTATTGTAATCTATAAAATATGCTCCATTAGTTTAGATATTCGGGTCTTGTTCTTATCATGTTAGGTTCGCATAAGCTTGTTTACAAATATTTCTGAATGAGCTTGTTTACAAGCATCCCGCACCCAAGGTGTTGGTTCCTAGCAGCGAAAGAACAGCACAAGGAATTTGGTGATGGAGCGAACCTAGTGGTTTCAATTGCAGGGCAACATCTCAAGGGTACCAAAGAGCTTATGACAAGGAGGGACTCAAACCTAGTCAAATCATTACTGGTTACAAGAAAGCAAGTAACAAGGTAGTTTGTTAAACTCAATACTGTCAATGTAAAATATGCTAAGAGTTTTCTTTATTAGTATGCTTGTTTCATTAGACCAAGCTACTTTCTTGTGCATTGGATACTTTTTGAGAAAATACCTAGCGATCATTTATATATGCTAAGCAATGTACCAATGGCTGTAAGCCATCAATGTTTTTTGATAGATAGTATCAGCGGGTGAAAATCCTTGCATTTTACATAAAGTACAAGTGTGGTTACCCCATGGCGCCTTTTTTTTTTTTTTTTTTTTACACATATACCCTCACCTTACTTTTTACCTATGGCTTTAAAACTTGTACATTTTGTTTGCTAAAGAAAACAAATTGACCCCAATTTATACTTTTTGTTTGTTTACAGCTGGGTGAGATTTTAGAAGATTTGGTCGAGAAGGGTTCCGAGACCATGGATGTGAGGAATAAAGACGAAGTCATTCTACGTTTGAAAGATCCTATTTGCAGTAAAGTATATATGTATGAAATGGAGGATATCTTGTGTTCTCTTATTGCAGAGGTACATCTCTTTTTCTTCTAGTCAAAAAGTTATCCTTTAATTTGGTCAAAACTCTAACTATGTTGATGACGGTTTTGTTAATATTTGATTATTGCAGGCATGCATTCAAGTTTGCCCAAAGAACCTGGTAAACTTTAATGTCGATGACGTGAGAGTTGCTAGGCTTTTGGGTGTAAATCCGTGTGCCTCTAAAACCTTTAGAGGCATGGTTCTAAACGTTGATACTGTTGTTGGGAGTATAAAGACAATTGAGAACGCAAAGGTGAGTGTCTTAATTATAGGCACTCAGTTCTAGATGCTCATCTATAGTCTTTTTAGCTCTTGAATTTTATAGATAGAGCCTTATTGGTCTTCCTAAATTAGGCATAATAGTGCCCCTCCCTCTTATATAAGCATCCAATTGTTGAAGCTGAAAGGGGTATTCGTTTTATAGGTGCTTGTTGTAGCTGGTGGTGTTGATACAGCTGGAGCAAAGACTTACCAAGTTTACAGTGATGAGACGGTGCATTCCTTCATTTCCAAACATGTTTTGTTGCAATCAGGCTTCATTGTTAGTGCTTTATGTGTCTTGGTCAGGCCACATTTTGCTAACTGAAATAGAATAAGGGTTCATTAAACATTTGCCAACTAAAATTTAGAACGTTTAAATATGTGTTGCCCCCAAGATTCAAGGAGTTACTACATATTTGTTACTATTGTTTTAAAATAAGTCCACTAAACAATAATTTGGCCCACCTTAAATTCTAAACGTGACAAAAGCTAGTGTAGAATTATTTAAATTCCAAAGTCTTTATAATTTTCCAGTTTTCAAATGTTGTTACTTATTAATCCAATTAAAAGATCAAAGCTAAAATGATTATAGTTATTTGTATTTGGACAACCCATATATAAAATCCTACTTGAATGCGAATATTAAGGGTTAAAATCCTAGTTATTTGTATTTGTTATGCCCTTGTAGTTGAAAAGAGTTTAAAATGGCAAACTACCATTGAATGAGAATATTAAGATCATAAATATATTCTACTTGATTTACGACAGCTTGCAGAAAACTATGCGCAAACTGAAGAAGCAAAGGTGATCTTAGAGTCAGGTGCAAAGGTCATAGTTAGTGGAGCTGGTGTAGGATGGGGGCTCACAGATTCTGCAACGTTAACGAGTAATCATGCTCAATTCAAAACCACAGCATCTTTTATTTCTATATATATATACTGGTTTGAAAGTTGCATTGTTCATTCATTTACAGGATCATGGTCTTAAAAATTACTTCCCAAAATGAACTTGACTGTTTTTTGCCACACAACTCATGCTGTTGCTCTTGTAAGCACCACATATATAATATGTATTACTGCATTTTTTATGGCTAATGTTAACCAACCTTTGCTAATAAATACTATATTTTTATTTGCAGTCGGAGCTTAAGAGTGTTGTAGACACTTCTTATCTTGGAAAGGTTGATTCCATTTCAGTTGAAAAACTCACGGTGATAGGGTAAATACAAAGTTTTTTTCTTTCTTTTTTCTGGCTGCTGTTGTTTCTTTCATCTATTACGTAACGTAACTCATTACATTTGTTTATTAGGTAACTGTAACAAAGGAACAAGGTTGTGTGACGACTGTTTTGCTGGGACTGAAAAGAGCTGATAACATATATTATGAACAACTCGAAAGGGCTGTTGTTAACGGTGTCAAAATTTACAAGGTTTCATATTAATCTTATTTGAATCTTTTTCTTTTTCCCACTAATTAATGACCTTAACTCTTAACTGTTCTTGTTTCAGGCATTAAGCAAGGACAGTAGAATTGTGCCCGGAGCAGGAGCCACTGAAATCGAAATAGCTAAACGACTGAAGGAATTTTCTCTGGAACAAAACGGGTATTGTTATATTCTATTTCTAAACCTTTTGGAATGATAGAAATAAATTTGAGTTTGTGATGTATTAATTCGCAGATCATCATCAGATGCAATTGCAATTGCCAAGTATGCTGAGAGCTTTGAACTGATACCAAAAACATTGGCTAAAAACTCTAATCTAGATGTAGAGGATATCATGAAAAATTTGAAAGTGGATCATGAAGGTGGAAAGGTCAAAGTTGGCATAGACGTGAAAGAAGGAGCTTGTAAGGATGCCTCAATATGGGATCTTTACACCACCAAGTAAGCACACACACATAATCATTTGGATGACTACATTTTTGTCCAAGTACATGTTGGAAACACTCCAATAGTACTGTCATAAATAAAAGCTGATTGAAATAATCAGTTTCATATCTCAAATTCAAACACCCCATTATTAGTACTAAAGTTCACGAGTAACACCAAAACCTTGTAGAAAAATATTGTAACCTTGATGAATGCTGCATACTTGGGGTGTGTTTGGTATGGGTATATGGGAATGGGGTTATGGGTTTCATACAGATTAATGGTGTTTGGTTAGTGGGCCCAAGAATGAAATGGGTATATCATAGTCATAGACTCATTACCCACCAATTTGTTGTCTATGAAATTCATTCCGTGGGCCCCTCACTTTTCCACTACAAAATTCAAATATTTATACACTTTTTCATATTATATTTTGTCATCTAAACAGAAACAATTGTAATGATACACTTTTTCATATCCATTGTCATTCTACCCCATACCAAATCCGATACCCATTATGATTCCTAGCAACAAACCAAAACGGCCCCTTATCTTTTATGTTTAAATAAAATGACAATGCTAAATCTTGGATCACCTACCATGAGTGCGATTTTAGTTTCTAGTCTAAAGTTGTCTTACATTTTCACTTGTAGGTATCACGCGCTCCAGTATGCTGCTGATGCAGTTTGTGATGCCTTGAGTTTAGTTGATCAGGTACAACGTTAACCTATTATTCGTGCGATTTTCGTGTGCTTTTTAATTCTTAAATCATAGTATCTAGTTATTATTACGCTGTTCGGGTGGAGTGTATACATGTGAAATCCGCTTGAGTTGGAATTGTTAAGGGCATGTTAGAGTCAGAAATATAATCTTTTTACGTACTACCAAATGATTAAAAAAAGTATCATACTTGCCACCATTTGTTTTTGTAGGTAGCGAACAAATTTTTTTGCTTTTGTGGGTACTTTTCTTTCAAATTCATCCTTTTTAGGGTACTATGTGACATTTTTTGCCCTTCGGGAAAAAAAAATTCCATTAGCTAAGAGGGGCAAAAATGTCCAAAAATTTCGCAAAATACCCTAAAAAGGATGAATTTGAAAGAAAAGTACCCACAAAAGCAAATGGTGGCAATTATGATACCTTTTTTAATCATTTGCCCTTTCATATACAAGTTCAATTTTGTTTGCATGGCCCGTGATATATTTGTGTTAATTCACACAACTCTTAGTGTCTGTTATGCGTTAGTCGAGTATGAGTATCTTTAACAACTTTTGCCTTTATGTTTACTCTTACTATAACTTTGGCTTTAAGCTGCAACTCAGTACTAGCATCACTATCTTTTTACGACTTTGGACTTTTGCTTGGCTTTGCAACTGAGTATTAGTATCACTATGTGTTTACGACTTTTGCCTTTATGCCTTAGTCGGGTATACAAGATATTCATAATATTTCTGTTTAGAATACGATTACCTGCAACTGTTTTTTTGGTACCAAAACCATATATGTTTTAATTGTAACTCTTACTTGATGCCTGTGTTTCGTTTGCAAATGCTTCTTTGTTTCTTTGTATTATCTTAAATCTTGTATCAGCTAACAAATAGTTGAAGATTAGTGAGTGAATAACTCTATACTTGTTTATGCTAATCTTTTCTTTGTCGAAACAGGATCCAGAACCTCAAAGTATGTTTGACCGTCTAATGGCCAAACACCACGTTAGCGGTGAATCCGTATGGCAACATGAATTGCCAAGTGACAAAATAATTTCTATATTTTATCAAAGCATATGGACAAATAATCTACAACCCAAAGGAGAGGTGGAGATGCTGGCAGTTAAAATTCACCGAGATAAGCTATTTGGGTTATCTCCAGATGGCACACTATCTTCGTTTGATATTCCTTCGAGTGAAGTTTGTTGGTCCATCCCAGTTGACAGAGCACTAGATCTGGATTTTTCATTTAAAAGTTCACAGAGTGATTGCTCTTATTTTGTTGATACCTCGAGAGTTTTCATGTATACAAAGGAAACAAAACCAGTGGTGAGCAAATACAATCTAATCCACTATGTTTTGGACGTGTTAATGCTTTATTTTCTTCCTTAAAAAATAATGGTTAGTTTTGCAATAAAAAAGCTAATTCAAAAAAGTTTTGTAAATACTGTCTTAAAGATATATGTTAGTTTTATTCATCTTGTTTTTGTAACATTTTTTTCGTTCTTTTATACTTTGGTGCCCCAGGGTCTTCGTTATCATGAATTTGAGTTTTTTTAAGAACCCTTCAAATATTACGGTGAAGAGGTCATCAAGATTGGTAACTGAAATATATGTTGATCCGGTAAAGGGTCGCCGCATTTATCCTGAAAGGTCAAAGTGTGAGGAAATCCTCTGTATCAGAGCCATACATGGTCAGCTAATTAGTTACAAGCCAGGAACCTTCAATGTTTTATGGTACGAGAGGGTTGCTACTTTTTATATTTGGATGGTTTCTCGGACGAAGGTGTAAAGTTACAAAAACAACAAAAACTACACCGATCCCGACTGCGCGAGGCATGGGCGGTGTTTAAAAGTGGATTGGTAAGGTTGGAAGAGAAAAATTAAGTCGTTTGAATTCCGTAGCTATTTCTTCAGAAGCTGGTGATTGGAAGTGTATAACAGAATGTGGCAAGTATTTCAAAGCTGTGTTAAACAATTAAATTCTGTTGTATGCATTATGTAACTTCTTATCTTTGTTTAATCAAGTTCTGTGGAATGTATCTTTGTTTTCTGAAGGTTGCTGTAATGTATTGTTGGTACTTCAAAGTTCAAACTTTTGATTTGTCATTTTGGTTTTCTGGGAATAAACCCATGGAAGAAAAATTGAAGGCTATTTTTCAGATTCGGATGTTCTAGTGTTTTACTTAATAATGTTACGTATTGTTCTAGTAAAATAATTCATGGGTTTGTTTTTTAGACATAAACACACCCACCCCATCTGCTGTTAGTTGGACGTCACCTCATTTACCCATACTTATGTACTTCTTTTTGACAGCCAATTGGGTACTATAAGGTCATTATTTATTTTTTCCTCACCTTGAAATACACGTGAATTTCACGGGTCTTTTAACTAGTTAATACTATTACTCGTTAATCTTTATTTAGAGAACTATAATACTACTGGTATTCGATCACCAATCTTAATTAAAATTCTCGTAACTAATTATTCTACTTTAAATGTGATGTTAGTATTGCAATCAAATGCATGCATCGACAATAATAGAACATAAGTGGATCAAAATTAAAAAGTGTAAAAATTGATATTGACCGTCCATTTTTATTCAAAACAAATCGTACAGCCAATTTTTCACTGTTTTTTTGACTAGGTGTATTTTTGTAAAATTTGAGATTATATTTAATTTCCCCCTCAAACTTCAAATGCATATAGATCTTAAACGACAAACTTTTATGAAAAACCGATTTCACCATAATTTCTAAAATTTGATTGTCTTTAATTTGATATGCAATTTGATATATAAATCGCAATTTTTTTAAAACATTTTAAGTGAGTTGTGATTTTCTTGAATTTTTCGGCA